>CAKOGI010000018.1:0-623000 GCA_933228895.1 Platycnemis pennipes | reverse complement strand
CAATATTCAGAACAGTAGGTATGTACCTACATTGTCACTAAAACATAGATGGATTAATACATGTCCACCGTTACTGACAAAATAACGAAATTGGCAATAAAGCATAACACAATGACGAGTGCAAAAACACATAAGAATGAGCACAAAGACATTGGAGAATGGCACTTATCTCAAAGTTAAGTCATGGAAGATTTTAGAAGAAGCAAAGGAAGTGAATTCACCCTAAAAAAAACGGTTGGCTAGCTACCATCAAAGCATTTAAATGCTTTGGGGAGAGTTGAGGGATAAAGGGGTTTTGGCATCTCAATGGAAAAAATTAAATCAGGGCCCTTTGGAAAATTTATTTAATGTCGTCCGGCAGAACTGTGGATCAAACCACACTACTAACAGCAGGCAATTCATTCAGACTTTCAAGACTTTGGTGATGAATGGCTTGCTCTCCAATGACAGCAAAGGCAACTGCATGAATGATTATTGTGAACTACTGACTAATCTAGAGTCATTCTTTCAAGGAGGATCGATCTCAGTGAATCAGCCAGGTTGTAGCACTGACACTACCACACAAGCCATGGAATCATGCACTAGAAACTTAATGTGGCATGACTTGAAGATTGGGGATCTCCATGCTGTATGTCAGGCACTACATAGTGAAAAATGCTGTGAATGAGAGTGACTGTCATCTCTGCCACAAGTCTCGCATCAGGGGAAAGGAGACAGTGGAGGATTCCGTATTTTCCATAGACAGAAATGACCGATGTTACCCAGTACAGGAGTTTATTAATGTGCGAGTCCACCTATATAAGACTACCAATGTTTTGTGAATACTAGAGAGCAGTTCCGGCACTTTCGGTTGAAACAATTTAATCGCAACAAGGGTGAGTTGGATGCATGATAAATATTCGAAGTTCGTGACCCTTAAGCTCACATCTACCCATACATAGTTGTGAAATACGGACATTATTAAACAGATGTGTGCGTCATTCCAACTCTAATTTTCATTGCCAAATAAGAATTGCAACAATAAGGTCCTCCAGGTCGAGGTTGGAAAAATTCCGGAAAGAGTAAGCAATACCCACTGTCATAAGATTGCACTAAACTAAATACTTGTTAAATAATTAACATATGAATACCTATTCAGATTGAAGCAAAATTATTTCAAAAATAGCCTCCTATTTGTGTACAGAAGTAGGCCGTGCATTCACTAACTTTCACGGACTGCGTTAACTACGTTTAGAACAACTGCTCTAAAATAATAGTATCTAATAATAAAGGAGTGAATAAACTCACCAGTCAATGTCTAAATAGTTGTCAAACAAATCCTCCCAAGGTAAACAATCTATTGCAAACACAACAACGTCGCTTCAATCACAATGATCACAACGATAACGGCGTCCACGCATGAACACGATGCGCGCCAGGTGATGACCGTTATGACTGGTGTTTTTAAATCCGTACGCCCGCGCCGAAAACGTAAAAAATGTAAAAAATAAAAAAGTAGTACCGGGTCACATATTGAGGTGGCGCAGCAAACGCAGTCAAAGATCGCCCCGCCCCTGCTGAACCCCCGTGATAGGAGTCGTCGCATGAATCTCGATATTATAATTTATATTGCCGCCATTTTTAATCCATATTTCCCTCGACAATCTTACCGGGAAAGGAGACGTCCCTAGACTACGCGACTCAAGATGCGTTACGGTTCAAAATAACAGTTTGGAGCAAGAAGGAACTCTGCGAAAGCCGATTTATCATTTAAGTCGCTAACGGAGATAAAGGGAAGCTCCTTCTGACTTAAAGTGTCAACAATTTAAGTTTTGATGCAATTTAGTGAAAGAAAGCTTAAAATAATAGTGTAGAAAGGAAACCTAAACAACTCTTCACTGAGTTATTCTATCGGTTAGCTCTTCATATTTACGTATCTCTTCCATTTCACATCCTAACATAAACGATTTAAAACATTTTGAAGCCAGGCTAGGTCATTACACAAGAAAGCAAGTGAAAATAAATATTTGAATATTTCACCTTTAAAATTCATGATACGTAGTTCCTTATTGCTCCAAACTGTTATATCGAACCGTAACGCATCTTGAGTCGTTACAAACATAAGGGAAGTCTCCTTTCCCGGTAAGATTGTTGCGGGAAATGTGGATTCAATATGGCGGCAATGTAAATTACAATATCAAGTTGCATGTGACGACTCCTATCGGTGAGAGAGAGTACTGTTGAGTATGCCATATATAGGAATTGCCAAAATGTGTCGAATTTGTTCAGAAAGTAAGGCTGCATTTCGTGCGGGATACTATGTCAATCATTAAGCGATGTCCTTTAAAGTTATTTTATAGTTTTACTTGTAACGAAAGTCTGGTTCAGTTATCGTGCCACTGATTATGAAAATACGTTGTAATATGTTGACGGTTGGTGTTAGCAACTTGTATTGACATTATGGAAAGCGTCGTTATGCGTGGATCACGTAGGAATCGTATATGTAGGTTATGTCTTAGTACTGGTCGTCGTTTGGTGGATATACTAGCAGACGCCGAATTATTGGTGAAACGAGCAGTAGAAGAACTGCTCCAGCTAACGGTGAGACTCATGATTTGTATTATGCCGGTCCCTTGTTTGTGGCTATCTTTCGTGCTTTCCTCTCACGCACCGCAATTGGGTGGGTAGTTTGTATGGTGAACGTATGTGAAACTGTAAATGTGGACGCAATCAATAACCCCCTGCCGATTTCAAATTTCTCAGGTCGCTAAGGAAGAATTGTGTGTTTGGATGGTTTGTTCCATTTGCGTGGAAAAGGTGAGAGATTTCTATCTTTTCAAGCGATGCTGCGTGGAAAACCAGGAAGTATATGACAGCCACATCAGAAAGATTATCTTTCCAGGGACCGAAATTGTGAGTGCTGAGTGCGGTAATGTAAGTATATACTGGAGTATGTTGTACATCATGTTTATGTCGGGTCACTCCTATAATATGTATCATGTTTACGGCATGCGGAGGTATTAGGTTTGAAATCTCAAAGAGGCAGTATTCAGCGAAGAGTAGCAAGTGTTGTTTGTTTACCTTACCGTTGTTAACGGTAGGTTTCACAAATATACAGAACATCATGCTGAAATGATCAGGCATAGATTGAAAATCACTGTAGAAGGATAGGTGAAAATACCGTGTAAATTGTCATGCAGAAATATAAGTTGGGCAAGTGTTCTGAAAACGTTGAAAATATATGTGAAACTCCTGACTACCATGAAAATTTGTTCCACCTTGGATTTCCGTTACTCGCAGAGTAAGTATTTGGGTACCTCCTTCTGGAGAATAAGTTTTCGCCTAAAGTCTATAGCGAAAACTTTTACCTAGGAGCAATAAACATATTATTATTATCGAAGTACTTAACACAAAATTAAGTTGATGATCCTGGGGTGCTTATAGAAAAATTAGCATGGACATGACACCATCTCTCCATTATTTAAGTGCTCATTGTGAATGCTAAACATTGAGAATATTCTTCACTGTCGGAGAACTTGTCTAACACATCCAGGAATACAGTCGGAGGAAAACGATGTGATGCCCGACAATATTAACAATCTCAGTAGAAAATGCTGAAGAAAATGACTTTTACTTTGAACTCTTGAGTGAATTTCATGTGAATTTAAATTTAACTATTCTTCTGTTATTTTTTCCATAACTTAACACTGGTTTTTTGCTTATTTTTTCTTTGAACGTTGTCATGCCTGATGTAGTATTCCATAAACTCTTGTTAATTTTACACTAACATTTATGTCATGCTAGTTTTGCAATGAACCGGGCAATAAACCTGAAAAGATTAAAAGATATTCTAAGTTAATATTTTGAAGAAAAAATAATAGTCACTCAAAATATAATGCTAACAATACTAAATATAATTATTTATGAAAACAGACCTTTAAACGTAAACAAAATGAATACATTCTTGACAACTTTTTAGATTAACTCTGTCAACTGTAAAACAAGAATCCTCTTTATCCATCTTTAACGCATGGTTTAGGAATAATGAAGATTTTTGTGATCCGTATGCCACATGTTAAGTTAAATTCACATTAATTCAAATTTGACAATACTTTCCATTTCCATAACTTAATTTTAATTTCACACTAATTTTTCCTCTCACCGACCTTTAACCATTCATTTATCCCCCCCCCTCCCCCCACAGATCGTTGTGAAGGTTGAAGATGATGGCTCTAACTGGGATCGGCTCATCCGTGACTCTCATGGCCACACCGAAAACAATCTCTTGGAAATTTCGAAGACAACGATGGCGCACAGAGGCGACTTTGAGGTCAGTACTCGGAGGAAGAGATTCACCTTCAAGTGATCGGTTTTTGTGATCAATTATTCAATTTTGTTGTGTTTTTGTAAACATAATATAATACAGTAAAGTATTGTATTTAGGTTTTGCGGAATTTACATTTTTCTGCAATTATTAAGGTTTTTATCAGGTCCTATCAAATATCCTATGTCTCCAAAATATGTAGAAATCTGTTTTTACACCATGAATTTTCCATTTTCCCATGGCGTGTGTTAGGTGCGGGTAAGAATGCGATGTTTTAAAAAAACAAAAGTCCCATCTATGACATTTATCCATACATACCAGTCTATATAAAACGCTGTTTTACCTCATTTTATTGCATGCACACTTCAAAATCAAGAGAGGGAACAGCAATGTGTTCCATTTCATGAAATAGTTTGAACTAGTGGCATAGCAGGGCAGTACACAGCACCACTAGTTATGGTAATATGAAATACCACTTGCAACCTTTTCAGCCATTGCGAGTTTCAATCACGATAGACACTCGCTATCCTTTACCGGGAATAGGTTCCAACTATGAAGTGAATGCGTACAGGATGTTATTTATAATTTAGAAACACCTGTGGGAGTATATTTATGCTGTACCAAAGTTCATTTTTTGAAGAATAAAAATGATTTTTATCCCGACATGAAATACATGAACTGAACTGGTGAGCTATGACAGGGGATCATTCCTATGACCATCAAGCTACATTAATTCAAAAGTTTTACTACACGTTACTACAAAACAAAACTTATTGAAACTAGTTTCAGTGTATAAATCCACATTAATTAAATAAAATTATTTTGTTGAGAAATTTTTTGCCATTTGATAACTGCTTGGCCTGGTTAACCAGCATGGTAGCTCGATGTTCTGCTATGTTGCTTATGTTACCATTATTTACTCTACAGAATTTTTATTTTACTTGGAAATGGGAAATAGATGCGTATCATAATATTTTCAGATGACTCGAGGGTTTTGGGGTTTCTTCCATGTTGATTAATCCCTTTGACCGACAGTTTCATCAGCATTCTAGACACCATTTTCATGTTCAATGAGTGCCTCCCATCAAATTTCCTATATCTTCATTCTATATATTTCCCATATCTTTGTACTATACATTTCCTACCCATTGGACCTGAAGTAGCTGTCTGGAATGCCGGCAACACTGTCATGCAGTAAAATGAACCAACACAGGATAAAATGAAACCCTCGAGTAATCTTCTAATCACCGCGAAACGTATGCAGTAAGTAGAATATTTTCAATTTAGGGCCAGTTTCACCAACGAAGATAATCTTTTTAACTCGGTTTATTTTGGAATTAACCGAGTTAATGTGTCTTTTCTGTTTCACCAGTACCATTAACTTGGTTTTGGGGCATTATCTCAGTTAATAATTTTACCGGAGGTTTTCGCCAGGTGAAAAGTTATTAACCGAGATAATTCTGAAAAGCAAAATGACATGCACGCAATTTCATGAGCTACTTTAAGATATTAGTCGAGACATTTCAGCTCAATTATTGTTATTTAAGGCAGTTACTAGGTGTATTAAGGAATACACTAATTGATTTGAACCCAAAAGCTGAGATTTTATTTAATCCTGAGTTAATAAATGCTACACAAAGTACTTAGCAACAATATAGGTGAAGTCTTCTTGGGATTTCCACAGGGTTAAATATTTTTGTAACACCAACGTTTCCACGGACAAGTAGTCCATCGTCTTCAGGGTGAGAGCATCTTCACTTGCCCTGAAGACGATGGAAAAGTCATCTGTGGAAACGTTGGTTTTATATAAATGATAAATAAAAACAAATAGCATGTATCTAACCTCTAAAACACTAGTATCTTATTTAAATGTAAATAGTACACTTCTCACGATGGATACTCCTACACACTTCAAGCATGGTGAAACATATTTTATAACGATCATGAATTCTTGCTGAGTAATCAGGGAACGTTATAGCCGCACATGGTCATGGATACGATTCGTCTATCGCTAAAAATTCTAAGCGTGACAGCCAGCCAGAATTATATTGTCTGTATAAGTATCGATATCATTATAATCATGTTTACCTAAGGTTGATCAAGTATCTCTTGTCGCAGAAATTTCTTCTCTCGTCGTTGTACCAATGTTTCATAATCACATCTGGTGAGGTTTAATGTAGTATGAAATTGCTCCAGTGTCTTTCTAAATAAATTACAATAGGCCTCACATTCCTATAAAAACAGTTTATTTGGTACCAGGCCTAGCGTACCTCGACCTCTATTTCTACTCACTCGTAGCTTTCTCCGGCAAAATTTTGGCTGCCACCATTGTAATGGACACTATAGCAGCAGATGGGAAAATTAGACCATACCGATCCATTATTAATAGCTCTCCATTACTTCAGATAAACTTAAACCTCAATTTCTAGAAAGCTTTGTATAATGAATATTAATAATACTAAATATACACCATACTTTATTTCATCTATCATGTATCATCTATCACTTCTGAACAAGGCAGAAGACGTAAACAAACCGTTCTGACCATCGATACAGCTGCGTTGGTCGGAAATCTCCAGTGAATCGATATGTACTATTGTTAGGCCTACCATTGCAAAGCCTTTCTGTACATAACATTCCAGGAATGAATTTGATAGATCACTCTACGTGTAAAACGCCCTAAGCAGCAGTAATTTCAGGTCATCACTTAAATTCATTTGCATGATAATTCACCGTGTAAAATAGCCTTGACACCAATGACAACGATGAAGGAAATGCTAATTTTAAGTGATCAAAAGGTACCTATAATAGCAGTTACTGTACGTTTCCGAGATGCTGTAAATAAAGGTAGTGTAATTTAAGGTTATTCCAGGATTTTATTTCTGTATCTCCTAAACGTAACAGTGAAGACAATAAGTGATATCTTAGGGGAGACGTTTAGTAAAATCAGGGAAAGTGGGCATTGAAATATCTTATAAACATGACGTGTTCTGTACATTCCATGTAATGTCTCTTGAACAAATAAAATATTACTATAATTACAGAGTATAGAGGTCTTCGAGATAAACATAGAAGATAATGTAGATGTTTCGTGGACGTTTAGTTAATATTTTGTCCTTCATGGGTCCATTGGAAATGCCTTTAGTTACGATAAGCACGAAGTTAAATCAGCTGAATTGCAAATCAGTTAAGCGCTTTTATTTGTTTGTTGACATCAGGAGTATGAGAAACTTACTAACCTAAACATTCTTAGAGAAATCTGGTTCCATAAAATGGAGATAATAATAACAGTGGTGGAACCCAAACGAGAGATTATTAAGATAATAATATTAACAGAGATAATGTAAACTGAGATAATGGCGAATTTTACTGTTGTTGGTGAAACTGGCCCTTAGGGGTAGATATAAAATGTGGATTCTCATGATGCAACTCGCACTGCTATAGCAAAATGTCTCTAAAATGGATTTGTTTATGAAAAACCACGATGTGATTCAGAAACATTATATCTAGTGCAGACATATATCGAACGATAGAAAATGTCAAGAAATCATGGTGTATAGGAATACCAATTAAAAAGTAGTTTTTAAGTTCTAGAATATCCTATATCGCCGTGAATGGCTTCGTCACAAGAGAAAAGGCATTGCATAAAGTATAAGTTTGGGAATTATGGATTTGACAACCTCCAATTGTTTGTTGGGTGGTTTGAAAAATTGGTAGAAATATATCGTACAAAAATAAATCAGGGGAGCTCTATACTTTAAGAAATAATTAATAATATTGCTCTATATCAGGTCATCGCCATTTCTTATTTGTATATTTTTTATATACTTAAAATATGCATGTGAAACTGAAAATTGCCCTTTTCCCACTATGTATTTGCATTTAACCCCAATTTACACTTTTTGTAGCGGTCCCTAAATTCTGTGAATAAGGGGTTTTACTGTATTCATTCATCCATAAATGTATTTGTACAGTTATTATTTCCATTTAAGGAAGTAATGTATCATATAATTCAACAACTCAAAAATATGGCTAACTACCAGATTCTAATGAGCGGAAATGAATATACATGCATACAAAATTAACTTAGTACACAAAGATGACATAAAAAAGAATTTTTGTGTAGAATGTAGGAATGGTCAGATTGAATTTATCGGATCCTAAAATCCGCAATCTTTCATTTTACTTGGTTCCGATTTCAGATCCTTAGAGGAAGAGTAAAATGGATCTGCATCTTAGATTTTAAGTTTACGGGGCCTAGTCATCGAAGCGCCCCATGAATGGATAGTAATAATAATAATAATGTGTCTTTATTCGGGGGAGGTTGTGACTGTAAAGTCCCCTCTTCCATCTAACCCATTGTCAATCTGATATATAAACATATATTCATGCTATGAAACAGAATACAGTAAATGTCATAATTGCAATTAACAGCATACAGTACCTATGAAAAAATATACTTTACAAGTGTATTGTCAATTTAATTTATAATTCAGGAAAAGAAAAATGCAGTGTAAAAAAGTAACAAGTGTGGGAAAAACATGAGGTTTGGTGCAAATATCCATCAACAAAAAACCCACTGCAGGAAAATGCCCAGACAAGAAGTGGGGGTGTGAAAAACCTGCAAAAGCCTACTGAGAGGAAGGTAATGTCTCATTCAGAAATTGATGAGACTATAAAAAAATATTCAAATTCTAGTGGAAAAATGAAGAATAAATACAAAAAATACACATAAAATTAATAAACTAGACATCAAATACTAAATATACATGATAGTTTTCTCTGCAGAGTGTTGTATGTACTACCTCGATTGCTGTAAGAAGTGTTTTGTTTAGCTTCCTCCTGAATGAAGGCAATGATAGTGTGTTCCTATTCGAAGAGTTAATATTATTCCACTCTCTGCAAGCAGTAACAGTGAATGATTTGTTATAGATGACAGTGCGATTATGAGGTATGACAAGATAGTGATTTTCTCGCATCTTTGTTGCGTGCACCGTGTGAAGACTTCTGCATTCGCATGACAAGTACGAAGGTGTTTTTGTGTAGAGGATTTGAAACTGGAGGGAAAGAGTGTGCAGCCGGCGACGAGAGTTGTTTCAGCCAGGAAACTGTTAAGTGCATGTTCCCCACTGTTGTTTATAGTATTCTGATACACGTCGTAAAGGTTAAATGTAATTATTACGATAAAAATAGTGTAAACATTAATTTGCTCCTCGAGCCACAGCACTAAGAAGATTAATTGAATTGTTTTCATCTTGTTGCAGGGGTCGGAGGAAACATCACCTTACCATCGTGACACAAGGAGCCATCGCCTGCTACGACACGCATACTCTCCGGCCAAGCTCACCGAAGGTGTTGGCCGCCCACGGGAGCTGCCGTTTGACTGCCCCCACTGTGGGCAGCTCATGGAGACGAAGGAAGGCGTCATGAACCACTTGAAGGTGAAACATGGTCGGCAGGCTGCGATGCCCGGGTCTGGTAGGTCGTGGAATATGCCAAAGATGGAGAATTCGTCGGACATGGATCCGGAGTTGGCAAAGTGGGGTTTGAAGGAGTGTAGTGTAGCGTTGGTGGATATATTCCCAGGGGGAGTCAGTGCTTCGGATGTGGAGCTTCAAGCTCTAGTGTCATGCAGGAATGGGGAGTTAGAGTGTCCCAGGGATCTATGTAATGACCGCAAGTGTTCAAAAGTGTCGGGGATGATTGATAGAGGTGATTCCCAGGTTGCTGAGCATCTCGTTTGTGGGAAAGATGGAGAAGATGCCTCTACGGTCATCGGTGGAGATGAGCCTTCGAAGTTCTTCAAAAAGTGCTCGGAGTCGACATGCAAGAATATCGGGGTGTGTGCCGACAATCAGGAGGCCAAGGTAATTTATTTACTATTCAAAATAACACTGCAAGTAGGCAGTAGTGGTGTTTCCTATTATTTTTATTGCTCCAAATTTTATAACCTCTGCAGTTCGTACTTTAAGCTCTTCAATTTTAAAATAAATTGGAACCTAAGAGGCCTTCGTCACCTCAAAATTTTACCAAATTCCAATGTAAAAATTTCATGGTGTAGGCTTTTATCATTAACTACAGTGGGCTTTAGTTAAAAAGTTTTTGGAGGGACCCAAAATCTTGATGTGGTAATGAGGAAAACTTATTAAAACGGTTATGCCTTCCTGGGTGAGATGAAGATATTAGTGTAAGTTGCATAACTTTCAGGGGAATGATATTATGGCCATCAAGTGAGTTCATTCCATAGATCACAGTTGTAAATTTATTGTAACAAAGTTTCATTTGCAATTATTATGCTTCTCAAGAAAATAAGTGTGATACCTTGCATTGAAGCACAATGAATAACTATTTATGATGATAAATACTAGAGAGCATTTTTTTTGTATATGCAGACACGAAATAAGACTCAACTTTAAGGCTTTATAACTCAGAACTCAGAAATGGAAGAAGCGAAATCCATACAAAGCATGTAGAATATGAATTGAGAATCTTGATAAAATATGAATTGTACTTTTGTCGTCCTTTAAGTTTCAAATGACTTAATTATGTTCGAATAAGTTATTCTAGTCAATTTAAGAAACCGGGTTTTAGCATTCAACGTTGGAGGCACAAAAAACAATCGTATTCAACTTAAAATTTTTAATGAGAATCCAGTAACATTACAATTCTTGACGATGCTGCAATACTCTTTGAATTAAAAATTTTTTTACTATGAGTTCAGAGCAAAGGCGGAAATGCCAAACATATGCGTTGAGTAATTTTTGCTGCTATTTCAACATACTTCACACATGTATTTTCGTCTACTTTTCGGATAAGGTTGAACTTTTCAATTGATAATTTTCTTTTCATCCTGAACTTCCCGTGTTCAATTCTAAGCTCTTGTCTCACTTTTACTGTCACGAAGTGTTGGTGCTCATGTAGATTTGTAGTCTGGTCGAAACCACAGTCGTATATACTCGACACTTGTAAAACAAACGAACATTGTGATCAAGTGTGGGGATTTTGGGTCTCCTTTTACTTCCTCCTAAACAATTTTTCATTATAATATTAGTACCCTGTCTTGGATGTTATTTGCATTATAATTTTAAGTCTTTGAAAGCAGTTTTAAATAATTTAACTTTGTAGCCTTTCTTTTTCAAAAGTAATTGTATTTCTTCAACTTTTATTTTATAATTTTACTGGGTATATTTTCAATCCCTCGTATATATTTTCTGCTATCTAACTGAAATAAATATATGTATTATAAACAGTAAACCAGTATCTATATATTTCCCATATCTTCGTACTATATATTTCCTACACTTTGGACATGAAGATGCAATCTGGTATGCGTGCTAAACTTTCTTGGAGTAAGATGAACCAATGCAGAAACATTTCTGTAGGACCAGACCTGCAGGGCTATTCTCATTATCGTATGGTCGGGCCATAAGTCGAAATCGACCATAACTACGACCTCGGGCCATACATACGGCCTCGAACGATTCCCATCTGAGCCAAGGGCCATAAGTCGGGCGGTACTTATGGCCTGAAGGCCGTAATATTATGACCTGGCTTGGAGGCCAACATAAGATGGACCATGCGAAATAAACTTGCCCACCTCAAGACGTTAAGCTGCATTTTAGAAGCAGTATCGCTGTTAATTCATATTTCAATTGTAAAAAATGAACATAGCACAGGATCATAGGCGAATTCAACTGGAATTGGTAATGCACATTGAAGAGAGACGAAGATTTACTCTTGAGAGACGATGAATTAGAGATGCTCACAATCCATTTGAGTACGACAACCGAATTTTCATGAAGCATTCTGAATTTCATGAATTTCTGAGCGTCAAAGGAAGTTGTGGTGTACGTAAGCAATTTGGAAATTCTCTAAAACGGAAGAAAGTGGATGGACTAAGATTACAAGTCCGATTACAGGTGTTGCGTTAAATATTACTTTTCAAACGGCTGCTCTTGTGAAGTGAGCATATTGTTTTTGCTTCTTATGCTACCATTGTTTACAGATTTATTACTTATTTATATGCTTCGACAACTTGTAGCATATTTGTTATCCACATTGAAATTTTGTACCGATATTGAAAGGTTCTTGTTTCTATGCGTTTCATGGCTGAGGTAGCGTACCAAAGAGGCGTAGGGCAAGACTTTTTCTATGCCAGTGAGCAACACAAGTCATGGATCACCAACAATGCGCAAGGTATAAAACTTGCCTAAAATTCACAGCTTCACAAGACAAATGATACCTTCAGCAGCTGAAGGTGTCTGTCTTCATAATTCTCCACCTTCTCTGATACTGCCTCAAGTTCCTTTAGGAGAGAGGACTGGTTGGGTTGGCAGCTTCCTTCTAGTTGAAAATTGTGAGAATATAAACTGGATTTCTATATAGAGTTTCACAACTTTAAGACTTTCAAGGAGGAGTTAAAGCTTTTCATCATGGAGCAGATAAAATGGCTCAATACATGCACCTTAACTTCAATAACTGAAAACAATGACAGGAAAAATATCAGACTTTCTTCAAGGCTCAAATTTCATGATCACTTCTACTAATGTCAAATTTGATTTACCTTTGGATGTAATAACAGATGACACCATATTAAATACATGACTTTCATTATGTACCAAGCTCATAAAACACTATTACATATATTTTACATTCTAGAAAGGTAAAAGCAGAGAATGTAATTTATTTAGTGCATGCTTCCTTCACTAATGTATTATTTGTTGAAAACCAATTGTGAAAATATATATTTATTCTAAAAACTTACTTTGAGGTGGAGTAACTTTTTCACCCACTGTCCCTGTTAAGTTAGAGACACATTTTTAATGAGAAATGAGTACACCACTTCATTTTCTAATGTAAACAAACTAACTCAAGAAAGGTAATGGTGCTGAAAATTAATTAAACTCACCATTGGTTGTTGAACATGGGACAACATTCATGCCATCTTCAGTGGACAAGGAAATCTCTCCAGCAACAATGTACAAGTATTAAGAAAATTTAGCAGAGGGCATCTTCATTTATCATACATTACTTTAAGCTGCTAAACGTACCAATAGCTCCTACAAGCCATCATAAGAGTATGAAATGAATAAAACAAAAATGTTTCTCACCTCAATTATTGGCTCCTCTATATTTAAGGAGCATTCTGCATCATCCTATGTTCATTAATAGTAGAATGAGTGTTAACAGGTCGAACAACATCTCTGCTTATAACCTATGTAGATGTAACTGTCTAAATTGCCACATCATATACTTTTAGACAGTGTCGTGATGCATGCCTCCGTCAAACAGAGGTATTGAAGTTTGAGTTCCAATTACTCCTAGGACCTTCCTGTCTATATCTGACAGTTCAATTTCCGGCCCCACCTGTTATGTACACATTCAATTAAATGAAAAGCATTGGCAATTTTCCACTGTTAGCTGTTTTAGAAAAGTAAATATCAAGCCAATATCCATTGCTATTTATTTCTATTACACACCGTAACATTCCCGGTTCTTCCACTATCTGCATTTATTATTGCATTCCTTGCCCGTGCCTTACCCTTGAGATCCTTCCACACCTAGAAAGTTTTAACATATAATTAATAATGTGGAATAACATATGCATTATCTACAAATATTTCTACTGGAAAAAAAGTCAGAGATAAGGCTAAAAATACTGTTATCACTACATATTCACCTTCTTCCACTGCACCACACTCTTGTTGGTCCCATGTCTGGCGAGAAGCTCGGCCAACTACTGCCACTGTCTCTCAGCATTTACATATACATAATACCCTGCAAGCCACCATAAAGGTGTGTGGCAGGGGGTGAACTCTCACCAAACATGCACTACATATCATGCATAAAAAAGGATTAGTACTTGTATAGGTACTGTTCAAAACTACGCTATTTAAAAAAAGATAAAAATAGCAAAATATACATGCAAAAACATGCCGTTAGTTGGGTTTGCTTTAAGTCATTATACCAACATGCAGCTACCAATGTTATCCATTGCTACACTCATACTGGATATATTTATCATTATTCCTATCCCTAATAGTACGAGGAAAAAAGGACATTTTGAATCTGTCAGTGTTGCAATCAATTTCTCTAATTTTGTGAGTTACCTTGCCCTGCAGCCCTTAAAATCGTCTGCTGGCAAAATCATGGTGATATACCATGTAATTTATTAGTAAATTCAACTGGCTACCTTGAACGCGAGCTGCTCTTTTAATTGTATCCCTGAAAAATATAATGACATAACTTTATTATGTAGCTAGTGTAATTTTGATGCTCGATCAACAGTAGTGCAAAGATTTACATTACACAAAACAAAATGGATGGCAATGCTCTATTCACGAATTGAAATACGTGAAAATATCAATAGGAATATTTAGCAACAGGTGACTTACTCTCAGCTCCATTGCCTATGGTTTGTACTTATCTTAAGACTGCCGGACAAGAACCTCCACTTATATACACAGGATTTGCTGTGCTTTCCGACGTCCCTGATTTCCACTCATCATTTTCGATGTTTCCAGCGACTGCTACTAGAAAATCATAGTTCCGGTGGTGCCAGATGTGAAGCAAACCACTCCGAACTTATAGTACTGATAGTAATTCTCATATTCACCAGCAGAACTGGCGGTACGACTTATGGCCGAGCCATACGATATGGCCCCTCGGAATTGGAATCGATGGAGGCCGTTACTTTGAGGTAGGCCATAAGAAACTTACGGCCGGCCATACGTATGGCCTCGGTTTTGAGAATAGCCCTGCTGGATGCACTAGTCCTAAGCCTTCATATTTCCCTCTGTTAATTCTCCTGATGAGCCTGTATCCTTCCTGCCCCACTTTGTCTATCATACCATTATTTTAATTCAGAGGAGTGTTAAGGTGGAGCAAAGGGAGGAAGATAATAATGTACAAGAGAATGACCCGTTTTTCACTGAGAATGGCCATGGCAAAGAACTGGAGGTATGGTGTACATCCTATTCATACTCTAACGAATGTTTTGCATCTCCTCACTCCATTCCATCCACTGTCTACTTAGTCTACTTTTCTTCACCCCTGCCAATTCTCCCTGATTTCCTCATACTTTTGCACCATGTGTTAATAGTTGTTACTTTTCAGGTGAGCAATAATTCAGAGGAAAGTGATGAAGATTATGTTCAGGAGAAAGATCCATGCATCAGTGAGGGTGACATTAGCAGTGAATCAGAGGTATGTCTAGCTCATGCCTTACTTGCAATACACAAGATACTCAGGATCACTACATACTCATAAGTTTTGTCAGCACATTGTTGTAGTTATTGTTTTGATCAGCTTGTTTTGATGGCAACATAACTCACTCCTCCTATCTCAAGGGCTCAGGTTTGAAATAACTACTGTCACACACATTGGCATAATCAATTGATTTTGGCACTCGAATGAACAGAATTAATTTTATGTATAGTTGCCCAGTAAAAAAGTTTTACTGTCATGGGTCTTTGATTATATTCTCATCATGGTTTAACCCTCACAATCTCTTTGAGATTATCTGATTAAGCCAATTGGGGCATTATTTCACAGTATCTGATATAACATCAGCAAAAATTGAATATTTGAATGAATTACTACTATGAAGAAGCAATCAAGGGCAGATAATACACTGTTTACCTCTCCTCCCCAGTCCAATCTCTCTACTGTGAATCCTCCATATTTCCCTCTGACAATTCTCTTCTCAGACATTCACTCGCCATGGACAGTTTTGTGCATGAGGTATCGCACTTCTCAATGCATAATGCTAAGTTAGAAACAATGCAAGAGGTATTTGAATACACAACTTCGGAATTCTTTGCCGATGTGTTCGTTACGTAGCTGCCATGCCTGCTTCTTATTAATTGGTACAATTACATTTTGCTTCAAATTTTCTTCAGCATTAAAGAGTCAGATCGATGTGTGGCATTCATAGCCAAAGTAAATCGTTTTTAGTAATGTTAATATTTAATCGTCATATCTAGCATTTCTTTCTGCATAAGAGCTAATTAAGCATTGTGTAAACCGTGTATCCGTGGGAGAAAAGTTTTGCAGTAAATTGATGCTGTAGTTCTTTACCACCCTCATGTATTAGTTACTTCTTCTACAAAAGTGTCAGCTTCTTTTGCCAATCTAAAACAATTGGTAATAATCATCATAGAACTGAATATTTTCTGGTAACTTACAAATACTACTACTTCACCTTATTGCAATGTGGGACACACAGGTGACTCTGCCAAAGGAAGTGGTTCCGACAGGATCTGTGCGAGCACCCCCCTCCACTCCCTTCCATTTCCCTAAAAGCAGACAAGGACGGGAGATGGATGAGGTAAAAGATCTTATAGGTTCTTCTTCGGTGGGTGTCACCTTTTTCTTATTTTTATTTTGTGATTTATGATTGAATGGCTCTCGATAGAGGATTAATTTTTTCACTAAAACTTATTTTTCGTTTCCATCTAAAGATTTCGTGTACTAAAGTGTGATTTCTGTTCCAAGTAAACACCCTCATTTTCCTACTATGAATGCATCAGAAATATTGTGCACATTTCATGTGGACTCCATAGTGAAAAGCACTCAGAATACTTTTCCAAACTTATCTGCTGATGGCAAGTTTATGTTATTGCATAGATGCAATTACTAATCGATTTAAAAAAATAGATTCTGGCTTGTTCTGCTAGAAACAAGGTCATTATGTGAGTTGGTCTTGGTTTTTCAAAACCTTTTCAAGCACTTAGGGGTAAGGTAACCCAAAAGCAACATTGCCTTAACGTATACTCTCACATCATCAGTAGAAAGGTTCAGTGCATGTTTCCATTGAAGTGCATACAAATTAGATATCCGTACAAATGGAGAAATAATTTCACTGCCATATACTGGTTCAAAGCAATCCATTTGAGATATATTTGATGCACGTTTCTTTGTCACCTGTTCCTCAGAATCCCATCATCCAATCTTCACAAACCTCTCTTCATAACTCATCCTGTTCTTTACAAATTTGGTGATCATACTCTTTTCCTTGGAAGATTTGCCATGTATGTAGTTTCACCATGGTGAAACGATGAATGGATTGGCAGCTCTATTCCATAAATAATATAATAAATAATAACCTAAACCATAACCAAGAAGGAATAATGACCATTCATACTAGAATTAAATTCAACAATACAAGGCATTTAAAATTTTAACTATACCTTATTCACAGGAAGTGTTCTTCAATTATTTTCTCCATTGGTGATCTGAGGGTTCGCAAAGGTAAACCGTTTATGTAAACTTCACTTTTATCACCACTGTCCTCTTCTGTAATTTCTTCATATTGTTTCAGAATAAGAACCGTTTCACCAGAAATATAATGATGGTCTTTAGAAATATCTTCTGTTTGTAATTCTTCCTAATTTTCATGCTCATGTGAGGTAATGTCAAAAGTTTCATTAGGAACAGAAAAGATAATTTAAATGCTTATATGATTGCAAAAAGTATCATATTTCCAATTCTATACATTCACAATAGTTATTCACATATATCACAAAAATTCTTTGCATATATGTATGTATATATTTTCATGTAGAGAATTTTCAAATAAAATTTTAGCTGTGACCCATTACAAAAAATGCTAACTATGTTCAAATTGGAAGTGATGGTTCCCCATGTCAATTTCAGTTGTTTCAAATTAGTCTACATAAAAATAGAATAGGTTCATGCATATCCACATCTATGGTCTTTTAACCAGAAATCATGAGAACTTAACAATGTTACCTACTTCTTTCTTGTCCTAAAACCATGACTGTTACTCCTGTCTTGAAATCTTTGAAACTACTTCGCAGTCAACTCTTCAAAGGCATGATGACTTTATATGTATGTGAGCCACACAATGTAAAAGTGTATGTTAAAAAAGATATGGTGAAGGAGTTTCTCATTGTAAATCATCTCCGTAATTATATTGTCATGTGTAATGCTATGACAAAGTCTCAAAGGTAATGATTGATGCCATAAGGGGTAGGCTCTCAAAACATATATTAAACACTTCAGAATGATTTACCTAAATATTCCAAAGAATAATTTGTGCTTTGTACTACCAAGAAGAAATCCTAGACAGATGATACACCTAGTGTTTTACTCTCTTTTCTTGTCCAATCTATATACTCTGCATCCTTCATATTTCTCCCTGTCATTCTACTAATTTGCCTCACTCTTCTCTACCCCATTATTTCTGTGGGGTCGTCATTGTGCTTTTTCAGGCAAGTGTGAATGTAATGTAACCAAGCGGATAATGTGTAAAAGAAAGATCCATTTGTCAGTGAGAGTAATCTCAGCAGAGAACCAGAGTTATGATATATATGTCTTATTTTTGAATAACTAAATATATGGACACATGACTCATGGTTTAAAGATATTCCAGAGTTAGATGTGATAATGCCAAAAGGACTTAATATATTTGATGGCATTTGATGCACCCTCAATTGAGTAAGAAATAGAAGAAAATAAGTTTTACTGTCCTTGTGAATAAGAGTTACCCAATAATTTAATCTATAATTACTTCTAGCTCTCATGTGTAATAAGAGCAATATAGAAGCATTAATCATTGAGGATAAATATAAATGTCAAAATAGGAAGTATTGACCATTTAGTGTAAAAGTAGGGTTCAATATTTAACATTGGAAGAAAATCTTCACATAAAAAAGTCAGGGTAATTTTTTGAGCGATAATAATGGAGAAATGGTCCATCCTAATTGCAGTGAAATACTGTAAAATAGTGAATACGAAATCCTAGTAGATTCTCAGTGTTAAATCGTGGATTCACCAATGATAATAAGAATTTTCATGAAATGGGAAGTGAAGAGGCATAAAGGATTTGATGGTGTTTGTGATAAATTTGATTGCTGATAGTGGAGACATAGCTACCCCAGAGCTGCGGCTCAAATAATTGCTGATTAGGTAAGTTCGAGTTGAAGGGTTGGAATCCATGTATGAGACTAACATTAAGGGTAGAAGGGGAGAGAGAGGTTGAGTTGAATACCGGGCAAGCAAAAAGAAAGAGACTATAGGGTTAAGAGCCTGTTCTGTGGCTGCATCTCTGAAGTTGCGGGAGGACTGTATCTCTGAATGTCCTCTTCCTCCTTGGAGTGAGGGGGAGTTGACATATGCAGAAGGCTCGTCCCAATGCAGGGAACACATTTGTGCACACATTGCTTGCACTCATTGAATACTATTTGATCTTAGTGTCATTGATACAGGGGTGAAAAATGTCAAAAAGCTGATGGAATCATATATTGGGGAAAAGGGGTTGGAATGTCAGTGGATGGATAGACTGCTTACTGGTGAATGGAAGGAAGTTTTTCTTTCTTGGGGAGCCTGGACCCAGAAGAGCAAATGTCTACACAGCATTATGTGTTTGGGCATTTTTGGAAATTTTGCTCTCCTAGGGATAGATTAAGACAAATAAACATTCATGCATAGAACAACAAAGCGACAAGTGAAGACGCCTCTCTTAACACCAAGCACAAGAAATTTGGTTGTTGATCTGCTCCAAAGTGACCGATTGTTGAGAAAAGTAGGTAGAGAAGTTTGAATATTACATGTAATGGTTTTGATGTAAAAAATCTGGACTCTCGATCCAGTGTATATTGCTCAGGTTCTATTCGGATATATTATAAATTTATTTATTACCACAGATGTGATGTCATATGAAAAATTTATCTATACTTTCATCCTTGTTTTCAACAAAAATTGGATGATTTTTCTGGAGTGAATCTTCATGAAATCTAGTAACTTTACATCTAAAGATAGCCGAAATACCTAATGGAATGACTAATGATATCCGTGAGAAAGTCCTTACATTTTTTTGTACTAAGGTCCTAGGTGGATTTTATCTGATTTAATATTCTCCCTTATTACATTATGAAGATAGAACATTTTTAACCTGTCAGGATCATTGCTTATGTGTCTACTTTGCTATGTGATCAAAGCCACCATGGGAAAAGTAGCTTCCAAAATTTTATATGCTTTCAACAAAATCCTTTGTATATATGGTGAATTAATACACAAGAAGCTAACATGCAGCTTCAAAAAGGGCATGTATATACACTACAACATTTAATTCCTCTTTAGCCTTATACTGAATTACATTGATCCAAGGTCTTATTGTGTCTATGTTGATATTTTCTAGGTTTAAAAAAAATCAGGTTTACCATTCTTGAAAACTGTGAAAAGATTTGAATTTAATTTGGGCCTTGAGCCCCAAAGACACTGCGGGTATGTGGCAGGGGGTGAAGATCACTAAACATGCACTTCTTACATGTGACTAAGAGCTGAAATTTTACTATTACAATACCTCATACATACAATGGACTTCATAATTCAGTGTAATTTTTCTCTGTTTTATGCTGGATTGTATACCTACTTATTTATATTATAGTCTCACAGGGAAAAAATTTTGATTCTCCTGTTACTACATTTTTGATGATTTTAACACTAGGAGCACGGGAGTTTCACACTACCTAGAAGGACGGCTAGGGGTCATTTGACCCCTAGAATGTTTTTTGGAATGAAAACCCTTTTTTCATCCTATATTGAATTTTATTGTACAATGTGTTTAATTAACTCATTAAAAACATGTTTTATCATTTTTAAATAATGTTACAACTCTCAAAAATGTATAACAATAAAAAGAAATCGTGAATTAAATCACATTGAGTAGTCAATTACATATTTAATCAAGAAATTTCATTTTATGCACTCAGTACAAAAGTTATATTTAATATTTTACAATAGGCACAGTATGTTTACTCAAATTGTATAAAAATTTAAAAAATATTACTTCGTAGTACATCTCAGACAGTAATTTTTACAGTGCATTTTTCACAAAATATTTTTTGGCATTGACGGCATACGTTGGATGATTTATTAGTGCAGTTCGGTGATATTTGGCACCTTTTTCTTTTTTGTGCCCGTGGGCATGTGGCTGTTGGATTTGAAGTCACATTACTCAATTGATATGAGGATGAGGGTGAGGGTTCCGTCACTGATATTCCCAAAACTTCCTCCACCAATTTTTGGATGTATTTTCTATCATTCATTTTTTTGTTCGTTGTTTCTTTGAAAAGCACCCAGCTGTTTTTGTGGCCAGGTCCAATATATTGTAAAATACATGGACAGGCCACCTCCGTGTAGCTGACCTTGTGGAATATTTTCGACACATGCTGTCCATTATGTCTACTCCGACATTGTTTTTATTATAAAAAAGTATTTTTTCTGGTTTTCTTTTTTTAGTTCCGAAACAGTGACGTCTGCATGCATGGTGCTGAGTAAAAGTACATTCTTATTCTTTTTTGCCTGGTACTGCGTGAGAGTATGGCCTAAGGTATTTTTGAAGACTCGTGTGGAATAGATTGGAATATTCATGCAGACCGAAGGTGGCAAGTCCCGCCTGTTTTTTTCTGATCGTCCCTACAAGAGATATTTTCCATTTTTTCAAATGTTCAGCAAGCTTGATTGATGAAAAATTATTGTGACAAGTAACATTTATGCCGGAATTCTGGTATGGCTCTGTCAATCTACTAACCACATATTCCACCAGTGCTTCATTAGAAGGCCTATCTTCAGCTTTGCCACAGTATGGAAATGCATTTAGGCAGTATTTTCATTTTACATCTGTCAAAACCCAGTACTTGATTCCAAATTTGTCTGGTTTATTTAGCATGCACTGTATAAAGGGGCACCTGCATTTCATAGGATAGAGCTGTTCATCGGCTGTTACGCTTTCACTTGGGTTTTAGCAGGATCGAGAATTGTTCACAAAATGATTCCAAATTTCAGACATCAAACAAAATTCATCTGTTTTCAGTGCTTGACTACGAGTCACTTTCGAATTGAAGTGTAAATGCTTCATAATATTCAAGAATCGATCCCTAGCTGTTGCGCTAGAGAATATTTTTGAACCCAATGTTTTGTCCCAACAGCTTTTTATAGACAAATGCCTCTGCCCCTAGATGCCTCTTGCATATATCAATGCGATAAATGTTAGAAGTTCTTCTCTCGTCAACTTCCAATCAGGATGTTGAAGTTTACCATGCTCCACAGTATATTTTATGATGGAGTCTAATAGGGTTTCACTCACCAACAAGCGGAAGGTACTCAACACTGACAGTTCTTGAATATTTCTCTTGGTGTACAGTGTCAGACCTGGTGCTAAATGCAGAATACTTAGCCTCGAGAGTCTCCCTGATGGGATGTGATCAGATGAAATCTCCAACCACTTCGTTCCATTCCGAGCAATTTCGCTTGGTGCGGATGGGGGTTTCTGTAAAAATAAAAAAATAATAGTTATTCTAGCAAGAATATCATATTTTACGGTTTATAATAATTACTTCATTTCTTTTCTTATATTTTGTAAGTATTTATAGGCAAAAACATATAATAATTGGCAAACAAAAAAAAATTCACTGTAATTGATATTTGCAGATGACTTGATCAATAAAAGTCGGAGCTATCATAGTTCATAATTACATCATGTTATCATTGATTAAAAGATAAGAAAATAAATCAGTAAAATGGAAAAATGATAAAGTAGAAGAAAAGAACTTTCAAGCAAGAATCAATGTCACAAGTATCATCACTGGAGTCACCATCGGATTCACTGTCTTGGAATTCAGAACTGGAATCATCGCTTCTATCACATGAGGGTGATGAAGGATGTTTCCCATGGACTGATGTTTCCGATTCACTTCCAGACTCATCTTCGTCCAACTCCCATAAAACAGCAAGAACACTCTCCGGTGTATGATATTTCCTCGCAGCCATTTGAATGGCAAAGCTCCTCTTCTCTTTATTTCTTTCTCGACTTCTCGCTTTCGCTCTTGACTCGCTACTGACATGCATGCAAAAAAATGTGCAAACAGATGCGAAATATGGTAGACTCCCTCCAGCTGCATGGGAGGGATAGAGAGCCGGAGAGCAATTCACATGCATACAAAAGGATTAAAATTTCAGAAGTGCCGGTAATTGCCACTCGAAAGGCAGGGACTCGAGCGCCACCCGGGTTCCAAGAACTTGCTGTAATGTCTCTTCCTCCTCCTAAGTGCAGATTCCAAGGGTAGTAGAATTTTACAGCTCACCCCATTCCTCCACTGTCCCAAAAGCTGACAAGATTTTGCCCTAGGGCGCAGCGTGCCATGCCACCCCCCGCCCACCCCAACAGGGTCCGGCATAACTGCGGTGGGACACCCGGCAAAGGAGCTAGGCCGAGTGACAATGCCATCAGGCCAGAAATGGAAAGAGTTATTCGAAAAGACAATGTAGCGTCGATGAAAAATATTATCTCTGAGGGCCCTAAATCATGGCTAATGGACAACTTTCCTTTGAATACGTGTGATATTAGGGTGTGGGTAAAACAGCTAAAATTGCAAAATAAAAAATACAAAAGAAAAATATTATAATTGCATGAATGTCACAAAAACGACAATTGGGACCATGTTATTCCCCTTGCTGCCGTGAACTATCAAAAGATCGTGTGCAAAAGTCACTATGCCTAGGTTTTGAAAATGGAGTCCAGGGGACGAAACCAGTATTGAACCGGGAACTTCCAGGGTCAAAATCAAGTACGTCATCTACCAAACTAGCCTCTTGCTGATGAATGACATACATGAAACAAAAGAGCCCAAGGGCAATAGAAAAAGTAGAACATAGCACGAAAGCAAGTTGTGGGTCAAATGACCCCAAGCCATCCTTCTAGGTATAACCTCTCATAAATAATGAAAAAAATATTTTAATATAATTCACGCAAATTTATCACATTTTAGAACAAAATGAAGAAAGTGAAAAAGTTTCAAAATTTAAAAAAATATTTCACTTACATAAAAATAAATATGAATTTGAAAATGGGTCAAATGACCCCTACCGTCCTTCTAGTGTTAATATTAAAAATCATAGCTCGGATTCCTTTAAATGCTTGAAAATCGTATTACCTATTTTATTTAATCATACGTGAACCCAACCAAGGCATGTCATATAACTTCCCCACAGTCGCATAAGCAATCACGAATGCTGAAGATGGTGTGCACCAGGCTTCATTAAAAAGCCTTAGTGGATCAATAAGAGTTTGAGCCTTATCTATGGAATTTATGACATTAACTTTTTAACTTGAAAGGGATTTGTGTCTCTTATGACACTCTAGAGAAAAGTGGAAAGTTGGAAAATGTCAGAAAATTTGAGGAAGCAACTGCTTGTATAGGATTTACAAAACAAGGTTAAAATGGGGAGAGAACTAATAAATTCCACCTTCTGATAGAAGAGGGTGTTTTGTGGTGTTAGTTGAGTCCACTAAGGCAAATGACTGAAGATTGATGCGATACATACATATACAATCAAATTATGACGGTGTTGCTTCCTTTCTAAATTGATTGAAAAAAACCTGAAATTAAGGAGCTTCTTAAAGATCTTGCAAATCTTGAAGAAGTAATGGAATGAATTCGAAGATTGTGAAGGAAAACATTGGTGAAGCCTCTCTGGCAACTGTTCAGGGAAGAATCTATTCAAGGTCTGAATACGAGAGGTGAAGTATATTATAAAGAAAACCTGAACCTTGTTGAGAATTATGGGTGGACATGAGGAATGAGAAGGACTCAGATGTGATCAGTTGAATGTGCATTGCAAGACTAGCTCAGCATATTTTAGTACACTAGGATGAAAGAAAAAAATGCCAAGCATGAGAATACCTTTGGTTTGCTTACATAGTTCCAACGAACCTAAAGGTATGAAAAGTCGTGGGCCATTGTCTCAGCTCAGTGGATGAAATTTTGGATATCAATAAAGTATGCCAATTGTATAATGTATGTATTACTAAATGGTGGAAATGATAATTAAAAAAATATTTATCAATGTCATCATTGATAAACTGCCTTACAATAAACATTCTTTTGCAGATTCCTATAAAGACAGAAAAGGATAATGCTGTTGAGGATCCGCTACAACATGATGCATGCAAGAATGTAAGCAGTGAATACAGTAGTCAGCCCAGCTCAGAGGGCCTCAGCATTGATTATAAGGTGAGGAGGGTATTTAAAAATAAAAGTTCAGTCCCAGTTTTATAGGTTGCTTTTGCACAGATTTTCTCTTGGTCTATCTTTATTTCATAACATTTACTCACAATATTTGTTCCCTTATGTTCATTGGAAGTTTTCAGAAACTACATGAAGTTATGTAACTGAGGCAATTATTGAAGCTTAATTCTCTACGTAGAGATATAACATTATTGTGTTTGCCTGCAACACTGCCCAATTCTCTCTCTGAGTGGTAACTAATTAGCGTGTAAATCAATATTATTATGACAGTGTTGGTTAGATTGCCTTAATTTTGAATACAATACCAGCCAACAAACTGTGGTTGTAAGAGGAGGTTGAAGACAAATATTCCTTAATCAGGGTGACTCCTGGGTCATGCATTGTCTGGAAATGAGGTAAAGAGAGGAGCTGCAATTCCACTGATTAAATATGTATCTATATGCTTCGATTTTGATGATCTATATGATGGTCAGTGAACAGCTTAGCAGAGAAGCACTGTACTTACAGAAGGGGAGGGTAGGTGGGGGGATTGGAAGGAGAAAGGAAGGAGACTTATGAGTAGGTTGTAATTGCAGAGATGGGGTGAGAATATAGGTAAAACAATGATGGTCAATACCCTTCAGTGGGTTGACAGCAAATTTTTGGTTATAGATAGGAAGGAATTCATTGTTGCATTGTGGGAAGTGCAGAAGATGGGAGCAGGAAGGTTACAATCTTATGTTCAACAAAAGACATTTCCCAGAATCCAAACATCTCAGAATTTCCAATTCCTAAAGTGCATCAAACTTGGGCCCTTTACCATCTGTGTGTGGTATTTTTGGTGTGAAATCACTATTATTAATGTTTTCTAAAAGATATTTTGCAAAGTGTGATGTGAGTTTGTTGCATATGAAGCAAGTCTCATTCTTTCATCCTAATGTTAAATGTTCTTCCAGTCTGCCTCATGTATACGAAATTGCAGTCATTACATTGAAGTTTTTAGACCCCATTTCGTTTCATTTTATCAATTTTATTTTTGGAAGCCCAATATGCCATTTAAATTAAATCTGTTGTAAACTGCAGCTCTAACCTTATTCTTATAAAGGAAGCATAGGATTTTAAGGGAATAATTACCCAGTAATGAAAGCCTTTGTTGGCTGCCACCATCTTTCTCCAAAGTAACAATCCTATACGTTCCATCTTTTATCCTTTGTTATTTTTTCCATCTTTCAAGCGTGTCCATTAGTGTCATAGAGTAACGATTGTTGGTAGCTATCTGTTCAACCCTCTTAGTGTGGTAGGCCCATATTTTTGGCCAATATAAAGATATTGCTCAACTTTTTATGCTGAAATGATAACATTTAATTTTCACTCAAAGTAAAACCCTTGTATCATTATTGATTAGTTGAACTTAAATAATATAAGTAAACTGCATATGTATATACACAAAGCAATAACTTCATCATTTTGTTTGCCATGTGCTACATTTTATTAAAATATCCTCCCCATTTCTTGTAAATTTAACGACATCACTAAACAATGTAATTTTCCCTCTGTCTATCCCTGCAATGGAAAAAAATATTAAGTAAAGCATCTTATCAGTCTCCTATAACATGAATCCATTTAAAAATTTTCAATAGTAATTCAGTGGAATTGATGTGCTCAGTGAGAAATTCACAGGAACTGGGATTCTACTCTCTGACAGTGAATTTATTTGGTTGCGTGCTTCTGATAAGTCATCTGTTCTCTCTGGTTAAGTCATTCCCTGCCCCTTTACAATCCCTTAACCAGTTGGCTGATTTCAGAATTTTGTTGCAAGTATGCACTGGGATATAAGGATACTGTACTATTGGGAAAACCAAAGACAATTCAGGGGGTTTTAAGTGAGGAATTGGTTTTTGGCTTAACATTTTGGAAAATATCAGTGTAGTATAAAATGAAAGTAGATATGTTGAGAAAAACTAACGATTCATTGACATAGCTCAAGATGTGTCAACACCTGGGTTATTCCAATCAAAATCAGTTGAGTTTTCATTTTACACCGTTTTTTAGTAAAAGGAGTCTAAGGGAGGGGAGGGAATGGTTCAAGGCAGGGAACTCCAGTTATGACCTTCATCTTCCACCTACACCAAGTACCATGGGGTTTTGGGATGGAGTTCATACGACTATAGGTCATTAATTGCCATGCATGACAGCAAACCAGGGACTCATGAAGGCTTTGCTTAACGTTCATCATTAGCAGATGATTTAGAAAAACTTCCAATTTTTGCATTGGGAAGTGGAAAATTATTTCTCCATGACTGTACATATGTCTGCAATCTACATAATGCTGAGGAAGCCTCTTCAGGGGTGTATGACAGGGATTGAATAATCCCCAACATGGTCTGCCTTAATAGACACAAGGATTTCGAACTAACTGCAAAGACCTTACTGGAGTCACCCACTGAAATTCACAATGGTAGAATTTCTACTGAGTAAAAATTCTTTTGAACTACCGAGGCTTCCTAGGAATCATCCTACCTCAATTTGCAGAGTACTTGGCTGGCAGTCAGGGGTTCTAAGTTTGAGACCCTGTCCAGGTGGATTTTTTTCCTTGTGGAAATTATGCTATTGTCCATAAATAGACTTCAATCAATAGGATGGGAATTCATTCTATAGTACTCATTAAAATTCTATTCCATATCAACTCTCTACAATGTGAAGAGCTGATACGCTTGATTGAATGATACTTATCTGTGAAATGTCACATGCATTGTTTTCAGTGCTAAAATCGTCTCATGTCAAGGATGTTGGCAGTTGTTACATTCTCTTCCTTCTCAACCATTATTCCTTTTAAACTCTCATCAATTTTTATTATTGGTGAATGTATTACATGTTTCATACACTTATACCATAGACACTGGACAATGGGTGAATGCTATGTGAATATTCATGGATTACTCCTAATAAAAATGTGGTTAGTGCATGTGATGAGTAAGAGACATAACCTTGTTGGCCAGTGGAAATGATGGATTAGCTTGTCCAGGGGCGGAATTCTGTACACAACTAACGATACCTATCGGTATCGGTGGCTACCGACGGTCGTCGCTTGTACCGACGGTCGAGCTATTCTGCACCCGCCAGCTACCGATAGTTGTCGGTGCAAGCGAACTAACTCTGACGTCAAGCATTTATCGGTAAGGAAGCAGCACCTGCGCGCGAGGCTATACGTTTTGACCAATGATATAGCATGACACAAACAGGAAAAAGTGCACCATCGATATGCGAAATATTTCATCGGAACTTAGCGTAGTAATGTTATTTGAAATCGACAGTGGACTGGAAGTGGATCATTTGTGATTCACATTCATTCAAGGATCATGCGTAAAGTCGAAGAGAAGTTAATACCAAAGGCAGGATGAAAGGTGGGATTAGTTGAAACTGAGGGGATTGCATGTAGGTAATTCGAATGAAATCTTTATTCATACTTTGTTATTGATTTCGTACTGAGAAATTGGGTACGATTTTACGATCGAGAAATAACACACGTCTATATGGTTCTGATGGACTGTATTCAAGTGCCATTAACTAAGCCAACAATTACATATTGAAGTTACTATACGTACACAAACAAGATTAAATTAAAAATTAAAACATACGATGGTCCAAACAATAGTCGAGAAGCTCAAGTCAGGTCGAGAGGGAATTGCTACATGGAGGAGGAATGTAATAATAATATATTTATTAAATTACATGGTAGAATTGTGTACACATCTTCGTCGAAATTACAAATTAAAGTGACATCACAGTAAGTAGTAGGCAGCAGTCAGCTAACGTGTAAGTTTGTTTGTAAGTAACGTTTGTTTTTTTGGGAGGCAATCTTAAGAATTAGAAACACTAATTGGTACGGAAGTAAAAGTGACTCTGACAAAGAAACAGTGAAGTGAATAATGACTTGCGTTCATTTGAAAATGCATTGGAATGAACTGAACACACTGCTCACTCGCAATGGCGATGAACCGCTCCCGCTGCAATATCGGCCGAAGTGTTTCAATGAGAACCAAATCAACATGTGGGTAGAGGCGAAATAAATTGATAAAATCCTCGTTGTCCAGTTCAAACGGGTCGTGGGCTTCCCTTTTACTCACGTATCCCGGCACGATCGTCGACGTTCGAGTCTACTTTCTACGTATTACATACACATTTGATCTAAAGCAAGATATCCCTCTGCCATTTTTCGGCTGATAATTAAAAAGCACCAACCACTCTGATGTAAAATGCATTACTAGTCTAGCGATAAAGGTTCTACCGTCAAACATTTAAATACATCAAACTGCAATTGCATATAAATAGTATAGTAATTGAAGTAAAAATATACTTAGTAAATAGAACATTATAAATAAAACTGTATTTTTATTTAATAAAGGTTAGAAGAACTTAAATCACCTCTCACTCTCCGCACTTTGGACACTTTAAAGCACACTTGTTTTGGATGCGCTAATTTTGCTAATTAAGGACGAATATAACTAGCGCGAATTATATCGTTAAGATTGTAACTTAATACTAATATGGAAATGCAAATAAAGTACGATCTCAGTTCTCAGAAAACCTACCAATTTGCACAAGTCAATTCATCAAAACCAAGCTCGTAGATAATCAAAACATACGACCGTCGCTATGCGTAGACCGATCTATCACTGTTTTTACCCAGCATGCAGTTGGCGAAGAGACGAAATACATGTCGGTAAGGCCTAGCGTGGGTTTGGAAATCGTCGGTAGGCTCAGTCGTCGTTACCGACAGGTATCGGTAAAATTAACGACAAGTGTCGGTAGAATGCGTCACCGGAATCGCTCTTACCGATATTTGTCGGTCGGGGGAGTTAGCGACACCGATAGGTGTCGGTAGGATGTACAGAATTCCGCCCCAGGTCTGTTGGGGAAGTCTATTACTGAATAATCAGGTGAGTAATGGTAAAAATGTTTTCCCTCCATGTTTCTCATGAAAGTGTGTCTACTCCGATGAGTTTTTGATGGTGATTATTGTACTGTAACTTACACTTCTGATAACAACAGTCACAGCCTCAAAAATTATAGTGTGATAAACATGAGTGTAGCAAGAGGAATTAAACGTCACTCATACTTCGATTCTGAATTGAAGGAATTATATTTGAAGTACTTTTCCCAGTGTTACCCAAACATTGAATGGAAAAATTCAATTTTCTTGAGCCCCAAACATGGTATCAACTGCTAAGCAATGTCAAAGGGAAAGTTTAGGTCGATTTTGTATTGGAATAATATAAATGTGTGTAGTATTTAAATTTTCTCATTTCGTAGTAATAGGAGGTATCTGCAATACCCAGTTGGCCTGTAATGTATGAAATCATTGTGTTGCAGGGAAACAGAAATGTAATGTGAATAAATTACGGCATGAGTGGGATAGAAGATTGCAAAAATGATGTCTTGATTTCACCATTTGGATGTATGGTGCACCATTTAGAATCTGTGCTGAAATTCAAGCTTTGCTATCCCTCAGCTTAACATCTTTCATAGTTGATTGCACCACAGTGAAGTTTTGTCATACTATGGATTTAAAGATTCATGTACTCCTACCTTCATTGAGTAATGAGATCTATTGTAATGTTGTATACATGTTTGCAACAGTTACTAAAGCATATCCAATAATTGAAGTGATCTGGGTATTACTGTTGAAATAATAAGTAATGATACTATTTATTTTGTAATCTAGCATTAAAAATTGTTTAACTTATAAGTGGTGTTTCCCTATTCTGTTAAAATAATATCTTGATCGTATACCTCATGAATTATAGTGTTATTTGCATATCACTGTACATTTTGCAACTTTTCTCTTATATTATAGGGTTATCCTGTAATTAAGAGTTTTATCCTGTATCTTATATATGTCTAAATTACTCACCCTAGTCATAATGTGTTCTACTTTTCAAATGGTGGCTAGCTAAATAAAAAGGAATGTTATTATTATTATTTATTGGCTTTATAGTTATTTTGTCTCTAATTAAAATCTTTCAGGTCGAGGTGAACTTAGAGCCTAGCAGGAATGTGGGTTCAGGAGAAGCAGAAGAATTGCTGGGCATTTGTGAAGACTCTCTTTCTTTCAGAGATCCACTTTGCCTGGATGATGTGAAATCTGAGGTAAGTGGAGGAATGTCATTATAACTGTGGGTTAACATTTATTTAAACAGTGATTTGGCATGCAAATTAGGATATTTCAGTGCATGAAAATATGTAGTGAAACATCTATGAATTGAAAATTTTGTTTAGAGTGTAAAATAAATTATTGTCCAACTACTTAAGGAAGTGGATTTATATGGAACTAGCTGAAGGTGCCCCTTAAAATTCAGCGGTAGGATGAAATATAATAATTACAAATTGTTTCAAGAAATCTTAACATTTTTCATGAAGGGTGGAAAATAAGCTTGTGTCATGGAGCTAGCAATGGCTCCAAGTCACTATCGGAACCATAAATATAGTTTATACTAATACAAACATCTAATTACTGGCTGGTCTCACACCTGGGTCTTGACAAAAATTTGAATTTTATGTTTAAACTTGAAGGCCAGAAAAAATAGGTTAGGGGGGAGCATACCAATGTCTGTCTGTTGTTGAGAAAGAGGCCAGATTCAGTTTTTTGGAATTGTTAGCACCCAACTCATTGGCAAAAAAATTTTCTCTGGCCTTTTATGTATGTTGTGTTTGTCTCATTCTAACTTCATGAAAATGGCATCAATGACCTTTCTACGGATGCATTTTATTCCAATTAGAGTAAATTCTATTCTTATTACCTAACACAGATTTAGCCTAAGCCAGCCAGGCTCTCATTGCTCGCTTGCACATATTCACACCTTTTACTGTATATTTGACATACAACTATATCACAATTTTTTTATCTTGCTAATCTTATTTTTGAATGACTTCATTTACGTTTATCATCAAGTTCTTTTGTCCCAAAAGACAAAAATTTGGGTAGTGGTTCACTTCAACATATGGTATAATTGCATAAAGTATTCACCCACACCCCCCACTCCCACATGGAAAATTTCATTTATACATTTTGTTTTACCGACTGCAAACCTATTTGAGGTAGGAGTAGCATGAAAAGTTAGCGTGCGTAATTTTTTCAATTGAAATAGCTGATCTAGATTCAAGAATTAGCTGTGATAACTTTTTTACTACCTTTCGATATCTTCACAAAAGGACAATGCTGTTTACAGCATCAGTTTTGGACAAGCTTATTTAGCATCATTGCAATGGCATTAATGAGCACCCAAAGGATACGTAATGAGACATAATGCTCCATTGGGATTTGAATTTTTTCCCTGATTTTTATTGAACTATCTCAAATGTCAAGCTATCTCCACCGATGACAATTTTGAAAGCCTTCCATCTCTTCTCTTTATGTCCCAGGTCGATTCAAATGCACAAACTAGTAAAGAAATAAAAAACATTCACAATATGAACGCTGCTGAAGCATTCTTTTAAATACCTCTAATATTTACGGAATGCAAACCTTCTAAATCCGTAAGTAGCTCTGGCAGTCAGCACATATCTTTGTGCAGAAACATATGTCTGACCTTGCTTCACAAATAGCCTTCAATGCCTTCAGTACCTTCTATATCCTCTCAAAAAGCACAATTCCATTTACAGAATTCCTCCATGACGAACTGTTTAAGCACCAATGATGTTTTAATTTCAGAGACGACAATGGAAAATGCCTTAGCGATCATGGAAAAGAACTGAGAAAAAAACAGTAAATTTTGACATCAATTACACATTGCCTAGAAACCTTGAATTCAAAGTGTAAATTGGTTAAAAGAATAAGACAGTTTAAACATTTTTCCATAAAATATAGAAAGAATGAAAGACATTGATAAATATTTAGTTATTTTACTGAGTGAAAGAAAACACTCTTGTTCTACCATAAATTAAAAAAGTTAATTCAATCCAATGTAAATAAATAATTGGCACCAGGAATCGAACCCGGGCTCTGAGCATTTATTATATAGCCTATAGCACCTTTTAGTGTATATAACACCTTGTATTGTAGTGGTAAATGAACCAGTAGTGATCAAGGACTTAGGGAATTAGGTTGGAAGGAAACACAGTTGAATGGAATGTGGTGGTATTTCTGTCATTGTTCCCAATTATTATTTTCCTCAACTCTTCAAGGATTCTTCCAGTTATTAAATTTTATGGTTACACTTCTCTTGACTGTTTACATGTGAGGCTTAAAATATTCTCCTCTGTGTTTGTCATGACACATTTACCAGAAATGTTCACTTTACGCAAAGTTGTGATACAAGTGAGGAGTACAGTGATGATTTAGATAACTAAACCCTTTCCCTGCTGTGAACATACCTAGTACGATCACAAAGTTGGTGGCTGTGAATGTACCTTTTCATTCTCCCTTCAGAGCACTGTGGATGAAATTTATCTTATTTATTTTGTTATTAATATTAAATTATGTTCATATAAATTTAATAAATAGTTTTGGTGAATTAAAACAGTGAATCTGGATTCATTTATTATTTATAATAACATGAGATCAGAATAGATAAAAGTTACTGGGATATGATACCCTTCACTTTTCCGCTGCATGTGAAGAGTAGGTTTCCAGAGAGTGAGACACAGTGAAAGGGTTAAATTAGTGCCTTATCAGTCCATTACCAGTCATCTTCTGCTGATGTTTAGATACTGAATTTTAGTCATATATATATATATATAGACATTGAATCTTGTGGTAGAACAAATGATTACTGTCAGCTGTTGAATATAACATTGTCATTAGAAGTATGTGTGAACAATTGTATGGACTGTGGATTACCCATTAAAAATGGTATGATGACATGGAATATTAATGATATAATTTTTGACATTGATGAGAATACCTGTTTCTTTTTGCTATATAAGAATTTACAAACCAATAAAGCTTATACCAATATATAAAACAAAGGTTCTCTCAGATTTTCCCTCTTATAACTTGTGTGTCTACTAGGTTATTTATGGTATGTGGTTGGATTTTTATAGTGGTTATGTTTCTTACTAAAGTGGTTAGTATCACGATAGAAGATATGAAATACCTTGAGAAAAAAGCTGTTTTACTTTTACGGTGATGATGTGTCAATGTGAATTTTCAAAGTTACAGATTTAAATAAGCTTACATATACTGTAACTGCTATACTCATATCCGAAAACATCAATTTTGATCACCAAATATATATGATTATTTGGTAGACTGTCGATGAATTACTGCTAATGAATTGGGTACCAAAAATATCTGAATGAGTACTTAAAAAAGTTTAGGGAAGAAATCCACAAACCACAATGCTATTGTTCCATCACAGATCTCAGTTATGCTATTTGTTTGACATGGCATAGGTTGGTAGTGAATAATTTGCAGTTTTCACGGCAGAGAGTCGCCAGTTTCACAAAAAATAATGTTGTCGGATTTCAGTCAAACAAATTTGTTTTATTTGATTTTTTTTGTAGGCATTGCTGGTGAAATTAGCCATTTGCCTTGGTAAATACTGATATATGCAATTGATAGTAAATGCATGGTTCTGCTGATGTGTGCAATCGATAGTACATACATGGTTCTGCTAATGTATGCAACTAATAGTATGTGATTTTACTGATGTATTCAATTGATAGTGAGTGGTTCATGGGAAGTTAGAAATTATTGAGTGCTATTATTAGTGCTATAAAATGAAACACGATGATGCCATTAGTCATGAACAATGGTACTGCAGATTAGTAGTACATATAAGTTATTTATGGTTGGTAGTGGCTCTGAACTTCTGTGGGAATGCCCTTATTCAGAAAAACTATTAACTTTGAACATATTACATACATTATAATTCTTATAAATATCCTAATTCCTTGAATCATCCATTTTAAAATCATTTAATGAATGTTGAATGACTATTGTTGGGATCAAGTTGGTTTGGTGGCAACATTACTCGCTCCTCCAATCATGAGAGCTTAGGTTTGATATCCCAGTTGTCACAAATATTGACGTAATCATTTGATATTGGCACTCTAAATATCAGAATTTATTTGATATAAGCTTGCCTAGTACAAAACTATTAATTGACATGGATCTTCGATTATGATCTCCTCTTGTATTTATCATACAAATAAATTTAGGTCAGGATGTTTGCCAAATGGTCAGGCGTTCACAATGTATGATATAACATCAGCAAACATGAATTACTGCCATGAATAATTTTTGGTATTTGTCTTCAAGAAGCAATTAAGGGCAGAGGATTTACTTAGTGATTACCTCTCCTCTCCTATCAATCTTCTCTGCATCCTTTAAATCCCTCTGTAAATTCTGCTGATTAGCCTGAATCCATCCTATTCCATTCATCCATTGCCTATCAAGCCATTGTGCCTATTCAGGCGAGTGTGAATGTGGAGCTATGCAATGAAGATTATAATGCAGAAGAGGATGAAACATTTGTCAGTGAGGGTGGCCACGGCAGAGAACCGGAAATGTGGTTTGTGTCCTATTTCTGGGAAACTAGATTCATGGACATTTGACTCATGATCACAAGACATTCCAGTGTTAGATTTAATAACACCTTAAGGACACTCAATCAATTAAGAGACACTAGCATGTAAGACAGACATGCAGGTAAGACACAGAAGAAAAAGATTTACCATTTCCTATGAAGGAGTGGAACTGAGCAACTTATATTACTATTCCTTTATCTCTTAAAATTCAAAAAATCGAAATAAAAAGCTAAATCATTGATGATTAACATTATGGTGTCAATTGAGGTAGTATTGATCATCTAGGGTAAATTTAGCATTTAGTATTCAATATTAAAGCTTGAACCTTTACATATAAGATGCAGTGTGATTTTGGTGCAATAATTGTGGAAAAAAGGAACATTTTATATGCTGTTCAACAAAGCTTATATAAAAATACACAAAATACCACCAATTTCCAGCACCAAAACAAAAAATATTATATTATTCCTGAATATAATGATAATTTATGGCTGTGTTAATCATATTTTATGTAAATTATGGTCATACTTTGTATCATGAATATCTTATAACATGCATAAATATTGAGAAGCAATCAAGTGTCCTACGTAGTCTTTTTCCTTACTGAATCCAATCCAATTTATTGGTCTTCTCTTCTTCCCCCTTCCAATTCTACCTAATTGCCTGATACTTATGCATCCTGTGTTAATGGCTGTCACTTTCTAGGTGAATGCTCAGTCAGAGGAAAATGATGAAGATGATGTTCAGGATAAAGATCAATGCAGCAGTGAGGGTGACCAAAACAGTGATTCAGAGGTATGTATGTCACACGATGCACTTCCAATACACAAGATACTCAGGTTTACTAGATACTCCCAAGTTTGGTCAATGCATTTTTGTAATTATTGGTGGATTCAATTTGTTTTGGTGGTAAATTTATTTACTCCTGCAATTATGAAGGCTCAGGTTTGAAAATCCCATTGTCATGAGCATGGACATAATCAATTGATTTTGGCACTCCATGATGAGAATTATTTTCATTTGTAGTTGCCCGGCACAAAATTTTAAATATACATGATCTATTTGATTCTATTACGATGGTTATGATCTCCTCATGGTTTAATCCTCAGTCATCTTCTGGTTTTCTGTTCAAGCAAAACGTGACATTATTTACAGAGTCTGATATAATGTCAGCACTCATTAAATACTTCAATGAATAAGTGTTAATAATTAATTTCCATCCAGAATCAATTAAGAGCCTAAAAACTTAGTGTTAACCTCCCCTCTGTTTTCCAATATATCTCCTTTGCATTTTTCCTATTTCCATCAGTCAACTCTGTTGATGAGCCTGAATCCTTCCTACCCCTTATTGTCTATGAAACAATTGTGCCTTTTCAGGGGAGTGTGAAGGTGGAGCAAACCGACAACGAAGATATTGTGAAAGAGGATGAAACATTTGTTTGTGAGGGTGGCGACAGCAGAGAACCAGAGGTATGGTTTTTGTCCTGTTCCATGCAAACTAGATACAACTAGATGTATAGACATATAACTCAATGTTACTAGACTTTCCAGATTAGGATATAATAATGGCAATATGGCTTACTGTACTTGAAAGCATTTAAGGTGTGCCCTTATTTCAGTAATACACAATAAAAAGTTTTCAGTGTGCAGAAGAGCAGAACCAAAATACTTAAATCATAATTCCCTTTTAATCTTACATTATTATCTTATTATAAATAACAAAATAGATGACACAGTAATTGATAATAATGGTATTGAAGTAGGAAGTACCTTTCATCTTGGATATAAGTAAAATTCAGAATTTAGCATTGGTGGTTGAACCTGCACATATTAAGTGTAAAGTGATTTTTTTGTTCATACTTTTGGAAAAATGGTCATTTTATATCTGTCAAATATGGTAAATAGAACATATACAAAATCCCAGCAATTTGACAATACTAAATCTTGTGATTACCCAAGTGTATATATGAATTGTGATGAAATGAGAGGGAAAAGTTATGTAGAGTATGATGGTGTTTGCAACAAATGTGATGGCTTCAGCTATTATTTTACTATCATCTCTGAGAGCCAAAGCTTAAATGATTTCTCAGCTTTCACATGATGTATGGTTTTGTGATTCTTGTGCAGGGTGGTACTTCACATTCAATCATTATTTTAAATAGATGGATTGTGTGGCTAATGTTTCCACAAGGTTAAAGTGCAAATGCAAAGCTGAATTCAGGTTTCATACAAGTTTCTTATGTTATACACAAGTTTACTGATAATCAGCCAACCTTCCATTGCTTATTTCAAGTTTATAAAGCATTAAATTAGGCTCTACATTATTTTGTGCATATGTCAGTATCAGAGAAAATCACTATAGTTTGTGTTCATCTAGTATGTTACGTACATGTGGGTTGTACCAAAAATATGTGATGTAACTGAAGCATTCGACATAGAGTTCTTTAAAGTAATTCTATTAAGGTATTTCCTAACATAGATTCTGCTTTTGGTTTTAAACAATGGAAATTGAACTCATTTCTTGTATGTAACAAAATCAGTGTTTCGAGTTATTTTTGAGGGGCACGCTTCATTCCCTTCTTATTGGTGAGCACGATAAAATTTTTAATTTTGTAGCACGAAAAGTAGACTATCATTTGTGTCAGATATTCCATGAAGGATTATATAGCACTCAGACTGGAAACACCTTTTTGTAACTAGATTTTTCTTGCACCAGTCCGGAATATAAAACATTATTTCATAAAATTAACAATAATTTGATCGTCCTCATTTTTTCACTTTGTGATCAATCCCCAGGTATATAACCTACACAATTTATGTACTCTGGAATTAGAAAATAAGTTGTCAATATCAGGAAACGAACTGAATGATATAGTTGAAGTAGTGGCTATTATAGACCGGATATTCTGCATGCCTTTGTTTTGCTGAGCAATGGTTTGATTAAATTTGAGTAGATTAATTGCTGTATACATTCACAATGAAAATAAATACATGTAGGAGACAAGGCATTATGTTTTTTGTTTAAACCTAAAAAAAATTGGTAAACAATCTTGAATATTATAAACTCGATGCTTTCAGGCTTTACTTTGTGTAAATCCATTCTAAGCAATGAAATGAGATGGTACTTTTTTCACAGTCTAGTTCTACAAGTCTTGTAGAAATAAACTGTGAAAAGTACCATCTCATTAATTTGCTTATACTTGAATTTAGCCAGCCAGTAATTGTTATCTTTTATTTTTCTGAACCTTAGTATTGCTTCAGTTTCTCCAGCCTATATCGTGTGGTGTGTGAAAATTTTTTGTCTTTTTTCTTATGCCTTATTTATCTTTCCTATGCCATGATCAGTGATTCATAGTGAATCCCCGTTCAATTTGTATTTATATTAAATTTAGAGTCAATCAGTGTTCACTTGAAAGATGTGGATTCCATTTCTCATTCAAGGTGGGTGATGTGAGCAGCCATGGTATGGAAAGTGAGTGTTCTGGAATTGAGCAACATGGCGCTGGAAATTGTGTCAGTGAGAAAGGTAAGCATTGGGTAAATAATGGACAGTCATAGGGACATTGGTGTTTTTCAATGGGGATCTTAGAAGGTTGGTTGTAGATTGTATTTTTGTTGTAGTTCCTCTCAGGGAGGCCCTAAGGCACCTTATCAATTGTGTCATCCATTCTTCTGGTGAAGCACCTATTAAGCCCAAATGTATCGCTATTAGTCAAGGGTCCCCTTTTAGTAAATACCAATCCTCCCTGATGTCCGTGAATATTGTACCATGCCGCCTGAGTATTCAGCTTGTTTAATTTTAAAAATGACATCATAGATGTATTTGTGGGATGCAAATTTAATTTGGACTATATCGTTGCAAATTCTCTCTCTAAATTAGAAAACTCTTAAATTAGAAAAACTATTCAAAATCTGAGCATAAATTTCAGCTCTTTTGTACTCTTGGATCACGAACAGCAAAAATGGAGGTAATAGTGTTAACATTTTCCTGTGGTTAATATGGAATAAGTAGTCTCATTGTGTTCGTTGCATGAAAAACCACAGCTATTTATAGGTTATATTTTTCGCTCTAGACGTTTAGCAATATCATGTGGGCATTTGGTTTCAGTCAATATTTGAAATATATATTAGCCTAGGACTCTTGGAGAATATGATAATAATCTATAATCGGCTTTAGAAGTAGTTCAGTAAAGGGGATAGTCCGATGTGAGGTATGTTTTTGAATAAGGATTTGTTGAAATATGTTGACTTTTGTAAGCGAGTACGATCGATGCTCGCGTCGCCCCGGTGTTGATTGCGTCGGTAATGGTAGCCCCCGGATGTGGAGTCACATTCAGGTGACTCCTTTAAAGGCCTGCAGGGCTATTCGCTAAGGCACGTAAAGTTACGCGGCCGCGAGAAGTCTCGCGGCCGGCCCGCGAAATGACGTCACAATCCCAAACTTGGTATTCGCTAAGCAGTTCACGGAACTTCCGCCGCGAGAATCTCGCGGCTGACTTCTCGCGGTGGGGTAGGCCGCGAGAACTGGGGTTTCGCCGCGTAAAACGAGCGGATGACGATCGGACTACTTCACATGTTGATATATATATATCTTTTATTAATGTTGTTGGGTAAATATTCGTTCCTATTTCTGTGATAGAAGCAATGTTATTATGTGCTGGTAATTATGATGAAACTTGTAATCGCTAATTTAGTAGTTTTGCATTGTACTATTTTCTGTATGTTTACATTGCCTTTGCTCGTGCAAACATCGTCTCTTTCGTAGTCAGCATTGTGTGGTCGCACTTATATTGAAGTTAGGTAAGGGTTCTTATGGTTAAAATTATGTTGATTTATTCATATATTTTCAGTAATTATGTTTTCATGAAACACGTAAAAGCTCGGGTAGTGTTTTCACGTTGTATTATTTGTTTACATCTCCTTTGCTCGTTCAATCGTCCCTTTCATAATTGCTAAAGTTATGTGAATGAAAGTAAGTGTACTTATGGCTATAGTTGGATTGATATATTCATTAGTTTTCTATAATTATTTTTTCAGTATACCAACAGTGTATCTTATATGCTGCGATTAATACATACCCTTTCTAATACATGTATGGCTACGTTATGTTATCTCGGAAAATAACTAATTTTATTTAAATACGGAGTCTGGCAGTTACCAGTTGGTCCCTTACGATATTTTCAATACTTCAATTCTTTGTTGTAGAGGAAACTATTGCTTTTTCAAAACAAGTATTAAAGCATTTTGTTTGATTTTGCCGAGTGTAACGTTATATTGTACATTATGTACCTACATTAGTTGGTGAGCACAGTAAAATAATAAACATGGGTGTGTTATGTAAGTATATATAACTTCGGTGCTTCTAAAGGCAGTGTCCAAGTGTAGACGGTAGTTTAGACTGGGTCAATGTACTGAATTCTATTTGTATGTGGTAGCATTTGAAGATTAAAGTATGGTTCAGTGGCTGCATATGATGTATTTCTGCCAGAAAACACTAGTTTTACAGAGTATATTTGGTGTCTCGAAAACTCTTTCATAGTGTTCAAGTGAATAATCTTTTGGGTGAATGACAGTAAGTCTATAAAAGCCTTTTCACAACAGAAACAGGCCGTGAAGGTCATATGCCAAGTTCCCTGTCAGGCTCATTGGCCCCTATTTATAAAACTAGGCATTCTTACTTTCCCTTCAATATTTCATATACAGTGCTTAATGTTTGTAAAAAGTTTCCCTCACCTGTTTCCCGTGAATGCTACCTCACACCTGTATGACATTAATGCAGGAAACTAGATGTTCACTTAATCTCACATAAACTGAAAATGAACTTAAAAGGACTGCTCCATACTGCTCCATTTTATATAACCAACTGTATGAAGTCTGCTAGCTCCTTGTATATTTTCAAGGAAAGAGTTAAGTTGGTACTCCAGGGAAAAGCCTATTATTCAGTGTTAGAATATGTAGATGACAAGATATGTCTGTTTGTTTTTGTTCTCTTATGTGAACTTAAGTGAACAATATGTCAGTGTTTTATTTTCTATTCTAGTGGATTGGACCATGGTCTATGTTATGTATTTTGACAGACATCAATCAAGCTGTAATATTTTGTCCAAGTTATGTTTAGTTCGTGATTTCAAAAATCTTCAGATATTTTTACTGGCTTTTGCATTATCACTGAATTGAAAGATACTATTTTTCAATTGATATTAAAGCCACATTGTGTTTGAAGTTTAAGAGTGCAATTTGAGCTGTTGAACACAGTATAGTAATAGTGCATCGAAAATGTCATTGCTGTTATATTGCTCAGTGTATGTTGATTGTCTACATGCACTGATTATCTATATACACACATCCGTAAGTAACCTGCCTTTGAGCCAGAGCAATTCCTAATTTGAACTGTAATAATAACATTAACTCAGTGATATAATGGTGGACTAAATTTGTCATCTTCAGGGGGTAAAACTTTTGTACGACCTTCAGGGTTATTTTGTAATTGCATGAGAAATATAATTTTCTGTGATAGTCATGGTAATTTACATGTTGATGATCCAGAAAAATAGGCATACATTGATTGATACACTAATTTACTGACAAAACAGACTTTATAATCTCATTAAAAATGAATGGGTCTCAGGCACTGACTATTTTGAGGAGAAGGGAGTTGTTAATGAGGCATTTAGGTTAAATGAGCTTAGAGGATTCTGACTTGTTCATTTTCAATTAATGGTCACAAAAGAGGTCTTCCAGGGTATGTCCTGTCTGCCAAAGCTGATTGTTAGGGACCTTATAGATATTTTAAGACCTTGAGTAACTCCACACCAAAAAAGTACTACTATATCAATGGAGTTAAAGGTGGATGAAAGACACTTAAATCATGTTCAGTTATTATCTTTGCTAGGATTAAGACATAAAAAACTATATCTATATGCATTGCACTTGGTGAAGGGGCTTACGCAGAAGTCAGCTGAATGTTGCAGCTACAATTAGGGCTAAGGAAAACCTGTTTCACTCAAATTACATTAGAGACAATGTTGAACGCTACCATATAAACAGTTATGATGCATCACACCATTCAACATACAAATACTAACCCATTTTCAGCCTTAATATAGGTGAACTCAAGGAATTTTCAAAAAGAAAAAAATAGAAATAATAAATATCTTTATTTATTAATAAAAACACAGCTGCCTGTCTGTCAACACATAACAGATATTAAACTATCTTACTTTCTGGGTAAAAAATGTTCTTTCCATTACAAACTACATCTCGAATGCATTCAATCTTCAGTCATCATCTTCCCTCGTAATGAGCACAACAGTATCACATAATTATTTGAGGCATTTTCAAAGGTTCTTTAGTATGTATAAATTCAACCAGTGTTATTGGGATTACATTACTTACTTTCCATGAGCATCTCTTGTTCATACCACCAAATAAAAAAAATATTAAATTAGATATTGAGAGGTAATGAGTCATTAAGAATAGTAATTGAGCTCATGGCAGTAGTATTTTAGGGGGATCAATGGCAATATTTCTTAGTGATTTTTCACTTCAATACATTCCACTTGACTACTTTGCAAACATTCACAATGCCCATGTGAGGAGAGTGAATATGATTCAATCCCAAAACCATTGGTTATTCAAGCACGCATACATTGACTTGACCAGCCAGGCTTCATCAATGATAGTGGTGAGAATGTAAGGTAAGCAAGGAGATGGGATGGCCTGTACTCTTATTTGGAAAGTATAATTGCTCACTTAAGATTCCATTTACATGGGTAGAAAGTAATGCTTCTATGATCATCCATAGTTGTTCAAAATTTAATGTAAATGAATTTGCTATATTTTGGATTTATGCTATTACCCAAGAATAAAATCCTTTCAATTTCAGAGAACTTACGAATGTGGTACATAATCACTGTGCCTTATTAAAAACCTAATTATGTGCTTCTTCAGCATTGCCTCATTTAATTTAATTAAAAAACATCACCCCTCCAGGAATGAGAAAAGGTGTACATGCGTGATTACCAAAATCCTTTAAAACCTACTTGGTCTAATGCAATTATTAAAGAGAAATTGGGAGACAGGATGTTTTTATGTGAGAAAAATCCGGGCTCAATTGATAAGAGGCACTCTGATCAATTATTAAAGAAAGGAACTTTTTATGATACATCAATTCCCCAAATTAATGCAGAAAATTCAAAAGGAAAAAGGGAAATAATTGAGAAATCAGAGGCTAATTCAGAAAGGGGTGAACAGGTATCAGGAGAAGTGGTAGTTGAAGATAATGCTATTATCAGAAATGACCTTGAAAAAGAAACAGTTGATCATTCACCAAAAGTACTTGAAAATGTAAATAAATTATAGAGTCCAGCCGTAAAAACTTCTGTAAAGAAAGATTGGAATGTTCTGACTAGACCTAAGAGAGACATAAAAGCTCCTGTACGTTTGAATTTGTAATTACTTAAGTTTAATGTTTCCCTAGTTAAGTCGGGGAGAGGTGTAATATCCTGAGGAAGAACATGGTCAAATAGATGGTGTTTTATTTTATGTATCCAAGGTTGTGTTATACATGTTAAGTGATTGTTGCAGTTCCATTCGAGCTGATTGTACTCTTTAAGCGAAGTTGATATTACATTAAATAAAGAGTTATGGAGAGTTAATATAAATACCGTAGCGCATTTATTTATCACCGCCACCTTCACGACATTACACTAACATAAACGATTTACAACATTTTGAAGCCAGGCTAGGTCATTACACAAGAAAGCAATTGAAAATAAATTTTTGAATATTTCACCTTTAAAATTCATGATACGTAGTTCCTTATTGCTCCAAACTGTTATATCGAACCGTAACGCATCTTGAGTCGTTACAAACATAAGGGAAGTCTCCTTTCCCGGTAAGATTGTTGAGGGAAATGTGGATTAAAAATGGCAGCAATGTAAATTACAATATCAAGATGCATGCGACGACTCCTATCGGTGAGAAAGAGTACTGTGGTACTGTTGAGTTATGCCATATATATAGGAATTGCCAAAATGTGTTGAATTTGTTCAGAAAGTAAGGCTTCATTTCGTGCGGGATACTATGTCAATCATTAAGCGATGTCCTTTAAAGTTATTTTATAGTTTTACTTGTAACGAAAGTGTGGTTCAGTTATCGTGCCACTGATTATGAAAATACGTTGTAATATGTTGACGGTTGGTGTTAGCAACTTGTATTGACATTATGGAAAGCGTCGTTATGCGTGGATCACGCAGGATTTGTATATGTAGGTTATGTCTTAGTACTGGTCGTCGTTTGGTGGATATACTAGCAGACGCCGAATTCTTGGTGAAACGAGCAGTAGAAGAACTGCTCCAGCTAACGGTGAGATTCATGATTTGTATTATGCCAGTCCTTTGTTTGTGTCTCATCTTTCGTGCTTTCCTCTCACGCACCGCAATTGAATGGGTAGTTTGTATGGTGAACGTATGTGAAACTGTAAATGTGGACGCAATCAATAACCCCCTGCCATTTTCAAATTTCTTAGGTCGCTAAGGAAGAATTGTGTGTTTGGATGGTTTGTTCCATTTGCGTGGAAAAGGTGAGAGATTTCTATCTTTTCAAGCGATGCTGCGTGGAAAACCAGGAAGTATATGACAGCCACATCAGAAAGATTATCTTTCCAGGGACCGAAATTGTGAGTGCTGAGTGCGGTAATGTAAGTATATCCTGGAGTATGTTGTACATCATGTTTATGTTGGGTCACTCCTAGAATATGTACCTATCATGTTTACGGCATGCGGAGGTATTAGGTTTGAAATCTCAAAGAGGAAATATTCAGCGAAGAGTTGCAAGTGTTATTTGTTTACCTTACCGTTGTTAACGGTAGGTTTCACAAATATACAGAACATCATGCTGAAATGACAGTCATAGATTGAAAATCACTGTAGAAGGATAGGTGAAAATACCGTGTAAATTGTCATGCAGAAATATAAGTTGGGCAAGTGTTCTGAAAACGTTGAAAATATATGTGAAACTCCTGGCTACCATGAAAATTTGTTCCACCTTGGATTTCCGTTACTCGCAGAGTAAGTATTTGGGTACCTCCTTCTGGAGAATAAGTTTTCGCCTAAAGTCTATAGCGAAAACTTTTACCTAGGAGCAATAAACATATTATTATTATCGAAGTACTTAACACAAAATTAAGTTGATGATCCTGGGGTGCTTATAGAAAAATTAGCATGGACATGACACCATCTCTCCATTATTTAAGTGCTCATTGTGAATGCTAAACATTGAGAATATTCTTCACTGTCGGAGAACTTGTCTAACACATCCAGGAATACAGTCGGAGGAAAACGATGTGATGCCCGACAATATTAACAATCTCAGTAGAAAATGCTGAAGAAAATTACTTTTACTTTGAACTCTTGAGTGAATTTCATGTGAATTTAAATTTAACTATTCTTCTGTTATTTTTTCCATAACTTAACACTGGATTTCTGCTTATTTTTTCTTTGAACGTTGTCATGCCTGATGTAGTATTCCATAAACTCTTGTTAATTTTACACTAACATTTATGTCATGCTAGTTTTGCAATGAACCGGGCAATAAACCTGAAAAGATTAAAAGATATTCTAAGTTAATATTTTGAAGAAAAAAATAATAGTCACTCAAAATATAATGCAAACAATACTAAATATAATTATTTATGAAAACAGACCTTTAAACGTTAACAAAATGAATACATTCTTGACAACTTTTTAGATTAACTCTGTCAACTGTAAAACAAGAATTCTCTTTATCCATCTTTAACACATGGTTTAGGAATAATGAAGATTTTTGTGATCCGTATGCCACATGTTAAGTTAAATTCACATTAATTCAAATTTGACAATACTTTCCATTTCCATAACTTAATTTTAATTTCACACTAATTTTTCCTCTCACCGACCTTTAACCATTCATTTACCCCCCCCCCCCCCCCCCCCCCCCACAGATCACTGTGAAGGTTGAAGATGATGGCTCTAACTGGGATCGGCTCATCCGTGACTCTCTTGCCACACAAAAAACAATCTCTTGGAAATTTCGAAGACAACAATGGTTCACAGGGGTGACTTTGAGGTCAGTACTCGGAGGAATAGATTCACCTTCAAGTAATCGGTTTTTGTGATCAATTATTCAATTTTGTTGTGTTTTTGTAAACATAATATAATACAGTAAAGTATAGTATTTAGGTTTTGCAGAATTTACATTTTTCTGCAATTATAAAGGTTTTCATCAGGTCCTATCAAATATCCTATGTCTCCAAAATATGTAGAAATCTGTATTTACACCATGAATTTTTCATTTTCCCATGGCGTGTGTTAGGTTCGGGTAAGAATGCGATGTTTTAAAAAAACAAAAGTCCCATCTATGACATCCATACATACCAGTCTATGTAAAACACTGTTTTACCTCATTTTATTGCATGCAAACATCAAAATCAAGAGAGGGAACAGCAATGTGTTCCGTTTTATGAAATAATTTGAACTAGCAGCATAGCGGGGCAGTACACAGCACCACTAGTTATGGTAATATGAAATACCACTTGCAACCTTTTCAGCCATTGCGAGTTTCGATCACGATAGACACTCGCTATCCTTTACCGGGAATAGGTTCCAACTATGAAGTGAATGCGTAGAGGATGTTCTTTATAATTTAGAAACACCCGTGGGAGTATATTTATGCTGTACCAAAGTTCATTTTTTGAAGAATAAAAATGATTTTTATCCCGACATGAAATACATGAACTGAACTGGTGAGCTATGACAGGGGATCATTCCTATGACCATCAAGCTACATTAATTCAAAAGTTTTACTACACGTTACTACAAAACAAAACTTATTGAAACTAGTTTCAGTGTATAAATCCACATTAATTAAATAAAATTATTTTGTTGAGAAATTTTTTGCCATTTGATAACTGCTTGCCCTGGCCGACCAGCATGGTAGCTCGATGTTCTGTTATGTTGCTTATGTTACCATGAATTACTCTGAAACAAAATTTTTATTTTACTTGGAAATGGGAAATAGATGCGTATCATAATATTTTCAGATGACTCGAGGGTTTTGGGGTTTCTTCCATGTTGATTAATCCCTTTGACCGACAGTTTCATCAGCATTCTAGACACCATTTTCATGTTCAATGAGTGCCTCCCATCAAATTTCCTATATCTTCATTCTATATATTTCCCATAACTTTGTACTATACATTTCCTACCCATTGGACCTGAAGTAGCTTTCTGGAATGCCGGCAACACTGTCATGCAGTAAAATGAACCAACACAGGATAAAATGAAACCCTTGAGTAATCTTCTAATCACCGCGAAACGTATGCAGTAAGTAGAATATTTTCAATTTAGGGCCAGTTTCACCAACGAAGATAATCTTTTTAACTCGGTTTATTTTGGAATTAACCGAGTTAATGTGTCTTTTCTGTTTCACCAGTACCATTAACTCGGTTTTGGGGCATTATCTCGGTTAATAATTTTACCGGAGGTTTTCGCCAGGTGAAAAGTTATTAACCGAGATAATTCTGAAAAGCAAAATGACACGCACGCAATTTCATGAGCTACTTTAAGATATTAGTCGAGACATTTCAGCTCAATTATTGTTATTTAAGGCAGTTACTAGGTGGATTAAGGAATACACTAATTGATTTGAACCCAAAAGCTGAGATTTTATTTAATCCTGAGTTAATAAATGCTACGCAAAGCACTTAGCAACAATATAGGTGATGTCTTCTTGGGATTTCCACAGGGTTAAATATTTATGTAACATCAACGTTTCCACGGACAAGTAGTCCATCGTCTTCAGGGTGAGAGCATCTTCACTTGCCCTGAAGACGATGGAAAAGTCACCTGTGGAAATGTTGGTTTTATATAAATGATAAATAAAAACAAATAGCATGTATCTAACCTCTAAAACACTAGTATCTTATTTAAATGTAAATAGTACACTTCTCACGATGGATACTCCTACACACTTCAAGCATAGTTAAACATATTTTATAACGCTCATGAATTCTTGCTGAGTAATCAGGGAACGTTATAGCCGCACATGGTCATGGATACGATTCATCTATCGCTAAAAAATCTAAGCGTGACAGCCAGCCGGAATTATATTGTCTGTATAAGTATCGATATCATTATAATCATGTTTACCTAAGGTTGATCAAGTATCTCTTGTCGCAGAAATTTCTTCTCTCGTCGTTGTACCAATCTTTCATAATCACATCTGGTGAGGTTTAATGTAGTATGAAATTGCTCCAGTGTCTTTCTAAATAAATTACAATAGGCCTCACATTCCTATAAAAACAGTTTATTTGGTACCAGGCCTAGCGTACCTCGACCTCTATTTCTACTCACTCGTAGCTTTCTCCGGCAAAATTTTGGCTGCCACCATTGTAATGGACACTATAGCAGCAGATGGGAAAATTAGACCATACCGATCCATTATTAATGGCTCTCCATTACTTCAGATAAACTTAAACCTCAATTTCTAGAAAGCTTTGTATAATAAATATTAATAATGCTAAATATACACCATACTTTATTTCATCTATCATGTATCATCTATCACTTCTAAACAAGGCAGAAGACGTAAACAAACCGTTCTGACCATCGATACAGCTGCATTGGTCGGAAATCTCCAGTGAATCGATATGTACTATTGTTAGGCCTATCATTGCAAAGCCTTTCTGTACATAACATTCCAGGAATGAATTCGATAGATCACTCTACGTGTGAAACGCCCTAAGCGGCAGTAATTTCAGGTCATCACTTAAATTCATTTGCATGATAATTCACCGTGTAAAATAGCCTTGACACCAATGACAACGATGAAGGAAATGCTAATTTTAAGTGATCAAAAGGTACCTATAATAGCAGTTACTGTACGTTTCCGAGATGCTGTAAATAAAGGTAGTGTAATTTAAGGTTATTCCAGTATTTTATTTCTGTATCTCCTAAACGTAACAGTGAAGACAATAAGTGATATCTTAGGGGAGACGTTTAGTAAAATCAGGGAAAGTGGGCACTGAAATATCTTATAAACATGACGTGTTCTGTACATTCCATGTAATGTCTCTGGAACAAATAAAATATTACTATACTTACAGAGTATAGAGGTCTTCGAGATAAACATAGAAGATAATGTAGATGTTTCGTGGACGTTTAGTTAATATTATGTCCTTCATGGGTCCATTGGAAATGCCTTTAGTTACGATAAGCATGAATTTAAATCAGCTGAATTGCAAATCAGTTAAGCGCTTTTATTTGTTTGTTGACATCAGGAGTATGAGAAACTTACTAACCTAAACGTTCTTAGAGAAATCTGGTTCCATGAAATGGAGATAATAATAACAGTGGTGGAACCCAAACGAGAGATTATTGAGATAATAATATTAACAGAGATAATGTAAACTGAGATAATGGCGAATTTTACTGTTGTTGGTGAAACTGGCCCTTAGGGGTAAATATAAGATGTGGATTCTCATGATGCAACTCGCACTGTTATAGCAAAATGTCTCTAAAATGGATTTGTTTATGAAAAATCACGATGTGATTCAGAAACATTATAGCTAGTGCAGACATATATCGAACAATAGAAAATGTCAAGAAATCATGGTGTATAGGAATACCAATTTAAAAAGTAGTTTTTAAGTTCTAGAATATCCTATATCGCCGTGAATGGCTTTCTTCACAGGAGAAAAGGCATTGCATAAAGTATAAGTTTGGGAATTATGGATTTGACAACCTCCAATTGTTGGTTGGGTGGTTTGAAAAATTGGTAGAAATATATCGTACAAAAATAAATCAGGGGAGCTCTATACTTTAAGAAATAATTAATAATATTGCTCTATTTCAGGTTATCGGCATTTCTTATTAATATATTTTTTATATTGTTAAAATATGCATGTGAAACTGAAAATTGCCCTTTTCCCACTATGTATTTGCATTTAACCCCAATTTACACTTTTTGTAGCGGTCCCTAAATTGTGTGAATAAGGGGTTTTACTGTATTTATTCACCCATAAATGTATTTGTACAGTTATTATTTCCATTTAAGGAAGTAATGTATCATATAATTCAACAACTCAAAAATATGGCTAACTTCCAGATTCTAATGAGCGGAAATGAATAAATGCATACAAAATTAACTTAGTACACAAAGATGACATAAAAAAGAATTTTTGTGTAGAATGTAGGAATGGTCAGATTGAATTTATCGGATCCTAAAATCCGCAATCTTTCATTTTACTTGGTTCCGGTTTCAGATCCTTAGAGGAAGAGTAAAATGGATCTGCATCTTAGATTTTAAGTTTACGGGGCCTAGTCATCAAAGCGCCCCATGAATGGAATGTAATAATAATAATAATGTGTCTTTATTCAGTGGAGGTTGTGACTGTAAAGTCCCCTCTTCCATCTAACCCATTGTCAAGGGGGTAAGGGGTCAGTGACTCCAGGGAGGGACAAGGGCAGAACATGCCTATGGACCACCAAGACCGTCATGCGTGGTGAAGAGCCACATCCTCCTCGAGGTGCCCCTGGTATCGCTGAACATGACGGATCTAGACCTGGCGGTCAATAAACAGCTCCCATCACCATGGTGCGTCTCTGTGCTAAGGGTGACCGCATCTGCGGGGCGGAGGGTAAGAAGTCACTAACAGAGAGACTCCGGATACTGGGCGACCTCCGGTTTTATTTAGCCTTACCCATGCATGCGGGGCTCTGCATGGGCGGACACCATATTTCCCTAGCTACTCGTGGGACCAAACATGGAACCCTCAAACAAAACTATGGAGGGCGCTGACAGGCGCACTCTTCACATGGACTCTTGTAGTCTGTCTTCTTTCTTGGTGGATGCGAAACCGGTGGAGAGCCCCGATGGGGATCCCAGTCGGGACGCTTCTTCCTTGGGGGATGCGATACCGGTGGAGAGCCCCGATGGGGATCCTAGTCGGGACGCACCCTCTACTACCTTAACCTTGCCTGTGGGGGTTCCTTCTGGGAGACCCACACATCCCAGTTGCCCCTCATACCCTTCGTGGGGAGAGGAGGACGACATCCTTTTCAACCTCTCTGGGCCCACCTTCAAGGAGGCACCAAGCCTGGTCTCCCCCATGGGGGTAGAGTCTGACTCGGGAGCCCCTGTGGGTAGTGGCCTAAGGGAAGGCTCCATACCCCCTCGAAGAGAAGGAGACAAGGGAGGAAGAAGATGTGGGCGGGGCCGAACCATGGCTGGCATAGCCGTGCTTCAGGCCAACCTACAACACAGTAAGGCTGCCTCAGGGGTTCTGCAAAGGATACTCTCTGAAGGTATGGTCAAAATAGCTCTGATTCAGGAACCCTGGGCTTTTCAGGGAAGAGTCAGGGGCCTGAGCATGACAGGCGGAAAAATATATTACTGTACCACTGTTGATAGGCCTAGATCTTGTATCTATGTGAATGGGATAAGTGCTTTGCATCTATCAGAATTTACCACTAGGGATCAGACAGCAGTTCTGCTGACCCTGGGGGAAGGTGAGAACAGGAAGAGGGTGGTCATCTGCTCCTCCTACCTGCCATACGATGCACCGGCTCCTCCACCATCAAATGAGATGGAGAGGCTGGTGAGTCACTGTAAGACCAACAAGTGGGATCTTCTGATCGGTTGTGATGCTAACTCGCACCACATTGTGTGGGGGAGTGGGAGCACCAACGGAAGGGGAGAGGCACTGTTGGAGTATCTTATGTCTACGGAGTTACAAATACTCAATAAAGGATCACAACCTACCTTTGCAAATAGCATTAGGCAGGAGGTGATAGATATTACACTGTGCACCAGTTCTCTGCTGCACAGGATTGATGGGTGGAGAGTGTCAGGGGAGATAACTTTGTCTGACCACAGACACATACTCTTCACTCTTTTAGAATCCAATTACAGGGAAATAACATATAGAAACCCGAGGACTACCAATTGGGGACTATATCGAGAAAGGCTGGGAGCTGCCCTAGAGGGGGCACCTCAGTGCAAGTTTAGAAATGTGGATGAGGTAGATGCTGCTGTTGATTATCTACAGAGAAGCATCATCACATCCTACGAAGACAGCTGCCCCCTAAGGACCAGGAAGGAAGGGTGTAAATTACCCTGGTGGGGAGCAGAATTAGACGGTCTCCGCAGAGAGACTAGGAAACTCTTTAATAAAGCAAAGAGGACAAGAATGCCTCGGGATTGGGAAAACTTTAAGGTTGCCCAACGGAGGTACAAAGCAGCAATCAAGCGCTGTAAAAGGGACTCATGGAGGAGCTTCTGTGAGAGCGTAGAGACTGTTCCACAGATGGCAAGACTTCATAAGATCCTATCGAAAGACTCAGAAGCGGGAGTGGGTTCTCTGCTGCTTCCCTCGGGAGACTTCACGTCTTCCGACAAGGAAGCACTAAAGCTAATGCTGGAGACCCACTTTCCAGGCTCCAGGGAGTTGAGGGAGATGCATCATGGGAGGAATCCCATCCATCCGGCTCGGACGGAATGGAGACTTTCCTCCAGCATCGTGACGTACACAGTTACAAAATGGGCAATCATGAGTTTTAGCCCCTTTAAGGCTGCTGGGGAGGATGGGGTATTTCCTGCACTCCTTCAGGAAGGGCAGGATCTGCTCCTCCTTCCAATGGTAAGAATATTTCGCTCCTGCCTGGCTTATGGATATGTTCCGAAAGCCTGGAGGGTCACCAAGGTGGTTTTCATACCTAAACCAGGTAAGACTGACTACACAAGAGCAGACTCCTTTCGAGGAATCAGTCTGATGTCTTTTCTACTGAAGACACTAGAAAAGATAGTGGATAGATACATAAGGGATGGGCCATTAAGGGATCACCCCCTGCACCTGTATCAACATGCCTACCAGAAGGGAAAATCTGTGGAGACAGCGCTCCACAATCTTGTTAGCAGGATTGAGGGAGTGCTGGAACACGGAATGTACGGACTGGGGGCATTTCTTGATGTCGAGGGAGCATTTAATAACACGTCCTTCGATCAAATATGCATTGCTGCAGGAAGACATGGTATCCATGCTCACATTGTGAGCTGGATTAGATACATGTTGGAACAAAGAACTGTAAAAGTAGTATTGAGAGACAGTTCAAAGAAGGTAGCTGTGACTCGAGGCTGCCCTCAGGGAGGAGTGTTATCTCCACTCCTCTGGAATATGGTAGTGGACAGTCTTATTTTAGAATTGAATAGGACTGGCGCATACACTCAAGGGTACGCAGATGATGTGGCTATAATCATCACTGGAAAGTACCTTGATACTGTCTCTGGACTCATGCAGAAAGCCCTGGATAAGGCAATGGGGTGGTGTGCAGAAACAGGGCTGACTGTAAATCCGGAGAAAACTAAGCTTGTATTGTTTACCAATAGAAGGAAAATGGAGGGCTTTAGACCTCCCTCTTTGCAGGGAAAGGTTTTATATCCCTCACCATCGGTCAAGTATCTTGGGGTTATTCTGGACTCCAAGCTTAACTGGGGAGAGCATTTGGAGACCAAGGCAAAGAAAGCTTGTGCCTCCTTATGGATGTGCAGGAGGACCCTTGGTAAAACATGGGGACTTCAGCCAAAAGCCATTAGATGGATTTATACGGCAGTCATTAAACCTAGTTTCTTGTACTGCTCTATAGTGTGGTGGAAGAGAGTCCGGCTCAAAACTGCTGAGAATAAACTGAACCACCTTCAGCGAATGGCCTGCATGGGCATTACGGGGGCTATGAGAACAACCCCAACTCTAGCTCTGGAAACGCTGCTGAACCTTCCTCCACTTTATGTGGAAGCTGAGGTACAGGCAAGGACAGCAGCCTATCGTCTCAAATGTATGGGACAGTGGTATGACAAAGGAAGTTCCTATGGTCATAGACAGGTTTGGACGGAGCTCATGAAGTCGAGTCCCATCCTCGGGATGGGCAGTGATGGAATGATAGCCAGATTCAATCAAACACCCCCCTACTTCAAAACCCACTTCCCGGATAGGGAACAGTGGGCTAGAGGAAAGGGGAAAGATCTTCACTCTGGGGCCGAGGTATGGTATACGGACGGCTCTAGGAAAGAAGGAAGAGCGGGAGCGGGCATCTACAATTGTAGTACACAAAGAAAGCTCTCAATCCCTTTGGGAAAATATGCTACGGTGTTCCAGGCGGAGGTATATGCACTTCTGACCTGCGCGTATGCTATTAAGGAGATCGGGAAGTTTAACAGACCGATACACATATGCACGGACAGTCAGGCAGCTCTAAAGGCGCTGACATCGCCATGGTGCAAATCACAGCTGCTGCAGGAGTGTCGTGAGGCACTCAATAATATAGCAAGATGCGGCAAGGTGGAACTCTTCTGGGTGCCTGGTCATGCAGGCATATCCGGAAATGAGATGGCTGATGAGCTGGCAAGGGCCGGTTCCAGCCGAGATCCGGTTGGTCCAGAGCCAATCATACCTATTGCTTCGTCGGTAGGGATGGCGGAAATTAGAATGTGGGGGCTAGCCCGACATTCTGAGATCTGGCGAGTGGCACCAGGCCTTAGACAGGCCAAACTGCATATTGGAGAGCCTAGACCTGGGCCTGCCAGAAGACTCCTGTCATTAAACAGGGGTCAACTACGGACGGTAGTGGGTCTCCTCACGGGGCACTACCAGGTGATGAGGCACCTGCACCTCCTGGGAATCGTAGATTCCCCCAGATGCAGGTGGTGCGAAGAAGGGGACGAAACCACATCCCACATACTATGCGAGTGCCATGCGGTGATGAGGACTCGAAACAGGTACCTGGGTTCCCCATTTTTGGAACCCAGGGAGGTAAGGGAAATCCCCATCGGGGACTTGCTGGCCTTTAGCAAGGCGATTGGCCTTTATGGGTGACTTCTCCAAAAGGGTGGTTGGCACAATGGACCAATAGGTCTAAGTGCTCCAGGGCCTCCGTTGCGAGGAACTCCACCACTATTTCAATCTAATCTAATCTAATCTATGGCTGGGCTATGTAAACAAACAGATGTGGCTGCTGAATTTGATAGTTCAATTGATATTTTCAGACTGTGCTGGTGAAGAAGGCGATCTGAGTGAGCTCACTTCTAATCTTTCAGATCGACCTGAGTCAGATTGGTAAACATAGTGTATATCTGCTGCTCAATGCTGTACACAGATGAAATATATAAATACCTTGACACAAGAACTGTTGGAAAAGAAGAGAGTCACTCTACATGTCGAAAATCAGAACACAATCAAGATGATAAAATCTGGACAGATGTCATCAATCAATCATATCGAAATAAAACGAATTCAATAAAAAAACGAATTCAATCCTAGGTGGTTCAATTTGAAAGTCTGTCCTTCAGGAGAAGAACTTGTGGATATGTTCACAAAGCCTCTGCAAAGAATCAAGTATAAAAATTCTGAGAGATTCTACTGCAAGAACAGTAAGCAAGTTGTTAAAATATCCTACATGTACCGATGACCTTTATAAGTTAAACATTTTTGTGCCACTAAATCACATCTTTACTTCAGCAAATAATTATGTTGATTGTGTCATCAGTGTCATGGAGTCCCATACAAAGATATTTTCATTTTGTTCCCAATTTTTCACCCTTAACCCTTTCACTGAGGCTCACTCTCCAGAAACCTACTCGTCACATGCGGCAGAAAAGTGAAAGTGCTACAGTGAGAATGAAAAGGTACGTTCACAGCAGCTTAATGTGCTATCGTACTAGGTACGTTCACAGCAGCAAAAGGGTGATGGAAGTGTGTTGTTATTAGAGATTAGATAGGTTACTAAGATCATACTTGTTCATGCCACATATCATTGATAGCTAGGTGTGAAAATTGTCTTGATGGACAGTAATTCTCAAGCACCCATGTTACCGGAAATAATGATTGAAATAAACAAGATTTTTACATAATTCCCAGTAGTTTTAACACAGGCATCCTAAGGTAACACGTTTAACTTAAGTTCTTCCTTGAAATGTAAATGGTTTCATAACCTACCATGTGTCTTATTTTCAATAAATTTCTTCAGTTTTCCATAAACCGTCTTGATTATTCTTTAAACCTATTGTTACAGCTCTTAACAAATCAAGATGCTCCTTGCTGAATCCAACCCCATTACAGCATAAAAGCTAATTTATTAGCATACCACATTTAGGATGGGTTCATGATAAATAAATATACCATAGCGTGGTAAATACTTACATCATCGCATTCTGTACTACGAACTTGGTTTACCGGCCAGTTATTCCCTCTGATGCGACTGTCATAAACTTCCTGGTTCTCCACGCAACGTTGCTTGAAGAAATGGAACTCCCTCAACTTTTCCAAGCAAATGGAACAAACCAGCCACGGATACAAAGCTTCCTTCAGAACCTGAGAAATACGAATGAAATCAGCAACGGTTTATTGAATGACAAAATAGATTCCCACGTCAACCACTCAAAGAATAACACCAGTGCGGAAGTGGAAAGTACAATTGATAAAAACACAAGTGGAGAACCGGTATAGAATTAAATGCAGTACACTCACCAGTAACTGCAGCAGATCTTCTACTGCTTGTTTCACCACGAATTCGTCGTTCCTACTTTCTTCTAGTATGTCAATTAAACGACAACCGGTACTAAGGCACAACCTACATATAAGATGCTCGCGTAATCCACGCATGGTGACACTTTCCAATAGCTCACGATGAATACTATAGTTACGCAAGTTATAACAACAAACTAACATTCGACAACATTACCAGGTATTTTCCCCCTTATGAATAGATAAGAAAAATTAACCTTCGTGAAATGAAATTCTTTCGTAGCATTGAAAACTGGATGAGAAATTAGGGAATACTGCTTAAATTATTGGTAGGATCACGAACATGTATGTTCATGTTCATGGGTAGGATTCTCCACACGAAGTACACAATGCTGAAACCAACAACTTAACCCAAATGAAGAAAATGACGATCGTTCGGCGACGATACATACTTATAAATATATTATTGCACATCACAACAATAAATGAGAAGTATTTTGTATGGAATTTCCAGCCGGGGGTAAAAGAAATAATACTGAAAACTCTTCAGGCTTCGTTTTGTCCCTGGGATTAAGTTTACGAAAATATTTTCGGATAAACGAAATATTTATTTGGCCTGGCATAGGAGGTCAGCAATTTCTTTGGCTAAGCGACACAATTTCATATATAATGTTCATACCTTAAGTTTTAGAACTCTACCAACCGCGATATTTTTCGCATTAATTAGTCCATATCATTTCCGTGAATTTGTTTCGCAGATGATAAATACGATAAATAATTTAGACAGATACAGTCGCCTAACGATCGTCATTTTCTTCTCTTGGGTTAAGTTGACGTTTGTTGAACTCTTGTTTATTTCGGTCATTCCTTTCGTACATTTTAACCACGAATATGTAGCCTCTTTGATTTTAACGTTGCATTTCCTAATTTAACGTTCAGGTTTCAAGTATATGAACGAATGTAGTTTCACGAATGCTAATTTCGCTCATCATACTCATTAGGAGGATAATATATTGTATTGTTGTCGTTTGTTCATCTAACTAGCGTAACTATAGTATTCATCGTGAGCTATTGGAAACTGTCACCATGCGTGGATTACGCGAGCATCTTATATGTAGGTTGTGCCTTGGTACCGGTTGTCGTTTAATTGACATACTAGAAGAAAGTAGGAACGACGAATTCGTCGTGAAACAAGCAGTAGAAGACCTGCTGCAATTAGTGGTGAGTGTGCATCATTTAAATCTATACCTGTTCTCCACTTGTATTTTTATTAATTGTACTTTCCACTTCCGCACTGGTGTTATTGTTTGGGTGGTTGACGTGGGAATCTATTTTGTCATTCAATAAACCGTTGCTGATTTCATTCGTATTTCTTAGGTTCTGAAGGAAGCTTTGTATCCATGGCTGGTTTGTTCTATTTGCTTGGAAAAGTTGAGGGAGTTCCATTTCTTCAAGCAACGTTGCGTGGAGAACCAGGAAGTTTATGACAGTCGCATCAGAGGGAATAACTGGCCGGTAAACCAAGTTCGGAGTACAGAATGCGATGACGTAAGTATTTATCACGTTATATTTATTATTATTGACCTCCTGTTAGAATTCGCGTGGTGTCTAAGTCTGGTATGCTCAAAAATTAGTTTTATTATGCTGTAATGAGGTCGAATGCAGTAAGGAGCATCTAGATTTGTCAAGAGGTGTAACAATAGGTTAAAAGTATATGCTGAGCTGTTCCTGGAAATGTGAAGAAATTGATTCAAAATAACTAACGAATTGTAGGTGAAGATGCCGTTCACATTTCAAGGAGTATCTGAAGTTGGACATGTTTTCCGAAGATAAAGAATTTACATGTTACTACTTAAGGGAATTTTGTAAAATAATATCACTTTATATTGAGAGATAGAGATTGTTTTTAGCTGGATGTCTTACCGTTATTACTTAATACGGCAATTGGTTTAAAAAAATGCACTCCTCAATTTTTAGATTCATTGAGAATTATTAATATTTTCCGTGTGTAATTCTTTGGTTTTGACTTCCATTTTTGCGATACCAAGTTGGTGTAGAAAAAAGATTATACCATACTGATCCATCATAAATTTTGAAACCCTATTTCTTTGTAGCCAAATGTCTTATAATAAAACCATTTTTTACAACATTTTATTTTTACATGTATATTACAGCTTATTGGCATTTTTGGACAACATAACTTTTATTTCTACTTGACAAGTGTACATATTAACACTCCTCGTAAATTTTCTCCTGAAGGCCTTAAGCAACTGAAATGTTTACTCGTTGGATTTGGTTTGTTGTTTATGATTCTAGTAATGCCATTGGTTCTCGCGGATCATTGTTGGCCATTGAGTGACAGTCATTGCAATATCTGCACTAATCCTTTACATCTTTTGTTTAGTGTTATAAGTAAACTGGAGTCCTTCATGTTTTGTTTCATAGTAACTACCCCATGTGACCTTCCCTACCTGACAGAATTGCATGCTCATAAACCAGCTTTAAAAGTTTCACAGTAATTACTCTCATCAACAACTACTTAATTTAATGAAATTCATTTTTGATAAGGTCGTAAAACCTGTGTGAATTCTTTAGTGAATAGATGAATCTGTTGGAGTGTGTGATTTTTCTTGTCATTGCACTCATATTGATATCGTATAAGTTGGCTATTTGTATTATTGCCTTCTTTTGTTTGAAAATGCAGCTGTTATTGGTATTGCTATGTATCTTACTTGGTTATTTATGTTATGTCTGTATCCAAGTGTAACTATGTATTAGCGTTTTAATGTACGTTGGTTACGAAGAAAGATGTAATATATTCCTTTTCTAACTCTCTGCTTCACAAGTATTTAGTTGGGAAGTAAGAACCAATTAAGTATTGCAACAGGTTATGGGCCCAGAACACCCTAACACCGCGCGAAGTAAGTGAGAAGCATTAAGTTACGGAAAGATAAGGAATTTAAGACGCGTACGAGTAAGATATCGAAGTCTAGATGGCCGCCGAAGAGACGAGGGAATCAAAGGTACTTTTGAATGCCGATGGATCTAACTACTACCCATGGTCAAAGAGGCTTGAGGCCAAACTGATCGACAAAAATTGCTGGAACGCTATCGACCCGGGGTTTGGTGACGCGATTCACGACCACGACGATGAAGATGAGGCGATAGGCAGACTCAATGCTGAACAGCTGAGAATCAACCGAAAGGCGCGTGGTATCATATTTGATGCTCTGAACAGCTCCACAATTTATGATGTCGGTGAATTTAAGCTCGCGAAGAAAGCATGGGACACGCTACGCCAAATGTACGGGGAGTTTGGCATTATTCACACAATGCTATTCTTCAAGCAAATGGCGAGGTTAGATAAGTCGGCCGGTATGTCCATGTCAAAGTACATATCGACGATGCACGAGCTCATCCAAAAGGTGAGAATGGGAGGAATCCCTATCGACGACCGGTGCTTTGCGGCATTTCTCCTCATGGGGCTACCATTGTCTGAGTACGGCTCGTTCGTGAGACCGTTCGAAGGAAACCTCGGCGAACTTACGTCCAGGAATGTCAAAGGAAGGCTACTAATGGAAGAAAGGAGGTCAAAGCTGGTGGCTACGTCCTCAAGCACGGAGGAAACAATAGCCCTGAAGGTGACATCCAATCAGAAAAATAGTAGGCAAGGCGGTGGCAAGTACAAGCTCGACAATAAAGGTGGCGACAATTCTCAAGGTAAATGGAAAGGAGAACACAGCCAAAGTCAGATGAAGTGCTATTCATGCAAGGGACTTGGTCATGCGGCAAGGCAGTGTCCTGTGTGGCTTGCTTTCAAGGAGCAACAGGCGAAGAAAGACGCCAGTGGCAAAGCATCAGTGGCAAGCTGTAATGAGCGGGACGAGGAAGTGGAAGCCGTACTCCTTTGTGCTGAGGGTGATGCCCATGCATATGTAAGCAGAGAATCAGAGGGAAAATGGTTTGTCGACTCTGGAGCTTCTGACCACATGTGCAGCGACATAGATGCATTTAAGGAGCTAGACATGTCAAGAAAGGGATCCGTGAAAATTGGAGATGGATTCAAGTTACACGTTGAAGGTGTCGGCACTGTTGAGGTGAAATCAGAGAGGACAATCATCTTGACTGAAGTCATGTATGTGCCCAAGCTGTACTGCAATCTACTATCCGTGTACCGACTGACGGAGAAAGGTGGTAAAATCATTTTTGAAGGAAGAACTGCCAAAGCGATGATGGAGGGGAAGACCATATTTCGGGCATCGAAGTATAAGAAAATGTTTGTTATGGAAGTAAACATACCAACTAGGCAAGAAAACGCACTCCCTTCTGTCGCATTGCAAGCTACGTCCATGGAAACTTGGCACAAGAGGCTCGGTCATGCAAGTAAGGACACGATAAGCAAGATTCATGTGCTGAGTGGAATAAAGAAAGAAGACAGCGACAGATGCGAAGTATGTGTCCAGGGGAAGTTGACAAGGAAGCCATTCCCTGTGAGCAACTCAAGAACAAGCAGGCCTCTCGAGTTGGTCCACACCGACTTGATGGGAAAATTTGACCCACCATCATGCGGAGGGGCACAGTACGTCATTGTGTTCACAGATGACTACTCAAGACATGTGTCGGTGATAACCATGAAGACCAAGGACGAGGTATTGGCGAAGCTGTGGAAGTACAAGACAAAGATGGAGGCCCTATCTGGCGAAAGGCTCACAAGGATTAGGTCAGATTTTGGGGCAGAGTATGTAAATGAGGAGCTCGACCGATATCTGGATCAGCATGGCATTATCCATGAGAAGAGTGTGCCATATTGCAAACAGCAAAATGGAAGAGGGGAAAGGCAGAACCGAACCGTGTGTGAGATGGCAAGGTGCATGCTAGCTGAATCCGGAGCTGAGAAGAGAATGTGGGCAGAGGCAATGTCTACGGCTGCTTACAACAGGAATAGAACTCCCAGCAGAGCCATAGGATTCCAGATCCCCTTAGAGCTGATAACCAAGGAACCTCTGACGCTAGAAGATTATGAGCGCATGAGGCCATTTGGATGTAGAGTTCAAGCCATGAGAGAGGTACGAGGGAAACTTGACAACAAGGCTATAGAGTGTGTCATGATTGGTTATGAAGAAAACACTAAGGATGGGTATCGCTTATTCAACCTTGAAACAAACAAGGTCATTATAAGGAGGGATGCTGTTTTTCATGAAAGACAATTCCCATGGAAGGTGACCCAAGAAAGAGCTGCAAAGAAAACCAATTATTGCCCTGAATTGCTTGGCACCGACTCTGAAGAAAGTGAAGAGGAGAGCATATCACAGGATGACTTAAGATTCCAAGAGGACCCTGTGATTCATGACATCCCTGAGCTACCTGATGACCAGCATGAAGTAGAAGTGGAGGAAGTGGCACCACAAGTGCCAAGGCGGTCACAAAGAAGGAAAAACCCGAAGAAATGTGCATGTGAAGATGATAACTGCAGTGATAAATCATACTTAATTAGTTCAGCGTTCGCAGCAGCATCAGCCTTCAAATGCAATGAGGAAGAACCTTTGAGTTTGAAGGAAGCCAAGGCTAGTCCGAGCAAATCAAAGTGGAAAGCAGCCATGGATGAAGAACTGGCAACACTCAAGGAGCTGAACACATGGGAGGTTGTACCCAGACCTCAGGGGAAGACTGTTATCGGATCCACTTGGAAATTCAAAATCAAGGACTGCATCAAGAGAGGCCTGATGAAGGTGCAGTATGTCATGTCCCGCGACAATCTAGCTGACCTACTTATGAAGTCACTGAACGGCAGGAAGACTCAAGAACTATCTGTAAGGATTGGGTTAACTGTTCCCTAAGTAAGATGACGCTTTTTGTCTCAAAGATTATCAATGCTACGACATCACGTTTTTGCTTGTGTTAGTTTAATTTTTGTTTAATGGGGACCATGAACGTTAGTGTTGATGATGAGTTTAATTCAATAAAAATCAAGGGGAAGTGTTGGAGTGTGTGATTTTTCTTGTCATTGCACTCATATTGATATCGTATAAGTTGGCTATTTGTATTATTGCCTTCTTTTGTTTGAAAATGCAGCTGTTATTGGTATTGCTATGTATCTTACTTGGTTATTTATGTTATGTCTGTATCCAAGTGTAACTATGTATTAGCGTTTTAATGTACATTGGTTACGAAGAAAGATGTAATATATTCCTTTTCTAACTCTCTGCTTCACAAGTATTTAGTTGGGAAGTAAGAACCAATTAAGTATTGCAACAGAATCTCCCTCGATAACGATAAAGGTGAAACATTTTGATAGCCCCACACAATCACATGATCTTCTTTCCCAGTTGAAAATATCTTTTCTCAACCATTTTTATTACCTTGCTATTATACTTTACCTCTTCAGAACCCTTTCTTTGGGATTGCAACATTGCTGTCCCATTTTCTACTTGGATAGCATCCACTATTAGCTGAAGAAGTGGTGCTATATCATAAAATTCCGACACAAGTTCACAAATGTTTAATTCATTTCATATTCCAAAATCGTATGACATTTAAATATAAGTTTTTAAAATGGATTTTTATGCTTTTATTCCCATGCAGATTCCTGTAAAGTCAGAAGAAGGTAATGCTGTTGAGGATCCACTACACCCTGATGCATTCAAGAATATTGACAGTGACCACAGTAATCAGCCTGTTGCAGAGGACCTCAGCCTTGATTCTAAGGTGAGGACTGAATTTATAAAATCAATATTTATTTCACACTTTACAAGTTTTTTCTGTAAAGCATTTACATGCAATATTTGCTCCCTCGTGTTCACTAGAAGTCCTGATAACCTACATGAGTTATTAACTAAGCTTATAAATATAAGCTCAATTTTCTTCTAAGAGAACTGTAATTCTTCCAATTTTCCTCTATGTTCATGTTCTCTTTGCTCAAAATACCAGTTTTGGACTCACATAAAAATGAAAATTTTGGCCTGAAGGACCTCCTCTTGTATATCAAAGCTCAGTGATTGTAGGTATTTCATATTCCCTGGCTGAGGGGTATCAGTTAAGATGCTTTCACTTGTTTTTCTGTGCTGATTTCTCAAGTAAGTCCTCGGAGAGGTATTGGAATTTCACAGAGTTTTTCAATTATTTAAAAATCTGTTTTTACCCAAGTAAATTCATTTTTTAACCGTGCAATAGCTGACAGGATAGGTTCCTTATTCCTCAATACTAAATGGAAAATTATGTACATAACTACAATTCCATATAATGGGTACATCCTGCTTTAGAGTGTACAATTGACTTTGGGAGAATGCATTGATTTAAGTTCTTGATGGGCCACAATACCTTTCTTGATTTATATTTGCCACATTCTTTGCCCAATTTTACAGGTCTTTTATTTATTTTAGTGAACTTTGAATTATTACATTCAATGTGTGCATAATGCAAGAAAAGTGGGTCCAGTGGGTCCATACAGTGGATAAGATATTCACAGAATCCTCTTTATTGCACTACTGTACTAATTAAAGGCACTATTTTACTGTCTAGTTCCAATTTTGTATTATATTCAGAATCTCTTCTGAAGTGTAATTTCTGTGTACTTCTCCATAAATCACATGTAATCCATTCAGCCATTAGCTTAGGCATTGGAGGACATCCGATGGTAATTCTGTTTGTTTAGGAATAACGTTGTTCCTTGAAAAGAGAACACTATAACCTTCAAGAGAATTTTTTTCTGAACTTACATAATTGTTAAACAGCATAAATTAGGTTTGTCTCATAACTATTGGGGTAATAACTGTAGTAATTATTAGCTCAAGTGTCAGGCACAATCGCTACAACCTAGTAAATAATGTAATTTGTCTTCCCTCGCTAAGTAAAACCTGAGTCTGCTTGTCTATTTGCTCTTGTAGATAGAGCTACAGAATTTGCCTGCAAGAGAATATGCTAACAATATTTTAGAATGTCAGGAAGATGTTATTACCACAGGCAAATGAATACATTTACATGTCTTTTAAGTGTTCTACTGCCGCTATATAATATGACAAGGGTATGATTTTGCAGGCACCACCTATTCTGTGCCAATAGTGGTAAATATGAATATATAATTTAAATTTAGAGAGCTTTTATGAGGATGGCTACCACAAGGAAGTGCAATGGTTTTGTTTGTGACTCCTAAAACTTACATGGTATAAGTACGACTAAATGCAACCACAGGAGTAAAATTTCCCTCTAATTCCAAAATAAAGCATAAAATGAATGATTTAAATTGCACATTTAGTTTTAGGTCTAAAGCCATGGCTTGTGAAGTGCAGTTATGTTTTGCAAAATATTAGGTTAATTTATCAAGTGTTAGAGTCTGAAGGTATTTTATGGAAGGTATCATTTAAAAAATAGAAATAACAATTTCTTCAAAGAGACCTTATTATTTCTTATTCCATGGACACTCTTATGATGCCAACCAAATCACATGACTCCAATCATTAGAATCAATGGAAGTTCTCACATCTAGTGCATGGTAACCCTTATTCTTGAATACCAATTAGTTTACACTCACACTTTCAAGGCTTAATTTTATTGCATTCTATGAGTGGTTTCCACAACCAGAGCCCGAAAGCAAGCGACCAAAAAATCAATTAAATTACATGATTTAACATTAGCAGATGGGACATTTAACACAGCATTAATGAAAGGCATGGTTATACATGTCCCTCTGAGTGACAGCTCCCAGTAGGTACAGTAGAGTGGGGTGAGTTCGAACACATTTTGGTGTATAATCATCAAATACTCTTCAGTAGTTTAATCAAAATATCTGTTATTCGAAATCAACAATCTTCAAACTCTATTTCATATTGTAAATAGAAAGAAAAACACGTAGAATAAACTGTTTATCTGAAAATCGCTAACTTTTAACGTTCGAACTCGCCCCGCCAATCGGGGCGAGTTCGAACATGTATTTCATTTTTGATACTCTGCAACTGAAGTCGTTCTTGAGAAGAGTTCTGAATCGTGAATTCACATCAGGTTATACCGTCAACAATAACATAATATTTGTTATCATATTTGTTAATTATTTCACTGGTAGTAAGGTTTGAGATTTCAATTATATATTTGTAAACAGGAAAACTTGACCTTCACCTTGACGCGAAAATCATTTTGAATGCCCGACGGAGAAATCTATACAACCATTCAGTGAATTTTATTTATCATGATGGAATTAAATGTTTCGGAAGGTGTTGCTTTGAATATAATAAAGAACTACACAGTGATAGAGAAAAGATTTCTATTTGTAGCAGCTCGTACAAAACATAATGGACCAGTAGTAATCACACACAATAAAAGCAAAACTTCTTGATTCCAAGAGACGAAATATAATCAAATTTACGAGCTTACATTTTTCGAACACAAACATAAGTAAAAAGAATAAATTACAAAACTATTCAATTTTGTTTATGTTTTCTAAATCCCTGAAAAATAAGCGGCCCTGTCGTCAGTCCTTGGGTTGGTCGAGCTGACGGACGATTTGCGTGCGAAGCACTAAGCACTCGTCCACAACATCAGGAAAAGTAAAAAAAGTCTGTTTGATGGAAACTTTCTTTTGGAGGCACTGCACACGTAATTTATGTTTGGAACAAACTTCCATTAATATGTAAATGAAAAGTCTATCACGCTTATCGGTATGAAACTTTATCAACAAATAAGAAATTATGGACAGGGAATGCCCGGGAAGTTCAAAATCACTTTCGTCGCCACTTCCATTAGATGATGGAAGGACGTTGGCCTCATCATCATTTGCAAACTTTCTTCCGTAGCAACACCGTGAAATTCCTTGACAAATGAATTATTTATACAACAAGGACTCACTCCCTTCCCTGGCTCAACAACAATTTTTTTCCCCCGAGATTTTTTCCCCGTAGGTGCATCGACGTGGGATGCCTGTAGAAAGTCCAAAAATGCATTCGACCATGCGTAGTCATTTGCGGCTTCATCAGTATTTTCCTCAGAGTTTAAATTAGGGACTTTACTGATCACTTTGTTTTCGTCAAAAGGAAAAATTCCAGCTGCTTTAAATCCAGCGCGGATATTGTGCGGCCTCCGGTCATGCTCACGTAATTTCGCGCCATGTCGATCTCGCCCGGCGGAACTACACAAAACTACATTATGCGTTATATTGATTGACATAATCGCCACACATCAATGATATTTTCCAAAATTAATAATAATAAATAGATTTGTTGATGGAATGAACTCCTAATCTATTAACGTTTACTTACCCAATAGCACAGCAGTTTCTTTCCGGCAATAAAATTCTTCGTATAACTGCCGCGTCGCAAACAGACCACCAGAACTACGGCAAAAAGACACGACCACATCCGATTTATAGGGAATATAATACATTGTATCATTTTTCAGGCCTGGCGCGAGATTAAATTGTATCACAATAAGAAATTGAGAAGTTATTACGATGTAAACCCCAGCGGTCGTATTCGTTCGAACTCGCCCCACACGTTCGAACTCACCCCACTCTACGGTACTTAACTCGGAGTACCATCCACCCAACATCCAACAGCGGATCTGAGTAACTATGAAAAGTCACTGCCTCAGTTGGTATTTGAGCCTATGCTCCTTCACATGTAAACCAAAGCTTTAGATGTCAACAAAACCCTTTCTGAAATGGAAAAAATTAGTGTTCATTAATTTATAATGTACCTTTTCCACCGAGTGACATGCGATACATTCAATTATGGAGCAGTTAGTTTAGGAAATCATACCAATACAATGCACTCTGGCATCAAATCTGAGTTGAGTAATAAGTTAAAAAGAATCCAATCTCGCTGTGAATTCATTGGATCCCAGTATCATAAGAATGATTATGTTTGTCAGTTACCCAGTGTGTTTGCTGTGAAGGGCCCCATCACAGGAATAGAGGAAAATAAAGCAACAAACATTTATTGCTCTCCCAGGCAAAGGTAAACTAAGTAGTAAATTAAGTTGAGGAAACTGCAAAATTAAACATGTAAAATAAGAGTTTTAATGAAGTGAACAATCATATCCCAGATAGCCCAGATGTGATCATATCCTTTTCACATTTGGATAGCATTCATTGACAAAAAAGATTCATGTATACCTGGAGTCATTTCATTAATGTGCACCATCCATTGGCTGACTGAATGGACAAGATATGGACCATGGAAATGTCATCTATGAAATATGGATGAGGATATACAAAAGCACAGGAAAACAATATGGCTGCTGCCTAGGTTCATATACCACTTTCAAATATAGATTCACCATGGATCTTATTATTCAACTTTATATGTTCCAGTGTAAAATTTACCTTTATAATGGCTAAAATAAATCATGTGATATATTGCGTGAACTCCCTAAACACACCAGCCTTTGCCACCATTCCACTAACCTTTAACTGTGCCATCAAGGAGCAATTCACGTAATTTATTTCACACAGCAGTGTTAAGATCAGTACCAATTCCTTCAAGTCAAAAGAGTGGTGCAAGCTTTAGAATGTATCCATTGACCCAATTCCGGTATTTCAAAGCCCATATAAATAGGGGAGGAATGTCGATTGTGTCTTATTTCATTCGTTACGTTTTCCTTACGCAGCTGTAGTGGTTGACATTTGCTTTTTGCTTGTCCTTTCGGTGATTGCTTCTCTGTCTAAAGGCCGATTTACATGATACAGTTTTTTGTACAATTTCTTGAACAAATACTTGTAAAAACTGAAAGAGTTTGTATGTTTGTCTTAATGGAATTAGAACAAGTTCTTTTTTCCATACAGTCATTTAGACTGTCGGATACCATGGCCAAAAACCCTTCTGCAGACGTCTACACCTCATTACTTGAAGACCCAACTTTGCTACAACAATTTTTTTCTGTGCAAACTTTGAGAATAAGGATTGATCTATTAATTAAGTACATTAGTTTTTCATTTATTGCATTCCTCATAATTCCACTGACCTCAGAAAATGTCACAGGTGGGCCAAAATCAGTTTGGTCATTATCTGTTGACACTCTCCTACCTTTTGAAATAAACTCGTTTCCTCCCTTTGCGATTACATTCGAATATGTCATGGTCTTCTTCTTTATATTGTAGGCATGACACCTAATGGATAGGTCTTGTCTCTCAGCCTTCTCCAGCATATCCCCCTAGAGTTTCAGCTGCTTGATCGAGGACATGTTGCCATGCTCCTTTCTCTGCTTCAGGATTTTCAAACCCTGAGAATACTACATGTTGTCCCATGATATCAATGGTTTTGATTATGTATTTGAACACTGTAGAGCATCTTTCCTGTAACTCCAGACAGAGTATAAGATCATTATATTCATTGTTGTCCAGTAGCAGTAATGGGAGGAGCACTTCATATATAATATAAGATCGAGTGTTTTCCCGGCGAATAGTATGAAGAAAAGTTTCTCGGGCTTGACACCGGTTAATAGGCTCCATTACTGCCAACGTTTCAAAGAGCGACTCGCTCTTCATCATCAGGGCTTCTGAGTGCTTCTGAGTGCCGTATTTTATTATTGCGCTTATATATTTATATCTTTCGCCCGGGTCAGGTGTCTCCTGATTGGCCGAGACGTATGTAGGAGAGACCGGTCGTACCATCGAGCAAAGGTTGAAGGAACACCGAAGACACTTCCGACTAGCCCAAATGGATAAATCAGCTGTTGCGGAGCACAGCATAAAAAGGGACCACGCAATACAGTGGGATAAGGCAAAATTACTTTGCCGATCAAATTTCTATTGGGATAGACTCACTAAGGAGGCCATCGAGATCCGTCTGGAAAACAATAACTTAAATAGAGACACTGGTTTCAACCTCAGTAACACCTGGAGGCCAGTTATAAATTGCATCCGAGAGATGAGGAAGGGCGGCCCGGCGGCGAATGTTCAAGGAGGCCAACAATGGGGCCCGTTAAATTCAAACCGACGTCTCGGCCAATCAGGAGACACCTGACCCGGGCGAAAGATATAAATATATAAGCGCAATAATAAAATACGGCACTCAGAAGCACTCAGAAGCCCTGATGATGAAGAGCGAGTCGCTCTTTGAAACGTTGGCAGTAATGGAGCCTATTAACCGGTGTCAAGCCCGAGAAACTTTTCTTCATCACTTCATATATGTTGCTCACTTTATCCTTGAAGTGGAGCACAACAAGTCAATGCTTCCCACCAAGCTTATCTGTCATGGAGACTAAGGGAGACATCCTCATGTGCCTAATATTTATCAGTGACTGATTACCTTTAGCACCACTTATCGATTAAATCATTAAAGGGGGCCAAACAGCAATTTTAGAAGTATTCCATGACAGTGGGATCTGTTCAGTAGCTCTGGATTATATTCTGAGGTCTGTGGCTTTGATTTAGCATCGGTAAGATAGATAAAGAGGGGGGTTATATTGCGATTGCAGCTGTGGGAAGGAATGTGGAAATAATCTGGAAATTTTCCAATTGCTGGTGTCCTTGGAAAGCTGGATAGGGAGGGGGATATATCATGTTGGGAACGATCCAGCATCGTAATGTTGAAAGCAAATGCAGCTGTGGGAAATAATGTAGATGTGACGCGAAGGATTTCCGAACTCAGGTGTCTCCTCGACACGTGCGCAGAAGTGAAAGGCGAATGGAATGTCAAGAATGACCTTGTTCCAGAACAAGCATTCTTCCCCTACTCACATAGGGGTTTATTTGCAGAATTAAAAATTAAATGACAAACACCTTGGAAAAGTTCGAGCGATGCGATGTGCAGAATGCCGAAAGAGGACTGGTTCTTCATTCTGCTGGAAATGTTGGTTCAGTTGTTCACGTTCCATGTACAGTTGCTATGTGGTAGTCTTCCGTGGTATACGAAAAATAGATCTCAACTTCTGTGCAAATGGGAAGCTTACATCCAAGACAAAGGAGATATAGCATATATCTTGCAAATATTTAGTTCATATTAAAAAAAATTGGGCATTGATTAAAATCTCGCCGTGCCGGCATTACCTTTGAATACAGGCTCTTTATTATTTTTTAACTTATGTAACTTATCATGTGAAAACTTTTATAAATACCTGAGGTAGTGTGACCTGTACATTGTTGGTCACCCTTCAAATCAAGGTAGAAAAATTAACATGCTATCTAGGAATCTCCTTATGTTCGCTCTTAACCTATCCTCCTAACTGTATGTGTTTTAAGTGGCAGCTTATTTTTCCTCCTTCTTCTATTGCATGACATGCAGCTCTGTGTGTAGTTAACTATCATGTACCCTTCCCATGTGTTTCCCCTGCCACACGCCATCTAGGTGGCTTGCAGGGTATATCACTGATATAGATATACCCCCACAGGTTGCTGTGAAGTGGGAAGAAGGTGGTTCTACTTGGGAGTCAATGGACTTGGACTCACGCAACCCCACTGACTGCAATTTGTTTGAAGTGTCACAGTCAGCAACAGGCCATGGTAGTGATTTTGATGTGAGTAGACTAGAAAAACAATGGTGCACATAATTTTTGTATCAGTAATCAATTTCTTAATTACTGTTATGTTTTTGGAAAAGATTTATTAATAGAAGAGTATACACCACTTTCATTATGGGTTGGAGATACCAAATTTTTGCAATTGAGAGTTAAAATCACTATATTGTGCATTTGATTTCATATGTAACTTTATGGATTGTTCAGCCTTTCACTGGCTTGGCAAAGCAGTGATAGAATTAAAATGCAAGGTTAAGTTACAGTAATTAATTTACTCTGTACATTACTTGTTTTGATTTAAAGGGGAAAATTGTTCCAGGGGAAATTTTATAAGTTGTCACTAATTGTTGTAAATACCATATTATGAGCCACGTACTTCAAGAAAAATCTTACGATGGTGAATTATTGTAGGTATATGTACTTAGATTATCGAGATTTCTTATGAATATATTATGCATGGGCTCTTGATTCTTATCAATAAGTTAAAAATAATATGTTGTGATAGATTAGGGTATTTTAATGCCCCATTAGCTAAGGTTTCATTGCAGCATCTCACCTTAAATATTAATCCTAAGATGATTACGTCGTTATTCTGTGAATGGAATGTGTAACTATATCTATGAGTTGTCAGGCCAAAATGCTATAGCACTTGGCTACCATTTTTGGGAAAAAATATCTTTCTATACTTACCACATCTTGGACAAGTAATGCAATGTCTTCCAATGTTGTGAATAAAAACATGGGTGAAGCCTCCTTGGCAAGTGTTCAGGGAAGAATCAAGTTCAAGGCCTGTGTAGGAGAGGTGAAGGATAATCCAGAAAAGGAAAAGAACCTAAACCTAAACATATGAAAAGTCAGGGGTTTTTGTATCAGTTCAAACCACCAAATGTCAAGAAAGTCAGGACATTTTTTAACATATTACTGAATGGTGAAAATTGAAATTTTAAAATGTATCAATGTCATCATTTAAGCACTGCCTTACAATAAGCTATCCCTTGCAGATTCCTATGAAGACCGAAGAGGATAATGCTGTTGAGGATCCACTACAACATGATGCATGCAAGAATATGGACAGTGACCACAGTAGTCAGCCCAGCTCAGAACGCCTCGGCATTGATTCTTATGTGAGGACTAAAATTTTAAAAAATCCTGGTTTTAATCCTAATTTTTTATGTTTTAGTAGTGAAGGCTTTCTTCTTATCAAAATTTATTTTTTTAGAATTTACTCACATTATTATTTCCCTTCCATTTTGCCCAGAAGATGTTCTCCAAAACTACATGAGGTCATGTGACTCAGCTAATGAAAAAGCTCATTTTTTTACATCGAGATCTGTTATCCTTCTAAATTTTTCGACACGCTTACATTTGTCTGAAATACATTTACCAGTGCCCTTTCTGTGTGGTGGTTAATTATCATGTATATCTATAATATAACACTTTTGTTTGGATCTGCCTTGATTTCGAATAATGTGTAATCATTAGGTTTAGTACACTTGTTTATTTTAAAAAAATTGGACTAAATTAAGAAAATTTACATCATAACAAATTTATTAATTTGTTATCTATGAAAACATATGTACAAGAACAAAATGAAATTAATGAAAATATGAATTGTCTCTAGATATTGATTATGATGTAATAATCAAAACAAAAGACTGTCCATCATACTTGTCCAGATGTTCCTACAAGCTTAGATGTGATCACAACTGAGTACTTTTGGGGAAGTACTCAGTTGTGATCAAAGTCAGGGAAGTTTGGGTAAGTGAGAAACAGTTGTGATTACCCCAAATGGAAAACCAAGGAGTCTCATGGTAGTCATCCAAAATAAAATCTTTCCACTTTGGTGGCAGAATTTTTCCTGGGAAGTCCTGAGTTGAAGGAGACTTGATAATGCTGTTTCATGGTGAATTTTTAAATCCCTGGCCACAAAATGACTATGGCCCTTGTGGGACTGCTGAAACAATGGCTTGGTCCAGGAAGTGAGTGCATTTTTACCCTTGCTGCAGCTTGAGGGGACACTACCCAATAACCTGGATAAGTGGTTTTGCAAAGGAGGGGACGCCTTCAAGAGTTCCTTGTGGCAAATACTTGGCTCCAAGGAATGCGGCCTGGCAAGAAAGCAGCTTTCTTTTCGATTATTGCTCTGAGGGAGGCCCTCAAATATCTGTTGCACATGTGTCCATTCACGAGAGAAACACTGTCCAAATCTAAATGCAATTAGAAGTTAGAGGTGACATTAACACACACAATTTTTCTCAATCAGTGACAACTGATTTCTCAATATTATTTTGTTATAGATATGACATGCCAAAACTGAGTTTTTGCCTTTATTTTATGGTTGAAAATAATTTGATCATAACATGTAAGTGACATACATGGTTATGGTTATCAGCATTAATGTATCTGTTAATGTTCTGTGATATTAGAATTGCACAAAATGTTCAACCCCTTTCTTGAAAGTGAGAAGTGACTGGAGATGTGACTAAATCTGGAAAAATGCTCTACTGTAGTAAAGGCCAAAAACATGTATTCTACAATTCATAAATGAAGATTTCAGTAAGAGAAGAGAAGAGGCACTGAACGTCTTTCTAACATTTAAGCATATAGACTCAAGTTCAAGTTTACATGATATATGTACATTAGGAATTGCAAGGATATGGAGGATCAATGAACAATTTGGGGCATTAACTGTCAATAAGGAATCATCTGCACATTACATACATTTTGTTTACCTCTCCTTTGTTGTCCAATCTCTACATCCTTCATATTCTGCTTACAATTCCATTAATCTGCTGGGTAAAAGTTTCATCTCAATTGCCATGAAATACAGTAAATAGGGAGTATGTTAAATAGCATCAGCTTTTCATTACTAAATGTTGGAATCACCACAGTAATATAAATGTTGATGTAATGGGAAAGAATTGAATAAAGCATTTGTTGGTGTGTGATAAATTTCATGGGTTTAGCTGTCTAAAAGCTACAGCTAAAATGATTACTAGACATTATATGTGATTAACCCTCCGTCAGTCGCGTCACATTTTGGAACGCTACTTGTCGCGCGGCGTCTCACAGACACCTTTTAGCAATGGCTAAAGAAAGTGCATGCAAGTAGAAATAATTGTTTTAACACCAAAAAACCATTCATTGAATGTTTCATTTCATGCATGAGTAACAAATTTATGCATAATAATGATGTAGATATTCGTATTAATAAAAGACTTAATGCTGCTTATTTTGACATTTATTACAGGTTTTATGACATCAAAAAACTGTCAACATGTTTTACTTGAACAGTAAATGCAAACATTTTCTGAATGCTCTAAGCAAATGAAATTTTTACAATTTTTACATTTGTATTTCGTCATTCTATTTTTTTCTCGCCCACAGACGTAACACCTCTTTCGGGCTGTGGAATTTTCTTTGGTTCCACTTTCCTCAGTCTCTTTTCGAAAACGTTTAGACGTACTCTTACACAATTCATTCTCTTCAGTTTCATTATTGATTATTACACTGAGTTCTAATGTTCGTTTCTTCGACTCTAATGGTAAAAAAGTGATTTCAGACCTCTTTTTTGTGTGTTCCGCCACTAATTCTTTTGCCAGAGTTTTGAGAAAATACCTTCTTTTACGAAGTTTCTGGGAATTAGAATTCTCTAGATAAATCATCTGGGCATTTATAGCTCATACATTGAGCATTGTGTAGAATACCACCATTGGCCAGCGATTAGTGTTTCTCGAAACAGAGTATGTCACGCATAACTTATCCACAACGTCCAATCCAGATTTCGTAGAATTGTAAAATGTAACAATTTCAGGTTCTTTGGCTGTACCTGTTGCTTCATCAATATTAGAATCGTGATGCATTGATGATAATAGTAGGACATTTTTTCTGGCTTTGGGTATGTATGACACTAAAGTGCACTCTTTCTGAAAACCAAAACGGGATGTAAATTGTTGCCGACCTTGTGTGGATGTGAAGGATGGCGGTAGCTGCCTTTTATTTTTCCTAATTGTGCCCACATATGTAAGCTTGTCACTTTTTATAATATCTGTAACTAGATCATAACTAGTAAACCAGTTATCTGCGGTGACGTTGCGTCCACTGCCTCGAATTGGAAGAAGCAATCTTTTTACAACATCATAAGGACTGTTGCTAACCTAAAATGAGCCATCTGGCTGTTTTCCAGCATATATCTCTAATTTTGATGTGTAGAAACTCCTTGAGTCTGTCAATAAAAATATTTTTATTCCATACTTTCCTGGTTTCGTGGGGATGTACTGGCGAAAACTGCACCTTCCTCTAAATTTTGCCAGCATTTCATCAATAGTTACGCAATCATTCAAAGAATAGCATTCTTGGCAGTTTTGGACGAAGAATTCAAAAGCTTCCCTAATTGGTGAAAGTTTATCCAAAACTTTCCTTTCATTCCTTGTTCCTTTGTCATCAAAACGTACATACTGCAAGAGGAAATGAAAACGTTTCTGAGACATTACCATTCGAAAAATTTCTACCCCGGTGCCATCATTATTCTACAAGTCACTAGTATTGAGTTTGCTATTTTTTAGAACACCTGCCATATAAAGTAGTCTTATGAAATCTCTTATTTCAGCAATATCCGTCGAAGTGCAATCCCTTTCTCTACAATAGTCGGCTTTCTTAGCGGCGATGAGCTTATTTGTATTTTCCACTATGAGAGCTAATATATTGTCACTAATAAAGTTATTCCAACACTCGGAGACAGTTTTTGAAGCTTTTGCTTTCCCTTTCACTCCTGGTTTTTCTGTCAATATATTGTGAGAGCGAATTTTGACAATTCTAACCGAACCCTCCAACTCCCACTTAGTGACTTGATCTTTCCCTGAAACAATGTTTTGATGGGTCTCCGGGCAGCGCAGCGGGTGGTGTAGCGAGTAAGGAGAAAGAAGGGAGGGATCTGCTGGGAACACATTATCACAATATAGTTTCTGAGAACTTCTATGCACAATAGCTAATGAGGGTAATCAGCAAGTCCAGCTACTTTTAGGGCTTGTGGTCTTTTGGAGGGAATTTTTGCTAGTTGGCAGGAATAACGCTGGTGAAAGGAGTGGAAGAATTTGCTGTTGGATTTGAGAATACTATTTCTTGGAATCTTCTAATGGCTCACTGATTGTTCAGCTATTGGAAATATCGGTGTAGAGGGAAGGGAGGAGGTGAGATGAAGGAGGAGTTGGGTGATGGTATCGCTGATGAAACATTTCGTTTTAGTGGGATGAGGATAAGAGGGGATGAGAAGAAAGCACTTTCTCGTTTGCAAGAGGCACGTTGTTTTTGAAGTGCTGAATGATATCAAACATTTCCAAGTCGTCGAGTCTCTTCATATTTCCTAATGAGTGCAGGATTTGCAGCATAATGTCAGTCCAATGATTCTACTAATTTTTCGACAAAAAAATAATACTGAAATTTCACCATACGGATTTTGCTAAAGCCTAGCAAATAATTCTGACTTTACAGGCGACATTATGGATTTTGGAAACATTTTATTTTGTTAGCGCGTTCAGTCGAACTTGAACCAAAACATTTTCTCCTATCAGATTGAATAGTTATTATTCAATGCCACTACAATATTGTTATGTGTATATTTATGGTTAATGTTATTCATCTATATCTATATAATAACCTGAAAGCCACCACAAAAGTGTCTGGCAGGAAGAACCGGTGTAGTAAATGCCAAAGTTTACTCAAATTATGTGAGAACCATAATAAAATTTTTTGCTATAATAGTTTCAGTCAACGTGTTTTATTATTTACAATCAAAAATGAGTATGAATTACACGCGTATAGTTTAAAACATTAATTAGTTGTTTGTTTAAATTTTAAACGTATTTAAAAGGTTGGAATGAATATCGCAAAGGTATTTTGCATATAACGTATTGTAACTCAAGTTGTCGCGTGGCGTCTACTAGACTCCGAAAACAACAAAATATCAGTATTTAATCCAGAAATGCGACAAAACGTATGAACATATTGGTGACTATTTCAGAAGCATAAAATATTAAGATACCAGGAAGGTGAGTCTCCTAACTATGAAAACACGATGTGCGCAAAGAAAAGAATATTGCTTGGCGTCTGGTAGACGCCGCGCGACCAACGGAGGGTTAATGGTTGGTTGAGTCAGTCTCTATGTATAATGTGGACACACATTGAAACATAAATATTGTCATGGTCCCCACCATCTGGCATACTGTAAGGCTTATTTATGTTAATATGTGTTCTTTTGTATGGTTACGTAAGTGAGTGCGCCCGGAGACGGGTGATCTTAGTGCCAAGGGTATACACCATGTCGCTGCTGTCGGAGCATCTAGCAGACGACCCCGCGCGGTGCATCATGGGCATTTTCTGAAGAGAATAAAAGGCCGAGCAGTGGCTCAACGAGGAGCATAATCGGAGCATAATCGGTCATAATCGGAGCATAATCGGTCATAATCGGGCAGAATCGAGCAGAACCTGTGAGTTCCCAGTGAAGCAGACCAAGGAAGCACGTCGAACAAAAGGAGACGGAGGGTGCGTGAACACGGGAGTGATAGAAAGGAAACACAACGTCCGAGAGTGAATTGGGTCACCGAAAGAGAAGTTCCTGCCGCTGCATAAGCATTTGCCATCGGCCCGGCTACGAACTGTCATCGTCTGATACCACCTCTCTGAAGAGACCGCGTAAGCTATCCCCGGGAAGTGATCCCGCCCCCCTTTTTTTTGCTCACATACGCTCGTCCCGATTATTAACTCTAGTGCTTTTGGAGAAAGTCGCGTTCGTATTCCTGTGATTGTGAACGGGGAGAGAGACGAACATCCCACATGACTTTTCACCAGGGAACTTTTTAACTGAAGGGACAAGTGCTAATGATTATAATTTCACTGTATGGTATCTGAGTAACTGCATTTCAACATATTAATTATTATTGCATAAGGTTTCGCATTTATTGTATTAGGGTATTTGAAGTTGGTGTTTGACTACAAGGTGAATTCTGTAATTTAGTCCTGTCTGAATGTTGTGTTTTTCAATTGGTGTGATTGAAATTGTTAAACCCCTTCAGGGTCAAGTCAGAAAAAGGGTATTTATTTAATTTGTAGGGTTTATTTGGTATTTGTGTTCTTTTTGTTGAATTAAATTGTTTGTGTAAAATCATAAGACTGCCTTGCATGCTGTCATTGGTGGGGGGGCCACGTCACCTCTCCCGACGATCCTTCTTCGTTACCTCCATCTTTACAGGATCTTTTGGCGGACTTAAACGGCGCTGGACGCCAGAAATCACACGAGCCCTCCTCTGGTCTTGGGGGTTGGTGGTGGTAAGTTCTATTAGGGCCTCTAAGCCAGAGAAACCAAAATTACGTGTGCGCCGGACCTCATCAATATACCCTCATCCGCGCGTGTCATTGTGGGGACGGTGGGAGGGGGGTAACAAGCCAGGCAGGTGGGACCGGCACAATATGTCCTGGTAGAACATTGATTAATTTCTTCGCTCAACTAACAGTACATCAATGGATGCAATCCTATTATGTTATTCTTATTGTCTTTCTTCCCATCCAATTCCCTATATGTCTGATCCCTTAGTATCCGGTGTTAATGGTTTTCCCTTTTTTAGGTGAGTGTAAAGTCAGAGGAAAGTGAGGGAGATGATGTTCAGGGGAAAGGACCATTCAGCATTGAGAGTGACCTAAGCAGCAAATCAAATGTAAGTATGGCACTTGCCCTACTTCCAATGCATGACATACACAGATTTCCTAGATACTTGCAAGATTTGGCAATACATTTTTGTAATTATATAAGCATCAGTTTAGTATGGTTGCAACGTTACTGTGTCTTCCAGTCATGAGGGCTCAGGTTTCAAATCTCAAATGTGGAAATTAAAATTTTCATTGGCATACTGCTCCCTGCATTGAGTGCTGTGTGGATCAATTTCATTGCATTGAGTGCTGTAATGATCAATGTGAGTTTAGTGCTCCATTTTTTGCAGTGTATGTGAGCATTTAGCAGTACTAGGTGCCTTTCATTCAGTGTGTGGAAATGTCAAACTGTTTCTCTCTAGACTTCCTGTTTTATGAAAAATTATTACATTTCCATTTGTCTGCTTATCGTAAAGAATATGAATGGCAGATGTATAGTCAGCTCTGACTTACCACAGCTCATTACCATTAGTGTTCTGCCAGTTCAAAGTAGGTTTAGATGAATTACACAGGTTTTCAAGGTACTGTGCAGTTTTGGCAACATATTTACTATTGAGTTCCATACATAAAAAACTTACCAACTCTTGATGTGGAACCTTTTTGATTGGGACAAGCCTACAATACCTCACTCGCACCTCTCCCTGATACCTCTCACCATGCCTTTTGCCAAGGCAATAAAAAAACCCTTTAAGCATAGTGATGGCAAAGATATGATGATTGTAAATTAATGAAAAGATGGAATATTCCTGCATGTGTTTAGCATTATATTTCAATTTGCACCTGAAATGGTAGAAATATCTACTTCTCTTTTTCTTATTATGCTTCCATCAGACCAATAACTGAAATCTACACATCTTTAGATCAATATCCCCTTGATCATAAATAATAATGGCATGTTGTCCCCATATTATTTTTCTTAATTTGCAATGAAAACAGTTGTAATATCTTAGCCATTCCTATCAAATTTCAAGATTTAATGGTCATGAAATACTAATGATCTCATGATACCCCAATTTAAGTCACACATTTCATCTCTTATGAGTCATGGAGCATCAATGAGAAATAAGCAGCTAATAGGGTAGTTTCCTTCATCAAAGAAAATAGACTTTATCACTTGCGATCCATGCCCTTCCATAAATGTATTTATTTTACACAAAGTGTTTAGACTTAGAAATCCTAGTTTTCAAGAAAATTAAATGTTAATTTTAAGATCATTTGCAAAAGCTCTGAAATGGCGGGGTGCACTGACTTCTTTCTGATGTAACAGGTATGTAGTTTACGTTGCGAGGCATAGGAAAATTCATCTCCTGAACTTACCATTGTATTTCAGGGCCCTCAGCTCTAGTGAAAATATATTAGTATTAACCTGTGAAAACTATCAAAGTTCAAAAAGTCTTTTCTGTTAAACATGGTATTAATAGTCATTTTATTGGCTCAAGGACATCCTGCTTATGGTGTCTTTTGCTAAATTTAGCTAAATTTTGCTAAAAATTTATTTGGAGGAGGAAAGAAAAGCAGCAAACTAAAAATGTATTTATGGAGCAACTAATCGTAATTTGTGAGAACGAGCTACAATGTCACACGCACACACCAATGTAAGGACGAGCAGAAAGTCATGTGACAACGATGAGGAGCGGAGTCGAAAAAAAAATACAATTTGATATGTCGGTAACGTAAGATGCTGAAAGGCAGCGGCCATTCCTGAGCAAGTATGAAGAGACACCTATTGGTGGCGGCTGCACCCAATGTGTTAAGGACCAATACTACACTTGGTGTTCACCTCCCCTCTTTTGTCAAATGTCTCAACTCTGCATTCTTCCTATTTCCCTTTGTCAACTCTCTTGATGAGCCTGAATTCTTCCTGCCGCACATTGCTGATCAAACCTTCGTGCTTTTTCAGGTGAGTGTGAAGGTGGAGCAAGGCGACAAAGAAGATAATGTGAAGGGCATTGAAACATTTGTTAGTGAGGGTGGCGACAGCAGAACACTAGAGGTATGGTTTTTGTCTATTTTCTGGCAAACTAGATACTTGGAGATATGACTCAATGTTACTGGACATTTAAGATTAGGATATAATAATGCTAATAGGGACTACTGTGTTTGAGGGCATATAAGGTGTACCCATATTTCAGTAATACACAGAACAAAAAATTTTTCACTGTGCAGAAAAGCAGAACTGAAATATATTAATTTTCATTCCTTTTATATCTTACATTTCTAAATAACAAAATTGATGACATTGTCGTTGATGATAACATAAATGGTGTTGAAATAGGGAGAACTGTTCATCTTGGGTAAAAGTAGCATTCAGAATTCAGCAATGGTGGTTGAACCTTCACATATTAGAGAAAGGGTGATTTTTAGTAATAGTTTTGGAAAAAAGGGTCATTGTATATGTCGTTAAGTATGGTAAACAGGAAATATGCAAAATCCCTGTAACTGGACAGTACCAAATCTTGAGATTACAACAGTGAATATATAATTGTTGATGAAATGAGTGGAAAATAGTATGTGGGATCTTATGGTGTTTACAACAAACGTGATGGCTTGAGCTATTATTTTATTATCATCTCTGGGAGCTAAAGCATAAATGATTGCTCATACTTTCATATGATATTTGGTTTTGTGAATCAGATCTTACATAATACCTGGATACATAATTATCATAAAAATCTTGTAGGTGAACATAGATAAATATTGAAAAACAGTCAAGGGTAGTTCAGAGTAGATGTTCGGGGAAAATATACCATCAACAGTGAGTGAGACCAATGCAGCAAATCAGAGGTATCTATGGCTCGTTCCCTACTCCCAATACATAAGATGCAGAGGTTTACAAAGCACTCCCTTTGTTGTTAACACATTTCTACAGGGATCAGTTTGTGTGTTGACAACATTAATGTCTAATCATGAGGGCTCAGGTTTCACCTCTCAACTGTGGAAAATAATTTTTTGGTCATATACTGTTTTCTACATTGAATGCTATGTGGAGCAATTTCAGCTAAGCATTTTTTTAACTGGATTGAACATTAGTTTTCAACAACCCATGGTACCTTTTGTTCAGAGTGTGTTAATGCCAACAGTTTCCCACCAATCTTCCTGATTTCCCAAATATCCCTCATTTCAATATTCCTGCCTATCCTAAAGGGTGTGAATGACAAGCCATCTATCAGTTCTGAGTAACCATTGATTATTACCATTACAGATCTGCATGGTTTATAGGTACACTCATTGCAGACCGGTCACGAGTTCCTTCATGGTCTGTGTGCCATCTGTTAAGAACGGGTCACGATTATACTCCTGTTTACTCATAGTCTGAAATTGCATTGCAGAAAGGTTTGGAAAAAATAACTGCAATTTATTTGTTAACCTTGTAGCTGCTACTTTTTTCACACCTTGGTGCTTTGCAGCCAATGTTCTATAAAAATAATTATTTATAGACAGTTAAACGATTATATGCAAAACAGATTGAGGAAATGCTCGGCTACTGAGAAATGTTACAAAAAAATTACTGGTGTGCAATGTGTTAAATGTTGATTGTTAATAAAGTACGAAATGGTTTCTCAGAAAAAAAGCCCTTTAGGCAGCTATTCACGAAAGAAGAGACATGAAGGGTATTCCAAATACTACCTGTAACATGTCTATTACAAATCAGAATTAGAAACTAGCATGCTGATTGTTGCTAGATTTTCAAAAATGTTGGATTTTCGATGATTGCATATGCTGTATATAATCAACAGAAAAACACAATCGGCACTGTCCTTAAGAAAAGGGAAATAAAGTACAAATTAAAATCAAATGAAATTTTAATTTTCACCAAGAAGTGACATGAAGGGTACTCCAAATAATACTTGCAACTCGTCTATTACAAATTAGAATTAGAAACCAGCATGCTGATTGTTGCCAGATTTTCAAAAAAGGTGGATTTTTGATGGTTGCATGTGCTGTATATAATCAACAGAAATACACAATTGGCACCGTTCTTATGATAAGGGAAATTAAATACAAATGAAAATCAAATGAAATTTTAATTTTCACTAAATAAATAAATTGGTTTTACAGAATTTTAAAAAAAGACAGTGGCTCTTCAATGATGTGAACCCGTTGGTGTTTTTTTGGATCCAAATCCTAAAAAAACTGTAGGATCCTTGCTGAAATTCTTTTAACGTTTTAGGAAATGGAGCTTAAGTCAAAATCCATATATGTATCTGCATTTCCCTTTAACATTTGAAAGATAAATTTTACATGATATACTGATGGCATAAATAACCATGGTGTATTTCCTGATTTTTGTAATAAACCTAATCAATGGTTTCCTGGAAGTACCGGCAAAACTTTGCGTGACTTATTGCGGAAACCTGCCAAATAGAGTATTATTGCCATCATACTGACAATGCCCCTCTATGTTCCCCTTTCCGTCCGCAACATGCTCCAGTAATACCTCCCTCTCCATTGCTAATTGACAATCAAGGCTCTTTTGATTTACTTCAACTTTCTTCTCCATTTGTTCTATAGGCTTGTGCATTAACTTGACCCACATCTGTTCAGTACCAACCTTTCACACTTCCATTCTAGAAATTCGCGGGGCTTAGGAATTCGGAATATTACCAGCCTAGTATCATCATGGATCCTTTTTATTTCTGCTCTTGTCCTGATTATCACGTATGTAATAAGTTTAAACTCTGAAGTCTATTGTGACATTACAATGGTTTCCGGGGTTCCTTGTAAATTCAACAACTTCCAATTTGTTATCCCCGCTACAATTTATGGTCACAGTGTATCCATTTTTTTTGCTAGCAGAATCGTCTCTAAGCTTCTCTAAACTCTTCGAATCTGCATTCTCCTCCCTAAACACCAAAAAGACTTCCTTTGAGGCCATTACACTTAGCTACATAAAGCATTAAATGATTTCTTCCAGAATGGTTATGGGTTACAAGAAGCACTGCGAAATACCCATTCTAGATCCATCTAGTCTTACCGAAATGTATTTACTTTCATCTATGCTACTGAAACCTCCATCCTATTCTACCCTCCATGTCACTTATTTAACTCAGGCCACACATGTGTGCCATTGAATGTAGCCATACAGGGTGCGAAGCCTAGGTTTACGAATGAATTCCATCTAGCACAGCAGGAAAACAGGCCGTGATATAGGTTCTCGGTTGAAATCGCCCGCATGAAAGTAAGTTCATTGGCTATAATGAACCATTTGATTGCATTCCTTTAACAGCTTTTATTATATTGGGAAACAAACGTACATTAGTCACCCACAAGCTAACAAAATACTCCCCCCATCCTGGGAATTACTAACCAAGGTGCAGCTAACAACGCTAGAAAAAAAACTTGAGGAAAAGAAAGCAAAACAAAGTGATAATGCAGCTAGCGATGTCAATTGTAGACACCCCCATGCAATTAACCGACAAAAAAAGGATTTCTCACATAAAATCCTACCTGATTCTCATTGCTATTTCACATGTTAAAGGGATTGCAGCTGACCCCTCAAAGTTGTAACTGACCAACATTGAAGAGATGCAAATGAAGAAACTTGGCCTTACATTATCTCTCATTGGGCTGCCATTCCTCCTTAATGGTGAAGTTGTTGCTAGGTGTCGTGAATGTAACAACGTTGCTACTATTACGTTAGGATTGCCTGGATAGTCTTCCGAGCATTCGCTTTGCACCTACAAACTCCTGCTGCTGCTAGACAACCCTCCACCACTCATTAGTGCTTGAGCCTTGGGGGCAACTATGGCCTTGTTTCAGAAGACTCAAGTCTGTCTCTCACCATTGCTGCAGAGCAAGAGAGTTCTGTTTCACACCACACAGTGGGCTGAAATCGAAAAGCTGGCCAAAATTCAAATATTTTACTTCTAAACTGACATCCCGCAGTGTGGCAATTTAATTTTCAACATCAAGGCTACAAAGAATGAAAACTATTTTAATTTTTCAGGCCATTTATAGATCAACAGAGCCGGTTAAAGTTGAAAAAAATTGAAAAATCCTATGAAGCAGGTTTTTCACAAAATCTTGTGTATTTTCTTCACCTGTATGTCCATGTGAAAGCAAGTATGGTTATTTTAAAATTTTTTAAGATAAGTATGCACCTTTTTAAAAGGCATTACGTGGTCATTTTAGTTTTTAAATTAATTTCTCTTTTTAAGTTTTAACAATTAAAATATCCAGTTTTTTACCTGTTTTCTTATAACGTTAACAAAACATTTAGGAACGACATATAATGACACTGAGATATTTATGCCACATTAAGTACATCTCTACTGCCATTTTATAAAAGAAAACCTTGCTCCAACTTCCCCCCCCCCATTTTATATTTAATATGTTGTATGATCGGTGGGACAACTCTCCAGCACCGAATTTAGCATAATGAATATTTTTATTTTGTTGCTACTAATTTGTGCTCAGAATTTTATTCCTCCCTCCATGATTTTGAACCAAGGAATAATGATGTACTAAAATATGTTATTGCAGTAAGAACCACGAAAAATAGAGGACAAGAATAGAGAGAGAGAGAGAGAGTTCTCAAATTATATTCGTAAGAACCTTCACGCATCCTGGCTGGACAATTTATAGCCTCATGAAGCAGGCATATGAAACAGCAGCATGTTCTTTTGTATTTAAAGAAATATAGATCTTTCCCTGCAGTGATTACTTCTGCTTCCAAATGGAATTAGCCACAATACTCATGAGCGAGGGTGGTCATACCCAGGCCGCAGTAATACTCCGTGACCCTAAGACATTCCCCAGGCTTTTGTCCCAATTAAGATCCCTCACCAGCACTCAATATCTAGTTCCCTGAACAGCACTTTACTTGATTAGATTACATTTAAACTCCTAGAAGTTTTCTAAATCTTCCACTAATGCTGTAGTTTATAACCCCTTCACAAGCAAATCGGTTCATGGGCCCTATAGCATCATTTCTCTCAGACACGTGTGTGTGTGTCCGGGTTCACCAAAATAATTTCAGGGTTTTTCCTAAAATGTGTAATACGTATTGTTTTAGAAAATTTATCTCCCGTTTTGCACACGTTTTTGTGGAGTTATTCAGTCTTATGTTGCCGCTGTGAGTGGAGGTACTCAAGCATTTTCGGCTCATCAACACAGAAACGAGGAGTTGTTACGGAATTAGCCATCTATCAGGAGAGTGCTAGAGAATGAAGAGAGAGTGTATCAGAGCAACATTTGATCTCAGGTCTCGAAGTTGTCTTGTCACATAATAAAAGAGATTTTACATTTACTTTTTACGTGATTATCAATGGCTTTTTATGTTGGTTTAGGTCGATTACACCGACACAAAGGAGAAGATGAATCCTGAAAAAGTTCCTCGCAAAGAAGTACATGACATTATGCTGACAGTTGCGGCATAATCTGGTATGTCAAAGAAGTCACCTGTGCTACAATATCGGTGGGAAAAATTTTAAATGTCAATCGATTCCAATGAATGTCAAGTATTGGTGCAGTTCACGGATAAATAGTTTTGCAGTACTGGAGGTATTGAAAGTACTGGAAAATTCTCGGAGGAATCTCAGTAATCCAGGCAACAGGACATCAAAAGTTTCAGTGAGCAGCACTCGAGGAAGATGTCTTGGTAAGAAGAATTCTAGGACATTTTTCGAATATTGCTACTAAGTTTGGACCACTAATTTCAACGAGAGAAAAAGGGAAAACAAAGAGATAATGCCCTATGCGGAACGGAATCTTTATTCTGATAGAGGGGTTAACAGATTCAGAGGACAATGATGATGCATGTCAATAGTGATATTCATCCCGAGCCACACAACCTTGCGGTGGCTTCCAGGGTATCGCGTAGATGTAGATGACGTAGACTCGGACTCAGATGATGAGATTTTGTGAGGTAAATACTGATAAACTGTAAAGATAAAGTATTCTTATAAGCGCCCTCTTTCTTATTATTCTGAGTAGAATCACAATGCAACCCATCGCTAATTTAGTAAGTACATGCAGTAGTTTTTTGTATTAAAGTTGTATCGATATCTGCATCGATACCGTATGAAGTAAGCAGTGTGCGTCAAAAAGCGAAATATTCTAGTGAATGATAGTTGTTTTTACACGTTCAAAATATTCTCCTTTAAAAAATATTTTTACCGTCAGTATGATTGCTAGCGAAGTGGATTTCATGGTCTCCGCCATTTTGTCTTAAAGTGTTGCGTGACTAGTCTGCATGCTCGAATCATTGGATTTTAGTTTGAGACCCACAAGCATGATATTGTGAAAATTTCATTGCTCTAGTATCAAAAACATTGGAGATATGAATGTTGGCGATATTTTGTAGATTCCAGCCCACTGTGCGCCGTTGCTGCCGTCCAAGCCATATCATCTGCCTCCTTCCCTAGTGACCAGCTACCCTCTTCCCCTCTTTCCCCTCCAGCTATCCTCTTCCCCTCTTTCTCCTCCAGCTATCCTCTTCCCCTCTTTCCCCTCCAGCTATCCTCTTCCCCTCTTTCCCCTCCAGCTACCCTCATCCCCTCTAGCTGGCCAACTTAACGTCAACGAAGTACGTCGGGTCTCAGGGCTAGGGTCAACCGCGTCCCACTGATGAGCTTCCTCTCTTGGCGGTATGAGCATCGGACGAATCTGAGAGAAAGGTTGACTTTCTGATCAATAAATGTAGGCGTTTCGAAGTAATAAGGCTGCAGGATATAAAATGCCAATCAGAAATGTGAATTTTGTTGAGGCCTCGTAATATATTTAGAAACGCTTCTACAATTTAGCATGTTTATCATTAACCTCGGAAAATCGTCCACTTCCCAGCTAGCATAAAGGTAGCCTTGTCTGTAAGTTATTTAGCTAATGCAAGGATATTTTACCCTCGATCGGCGTCACCCATTATAACCCGTTTTTTTACCCGGATACCTGTGGCCGAATGGGGAACTATTGAAGTGGTGCAATAATCGAACCTTGGATGTCACCATTGAGCGCAAAATACGTGAGCCCTGAGTATCCTGAGTATACCCTGTGGTTTCGGATTGTTACGATTGCTAAGAATGGGGAGGCAGCCCCAGAGGTAAGCAAGGAATATTGCAGAATGGACGCTAATACGACGCGATCCCGAAATTTTCTTTGATGAAATGGTGAGGTATAACGCGTGCAGTTGCGAGTGGTGGGATAGTTTTATAGTGTACCTTGAGGTATTGAATTTTACCAATTATCATAAAAACTCGCGATGTTGTTAATGTGTCGAAGTTACATATTCCGGGAATGTCTTATAAATACGTTTTCTTATTAGACATAATAATTGATTCTCTGCTTTTTCCGATTACTTTCATTTGAAATTTCTGGAATGTATTTGCTGAGAGATTGTTTTAAAAATTCGTTGTCTTCGTCAAGTTGCTGAAGCTTTCGCGGTCCATTCATGCAAGAGTATTCTCTTTGGGTGTTCCCGCGTCAGGTTTTTAAAAAAGCCAACGTTTCCTCTCCTTTGCCGGAGACCTCGTCAGGGCTAATGATTTTTGCCTTTATTACGCATCAAATATTGACCCTCGAGGAGGTGGTGGGGAGGGGGCTGTTGGAGGAGAGGGGGGGGGGGTGAGTGTCGTGCATTGCTGGAAATGACTGGTAGCCATGAATCACTGATTCTCTGTCATAAGTCCCTGATAATGTTATTCTTGTGTTTCCTAATGTAAGGGGAAGGTGGGAAGTGCCACGGTAGTGAGGAGTGTCGCGCGTATCAAGCGATGCGCGGTTGCCGGCAGGGGCGTGCGGCGCTCGCCTTTGAGGCAGCGTATCCGCATGAAGGAATACGACGAAACAGTTGAAATGTTTGCTCAAAGGGCTCTAAAATACCATGTTTATCTTAGAAAACGTTTAATCCGGGTCGTAAACCACAAATTTTCAAAACAACTGCATTAAGGCCCTGTAGGCGCCTCGGGGACGGCCATCCGTCGTCGCACGAACCTGGGGATTTTTTTTATATTTTTTTCTCACAGATTCGCACATTTTGAGACCACGAATTCTTAAATCCGATCATTTTTGAAATATAAGTGCCGGTCTAATGCCCCGCTAAGAGCGGCAATCAGCGCAATAGATTCTCCCCCATACGCATTGGCTAAATACATCGCCACTTCACTACAACCGGAGGTGGAAAAGGCCAACTTACGTCAAGAACTCTTAACATTTCCTTAGCCGCATTCAGAACATAAGATTAGGCAGAGAAGACATTTTTGTGAGCTTCGACGTGGGGTCACTTTTCACTAAGATGCCTACGAAAAAAGCCATCGGTATCGTCCGTAAGAAATTCGACGATAGTACGGCTAATTTGGCGGAGATATGTTTAACTACGACGTGTTTTAAATGGAAAGGTGAATTTAATGAACAGACAGAAGGAGCAACAATGGGCTCTCCCATCTTCCCAGTACTAGCTAATATTTACATGAAACATTTTTAAACGACCACCTTGGAGAGCGCCACCGATCGCCACTGCGTATCGGTGAGCAAGATGTAATTTAAATTTTGTAGCGCTGAAATTGGACTATACGGTGTTACGAATATCATTTGTGTAAGATATTCCATTATGGATTATGTGGCGCTCAGCCAGGAAATACGTTTTTGTAACTAGATTTTTCTTGCACCAGATCAGATTATAAAACATTATTTCATGAAATTAATATTAAGGCGATCGTCCTCATTTTTTACCTCGGTGATAAACACCTATAGGTCTATAGATATCTTAAGTACACAGTTTATGAACTCTGGAAATAGAAAATAGGTTGTCAATATCAGAAAACGCACTGAATCATAAATTCCCTATAGTGGACATTCTGCATGCATTTATTTTGGTGAAAAATGGTCTACTTCAATTTGAATGGATTTATTGCATTCATAATGAAAATAAATATGAGGGAGACTTATGTTATGTTTTTCGTTTTAACCTTGAAAATTTGGTAATCAGTCTTGAAATGAACTATAATCTTATACCTTATTTATATTTCATATGCCATGATCTGTGATTCATAGTGAATCCCCGTTAAATTTGTCTTTATATTTAATTTTGTCAATCAGGGTTCACTTGAAAGATGTGGATTTCGTTTCTCATCCAAGGCGGGTTATGTGAACATCCATGGTATGGAAGTTGAGTTTTCTGGAAATGAGCAAGATGGCGCTGGAAATTTTGTTAGTGAGAAAGGTAAGCATTGGGTAAACAATGGGTAGTCATAGAGACATTGGTGTTTTTCAAGGGGGATCTTAGAAGGTTGGTTGTAGATTGTATTTTGTTGGAGTTCCTCTCAAGGAGGCCCTAAGGCACCTCCTTATTTATTGTGCCAACCATCCTTCTGGTGAATCACCCATAAGGCTTATAGGGCTATTCTGTAACAGATTACGCCGGCGCTATTATGACGAAGAGCGTTATTTTGTAGAGATCGGCACGATATAACGCTTTCCTGATTCTGTAAGCTAAATAGCGGCCCCTAGGGGGTCACTATATAGCACCAAAAATAACGCCAGCCTATGGCTCGCGTTATCTCAGATAGAGACCCCTTCAATGACTTTACTGAATTTGGAAACCATGCTGTAGTTTATTTTACTGTAGCCATGAACCTAAAAATATTGTATTCGCGTTCATATTTGATTCCTAAACTTCAGAAAGGACGTTAATTTGGTTAAACGTATCTTATTCGATGTTTACCTGGTATCCAAAGAAATTTTCGTGTATCTAAGCGATTTCATACACTCGCATATGCGAACATATATGAACTATCTTTATTTCACCTTACAAAACATAATACGAAAGCTAAGCCGTAAATGCGGCAATCATGAACATCTATAAATACATATATGAGATGAGCTGATTGCTAATATAGGTTATAACCTTTTACATTGTGGCATATATTTGGATAGAATGCACAACAAATTAAATTTTGTATGTATATCTACTCCATATGTTAAACGAATCAATATTATTTTTGGCATAATTAGCTGGTGCGAAATGTAAAACAGGAAAATATAAAATAGGCTATTAAATGGCATGGTGACAATCAAACTTAAAAAGATATAACGTTATAAGCTGTGCAGCTGACAATCATTTCGTGCTGTTTAGCTCAATAAAGGGGCTATTTCTCATAGGAGATATTTTGGTTGCTTGCTGTACAGCAACAACGTTGCAGCTGCTATCCTTTAAGTCTGAGGAGGTCCCTTTTTAAATCCCTTCTCTACATCCTGTCATTTTAGGATTTCATACAATTTGTCACATACTATCATGAAAATATTAACGGAATTTAACACGAATTTCAATCATCGATTCAGTAAAAAAAATATTCCCCGTTCAATGAGTAATTACTAACGTTTCAATGGGCTACTTCACATTATTTTAACGTCGTAAACAACTAAACTTTGCATGATGAAGGGTTTCAATGTATTTATCATCAGAAAAATTTGTCAAACTATCAAAATGTATATAAAAGACCATTCGCAATTCAAAGTTGAGCACATCAACACCGCTAACTCACAATTGAACAACATTAACATCAACCCGAATTCTGTCGTCCGCTGAACAAAAACTTCGTCTACATTTGCTTCACGATGTTCAACTGTTTCTACTTTGTCCCAGTCGCAAACAATATTTTGCGTTTATTTCATTTTTGAGGATTTATATCAGGAATAAAGTTTTTATTAAAGTTTTAAGAAATTCTTGAGGCATAATTCAATAAATTCTACCCTAATAATACAGATTTAATTTAAACAGTTTGTTCTTGCTGTCTCCTATTGGCCGCTTGGAATCTGCCCTACTACTTTTCTCATACTCTCCAGTGATTACGCCACAGCGCTATATTGCGCCCTTGGATTGGGCGTAATATAGCGCGGCGGTATTTACAGAATCGGAAAAGGCGTAATTTCCGAAGAGAAATAGTGGAGGCGTAATATAGCGCCCTCAAGTTACAGAATAGGCCTATTAATGTCTTGCTGACAGCCAAAGGTACCCATTTGGTAAATACCTATTCCCCCTGTGGTCCGTGAATTTTGTACCAGGTCACCTGAGTTTTCAGCTTGTTTCATTTAAAAAATATCAAATTAAGGATTTTTTCGAAACGCAGAAAATGGAGGTAATAGTGATAGCATTGTCTTTTGGTTAATATAAAAGTAGCAGTCTCTTTGTGTTCGCTGCATGAAAAACCACTGCAATTCATAGGTTAAATTTTTTCCTCAGGTAGTTTAAGAATATGATGTGGGCAATTGGTTTCAGTCAAAATTAGAGATGTATATGAGTGCAGAACTCTTTGAAAATATGAAAATTATCTGTAATCGACCTTAGAAGTATAGGAGTAAAGGGAAATGGGGTAAGTCAGTTGTAAAGATATGTTGTTGAATAAGGATTTGCTGAAATATGTTGGGTCAGAATAAAATTCTTAGCAGAGGGCATGCTTGTTGATGAAACATTAACTTAGTTATCAGTTGAATGGTGCATGTCATTATTGAAGTTATAATTAATTATTAGTGAGAAGAAGAAAGAAGCATGAGTAAAGGTGCTAAAGATTGCATGAAAAGAATAGAAATACCCCGAACTGAAGGGAGAACTATCTCGAAAAGGAATCGGATGGTGGAATTAAATGCTGTTTAGTTTGGAAAATTTCTTATCACCTGCCAAAAAGAAAAAGAAATACAGGGTAGAGAACCTGTTAGCATACCATGACACTTCTGTTTCGGATGAGATTCTTTTTAGCCTTTTATTCACTAATATTTTCCAGGCAACGAAGCTGTCTTCGAGCAAGATGCCATGTCCAGATATACACCAAGCCCATTCTTGGCAGAGGAGTCGAATACAGTTTCAAACGCTGCAAGTGAACCTGGAGGAACGAATGCTTCGAGGAGGCGAACTGAAACTGCAATGATAGGATCAGGTCAAGACATGAGTAGAGGTCGGGGTGGTAGTTCGTTTTTAGGTCAGCGAAACGTGAGGGAGAGATTCATTTGTGTTGAATGTGGGGTTTCGTTTTTCTCAAAGCTGACTCTTTCGAGCCACATCAGGGCTCACCAGAGCCGGATAAAGGCCACGCTTGCTGATAAGGAAGGACAGGGTCAGGAGAATGAGGATGGCACCAAATATCCCTGCTCCAATTATGAAGAGGTGTTCGGCACGTATTGTGCCTTAGGCGGTGAGGGGTTCATCTGTGTACATTGCGGGAAGGCTTGCGCTAGGAAGGCTCAACTGATAAGTCACATACGTTCCCATAGTGGGCACCTGAGCAGTCACACGATGACTCATGTCGAAAAGAGGCATTTTGAGTGTGAGGTGTGCAAAAGAAAGTTCTCTCGGAAAGATAACTTGAGTGATCATATGAGGATCCATGACGGAAAGAGGCCTTTTGAGTGTGAGGTGTGCAACAAAAAGTTCTCCTGGAGTGGGAACCTGAGCAGTCACATGAGGACCCATGACGGAAAGAGGCCGTTTGAGTGTGAGGTGTGCCACAAGAAGTTCTCCCAGAGTGGGCACCTGAGCAGTCACATGAGGGTCCATGACGGAAAGAGGCCTTTTGAGTGTGAGGTGTGCAGCAAAATGTTCTCCCGGAAGAACACCTTGAGTGATCATATGAGGACCCATGACGGAGAGAGGCCTTTTGAGTGTGAGGTGTGCAACAAAAAGTTCTCCTGGAGTGGGAACCTGAGAAGTCACATGAGGACCCATGACGGAAAGAGACCGTTTGAGTGTGAGGTGTGCCACAAAAAGTTCTCACGGAGTGAGACTCTGAGCCGTCACATGAGGACCCATGACGGAAAGAGGCCGTTTGAGTGTAAGGTGTGCAACAAAAAGTTCTCACGGAGTGGGACTCTGAACGGTCACATGAGGACCCATGACGGAAAGAGGCCGTTTGAGTGTGAGGTGTGCCACAAGAAGTTCTCCCAGAGTGGGAACCTGAGCAGTCACATGAGGGTCCATGACGGAAAGAGGCCTTTTGAGTGTGAGGTGTGCAGCAAAATGTTCTCCCGGAAGAACACCTTGAGTGATCATATGAGGACCCATGACGGAGAGAGGCCTTTTGAGTGTGAGGTGTGCAACAAAAAGTTCTCCTGGAGTGGGAACCTGAGAAGTCACATGAGGACCCATGACGGAAAGAGACCGTTTGAGTGTGAGGTGTGCCACAAAAAGTTCTCACGGAGTGAGACTCTGAGCCGTCACATGAGGACCCATGACGGAAAGAGGCCGTTTGAGTGTAAGGTGTGCAACAAAAAGTTCTCACGGAGTGGGACTCTGAACGGTCACATGAGGACCCATGACGGAAAGAGGCCGTTTGAGTGTGAGGTGTGCAACAAAAAGTTCTCACGGAGTGAGACTCTGATCGGTCACATGAGGACCCATGACGGAAAGAGGCCGTTTGAGTGTGATATTTGTCACAAGAAGTTCTCCCTGAGGTTTAACCTGAGTACACACATGAGGGTACACGACGGAAAGAGGCCTTTTCAGTGTGAGGTGTGCAAAAAACAATTCTCCCGGAAGGATATTTTGGGCGATCACATGAGGACCCATGACGGAAAGAGGCCGTTTGAGTGTGAGGGTTCAACAAAAAGTACTTCCGGAAGCATATCTTGAGCAATCACGAGTGCCCATGACAGATAGGAGCCTTTTGAGTGTGAGGTGATCAATCATGAATTCCCATGACGGAAAGGGGCTTTTTGAGTGTGAGGTGTGCAACTAAACGTTACCTCTCAGTGGGAACCTGAGTAGTCACATGAGGACTCATGACGGATAGAGGCCGTTTGAGTGCTGTGCAACAAATAGTTCCCCCATGGTGAGCAGATAAAGGAGCACGTCTCGGAACAAGGAGAGTAGCCACAAATGTCAGCCATGCCACAAATTGTTCAAGATATTATCAGAGTTGGGAAGGCACGTTGAGGGTCACCGCTCTTAAAAGGTATTCAAGTGTGAGTAGTGCTCGAAAACGTTCATATCTAAGTACGCTGTGAAGAGGCACGCCGGAATACACATGTGGGAGAGGCCATAGGTCGGTGGGGAATACATTAAGGCGTTTGCCACCAGGAACAACCTGAAACAAGCTCTATGGTGAGAATCGTTAACCGTTTAATTTCCATGGTTCATGGTAAAAAAATACGGTTTTTTACCATGGCAAACAAGTACTATCAGAAGAGTATCACCAGCAATGGAAAGAATGACGTTGGAGTGGGAGTTCGAGAACAAGTTATTTGAAATAATTTTTACAGGGTTCGGTCCTCTTTACGGTTAACCAAGGGGCATAATAAACTTGTATGTGCTATTGAAGAGTATTGATCGGGCCAGCTAATACGTTGGAACATGTATGGGGACGGGCAGTCAGGGCTTGAGTTAAATTGGAGAAAATGCAGTTCCGAATAATGAGTTGAATGCTTGTTATTAAATTGATAAAGTAATTTTTAATATTGAGGAATAAAGTAAACGTGTAATAAATTCTTATTTATCAACCAAAGAATGTGTTTTTATGCCTCTCCTTATTTGTAAATCAAAGGCCGAAATATTAATAGAATCACAATATAATGAATTCATAGATATTATAACCTTTCATAGAAATTTGGAAAGTATCTAAAAATATTGAAACCTACTCTCCTCTCACGCAAGTTACCGTGTGTTTCTTTCCCGCTGTAAATGTTGTGCACAATGACTTGTCACAAGCATTGCATATCCTTCATTCTCCGTTTCAATCCTCCCCATTCCACGTATTTCCTTTAAGACAGCTTCAATGCGATTCCCCAGGGAAATGTTGTCATGCAATGAAGGAAACCACCCTTTCTACCCCTTCTTACTTATCATCCTATCCCTCCTACCTCCTTCGTACCCCAACCCCCTCACAATATTTCTACTCCACCTCCATAATACATCCTTGCGTTATTTTTCCGTCCAACTTCTCCTTTCCCCAAATCACCCTTTCAAGTTCTCCCTTTTCTACATCTCCCTTCCAATGCCTACTTCCCTTACTCGCTTTCCTCATCTCCCCTACAGCCCCTTCTTAATTATTCCTTGCCTTAGGTACCCTTTCAACTTCTTCTTTCCCCTTCTCAACTCCTTCGTTCACGTTGAGCCCCTAGCAATTTCTCATTTCCCTCCTCCCAAGTCCACTCTTCCCCCAATATTCTCCTTACCCTACTCCCTCTCCTTACTTCTCTCTCCTCCTCCCCCTCCTTCATTCTTCCTTGCCTTTCTTTCGCTTCCGTCTTCTCCTTTGCCATTCTCCACTTCTAAAATCCTTCCTTTCCCTGCTGCCCCTCTCAACTTCTCCTTTCTCTAAGTCCCCTTCTCCACACCTCCCTTCCCCTTCCAAATTTGCCCTCCCTTATCTTTTTTCCCTCCACTTCTCCACGATGTTACAAAGTCTGCGAGGAAAGCAGTGGGTGTTTCTAAGAGTGGACTTACCAATTCGTCAAAATCATGAATTGATTAATTTCCTTCATCGCAGATGAAAGTATCCCCTTATTGCGATGACCAACCACTGTTGTATTCATCTCACGCTTATAAGCCGTAATGATGGAATAAACATTTAAATATTGGGCTTTAAAGCTTACACGCTAAGTTCTGCTGAACTTTTTTATTCTAATTTCAATGAATAATAGAATTTAACGCTGCATTATTTCTTTAGCACAAATTTATCTTCTAAGCTTTTAGCTGCTAGCTTATTGCGTTCACTCGTCAATTGAGCAGTCGTGGGCAAACAGCGACGGCATCCCCAGGTTGATCGTAAGTCTTACGGTATGTAAGCTCAATGCATTGACAAATACATACTTGTGTAAAAACCGTCTTTATAAAGAAGCAGAAACCTCTGAAGATGCCGTGGCTTGAGGATCGGAGGCCGCCTGTAATTATGTACGAGGTGCATTCAAGTTTTAAGGCCTCCCATTTTTTAAAACTAATTATTCACCTTTAAAACAATGAAACTTGTGTTACTTCTCGACGTAATCTCCCTGAAGCCATACACATTTTTCGCAACGTGGACGCCATGACTCTATTTCCGCGGTGAAGGCTTCTTTAGGGTTCTGTTTGACCACTGGAAAATCGATGAATCAATCGCGGCACGGCTAGTGAATGTGCGGCCACGGAGAGTGTCTTTCATCGTTGGAAACAACCAAAAGTCACTAGGAGCCAGGAGAGGTGAGTAGGCAGCATGAGAAAACACCTCAAGATTGTTTTCACGAAGAAACTGCTGCGTCACATTAGCTCATTGCGCGGGTGCGTTGTCTTGGTGAAACAGCACACGCGCAGCCTCTTCTGGCCATTTTCGTTGCAGTGCATGAAGGAACTTGTTCCTCAAAACATCTTCGTAGGATGCACATCACCGTTGTGCCCTTTGGAACGCAATTGGTAAGGATTACGCCATCGCTTGCTATGCTTTGTGGTCGTCCGTCAGCATTCGTGGCACCCACCTGGCGGATACTTTTCATTTTCAGGTCGTCATGCAGAATTTTGTGCACAGAACCCACGGAAATGCCAACACTGAAGGCAATCTGTTCCACAGTCATTCGGCGATCCCCCAACACAACTGTTTCCACTCACTCAGTCATGTCGCCAGACCGGCTTGTGCGAGACCGTGATTGTTTTGGTTCGTTGTCACATAATGTTCTGCCTTCTTTAACTGTCGCACCCATGAACGCACTTTTGACACATCCATGACTCCATCACCACATTCCTCCTTCAACTGGCGATGAATTTCACACACGCAAATGCAAAAAACGAATGATTACACGCTGGTTATTTAACGAAAACTTCGCCATTTTATGTATCCAAAACAGTTCTAATTCTCACGGCTGTCACTAGAAGTACTGTCTGTCATACAGTGCTGCCATCTCTGACATTGACAAAGAGTGCCCGCTCATTTTAAAACAAACCGCATGTTTCTATGTTTCCAGTCCGGAAAAAAATGGAGGCATTACAATCTGAATGCACCTCGTATCTCATAACCCGGAGAGGTCAGTTTCTTCATATGAGTGAAGGTGGATTCCTTATTGGTTGGATTAGCGTCATCAGGCTTCATCATATGCCTTCTTCAAATCTAAAAATGCGACAAGCGTCGGTAGATTTTTCTCTATTCAATAAGTATCCCGAGGGCTGGAATTGCTTATGTTATGCCCTTGTTTTTTTTTAAACCGAATTGGTCCTCGTCCAGGAAATATTCACCTTTTTGTTTTATCTTTCTATGGATGATTCTTGTCAATATTTTTAGGCCTGTGTCGTAAGGCTTATGGTACTAAAATGTGCATAGTTCGCAGCCCTTTTCTTTTTGGCAATTGAGATGATGACGTTCTTCTCAAGGTGCCGATTTAAATCGAATATTATTATTGCAACATGTAGTCTCGTCGAGTAAGTATTTGCAATTACTGGTTATTTGTTGATAGATTCGGGAAATAAATCGGTAGGTACGATATTGTTATAGTGGAGTTATAGGCATAGTGAAGGGAAGCGCAAAAGGTACAGACTTAACTTCTATATTGTCGAATTTAAAGCACGAAAGTCTGAAGCGAGTCATTTAGAAAACTTTTTCTTACTTCCAGAGAACAATAAAAATATGCCGCATACAATACAAAATATGGCGAAAATATGTCGCCACGTAGCAATCACTGCCACTTCCTGGCTTGATTCGCTCTCTTTTGCGTTTCGTGAGAAGAAAACGACTGTGGCATCCCTCTCTTTAGGTATAGCAGAGCATTGAATTCATCCCAGAAGTCGAGTGTTCTCTTTTCAGTTGTGTTTATTCATCTTTTACACAATTTTTACACTTATGAGTGGGACTAGACCGTCTCCTATTCACAAAGCCCGTCCAGTGGTTGCAAAAACCAGATATTATGATATCGAAAACACCATTAGCTTGTTTTTAGTTTCCAATAACTAAAATGCAGTTAAAGAAATTATGTTTACTCTTTCTCGGTGGCAATAATTTCACAAGCTATAAGATTCTCTTTGTTCAAGTGATATGAATTCCCTGTTCTTGTACCTTCCGACTGTAGTACCTTCGTGAACGTGGAAACGCACCAAATTATGATCGTTCTTGCTATCTCTTATTCACATTTGTTTCATCTTTAGTAATATATTATTTCATCCATTTTGTGATTTATTTCTGGGGCAGCCTATCTCTTTCCCTCACGAAACACGTGGCCTGAATCTTGAATTCTTCATCAGGGCTATCATTGTCGTTTCAAAAGACGTTGATGTACCTCATGATTTGTTTTACCTTGGAAGTAAAATCCTTGACCTGCAAAACGCAATACTAAGAATAAGCGTCGCAAATACGTTTTTCAGATGTCAAATTTTATAATAAGGATTAAAAGAACAGAACCATTGTATGCGTTCACTTCCAAAGAAATATGTACATAAGCCTTGCTACAAGTTTTGTAAGTTCATTCGCAGTGTAACTACAGGGGTTACTTCAGGAACAGTAATATATGTAAGTGTGATTATTGTCGGGGACGATTGGTCGTTTTAATTTGTTGTATGAATACACCGGGTGCACCCTGCGCACCCCCGCCTGCAGGATCTCTGCTGAAAAATTCCGTACACATTTTCAACGGAACGTAAGGAATTCTACAGAGTTTCTGTAAAAACCTTTCCCTTTCTACGGAGTTCTACAGAGCAAAATCTACGGAACAGAGGGACTTCTGTAGAAAGTTGTGAGGTCGCACTGGGTCTACGGAATTCTACGGAAAATTTTGCGAGGCAAGTTCAAAGTTCCGTACATTGCCCGAGAATTCCGTAGGAGACCCAGGATGCCTCTACAGAATATCATCCCGGCATCCCTTTTGGCCACATCCTTAAGGAATAAGCAGACATTTCAGAAAATTACGATATTGAAATCAGAGACGTTAAGTTCCGGGACATTTACGCCCGTGATATGATAAAATAGATATACGAAACCGCATATTACACTTAACTAAAAATAATAAAATCAATTATGAAATAGAACGTAACTTTAAAGTTCAAGTATTAACGGCGTTAAAATGACCAATAATCATCATTTTCATGAAAACCAATTTTGTGACACGATATGGTAACGGTTATCAAATTAAAATATTTTGTTAAATATATCTACCGTTTTCTCTGTAAATCACCTTTTTCTTACATTTTCGCGGAATATAAACTGTACGACTTCATTACAGAGAGATATCCTTTTACGACCGCTGACTTTGTCTTTGAATGTTTTCATGAGCGCAGCGTAAACAATATAAATTGATGTAGGATGGCGATAATTCACTGAAATTTTAACGTGTTAATGTATTTGACAAATTTATTCAATCCAATAAGAATGTAGCGTTTACTTAAGCAATTGCTGATATAGCACTTTATAGATATCTATAGATATGTTTACAAAATATGAAGATGAGCAAAGACATCAAAATCAATCATATTGATTCAATGAATTGTTCATTTGTGCAAAATACAATTGCATTCTTATGTTTTGCCTCTTTTGTCGTATTACTTGTTAAATACCTCTTCACTGAAACATATTATTATTTAAATTCTATTCTTCATAACGACATATCAAAATAAGTTCATGTAAAATACTGTTGGCATCTTTGCTTTTTCAATAGACATGACTCTACAAAAGTTATGATTGAAAATGAAGCTTTGATGCTTTAAAATGATAGATAACATTGATGACTTTAATAATGGGACATCTAGAAGAGTGGGCTTAATTGTATGAAACTGATCATGTTTTTCTGCATCTCTGGATCCTGAGTTTAATATTGCTATGACTGTGTGAGGGATTTGTGTCATGTTATAGTGCATCCTGGAGCAATGATGGTTATGTCAATCATTCACTCCAAGCCTATTATCTTCAGAAGAATGGCATTTTTGACTACCCTTACAATGAAAATATTTATCAAATGTATGCAAAACACACAAAATGTATGCTAAGCATACAATACCCATACAAATTTGGCCCTAAACAATTTGTGTAAAACATTTACTCTTTCTACACAAAATTTGTAAATAAAATGAAAATGACTTTAAATGAAAAAAATGACTTCAATGCAAAAGAGACATTTAATAAAAAAAATTATTGAAACAACAATACATAATGAACAAGACAGCTATACAATACTTATGCCCAGCCAGCACAGCAGATATTCCTTACAGAAATGAAAGCGAAAAAATGGGGCGAATATATCGCTAGAGAAATTACAGGGTAAGAATTTCCCTTCCTTTTCGGTTCGTAGAGAGCCCGTAAGATCCTTTGGGTCTAATGCTAATAATGCTGTGAATTTACTTTTAAATTATATTCGGAGGACTAACGCTGTTGGAGAGATAATTGATTTTTCTTGCTCCACCATGCAAGAAACAATTTTAAGATACTCTCAAGCATTTGGAAATCTTGAGGTGGACGTCTGTGCACGAAAAGTTGTTATTGTGTGAGGACTACAACTTCAATTTGAAGAAGGACTTTGGTCGCTTAGGTCTATGGAGGAATTACATTAAAATGTTGATATAAGAGCAACTTTATAACAACTCAGCTGCATTTATCTGGCACGTTTTAGAGGACGAGTTATCCCTTATACCCTTTTTGAGACGTTCCCTGCCTGCTAACCGGAAGAGAAGACCGAAAAGACTATCGATATTATCGATATGATTGCAATCGAAATGCCCTTCCGCTAGCAACCACGAACACTCGTGCTCTCTGATAATGAGCGAAATATGTAGAAGTGATTGAAGTGGACAAAGTATGCTGTACCATCGGAACCGTATCTCACGCCCTGAAATTTACATGGACGAGTAGTGTAGCAATTGGATCTGTATTTCAAGTGAGTACCATTTATTTCTCTTTCGTTATTATTCTCTGCACATTGGTCTGGTTATCGAGGACTTTGTGACCACGCCGTGTCGATTACTAATAAATTATGTACTGGAATGCCGTATTCTATAACCATATTTATTTACATGTTCGTTTATATTAAAAGATGAAATGTGCATTTCTTAAATATGTCCCATGGGAATCACGCGACTAGAACTCGATTTGTTGGTGTTGGTGTATATTCATCAGCATGAGACGTGAGTATCATTCCTTTCTCGTTATTTCGTTATTAGAGCGGAGTTGTTTGTTTGCAGTACACTCAATTCAGTCGTATGGTGGTTCAACACTTTTCGGTCATATGGCGGTTTAACGTGTTTCCATTACATTTTAGTCTATTTGTTGCGAAATGATTGAGGCGTGATTCACTTTCTTAGCTAAAACTTAATGGAATAGGAATTTATTCAACATGTTCTGGCCATACAAAAAACTGAACACAAAGTCCAGTGGGAAAGGTTGACTACCCCAACGGGAATACATTTACCACTTATTTTACTTAGAATGGCTGTCCACAAAATATTGTAACGTGAATCATGTCGGCCTTCATTATTAACATGGAAAGCTTTGTTGCGGGTTTGCCTGCTATTAGGTACTTTACAAGTAAAGCGCTGAATACTGGAATGCATTGAAATAAATATTTGTAAAATTGCTTGAACAATAGCAGAGCAGTAAAAACATCTCTAATATACTGAGTAAAGTCAAAATAATTTTTATTTGTGTAGTAATCAGAGTATATGGACACCAAAATACATAATAATTGTCGACAAAATAGAACCAATGAGTTTCACTTCCGCGAGTAATTATTGTATAAATTATTACAAATAATATAACTAACCGAGAAATTTTTCGGTCGCTTATTTTATATTTAGCTAATGTCCCACTGTTTTTTGCAGAGGTGCTGAAAACAAAGGGGAACACGGCCCCAGATGGAGCTACTTACAGTGGGAAGGAGCACGGGCGAATTGTTTCGCCTAGCAAGGAGGGTTAACAAGTAAAATGTAAATGATGGTGCAGCAGATGTGCCTGAATAAAGATCATTTGTTATAGACTTTCGAATTTATTTTGTGTACAAGTACCCCATTGTGAGAAATCCTTTTTTTGTTCAGAGTTAGCAATAGTAACAAGAGCATGTAGGCATTGTATTGTAGGCATGTTGATTACTGTATGGACGTGTTATTATTATTGTTGATGTTCAGGTTGTGGATTTTTAACTAATCAAACCACTAGATCCCTTTGTTGTAAGTGTGTTGCAAGGTGAGTTTTTATTTCCCTAATTTAGGCAACTTAATGGTTGAATAAATGAACTTTTCTGTAGCATATCATTAGTAGCAGAGTGGAATATATATTCATTCATTAATGTATGACATTACAAAGAGTAGACCTCATAAAGGGTGAGTGTAGGAAGCGAACGTGGTACAAGTAATGGCCGTCAGATGGCGGTAGGGTGCTTATTAGATCGCTGTTAGTTCCTCCTATGTCCGCTAGGGAGCGCCCTTCTCACTGTTAGAGAAATGATTTCTATCGCATTTCGGAAACCTTTCGCTTTGATTTCTCCAGCATTTCTCTAACTTGCTACTGCCATATACAGAAACCATTTCCCTTTCCGTATATGATTTATCCATTTTATATGGAAGGTTTCTGTATATGTTGGTTCTATTTACAACCTTGTGCTGGCTGGGTTAGAATCGGTTAAATACGGTACACTTATATATTGAATACAATAAAAAAATAATATCCTTGCAGCTATGTTGTTATAAAACTTTGATTCTCTTTCAGATTGGTGGAGGAAACTTCCAACTTGAAAGCCGCAATGTCAAAATGTCACCCTTTTTAGAATTAAGAATGTTACCCCTTTCATCCTTTAAGAATAAAATATTACAGCCATGATATGGACACAATATGTATTTTCATGGTGGAAGTCTTGACTACAAGGAGAGACCGGATGAATATAAATTAACCTCCAGGCAACATAAAGATTGTATTTATTAACAATCCTTTTAACCTTGGATACAGTAGCAGTTCCATGATCATCAAACATTAGAATCGATTCTCAACTGGCACGCTGACAATGATCTTCATGAATTACATTGGTTTAGGTATTGTTTTGAGAACCATTGTTCATAGAAGGCTCAAACATGTGAAAGTGTAATATATGTACAGAGTCATCAAAGAAAAGAGTGGAGCAACTTATTTTGGCATTATCAAGAGTACCAATAGTTATAATATTAGTTTTCTTCAAAAAAGCTGCCAGCACTAATTATTCACATGACAAAAAATTCTAAGGCTTTAGATAAATGCAGATGCTGTGGTGTCCTAGTAGGTAGAGCACTGACCTACCGACTTGAGGGTCCCAGGTTCAAATACTGGGCAAGGAGCCTTTCTGGATGCACCCACCTAAAATCCTCATGATTCAGTTTTCTGCAAGTCAGAACTTTGTAGGAAATAGCAGGTGGTGCAGAGAAAGGAACTGGCCCCCTACCATGAATGTGTGAATTTCACATTCCATGACTTAGTATAGGGTGAGCTCTACTCTTACTTATCAAAAACCAACCTTCTGTTTGAACACAAATAGTAGTAGTATATAAACACTAAGTCATATTTGACTATTAATTATCTGTAGAACAGAATATATACAAATAACATCAACTACATAATGTTTACAATATTTAATGAAACATTATTTTATTATGGCACTGCATAATTAGATAGTAGATTTTTTACAGTGTCTCTTGATTTAATGCTTCAGCCTATATTATTGATGTACCCAGGAGGTAAACACATACATATCTTGAACGCCCATGTCAAACTTGTGTGTTTATATTTTGAGAAAACACTATAATCAACAAACATCTGGTCTCTTGGATTCTCTAACTTAACCATACTGAAATCCGATTAACTATATCTGCCCATTTATAGGAATTAGCTATAACTTGCTGCCTCTCATTAGATCTCATTCTGCTGGTGTGCTATATCTTTATTTCTTGAATCCCAAATACTAAATAAATCCCCACATGAGGTTATCACATAATAAAATCACAATTCTTTTGCATTTTTGTTCAATTTCCTACAGTTCTTTCAATAAACTCCTGTCTCAAATTTTGTGTACAGTATGTAGTCCAGGAGTTTGGGGTGTGTTGAGTGTTTAAAATAAAGATTTAACATCAAAGGAAATACATACCACTAGACCTGAGTTGATCTGGAATTTCAGGAACTCAATCCTTGAATTGGTACACATAAACTTGAAGTGTTTGCAGTCTGACAATTTCTTCATGCATTCATTACATATGGTATGGGGCAAGCCATCACCTCGGGAAGCCTGTCATGGAAACAAGTATTGCCAACATTGGTATCCAATAAGCTCACGTCATGTCAGTATTTTGCACTGAGAAATGATTAAGCATATTCCTTTGATATGTTTTCCACAAACTCTTTTACCATCTTCATCAAACTTCTAAATTTTCATCACAAAAATACCTACCAGACTCACACCCTTAGGAAAAAATACTATTAAAATTTAGTAGTTTTAAATAGTTAACTATTAAAATTTAGTAGTTTTTAATAGTTAACTATTAAGAATTTAGTAGTTGTCAAAAGTTAACTACTCAGAATCCAATAGTAAACTATTAAGAATTTCCCAGAACTACTAAAATGCTAATAGTTACTACTGAAAAGCCAAAGAGTAACTACTAAGAATAATATTCAACTACTAAGAATCCAATAGTAAACTATTAAGAATTCCCCCAAACTACTAAAATGTTAGTAGTTACTACTGAAAGGCCCAATAGAACTACTAAGAATAATATTCAACTACTAAGAATCCAATAGTAAACTATTAAGAATTCCCCCAAACTACTAAAATGTTAGTAGTTACTACTGATAGGCCCAATAGAACTACTAAGAATCCAATAGTAAACTATTGAGAATTCCCCTAAACTACTAAAATGTTAGTAGTTAATACTGACAAGGAGACATCGCGAGAGTGATGTTCGGGATCCGAATGCCGATGTTATTTTCTGAAACTATAAAGGATATGTAGAAAAAGTGTCACGGCTTTCTTCCCCATAGGCCCGGGTTCGAGAGATATAAGCAAGTAAAGATTTGGCGCAGAATCAGTATCTTCAAGTAAGGATGCCACTCCAGCAACCGGCGTAGCCGCGTGCGTTAAGGCGCACGGCCGATGGCTTTTGCCCCGGGCGACCTGGGTTCGAGTTCCGGTGAAGTCAATTTTTTTTTCTTTCTTATAATTTAAGGAATCAATGCTACAACCCATCCCCATTCATTTAAGTCAGTTTCGTTCGTATTTTTTCTATTTTCAACTCATTTTCTGGATTTTCAATGGACCGAGGACTTACAACGCGAATTAGGGGATTTTATTTTCCCATTACAGGCTCACATGCTGCCCGACGCATTAGGTTTGGATGGATTTCGAGGATCCGTAAATACTTCTATGAATACCAAGGGCTTCAATTGTTCGCTGGACTACCTGAATATAGTAAAGAATGAACTAAATGCTTATTACACTGCGACGGTTGCCCTCGTAAATTCCTCGGAACCGCCCTGGAATTTTCACTTTTATCACTTAATTTTTCCTTAAATAGTGAGCATGATATCGGCGATAATAGAAGGGCATGTGAAACATATTTAAAATGATTTTCTCAAAGTACAACATATTTTATTGCAGTGAACCCTTATCGTGGACGAAGGGAAGATTTTGAATTCCTACACATAAAATATGATGTAGGGATAACACTATTTTTCTTCCCACCTCCTGTTTTCTTTCGGTTCAATGAATGAATTTAAATGTTCATTCGTGGCATGTAATTGCCCATTATTTGATTATAGGCATTGATAAAACTTTTGAAGTAAGGTATATTCCTTCATCATTGTTACATACCCAATCCCATACAAATTTAATAGTATTTTATGTCAGTTACAATAGTATTTTTCTATCTTCAGCGTATTTTATTGATTTTTAAACGGACCTCCGAATGGTGACTTACCACGCGAATTTGGGGACGTATATAACGACACGTGAAATTCCAGGTAATGCGTTCTTCTACGCCCCAGCCATTGCTCCCTCAACCCCTTCATATATTTTTGATCTCAACTCTTTCTTGTCACCAAATAAACTCTACTGGCTATCCTCACATTCAGTTACTAACCCTAGCCAGCTTCCCCCTTTTACCCATTAGGTCAAGTGCAATGACCCTGCGTTCCAGTAGTCTGCTCAAAGCGGTCTCAAAGTCTTCTTTGTCTATCTTTCGCACCCGTCTTCACACGGTTAGGCCTCGGTGCCTCATTGAGAGATTAGCGAGGGTCAGCTGTGGAGGAAGGGTTGCTAGGGGCGGAACTCTTTGAAGGGCGCAAGAAGGCATGTCATAAAGGAGACAGGGTGGACGGAAGGACATTCTGTAGTAAGGGGGGAGAATTTGTTGGAAAGACAGTGGGTGGGCTGTGGAGAAAATCTAACGGAGGGAAAACCCAGTGGAAATGATATTATGAATAAAAGAATGTAGGAGTCGGAAAATCCCGGTTTGAGACAACGTTTTAGTAATGGGAAGGGGTGTTCTCTACATACAGCAACGCGTGGCAGCTGTATTGGGCCGTCTATTTCGCCAGTTTCAATCCAGCTCTTGATCAGTGAAGGTAAAGTGAAGCGTAGCTCAAGTTTCCTGCAGCAAGTCTTGTGCATTATTTAGTTTTCACCTATCTGCGGCGTTGTGTCGGGAGGTCTCGGAAGCTAAATGAAGAGTGTTCGAGAAATCTGTCCTTCGTCCAGTGACGGCTCCTCATTGTCAGACAATGTAAATGACACTTCTCCATCGGTGTTGTCATTATCCCAAGATGACATCACTGGTGCTGTGCATAGCTTTGAAGGTGTGTAAAGTAGTGATTTTGATAGTAAGCAGTGTAATAAGCATTTAATTCATTCTTTACTATCTTCAGGAGGTCCAGCGAACAATTGAAGCCCTTGGTATTCATAGAAGTATTCACGGATCTTTGAAATCCAAACCTAATGCGTCGGGCAGCATGTGAGCCTGTAATGGGAAAATAAAATCCCCTAATTCGCATCGTAAGTCCTCGGTCCATTGAAAATCCAGAAAATGAGTTGAAAATAGAATAAATACTAACGAAACTGACTTAAATGAATGGGGATGGGTTGTAGCATTGATTCCTTAAATTATAAGAAAGAAAAAAAATTGACTTCACCGGGACTCGAACCCAGGTCGCCCGGGGCAAAAGTCAACGGCCGTGCGCCTTAACGGACGCGGCTACGCCGGTTGTTGGAATCTCAGCCTTACTTGAAGATACTAATTCTGCGCCAAATCTTTACTTGCTTATATCTCTCGAACCCGGGCCTATGGGAAAGAAAGCCGTGACACTTTTTCTACATTTCTTTTATAGTTTCAGGAAATAACATCGGCATTCGGATCCCGAACATCACTCTCGCGATGTCTCCTTGTGAGAAGCCCTGAATAGTCATATTTGCAATGCATTAATTATCTTTAGGGGGATCGGGTTGGTGTGGTGGCTAGAGTAGGGCCCCAGGGCCTCCCATCCCGAGGACCCTGGTTCGATTCCCGGCAGTGGCGGATTTTTCAACGGTTTCAGTTTCCCCACTTGAGTGCCTAGTCCGTCGGACGTTAAGCCGTGATCCCCTTGGCGCTTTTCGTTAAGAGTAGGCTAATACCGGGTTTCTCTCCACCCTTCCTTCGTTCCCTGAAAACTCCTGCCATTACCCAATTACCCACCTGTCCTAAATGGCGCAAATGACCTCAGCAGTCGGTCGCCTCCCCTGAATATGTTATCATTAATAATAAATGCCTATTTAGTGGGTATTAACACATTTATTAGGTAGATAAGAATCATAGTATGATTTGCTCGATTGCACTGGTGAGATATTTCTTGTGTGCCCCACCCCCTTCCTATACCATATATCTTGGACTCATCCCATACTGAAGGATTGTTTCAGTTTGCACTGTGATTACTACTCAAAACACTCTCTTTTAAAAAAACTTCAATTTCTACAAGACAGATATTGCATGCCACCGCGAGAAGTTTATATAATGCCGCGAGTAAATCCAAGGCGAGGCTTGCCAACTACGCAATGTCAAATATCTGCTCCTTACGTGAAAATCGGAGATTTTTGTGTAGACCGGAGATGTTATTATTATTATTATTGTCTTTATTTGCCCAAAGATCTGTTACATTGATATGAAAAGATATAGGGCACGTCATATTCATACATATATAATACACAATACAGGTTTTAAGTGTCACTGAGGTATTCCTCAATAGAATAGAACAAATTATTTAGCAAGTACCTTTTTAGTTCTGATTTAAAAGCATTGATGCTTTTAATTTGTTTTACACACAGTGGTAAATTATTAAACAATTTTATGCCCATTTCTTTGGGTCCAATTTTAGCAGCTTTTGTACGCACATAATTGAAATGGATGTCATTTTTTGTCCTTGTGTAGTGTTGGTGGAATACACTGTTCACATCAAATTTAACAATATTATTCTTCACATACATGATAGTTAGAAATAAATATATACATGGTAAAGGAAGGAGATTCAAAGCCTTAAAAATTGGTTTACTAGGGGATCTATAACACTTCCGGGCAATGATTCTGACAGCTTGTTTCTGGAGTCTGAATATTTTTAAAGACAAGTGGGTAGATCCCCAAAAGATAACACTATATATAACATGTGAATAGAAATCACCAAAATACAAACTTCGTAAAGTTTCTTGTGTTACTGTGTGACTAAGCTGTCTAAGGATGTAACAGCTTGAACTTAGCTTGTTACACAGGAAATTAATATGGTCTGCCCAAGACATTTTATAATTAAGAAATAATCCCAAGAACTTGCATGAGTTAACTTGTTCTATCGATTTTTGTTCCATTTTTATTAGCATGCTATGAGATGGCTGACTGCTGGTTAAAAAGTGCATCAAGTTACTTTTATTAGGGTTATTTCATGAAGTTACAATTATTATTTATCGCACCCGCAAAAATTTCAATCCACGATCATATGGGTAGTAAATATCAGTTAAGATAAGATTGTTTTCGTTTCAGCATCGTAATGGTTAACATGACGACGTAATCCCAGTGCTTGGCGCGGTCGCCGTGAAATTTCTATCGTGTGTATCTGTTATAAAAGTTGCACTTTATTTAAGTTTAAACCATTTTTGTCCATTAAAATAATACCCTTTACTAATATATTTTGCTTACTTATAAAATATTTTCATCGAAAATACGTGGTGCGAATGAACAACATTAAAAAATGTATAGCTACCGTCTTCACCCAATAAGGCTCGCATGCGAGGAGTGGATTGATAGGCATACTGACCAATGGCAACCAATACTAGTAACCATAAATAATTACTGGCGAAGTACGTTGTTCAAATCATCGAAAAGAGCTGTTTTATTGAGTTGTGTGAAGTACGAGAAAAATGGAAAGTGACGCTAAAGTTGCTGCCGCCAAGGCCCTTACGAAATTACAAGCAAGTAACGACTAAAGGTGCGGACTTTTTAAGTTCATAAACGAGGCAGAAGCCGTGCAATTCGGCTTGCTGAATTGGTTTGAAACAACAGAAGGGGAAGCCAATGAAGAAGTCGTATTTCGTGGCCGCGTTACCCCAGTGTGCTGGATTCCTATTGTACACACTTAACTCAATTTCTTTCACATTTAGTGTCACAGGGAATTATTAAGTCCAAATGCAATAAGATTTCTTCAGCAGATTTCATTTAAACAAGTAAGCAGCGCCTACTGATGCTGAAAACGATTGATCCCGTACGTGGTAAGTACGTACATACATTTACTTTCATTTACAATTTTAGGACGCATTGCAGGCACTCTGTTTATGTTCTGTTGATGGCAGATTAAGTGTAACAGGTAGATTATGAAATCCGAGCCAGGGAAATGAGGTGTGGGATGTGTAGGGGTAACCAGGCAAATTTTTATCGACATGATGATGCTGCTTTAATAATTAAATGTACATTATACCGAGTGGTGGAACTGGAGTTTCGATTCGTAAATATCCCCATAAATTTTCATAAGCTCGCTCCCACTCGCCACGGCTAGGTACCGATGAATGAATCCATTGAGTTCATCCATGGTAGTTCATCGACGGCAAGGGTCATTTCGTGCGTGTTGACATATGTACGTCTAAGTTCACGGGGAGAGCGAGTTGGAAACAGTCATCATGAGTTTGGAACTCATAATTACAAGATTATCCAAGTTAGTGTGCCATTCGTTTCAACTGGAAATTTTCCACAGGGCACTCTTTGAGGTAACTCGCGATCAGTTACAAAGGTACCTCTAAGCGTACTTACATTTACTGCAATTTATTGACTTATATTATTATATTATTGGTTTTTGTGAGGAGGACAACAGTTTCTATATCAAAGAAAAAACCTATCGCGAAAGAGGTTCCATTATTTTGGACTTAGGTGTGATTCACTTACGACATTAATAAGAATTCGCGGAAAAAATGTTCTGAGAGGCATGCGTATACTACTTGCTTTTATTTAACTCCATTCGTATTCTCGACGGTTTCCATGTAATATTCCGCACCTGACGGAACCACTTCCTCACATTCCTCTGCATAAGCTTGCAATACATTTTTTTTCAAAAATTGAATAGATATACGCTTTTATGTGCACGAAAGTATTCTTTATAGTAATCCTGAACGAAACTGTTGGCAGCACTGCCATTTTTTTTTTCATTTACATCCGTGGGCTGCGGAGCTCGTGGGCTAAAATCGTAGCCACTGTATGCTGTTTTCAGTAGTTTACTACTAAGATATCCAATAGTAACTACTAGATGTCCGAAATAACTACTAAGCTATCCAATAGTAACTACGACGAAGGAACTACTAAGCTATTTTCAATAGTTTACTACTCTGATATCCAATAGTAACTACTAGATGTCCGAAATAACTACTAAGCTATTTTCAATAGTTTACTACTAAGATTTCCAATAGTAACTACTAGATGTCCGAAATAACTACTAAGCTATTTTCAATAGTTTACTACTCTGATATCCAATAGTAACTAATAGATGTCTGAAATAACTACTAAGCTATTTTCAATAGTTTACTACTAAGATTTCCAATAGTAAATACTAGATGTCCGAAATAACTACTAAGATGATTTTCATAGTCAGTAACTACTAAGCAATTTTAATAGTTAAATGTCCGAAATAACTACTAGGCCGATTTTAATAGTTTTTTTTAATAGTTCTTAGTAGTATTTTTTCCTAAGGGAACTCTTCGCTTCAAAGAACAAAACTAAATTACTGGTGTAACTGAATAAATGCATCTAACGTAATTTCCACCAGTTTCTTTGTTAATAATTGAATAACTAGTAAACATTCTAGAAGGTGCACGTTTTAAAAAGCAGTCTACCTACTCCTTTTAAATGGAATATTGAGATTGCCCAGTCACCCAGCTTCAGACAAATTACTCAATTACAGATAATATCATTCTAAGGATTATCCTGTGGAAGAATGCAACATATACTTGAAAAAGACACTCAAATTGTCAGCATTGTTCAGTGTGCGAGTGGAAGTTGTTGACATAGCAACACTTATAACAATACATATGTGGTAGCAATTAATTTATTGACCTCTGTACTATGGCATTGAAGGGAAAGGGAAACTAGCACATTATTCTCTTGCAAAGCTGACCCCTAGTGCACTAATTTCTCTTAACATGGCTCACCCACGAAAACGGTTCTTAGCACATTCATGATGATTTTGGACATCTTTATTCAAAATCCTTCAATGCTTTTTCACGCATTTCTCCCATTGAGGCTAAAGAGTAATATTCTTCTTCCAATAAAAGTTACACGAGTTTAAAGAGCATAAACACTAACAGAATATTCTGAATGCAACAGTAATAAAAACCCGGGAAAAACAACAAAAATAGAATCAATTTTAATACACTTGCAATACCGAACTGAGCACATACTATTTCTAAAACTCTGTCCACACTTCATTCATTACAACGTATCGTCACTTTTACTTTTGAGAAAAATAACTCGATGTGTATCGAGTCAAAGGCTAATAGCCTACCTAACAATGTGAAAAGAAAACGAATTCCGCATCACCAACATGGCCTGCTAAGGTAAATAGAAAAGACAATTCTCCAAAGCATTTCATAGAACAACACTTGCATAATATTATCTTATTTTATGATTTATGCCTGAGAGTTTAGAAGAACCGTTAAACAGCATTCCTCGTGGTTAATTAGATTGCAAAGCATTAACATTCTTTATGGTTCACACAAAGAGAATACTACCAAACCGTGATTTACAGCAATAATATACTGCTTGATGCAAAATACGTCCATCCGATATTTCATTGCCCCAAGCACAAAATCAACTCGTCCACATGCTATACTTAACAGTACCAAAATAACAAGAGGTGACTTTTCCTTTATATAGGTTACATATTCCTATGCGTATACCAACACTATCTTAGTTCAAAAAAACACTCCTTTAAACCTGTAGTATATTTAATGAATAACAGAATCCAATGTCAAGTCAATTCGTACTTTTTACGCCAATTCCGATCAACAACTAACCGTAATCATAACAACGTCCCGTATGTGAAAGGAGTGGACATTTCATACACTACAAAACCCAAATTAACGAGGCACTTTCTCGTGAATGTAGTATATTCAACTACGTGCGTGAGCCATTAAGGTGTACCTACCATAATTTCCACTAGTTCCTTCATAATAATCCACACTAAATAGCCTTCTGTTCCTTTAGGGTTGAAAACATCAACTGCCCAGTCACCTGACTTGAGACAAAGTCTACAAATACGGAATATTTCGTCTTCAGGCATTTTCCAACGTACCTGTTAAGGATTGAATTAATGACAAGTAATCTATATTCCAAACAAATTCTTCCCATGAGAACAATTTACAAGTAACAAAAAGGGAAACACGTTAACTCACAACGTATTCACTTCGCTAAAAGAATAACTATACTGAAGCAAACACTTTCTTCCAGTTCCGAAAATCAACGATTGCTCGCACAACCACCGTCTATTATATTCCTGTGACTAACTATAAAATACAGTCATACATCGCTACTTACAAACAGCAATACTCTCTCTCAATCATTAAAATATACGTAACGTCCGTAGCGTTCACACTGCGTTGTGACCAGTTGTGACAGCCACGGAACGCATCACGGAATCATTTGTTGTAAGGTCGGAATTTCGAAACTCAACTATTGGAACAGAATCGGGTACTTCGGGTTCAGAGGAAGTAATTCTTGTCTTTTATTGCAATTTTTGCCTTTAAAGTAAGTGACTGCATCAATGTCCAATAAAACGTGTTGTCAATTTCTTAAACAGTTACTTTGACGTAAAATGTGATTCTAGAAGTATTATCTCTGAATGGTATTTATATATTTTTCAAATGAAAGTTTGGGTAATAATGTTGAAACAAATTCGGGTAAATGTGAGCTTAAGGGTAGTCACGGAAAAAATTTTTTTTTTTACCCCTAGAAATCGTCGTTTTTCGATGAAATTTTGGGAACACAACCTGCTAATATGTCCGTTTCCATGCGCCAAAAAAAATAAAAAAAGTGAAAAACTCACGATTTTACAGCATTTCAAACCCAAGAGGTGAGTATTCGCAGCACCGCCATCTTGGAAATTCCCCGTGTCGGCACCAGGTGGCGAGTAAAATGTTGAGTGGCGTTTCTGCGGTAGAGGCTTCTTCTCACCGATCGCACCCCCTCCCCCCAACGGGGGAACGTCGGAATATCGCTAAAAAGATGACACTTCGATATGCACGCCCGAAACCGCAGTTTTCGGTATGATGACACGTCTCAACAACCGAGAAAGGGTATTTAAGGAATACCCCCGCTTCCTCCCGACGAAACCCAACACGTAAACCACACTTTTGGGTATAATCACACGCCTCAAAAACCGGAAAAGGGTATTTAAGGAATGCCCCGCCCCAAACCTAGAAACCCAACACGTAAACCACACTTTTGGGTATAATCACACGCCTGAAAAACCGAAAAAGGGTATTTAAGGAATGCCCCGCCCCAGACCTAGAAACCCAACACGTAAACCACACTTTTGGGTATAATCACACGCCTGAAAAACCGGAAAAGGGTATTTAAGGAATGCCCCGCCCCAAACGTAGAAACCCAACACGTAAACCACACTTTTGGGTATAATCACACGCCTGAAAAACCGAAAAAGGGTATTTAAGGAATGCCCCGCCCCAAACCTAGAAACCCAACACGTAAACCACACTTTTGGGTATAATCACACGCCTGAAAAACCGGAAAAGGGTATTTAAGGAATGCCCCGCCCCAAACGTAGAAACCCAACACGTAAACCACACTTTTGGGTATAATCACACGCCTGAAAAACCGAAAAAGGGTATTTAAGGAATGCCCCGCCCCAAACGTAGAAACCCAACACGTAAACCACACTTTTGGGTATGATCACACACCTGAAAAACCGAAAAAGGGTATTTAAGGAATGCCCCGCCCCAAACGTAGAAACCCAACACGTAAACCACACTTTTGGGTATGATCACACGCCTGAACAACCAGGAAGGGGTATATAAGGAATGGGTATTTATGACTTTGGCACTCTTATCATAGCTGCACATTTTGAGGATAAATTGCGGGCCCTGACAAGGGCCCTAGATGAGACCCTTCGGAGGGAAACAAAACATTAAGAGGCAATGGGGTACAGTTGATGGGTAAGGGGAGTCAGGAAGGTTGCGGGGGTGGGTATAATCGGGAAACGGCTACAAAGAAATCATGCAGCCGTTCGCCGCGGTTGGGATGGGATCTCTTCCACAGATAGGCCGCAAGGTAGCCATGGATCTGGCCAGCCCGGCGACCATTCCTCGGAATAGAGGACTTCAACTGTCTCCATTCCCTCTCAATGCTCTGGGTGTGCGCACCAGTTTCAGGGTCAACGAAGTTGAGGGAGTGGTTGACGGTCAGGTGTTGAAACTGAGGCTTGCGTCTCAGAGACGAGTAACCCTTCCAACAATCAGTAATAATTGTTGTACCGGGCGCCACGAACTCCTCGATCTTGCGCGCCAAAGTTGCAGCACTTCTGTCCGGCACAGGAGTGAGGAAAACCTTTCGGCTACCTCGCTCGATCCCTCCCAAAATCCATTTACCCATCAACCGGCGGCCGACGTGGTATTTCCTCCGTCCCAGCATGGTCTCATCGATCTCCACTACCTTGTCCGGACCGCCGATCCGACCAGAAGACTCCACCACGTCTGCGAAGCAGACCTCGCGAACGTAGGAAGACCAATCAGCGTAAGCGTGTCCAGACAACTCGAAGTTATCCAACGCGAACTTGCGAGACAGAATGTCCTGCAGGAACGCCTGAACGAAAAGTATGGATGTCTCGGGTGGGATCTTGGCTCTCGCCAACCAAGTTCCTGAAAGAAGACGCACAATGACAGTAGAAAATGGTGTAAATATCAGAAAAAAATTGGGAAAATGTCAGATAAAATTCGGTTAATGTAAGAGAAATAGCTGCTTACCCTTGTAGCGGGAGAAGGTGTACCCACATCGCACTCCACCCTTTCCCCGTTTCCACGTACATTGCCACCTATGTCTTTCCTCGACGAAAAGGAGAATATGACCACATCGAGGGCAATTATGCCCATCGATTGGTGATAAACATCCATGCTCCTCGAGAAATCGCAACGCAGAATCTGGGGAGTTGATGGCAGTGCTGACAGAAAGCACTCCGAAAGAACATGTACCGCAAGAAGCCATAGCGTCCGTATGGTCCAGAGTGTGAGCGAGAAGTGATGATGCATGACGGATATCAGAAGCACGTTCAGACAGGAAAAATCAGAGCGTGGGAAAATAGATGAGTCATTTATACATCGCGCGTGAACGCAGGTGGCTATCGACACTCAATAGCCTTCTGCGCAGGTCATAGGGAAGAGGTGAAAGGTTGCGAATCCCTCTAGCGGTGGTCTCGGAAAAAACCAAGATGGCGATGAAAAACATCGATTTTCAGGTGAAAAATGGTCATTTTCGGATTGTTATATCTCATGACATAACGGCAGTAGTGCAATGTTATAAATGTAATAATAAATGTACATCCTTCCTCTACATAACACAGTTGAAATGAAAGCGCTAACTAATACCGTTTTTGCGGGATAAGTGTTTGAAGTTGACTACCCTTAAGCTCACATCTACCGAAATTCGTAAATAAATTTCTACGAGACGAGCTATAAGATGAACGGAAACAGTAAAAGGTAATATAATATTTGAAGAAGTAATTAGATGCCGTGTCGTCGAGACATCGAAGAATATGTGCTGTAATCGGAATGCTTAAGTGAAATTGATTTACTGCTGAGATATCCATACTAATGAGATTGTGCACCTACTTACCCTTTTTCGTGTTTGCACTTTTGAGAACTTTACGTGTCTAAATGTTTTCTGGGGAACCAAAAGTTCTTTCATCGCAGGGTGTGTCCGTTTATCAAGAATTAAGTGTAATTGAGCACCAATCCATGAACAGGTGTCATGACTATTCAATTTTGCTTTATGAACTGCTGCAATTGTATTGAATAATGTGTCGTTGATTAAAATTTTTATTTACTTCGTGTATTTATATTACGACTTCACATTCGTCGTAGTATCTAGTTTTTGGGATATTCTCAGATGGATTTAGAATATTTTTTTTAACTTCTGTTCGGTGTATACGTGCATGTGGAACGATGAACTTATTACCCATACTATTTATCGTGAACAGAACTTCATAACTTCCATTATATTTAATTCTATTTATTCACTATAACCTAAAGTTTGCAGTTGTTGAATCATCGTATCCAAGTGAAGTACGACCAACGGCAGAAAAAATGTGCAAATTGCTTCTCTGTGCGCTTAAGAAAAACATTTCATATCTTGACAGAATGCAAGAAGATGGATATTGGACGAAAAAAGAAATGAATTCCACGTTTGTTGATAGACAACCTCGTGACACAATCCTATCATGAGTCTGCTATTGGAATATTGCCGAGCATAACCTTGACATGAATGAGGATCTAACTCTGCGACTGCCATCTAGTTCATCCATGGAAGACAACGAAGAGATGGCTGAGAAGGTAAGGAGATGAGATATTTCAGTGTTGGAAGTAGTATGAGGTGTGCCATAAAAGTTTAATCATATTCATGAGATACCTTCGTTGAGTAGTTTAATAAATTAACTCCAACATTTTACGCAGAGTATTTCAATCATCTATTAGCTATCAATTATTTTTTGGGTGAGAATAGAAACTCAAATTTTGGCTAATTTCATTAAATCTTCATCTGATAATAGATTTTAATGTTAAGCAATGGGGATATTTTGTACTGCAACAAATATCATCGTGACCTTGGGATGCATTTTCCATTTATGTTTTTATATCATGTTAGATCTATCAAATGTCTATTACTTATTATTTAACAGTTATAATGGTGGATCACCAGTCATATTATTATTTATGAAATCATTCCCGTGGGCCTCCATCCTCCCAAGTCCTAGTCCTGTATTCGATCAAATTTTGGGTTTGCCACATCACTAGTTATTGATGCTGTTTGCACAGTCAACCAACTCCATCATCATATGTATCCTCAAAAACATGAAAGGCTTTGAAATCCCCACATATTTCATCTACATCAAACCTTAAGGAGGTTCCATCGTGACTCCACGATTCAAAATCCCGTAAAAGAGCTATGTCATTCAATGAAAAATACTGATACAGAAAAACACCTATATGGAAAATCATCTGTAGGGTGATAACGTATACACAGTAATTGTGTGAGTATGCTAAGTATTATATAGCATGTTGTAGTTTGATTCTATTTTTTACAGGGTCTTTTAACTCATTATGAGTTAGAAACATGGCTGACGTGTTGTTGCCACGTTTTATTTAAAAAGTGAGAATACATGCCCAATCCCACGAATACATATTCTAAAATAGGTTAAATATTTTCTTGCTTAGTGTTACACCATTCCCTTTCAAATACCACTCTTTGTTTTCAATTTTATTACTATTGATATTTTAAAAACTGTTTGGCAACAATGATGCTGCTACCATTTGGAAGCATTGGTATTAATTAGACCATTTCAATGACGAATGAAATATTTATATTACATAAAAAATATAAGGACTTTTGTAAGGTATATTTTTTAATTAAGTTAGTAAATAGGCTTGTAAGCACATTCCGTCACAAGTACCATTGCCAATGATAACAACATACTAGGTAGCGCCACTTTCATCTAACTAAGGATTTTCTGCTCCTTTTCAAGCAAACGTTCATTAATATCAATTAAAAAAGGGTGGTGAGGCGAGCACTTTTTTACAATGTTAAATTCTACATAAATTTGCACATCTTATATTAGTTTTTCATCAAAACGACATTTCTATTTACATTATTAATCTGTAAATTTTACTGCCAGAGCCACGCTCTGCCATATAACCACATAAAATTGCTGATTTTCAACATCTGCTTTCTTCAAATATATGATGGAATGGCCTCATTATTTTATTGCCAATCGAGCCCTGGTCAAAAATCCATGTGGCCAATGTGGAACATGGCCATATGGAACCGATGTGGCCGTCCACATGGAAATTCCATGTGGCCAATGTGGAACATGGCCATATGGAACTGATGTGGACGGCCATAAGGCGTTTGACACAGTCCATTTTGAATTTCGAAGTGGTCTTGCATTTAATCGATAGTAGTCGATTCGATATGGGTCGATACAACTTTCCACTAACCGCGAACTATAAAAATGTGAATATTCACGTTAAAATTACTCGTGGGCTCGAAAGTTGTTATTTATAGTTTATGATACTGTTCTTTTTAAGAAAGATGTTTCCTAAACTTTATTTGAACCGAACAGACTTGTAATTTCATCATTGAAAATTAAAACTCAACTAAGGGCACACTAATTGTAAGACTACTACTACACTACTATTTTTAAGGGCACTAAGAATTTTATTTCCCATTTTCATACTACATATTAGCGAAGGATTGGTTTTAAGTTTAATGCAGCTAAATCGTCAGTGCAACCTAACTTTTTAAATGATTATCAGGGAGCCAAAAGGTGTAGCGTTTCTCCACGTTTTCAGCTAGTTCTTGACTATCATTATACTAATCAGTGTTTACAATGAAGGTGATTATGGTGGAATAACCATGAGATTTACAGACAATTTCGAAGTATTGAGGTAAATGACACTTTGGGATGTAATTCCATCGGATTCTGTATTAAGTTTCTGCCACATATAACAGGAACCTGCTCAATTCCAGCTACATTTAGCTGAACCCTGGGAAGTTCCTGTAGGTTTCCTGATAATGCCTAGCTGGTTCTTGCAGGAACTTAATCATCCAACCTACTGAAACACTGGAGCTTTTAGTTGCATCCATGCATATTCTGCTATAACTTTCAGTATCTGTTGAAGATAAAAGCAAGGTAACCTGCTCTTGATTGAGTTTGAATGTGACATGGAATTGCATTATGGAAAATATGAGAGATCTCTCATCTCAGTTACGTTTTTTCCTTTAAATTTCGAATAATTTTGCACAAAATGTTCTCTTTATAATTGCTCTCCCCTGGTCAAAACAATCCATATCAAAAGTCCATATGGACGATATGGAACAATGTGGACGATGGGGAACTGAGGGGTGCTCAGAGGGGTTTTCCACATCATTTTTCCACATCGTCCACATTGCCCACATCATTTTTCCACATCGCCCATATGGACTTTTGATATGGAACGTTTTGACCAGGGAGGTGAGCCAAAAGATGATGTGTCCTGAAATTTTCACAAAAATGACATCTACTTCATAATTTGGTGGAGCCTCCTTAAAGCAGAACACAATTTAATCCACGTTTGTTTTAGAACTGACTGTGAATTACTATTCCATACATGTGAAATTTCCCATGTTGTCTTTTAGATTATATCTATTTTGGAAATAGTTTAGCCTGCCCCTTAGCATTTGGCCAGAAATACTAAGCCCTTCACTTCGACATAATGGAAACCACGCGATAGAAATCCGCTCTTAAATCTTCTTTAATAGTTTTTCTCTACGTGTTATCCATTTCTTTGTATCACTATGATTATAATTTTGAAGATTTTCTTTTTCCGCTTCTTAATGTGTTATAATGTTGATGATCCCACACAGTATGTTTCAAATAAACACTTTACTGGTGAAACGGCATCATGCTTTTTCACAACCTGCAATTTTTCTGCAACCGTTAAGGTCTTGCACTGAGGCCTCACTCCTCTGCTGTTCCAACAACTGTATAAATAAGACATTATTTGGGAGAAACATGAGCAGACAACAAATAATTTTATCAAATTATGCCTAGTGGTCAATCAAAAATGCACATGCCAATGACAGTGGTGGATCTGTAAATTAGTCATAGTTGGTCTTGGCAATGTCTTCAATTTTGTATGTTGAGTTCAAGTTGCAGAATAATTCCAGTGTACACGAACTACCAGAACTTAATATGTTTAAATTATTCTGATTCTCGCGAAAATTAACGTTAAGAATGGGAAATCAATAATCAAGTAACTATGTATATTTCCACTTGAATTTTATTAGGTACTACTAGTTTCAACGCATAGGCGTCATCTTCAGGTACAAGTCAATATTTCTTTTCCGCTGGCATATATACCCAAAAAGAAGGAGGGAGGGGGAAGGGAAGGAGGAGAGGGATAGAGGTGGAGGGGTGGGTTGGGGGAAGGGGTTAAATTGTTTTTGGTGAAACCAATAGGTGGGCGGGGGGAGGGGGGGTTTGTGTCAATGGGTCTTGAGGGAGGCCACTGTGGGGGTCAGGAATTCCTATCCCTCCAGGAAAGGACTTCAAAGAATGCAAGAAATGGACTTATAGTGAATGACAATGTGTTTGTGAATCACTCCCCACTGGTAGAGGCCTCCCTTTCCTGGAGGGATAGGAATTCCTGACCCCCACAGTGGCCTCCCTCAAGACCCATTGACACAAACCCCCCCTCCCCCCGCCCACCTATTGGTTTCACCAAAAACAATTTAACCCCTTCCCCCAACCCACCCCTCCACCTCTATCCCTCTCCTCCTTCCCTTCCCCCTCCCTCCTTCTTTTTGGGTATATATGCCAGCGGAAAAGAAATATTGACTTGTACCTGAAGATGACGCCTATGCGTTGAAACTAGTAGTACCTAATAAAATTCAAGTGGAAATATACATAGTTACTTGATTATTGATTTGAACATGAATTTCCACACAGTTACGCCGAAAAGTATTGAGTGCATTAAGAATGGGATAATATATAGCCAAGTTATGAGGCAATGTTTCGGTAAAAAATGTTTAGGCTTTTTCCACAAAGTAATGGGTAGTTGGTCATGGCAAAATTACCAGATTATAAGTGTTCCTGGATTAAAGGTGCTCAACTGTACCCATCTTTCCTCCCAATTCCTCATCTACTAAACATTCTTCCATCGATGACGTACTTCAAAACACCCTCATTCTTATAAAGAGCTTCATCCAGGTTCCCACTGCCTTCTACTTATTTCCTCAATCAACTTTCATGACTCTCCCACTAAGTTCAATACTTCCATGTTTGCCTTCCTTTCTATCCACCTCAACTTCTCCATCCTCCTCCATACCTACGTCTCAAATGCTCTAGGTATTATCTTCATCTTTTTCCCTTCCCATGCATACTCCCATGCCATTCAGTGCCATGCCCCATAAGTTTGATATGAGGCATGGCAATATATGGCGCTTAAAAATAGGCTTTATGGAAAGAAGATGAAAATATACTCAGGGCTTTTGAGATGTGGGTGTGGAGAAGGATGGAGAAATTAAAGTGGGTCGAAAAGAGGACGAAGGATGAAGTACTGAAATTGGTAGGAGAGGAAAGAAATTTCATTGATATAAGTAGGAGAAGACAGAAGATGTGGATGGAGAAGGTAAAAAGGGTGAGGGTGTATTGAAAGATGTGATTGAGGGAGGAATATTGGGTAAACGGGGTAGAGTGAGGTGAAGAACAGGTAGCTTGAATAGAACAATGGGAGGTATTAGGGGCTGAAGAGGGACATCATGTGAAATGTGGGGTTCATGGGAAGAAGCAAACGTTCATACAGGCTTACCTTCACTGGCATAAGACGTATAATAATAATAATAACTCTCATCACTGCAATTACATCATGTGTTGAATTTTCTTTCAAAATCTGAATTGATCCTTGCCAAGAAATTAATTGCTGCCTTTCCATACATCCGTTGATGATTCTAAGCACCAACTTAGCAGCAGGAGAAATTCAGTAGTCTTCGCATTCCCTTGTTACTCTCATTTTCCTTTAAGGTATCATTGAAGTTTCTACGAAATCCTCTGACAATATACTCCCCTCGCATATCCTACGGGCAAGCCCATAAAATTCTCCTATGCCCCTTTATAGAGTAGTAATTCCACGTGTTCCTTCTAATTATGTTGAATGTCTTCTGTTCGCATTGAAAAATTACCCATCCTGTCCATAATACACATTTCCCTTTAACAATACCTGAAATCATGATAAACTTTGATTAAATGAAGATTATTTTTCCCCAAGCTTTGCGCCAATCAGTCTCCTCCATCCCACATCCTTATTGTTCTACCTTTATTGACCCTCTTAATCCCCACGTAGGGAATACCAAATGATGAACACAAAGTGGGTGAGGAAGGAGGAGATAACATATGTAAGCGGAAATAAGTACGAATTTTCTGGGGATCAAACCATACATGCGCTGGGTTTTGCATCAGTGCATGGTTGAGAAGAAATTGCCGACGAGTGGAGTAAGGGTGGAACAAGCTCTGTCGGCATTAGCCAACTCTGAAAAACTCCCAAGAAACCATGACTTAAAGTCCCATACTATGGTCAGAGATCTTAATTTGAAATACCTTACACACAGCACAGGCTGGTTTTTTGAACCTGTGCCTTTGAACAGGAAAACATACCTATAGTTTTGAGTAATGCATCTACAAGTATTTTTGCGACGTTCAAAGTATTTCTAATAATCTCCTTAATACTTTTATTTATTAAGGGCCAGTTTCGCCAATGAAGATAATCTTTTTAACTCTGTTAATTTTGGGATTAACCGAGTTGATGGGACTTTTCTGTTTCACCAGTACTATTAACTCGGTTTTGGGGCATTATCTCCGTTAATATTTTTACCGGAGGTTATTACCATGTGAAAAGTTATTATCCGATATAATTCTGTAGGAGCAAAATGGCATGCAGGCGATTTTGTGAGCTACTTTTAGATATTAGTGACATTTGAGCTCAATTACCATTATTTAAGACAATTACTAGGTGGATTAAGGAATACGTTAATTGATTTAAACCCGAAATCTGAGATTTTATTCATCCCGAGTTAATAAACGCTACGAAAAGCACTTAGCAACAATTCAGGTGAAGGCTTCTCGGGATCTTCACCAGGTTAAATATTTATAAAGCGCCAGCGTTTCCACAGACGACTCATCCATCATTTTCAGGGTGAGAGCATCTTCACTCACCCTGAAGGCGATGGACTGTCTGTGGAAACTTTGGTGTTATATAAAGGAGAAATAAAAACCAATAGCATGCATCTAACCTCTAAAACACTATCTTATTTCAATTTAAATAGTACACTTCTCACGATAGGTACTCCTACATACTTCAAGCATAATTAAACATATTTTATAACCCTCATGAATTCTAGCTGAGGAATTATGTTATGAATTACCTATGAGTATTCATTCTAATGAATAGCCAGATGAGTACGTTAGAGTTCGAGGATTGTTGTGTAATTTGATAGAAATTCTAAATAATTCCACAATAGTTTTTCCTTATTTCTTATCCACTTGAGCTGAAAACTTAACACTTACATTCTGTAAAGACATTCAATACATCTTCTCTATTTTTGTTGAAATCTGCATCTATCAGTAGCGGCATAAATATTTTACTTTGCAAGTGCATTTATCAAGCTCCTCACAGAAACAAAATTCTAATGTCACCGATTGTTAAGAGATACATAATTACTAATAACAATAATCATCTAAGTCGTTAATACTTTAAGATCATATTATTTCCCATGATAAAATAAAGGCATAACTGAGTATATTGGAACATTTGGGAAATGTCATTCACTGAGAAATAGCAACGGTGTTATTGACAACTCTTGATTTGAACTGAATTTAGATTTGGTTCGTCACTCTCTAAAGAGCTGTAGTCACGGAGACCTATGGAACACATCTACGAGAGACTCCCTCTGAGCAGCAACCAAAATGGCTCTTTTCAGGAGGCGTCACTCCTTGGAGCTGACTAATTGTCGCAGGGCACCCTTGCGGCCCTCCCCCTCCGATGCAAAAATCCCTATCCAGGTCATCGAGGAAGGATCTCACCACAAACCATGGCAAGGGGCTGTTGTTACAGGGCCTAGGTCTGGGCATTTAAAGGGACAGAGACTGGTGTACCTTTTTTTCCTCAGATTGAAATTCATTTTTCCACAATATTATGGGCCATGGGACCTATTTTATCCCTTCTCACTGCAGAGTATCAAGGGACTTTCTGTATCAGAAACCACACGCTGATTAGACATGATACTGACAGTATTATTATCTGTCCAGCTAATGACAATTATGTCAGACTCTTTATCCACAAATGCCTCATATGGACCTCTTTTTATTTTGATCATCATTTGCTTGGGTGGAATGGGACAGTGATCCACCCTGTTTGATCTGACTGTTCCAATTTCATGCATACCCTTTTTTTTATTTTATCCAACTAATTGCAACAGGCAAAGCAGTAGTCAAAAATAATTTTTTCATTGGGGAATGCATTTTTGGATATTTCCACAAACCTTATAACAACTGATTCCCCAAGCAGATATTATTTCCTCTCACTTCTCTGGCTTTCTAGTAGTAACCTGTGTGCTGTACAGTGCACAGGTTACTACTTGAAACTGTGATGGCCGAAATAAGGAATCCTGGATTCATCAATTGAGACTGCATTCATTAGGGGTAGTTTTGATAAATGTCCTATTCAACGTATCAGGAAGGCCACTTAGTCTGCCCATTTTGTCTCCAGGGGGAAATTCCACATATTCGCATGCATGAGGATAGTGGAAAATTTCATCAATGCGATTGCGTCACATACTTTTCTGGTAAAAATATTATAAACATCATCAGCTCTCTTTTTTAAATCCTCTTCATTGGTACAAGCTGGAAACCACTGATACAGAATGACAAAGAATTTTACATTTCCTTAAGGGAGAAATGAAAGTTGACATTATTTTCATGTACTGAACACCTAACCCTAGGCAGTCAATTGACCTTGATGTTGTGGAAACCTTGTTTTCACAGTGTGGCAACATTGTAGCAATGTTGAATTTGTAAGGTGTAACCTTGTGGTAATATTGCCGCAAGGTCATTAATGTATGTTTTCCAACCTTACCGCATTTTCCTGGGTTTAGCCCTGTTGCAAGGTTAAGGGCATAACCTTATTGCAAGGTTGTAGTACAATTCCTTTGCGACTTTGCAGTGCAAACCCCTGTGTAGTAGAGGTCAGTCCACGTACTAACATTCATTCATCAACATACATTGTTGTAACATGCACTTAGTAAGTTCCTACCAATATCGTGTTGTCGCATTATCGACATCACAAAACTTAACATGCATTAGTTTTGCTCTCATGACATACAATTAATTTCATGCATTTCATTCAAAATTTTCAATAGTGAGTCAAATTGTGAAGTGGTTAATGAATTTTTGTATGCCTTCCACTCCCCCCTTTATGACCTTCCTATCCTCCACGCCTGAAACCCCCCCCCCCTACCCCCCCCTCCTAGACCTCCTTTCCTTATTCCAGAGTGCTCTCCACAGGGGTTCCCTATCCCAGCGAACCGCCAACTCCACCCTGACTCATCCTTTCCAACGGGCCAACCTCCCACCTCTCCTAGGTATCCCGCCCCACCCCTTGACTACTGAGTGCTATATATACGGAGATCTCTAAATGTTTTGTACCTGAAGATGACACTTTGACGTTGAAACCCGGGTCGTCTATAAAGTTTTTAAATATTGTGGATCCACGAAGTCACTGTGTTTTAATTAATTCGGATTCTGGAAAAGTAAGGGTACAACAGAAACATTATTGGCCCTTAGGCTGCTGATAGGGAAGAGAATGGAGAAATACAAACCGATGATCATTGTATTTGTGGATTCACAGAAGGCTTTCAAAATTGTGGATTGGAAACTGAAAAGAATTGGAATGTCCTAATGTCACTGAAGAATTATCCTCAGTTTGTATAAAAACGAAGTGGTTGTGATTATATCTGGACCCAGCTGTGAAGGAGCAAGAAAAAAGAAAGGAGTGAGACAAGGCTGTGCACTGTCTCCCATAATTTTTAATGTTTACATCAATGAAATCAAAGAGAAGTCTTCTAGAGTGAATATTCACGGAGAAAAAATTAGCATGCTGAGAGTGGCAGATGACACAGTACTCATAAAATGCACATGTGGGATCTGAACAAGATTCTGATAACCATGGAAAGGAGAATGGCCAGATATCAGCTGAATGTCAGTATGAAGAAGACTAAGATATTGGCGGGCTCCTAGAGAGAAGCCAAAACCAACGTTAAACTAGGAAAACAAGGACATGAAAAGGTGAAAGAGTTCTGTTACCTAGGAATCAGGGTAACCATTGATGGACGAAGCAAGAATTAAATGTTAGTAGAATAGCCCAGGCAAAGAGGGCATTCTATCAAAAGAAGAACCTACTTACAGCTTTAAATACAAACATAGAAGTAAGGAATCAATTGATCAGAATGTACATCTGGAGCTTGTTTCTTTATGGCAGTGAGGCTTGGACGATGGCAGCAGAGGAAATGGAAAGGGTGGAAGCATTTTAAATGTGGTGCTACAGAAGAATGATGAAGATGAAATGAATTGACCGAGTAAATGAGGAAGTCCTGAGAAGAATGGGAGAAAAGAGAAGTCTGCTAAAAACTCTAAAAAGAAGATGGGAAAACATAAATGACCATATCTTAAGACATGATGGCCTACTGAAGACAATCGTCGAGGGAAAAGTGAATGGGAAGAATGTAAAAGGCAGGCCGCTTATTAGATATATGAGACATATTGTGAAGGATATCAAAGAGAGGAATTACAGTAATATGAAGATGTTGGCCAGTAGGAGAATGGAGTGGAGGGCTTCATCAATCCAATCCAAGGATTAAGACAGATGATGACGATTCAGAGGCATAACTGCTGATACATTTATAACCATACAAAGTGTAAATGTATAATTTAGAATAGTTTTAATTTAGACTTACTTTTTACCACAGGGTGTAGCATAACTCATTTTCCTCTTTAATCTTACAATGAGATTGATGGGTGTCTCCAGATTTTTGGTAATGGCATCACATTCTCATACAGACGTAGAGAAATGGTTATTGAAGATATTTGATTGAATTGTGACAGTGTAAATAATTTATAACACAAGAACCTCTGTTTTGTACTTTTTTTAATACTTGCTGAAGGCTGAGAAAACTCACCTGTTGAAGGCAGAGAAATGGAATTGTGGCAAATATAACATGTGATTAATTGAAATCCAGTGTTTTACTTTGAATCAATTTTTATTCCTTTTTTATATTTCAGAGATTGACAGATGGGATTGTTACCAAAGTTTAGGTTTGAGTGTGTAAGCAGTTAGGTAAATAGGAAGTAGCAATAATATTTCAAAAAACAGAGTTCTCTGCATAACATTCAGGGTAGGGAATATGTTTCCATTGATACAATCCTCTTTGTTACACTTGGATTCAAGCAGGGCTTGGACTATGGGTGAATGGTTACGGATTCCAGTACTATGCAATCAACATCCATCTCCAAACATGATTACCGTGATTGAGAATGTGTCTCAATTACTGAAAATTTAAATAGGATTTCAGTCACCCCTTTGTTCATAATGTGGTGGTTTTTTTCGTTCCAGTGCCTGGATGGGCCATCGCTGGAGGATCCTCTTTGGAATCCCCAGGATAGCATGAAATGGGAGGTGTTTTTACTGAAGCAGTCCAACACAAAAGATGAGTTTGTGGATAAGGCCAGAAATTGTCTCTTGAGATCAGCCGTCGAAGGCAAAATTGGCATCTTAGATTACATCTTCGAGTGTACCGGAGATTTGGGTGAGAGAATTGTCTTCGATGAGGCAATCGTGGATACAGAAAAGTTGAAGATCAAATATGATGTATGCAGTGGCCTTAACATGAAACAAATAAATGTCATTGCATTTTGTGGAGGATTCATTGTAAGCTTAATAAAGAAGAAAGAGGGTGATGATGATAAGGAGATGATAAACTTTCTTGCAAGGCTAAACCCCGCCGAAGAAGAAATCAGGTGTAAGTGCCTTCGTTTCCTGAATGAGTTGCTGCTGAAGATCGATGGCAATCACCTTTTGGGCCACCTTAACAAGATGATAGAAGAAAAAGGACTGGAGTGGACTGGAGCATGGTGCAACAGTTTGTGGGAAATGGGTGAATGCAAGAAGGAGTTGATTCGCTTATTCCATTTCTTCATCGATGGGAGCGATGAGTTGAAGAATGTTATAAAGAATTGTATTTATGGTAGAGAGAGTTATGCGTTTGTAAACATGGCTGCATATGAATGTGAGGAGGAAATCTTGAGGAAATTGCAGGCAATATATGAGAGTGTGGTGAGGTGGTGTTTTGATCAAGATCGATGGACTGAGGGGAAAGACTCCTTTCTCTACGAAGTCATCCCAGTTGCATTTGAAGAAATGAAATCATCGCAACGTCTTTGGATGGATGAATCCCTCATGGACAAGCAGATGTTGGAGGGGTACTACGCTCTTAGAAGAAAATGGAGTGAAGAGAATAAAAACTGGGAATTTGAGGAGACACCAATAAATTTGCTTCAAATGAAAACCTTGTATGTATTGTTGGTGAGGCAAGTGGAATTGGAGACGGAGTGTTTGGGCGAAGAGAGAGTGGTGAAGAGGTTGGTAAAGGAGTGGTTGAGGTGGATGAATCGACTCTTGTTTCCGTTTCTTAGATGGAGAAAGGAGAGTGATCCCAAGTTCACATTTGCTCACTTTCTCAAAACTTTCTACAACTCAATTTCTCCACTGCTTCACAAAGACCAACTGGCAAGAGTACTTTTCTGTAAAAGTAGGAATTTTGGGACATTTTTTCATATTGCCCTGTGTCGGAATGATGCTCGAGCCTTCGTTACCTCATATGATGTATGCCGGTGGATGCTGGGGGAGCACGTCCTCTGGAGAGTCCATTCTCTTGCAGGGACTGAAGGAAACGGAACCCTGCTTCAGATACTTTTGAAGAAGCAAGAGGGAGGCCTCTTCAATGAACCCAAGGTAATGTGTGTACGTATGTCTTCTCTCATTACATTTAAAAATGGGAAATCTAGTATCAATTGAGATATAATAATAGTCCTGCTCATGTGGTGCTTGGCTTAGATGTGATTTTTTCACTTTTTCCCCTGTGGTACACTACCTCAATATTGCCATTGTTATTGCTGACTTCGCTAGGGCCGAAGATGATTTTGGCTGATATTATGTTGAGCACAAGTATTCAACGTAGAATAGAATTGGGGATTTGCTGTAAAAACTGGTGGAGGGGTGCAAGGGAAACCAAGCATCAGCAGCACATTCAAATCTGTACCAAATTTTAAAATTTATTCCAAAGCAACAAATAAGAGCCAGTTTTATCAGTTTTCAATGATTCCTATGTATATTTAAAATTAAAAATGCATCTCAAAATTCAAAAAAATGACTGGGAACAAGATATCCACTGAGTGAACTTCACTCTAGTGAACCTGAGTGAAGCAGTTGCAGCTAAATAATTAACTGGAGTAGACTGGGTGTATACACTGCAGCTGAATGATTTCTTGTGTACAATTATTGATTGTATGGTGTCTCTTGTGATTCCTCAGAGATGACCCTCATACAAAACTCCACTGGCCATTTGTACAAATACGGCAATTACAGTCAATTATTAAACCATTTATTTTCAGAGAAAACTGAAAAATGGGAGTTAGCTTAGTATAAACATGCATGATAAATTTTAATGTTTAAAAGAAATCAAAATATTATGGCCTTATAATAATGGAATAATTGATAAATGCCTTGTGATAAGAAAGTCCTTGATGAAAAATTCCTGTGAAAGAAGGAAGATAATATTACATATTTTGCTCCGCAATTTTTTATTAAATCGAAAATTTTCATATTTTCCTTTTTCTCCAAGGTTCAATTATGTTTTACAATGTTATTATGCCCACATATTTTAAATGCAGGAAATGAAAATTCACTATTTCACCAGAAATATTTGAGCAAAGATATTTCTTGCATATTACGTTTTATGGCATGTTTCGGTTGTTAGTTACACTTGGGTTACTTTCAGTCATTGTGCTGGGTCGCAGAGCAGTGAATTAATGCCATCAAGAAATTGAAATACCAAGGGTGCACGCTGATTGAAAGAACTACTGTGTCCATCAGTTATATATTATGACATTATCCACATATTGCGCAATGTGTAGGTGCCTTAAAACACACCTTTAATTAAATAGGTATATTTTACTCCGTTAAGCTAATGTCAAGGGGATTGGGTTGGTTTGGCTACTAGAGAACTTGCCTACCATCCTCAGATTAAAATCCTGGTGCTTGTGGATTTGTTGAAAGTGTCCAACTCAGATATGATGTATGCATTTGCATGTAATTTACATGCTCTGGAATATTTTATTAGACTTAAAATCTAATGATCTCTATTATTGCATGTGGGTTTTTCGGTAAGCATAGTACAAATGCAAAAATCAAAATTCTTTTGAGTTTGGCATAGAAGCAGTTAGGTGAGTGTATGCAAGCGGCTTAATATGCTGTTGTGATGTGTACCTGCAGGTATGAGCATACATGTATGCTCATTAAATTAATCCCTGTAGAATTGAGAAGAGGTTGCATTTGAGTGGTTGAGTTTCTGTGTTTGGAGAAGTGGTGTCAGCTGGGTGCATGCTAAGACGGTTAGGTTTCAACATGCTCATAGTGGATAGAAAATGTATTGCATTGATAGGAAGAAGGCTAAGAAAGGTAATCTATGGGCCAATAGAGAAGTACAATGGAGAGTGGGAGGGGGAAGAAGATGAATGCTGTGTAAGCACTGAAGAATATAGTGCACAGAGAGGAGTTTGAAATAGCTGGAATATGTGTTGGCAAAGGATGAGACCAAATGACTAACATGTAATTACAAAATAGATAATGGGAATGATAGGGCAAACTTTAAAACAACTTATGTTGCGAGAATATTTGTGGTGAATAAAATGCAAGAGTGCCTTATTCTTTGCTTTATTTTCATCTTTCCTCCCTATGCTAATTTTAGAATGACTCACGACTCATACTTTTTGCAGGATTCCTCACATTTGCAGGTTGCAAGTACAGAGGAAAATATTTGGGGCATGTCTGATACCTCCGATGAAGAGGAAGTTGATTCAGTGGAGGAATGTGTTGACCCATGTAGTGGCAGTGGTGACATATTCTTCTAAAAATTTCAGATGCAGTGTCTTTGATGCAAACCAATAGGTTGAATTGGAAATGCCTTCAGGATACGAACCTATTGTGTTTGCTGGCAGAAGTCAAATAGAAAGAGGATATGGTGTAGAAGGCGACAAAAATGGAAACTGTCATAAGAGAGGTATGACCGGAGTGCCCCTAATTCAGAAGGTTTCAAATCTTTCATCACCAATCATGAATAATCACAAATTGGCTGGCTGTGCTTGTATACAAAATTATTTGAGTCCAGTTGAGTGCAAAGGATTGGTGCGTAAGTCCTTAAGTGCCTAAGGTGCCTTTTATGAAATTAATTCTTGGATGTTGGAGGGAGGCATTTAAATAATTTCTTAACTCAACTGCTGCTGACAGTTTAAGTATGGTAATGTACCTTTGCTCATAGCAACCAGACCAGGATGAAGAGGAAGTACCATACTACCCTACAGCGGCTGCCTATGAATACACTTGTGTCTTGACCGCAGAGTCACTCAGAGAAGGATCAAATTTTCCACCACCAAAAGGCATTTCAAAGCAGCATACCCAGCCCCACACTTATTAAGGTACTCAATATACTTGCCCAAAGGGAAATTACTGAAATGGCTAGGCTAGTAAATGCCTTCAAAGTGTCTTTAACCTGAAAGAACTCTGGTGGAAATAGACTAATTGTTGACATTAGCTCAAGGGAAAATGTTTAAAGAAAGCATAAATTTAAAAAGTTGGATGTGGGAAAAGCATTGTTTACAAAACCAAATGGTTCATTTCTTACAAAAATTGACTGGTGTGATGCCTTTTGGCAATTGCCCATCCATCCATTGCACCGTAAATACTGTGGTATCTATATTTTTATAAGAGCACTATGAGTGAAACTGAGTTCCTATGGGCCACACCCTTGCCCCAGTGATCATGCAGTGCTGGGCGAGGGTGGTGGCCTTTGAAGTTTTCAGCCAATTTAAGGTGGGAATGGTAGTGTATTTGGACTACTGGCTTTATGTGTTAGGTAAATTGGACCAGGATCTGGTCTATAGAATTGTGAATCATATGGAATTTACATTAGGAGTATGTGTGAATAATACCAAGTCTATGCTCAAACCATGCAAGCAACTCAAGCACCTTGGGGTTTAAATGTCTATAGTGGAACTAAAGTAGTTGTTAATGGCCAGTTCTCTCACCAAACTTAGATATGTAGTGCAAGTGTTACTCAGGCTAAAAACAAAGACATTTTGAAGTCAGCAGGATTTGTTGCTTGGATAGTTTATATTCTTAATCTTCCCTATTTTCTTAATTGTGATGTTTATCAGAGATATATATATGAAGTGGCTCCAATACTTGAGGAGGAGAAGGTGTGTAGGGGACCACGTTTATTTTCCATGAACAGTTATATTGTTGCTATATATGTGAATACCTTGCCGTTTCAGGTAGCATTGGTCTGTAACATGTCCAAAAATGTTGAAATTTGGCCTTTCACACATGAGAAACCAATAAATGAAACAGAAGCTTACATGGCACTAATGTATTATCCATTGCCCATAAGTTTGTTGTAATCCATGTATTTTAGAATAACTTGTCAGTTGCTCCCTCGCTTCAGAAGGGAAGAGGATTCCTGTGTGATATTTATGACTTGAGAACCATGTACATAAACATAATAAAGGATGTCACAAAGCATCACGTCGTGGTAAGTTCTGACCTAGCTCAAACCGGCTGACTAGGGCTGGGTGTTGCAGGAAATACTGAACTGGTTCTCGGTTCTGAAAAGACTGTTTGCGACGGCGATGCATTGGTTCAATACATCGAACCAGTGTTTTCTGCTGAACCAGTGTTTTCTCCTTAATCGGTGTTTTCTAATATAAGAGTGTTTTTTACTGAACCATTTTTTATGAATAATTTTTTCTACTGAACTTTTTTTCCCTCGCAAACTGCGTTTTTTGTCATCAAAGATTTTTTGCCAAAATGTTTATTTTACCTGTTTTTAAGACATGTTTTGTCCTTAAAGAAGATGCTTCTTTATAACGCTGGTATGCTCTCCGAAACTGAACTGTAAAAAGTGAGAATGTTTAAGTGAGCCAATAATTTTTATGCAAGGCCTGGGCATACTTATAAATTGCCTTTTGTAATTGTAATGGTGATGAAATTCACATAATTTTTTAGGGAAGACTGCAAAATGTCCGCAGATATTACTTTGCACACCGCGTTTCATTGTTAAAACAATATTATCAAGTGCCTTGATGATAATGCTGTTGTAACAACAAAACTCGTCATACTAAGTTGCTAACTCATGCCTCGTGAATGAAAAGCTCTTTAGAGCCAGTGCGACTGGTGTCTGCATACGGATGAAATCTCTCCAATTAAGATCTGATTTAAGTGCTTTCAGGGTGTTGATATGTATGGAGAGACTGACTGTTTCTTTCTTGGCTAATAGTAATCTGCCTTTCTTAGTCAACATTTATTTTAGCTTTCATCTTGGCAACGAATATGGGGTGGTGGTCTGACTATGGCACCTTTTTTTGCGTCACCCTCTCACTTCTTGCTTGAGGCAGGAAACAATGCTCCTTTCTCCATGAAGTCTGCCAAAACCAACAGCATTCGTTTAATACAAAAAGCTACTGCACTAACCTGAAGGATTATTAACTGTTTCTTATTTGTTATAATCGTGAAAAAAGCTAAATAACATGAACAAACGCAACACCCTGCTGACTTACGTACGTGACAATGCTTTACATGGGTGAGTGCTCGCTCTACAATCTAGCAGCCGATTATTTTGTGTGACGACAGTCAGGTGGACAACTTAAAGCATTGGATGGTTCAGAGGTGTGGTCGCCAACCATCCTGGCTGCGAGCAGAGACTGCAGTGTGAAAGCCGAGCAGGGAACGATCATCGATGTTTCAGAGCCAATTCCCCGGTGCACTGGTTTTTTCCTACATCAGAACCAGCCTGCCGGTTCTGAAAAAAAACAAACCGGTGCACTGGAAAACCAACCATTTGTATGGCTGACCATCCTTCCCAGACCGTCCTGCCTCCCCTGGTGCTGCTATTTAGGCACGGGTGGCACCTGGGAAGGGCAGTTTGTCAAGTTGCACAGCTGAGGTCAGCATGTACCTCACACAAGTGTTTACATTGTCATTGAAGATTTATCTTGTATTTTTTGAATTGCGAATGTTATAAACATTGAATAGAATTGAGACTTACTCATTTCTATTCACCAATATATTGATTTTACGAATCCAACGGTAATATTTAAAATATTTCTAGTTTGTAGTATTCCAGTGCTCATTTTAAATTGCTCACTGCAACATAAGTGCGCTAATATGAATGGATTTTGTAGCTGCCATTTAAATATTAAGGCCATTGTACATGGTACAATTTCTGGTAAAGAACTTGTTCAATGTGCAAATTTTATCGTGTATGAGGTGTTCGTACAATTTCTTGTACAAAAAATTAGATCATATTCTAAATTATTGGATGAAACCGTCAAAGATCCACCCCGTAGCTTCTGCGCATGTCATGTGACGGTAGTGATGCGTTCGTTTATTATTCGTAAGGTTGGTGTTCTGTGTTTGCGATCATTTATATTCCTATTAGCGTGGCAAAACTTCCATTTTTGTGGTACATGTCGTGATATTCTTTGTTGCTTCCATATTATGATATTCTTTGTTGCTTCCGCACTGTAATATTCGTCGGTCGCGTTGGAAGTGTTCCATTTCTCAAAAGATGAGTTGGACAAACTGACAAACATTAACCACAATGCAATTAAGATGACATTATTGAACCAAAAAGGAAATATTAACAACAATTATAAACATAAACATAGTAGTGTGAGAGGCAACATCATCCTCCATAGATCACAATGCATATATTGTTACCATTCATTGGATGTATTTCAACTAAGTGACTGTAACATCATTGACTTATTCTTTCCAAAGGGAGATGGCCATGTATTTCATCAATAACTGGACAGTGTTCTGCAAGTCATCTGGCAACCTGTAGGGATTTTTGCTGTCCATAGATGGACTGCATTTAACTACCAAAGGTGTTCTCTGCATACTCGGAAGTGCATCTATCAGATGCTTTTAGGTCAAATACACATCCAAAACCAACCAGTATGCTAAAAATCTCCAATCCCCACCTTCATCCCCAAGTATGGCTTCGTCTCTTCCTATCCGTAATTATTATCCCAATTTCAATCTACCTCTTCCTACCTCAGCCTTTCTGCCTCCCTCATCCTTCTGGCCCACTCTCCCTAAACGTGTATTACTCCACCCTCTTCAGAAATGTACCAACGTTCTTAATCATCACCAACAGCCCCATACTCCTATCCCCATTGTATTCACTTCCAACATATAGTTGCTTTCCTTGTATATTCATTTCCCCTCTTTCCAATTGCTGGGCTGTGCTTGAAACTGCCCAATATCCTGTTGCATTGCACCCTACCCAGAAACTTGTAAACCCTGACCCTGTTCCCAGAAACCCTGGCTCTCTTAAAAATCCTCTAAGACTCCAGAGTTCTCCACTCTGTAACCCTGACCTGTACTTTAGAATTGCCTATGGGTCCACAACTCTTGTCTTCCAACCCCTTTTTACCATCCAGTGCCTGAAACACCATTCCTAAGAAGCACTGAAGACCCCTACAGCCCACTTTTCAATCATCCATTGATCCTTTTCCCTTTTCCAATCACTGGGCTGTACTTGAACCTTCCCAACATCCTGCCCCATTGACCCTACCAAGAAACCTGCCGGCCCATCCTAAACGTCGAAGACAAGGATGAGTGTGTTACAAGGAAGAGGCACGCCATGTTATTCACCACTCTCTTTTCTACGACCGTGCATGCCAGTCACAGCAACAAAATGGAGGACACAACACAAAGCGTAAGTACTGTGTATGATTTTAAAGTAGTAAGTAGTATCTTTTTGAATCTCTTGTTGCATCTTTATCTAAGTAAAGTTACATTATACTTTGTGAAAATATTAATGGAGAAGCATGCTTCTAAAACAGTACCAGTATTATCTCCTTCTTATTAATTTTCCATGCATAATCAAATTGACATATATTAGGCATACCCAAGCGTAGGAATATTTTTATTTCCATCTAATTATATATTTTGATTCACATTTAACAGGTGCCTTCTATTTAATACAAGAGTGAAATCAAGTAAACCTTGTTATTGCACACTATTTGGTGCAGTCCGACTGGTTTCAACACTTGTGTCATTCTCAAGGGACATCACAAAGCTTTCCTGTGTCGGTTCTTATTTATATTTTATGTGTGGCGAAAATTAGGTTTGGTATATGGGGAGGGGTTCTTGTAGGGGGGAACAATGACTAAGGTAATACGGGCTATGGAGTTATGGCTGGAGCATTTGGCTGAGGGATGGCGTAACATTCTCTTTGAGGGACAGAAACTACGTAAAGAGGAGAATTATGTAATGGGATAAACTGTTGAGTAACCTCTTACCATAATTCTTGGAACATGTCAATATTTCAAAGTTCTCAATGAAATCCAACTTTGTGGCTTTGTCACATGCATGTAAAAAAACTTTTTTATTTATTCCTTTTTTATCCGAGTGAAGGAATAACAACTTTTTCAATGATAACCATGATGATGTACAGTAATGATGCTCATTTTCTGTTTTGTGCTGCTTTCAGTGTTGGAGAGACCTCAAGTAAAAGACTTTGGTGGCGGGACTTTGAGAGGAAATGAGATGCACGGAAAATAACCCCATCTCAATCCCGCCTCTCTTGGAGTTTGAGGGGAAAGTGCTGGGGACTGTTGGTTGGGATTATGCTGAAGGAATACACAACTGCCCTGATTCCTTCCCAAAGGAACAGATGTTGTATTTTTCTTCAAGTGCGAGTTGAAATAACTAATTGAATACTATTGCATTTCTCAAGTCGTCGTAGTACTTGCTTCCTAGTTCAGACTGATGACATCTCGAGGGCATGCGAAGGGGATCAGGAGGTTGTGGAAGTTGCTCCTGTTCCCCTAACGGCACTAAGGAATTCAGTCGTCAGTCCACAAGGTTGGCATTGTTGAAACTTATCTTTAAACATAATGCAGTTTCATGTACTGTGCACATATTCAGTAATTGTAGCAAACCTTGCTCATGATTATTCCGTCAGGCTAATAGTGTCACTCTAATTTGCCATGAACTTTTGCATTTGGGCGTAACGCAAGTGAATCATAAGTAAACAAATGTACTAGTTTTCCAGAAAATCGGAATGGATATTTGTTTGTGCTACAGGTCATGCTTCAGCACAACCAATATTGAGACAATTGTTGACTGTTGATTTCCTACTGTTCATTAGTAATTCACTTTCTTTGCATCATTTCAATTATCCTCTATGGAGTGAGATGGTATGTAATTCCATTTATTAAAAGTCTCTGCATTGAACATGCAAGAGCATACAATATTGGTTTCCTTTAACTTATTATTTTTACTCTTTTTTTCCACTTATTTCACTATTTTATATTGAAATATTTTCTATTCATTTTTTATCGATTAAAAATATTTTACAGCCATTAAAATGGATTTTTTGCATTAAGAGAGTATTGATTATTCATTAATGACACGTAATTTGAAAAATCTGTGAATGATGAAAAGAATTTAATTAATAAATAAATTGTCGGACCCTAAATACTTCGATGAAGAGAACTATAGGTGCAAATTTAGCTTCTGGCTTTGAAAGATTGATACATTGCTAATGGATGTTTAATGAGTGTAATTTGCATATTGTGTGAACTCTCTCATGGAGAGAAAATCACGTATCAGCTATAGACAGCTAAATTGTTTGTAATCAAAAAGGAGTATAATTCACATTAATCAATTAAGCATTGGTTTTATTTCACAAAAAAGTTTTCCATCTATTTTTCTTGTGTGACTATAGCACTACAGAGTTGGGCACATGCCTCTCCCTCATAATTACACATTGGTGTAACTGAATTTCACTTTCCTTTCAGTTTATGATTCTGAATAACGTGATTTGATTTTCTCTATATCATCCGGTGCAAGGGTTGTGGTACACCCTGGTGATTATGTATAAACATACTTAATTTAAATATTGAAAGGTATTTATGTAATAAAAAATACAATTGCACAAGAGAATACATTTCTAAAGTAGTTATTGTATTAGTACAAAAATTTAGACATTATACAGACACTGCAATTAACATGTCCACTGAAAAAAGATCTGATGCTTTCCCGGCGTATGCTGGTAGTAAAGGCTGCTCGGGTAATCTCCTCCATGGCTGCCGACGTTTCGGGGTACGAGTCGTACTCCATCATCAGGGCTGAATGTCGTGGCTCGAAAAGTGGCCGACTTATATAGTGGTGTCGGGGCCTCAAGTTCCCTCTGATTGGTCCTTGGGTTTAGCCAATCAGATGCTTCGTAGGACAGGTCGCCAGGTGTTGCTAAGGGAGTAGCCACCGTCTCTATTCATGCTATTGTCCGCAAGCCGGATCTCTATGGTCTCCTTCGTAATCCTTTCCCAGTATTTCTTTTCTCGAGAGATGATCTTCACCTCGTCCCAATGGATAGCATGATAGCATTTCGAGCCACGACATTCAGCCCTGATGATGGAGTACGACTCGTACCCCGAAACGTCGGCAGCCATGGAGGAGATTACCCGGTGGAGCACCCGAGCAGCCTTCACTACCAACATGTCCACTGTTCCCTCACTTTATGATGATTTCCAGTAGTAAAAAGTTCTTCGATGCAAAGTTTTGAGACATATTAGCTGTATCCATCATAACCGTCCACACATTTGTATAGAAGCTGAGGTCGTTGGTGATCAAGTGGTGGGAATTAAATATGCTTTTACCCATAATGATTTTCTGCAAATATTGGTGTAAAATTTTGCAGTATAAATTATTGAAATAATTTCCCATTATCGTATAGAAATTATGAACATCAAAGGCACCCGGAGATATAGCATTGAAAAAGGGATCCAACTAAATTTTACGCTTGGAATTCTGCAAACCAAAAGTCATCTGGTAGTCATTTCTGGGTCGCTCCGTATATTAAGCTGGAGTGAATGACACCAATGTGTGAATAGCCTTTTTTGAGTTTAGCTCATTTCATCCTTGATTTCTCTAAAATCATGCTAAAAAGAATTTGTACTGACATGATTCCCCAGTGGTGTAACCTATAGATGTGTGTATCTGACCGTTGGACAGAATATTTGGGAAAAGAGTTTGATTATACTTCAAGTTTCCACGGCATCTGTTGTCAGTATATATCTCTTGTGAAAGTGGTAATTGATGGTGAAATTCCTTCTCTTTCAGATTATGGGAATTACAAAAATAGGACGAAATAATCTAGAGGAGTGGGAGCAGGGAGCTCGAAAGGGGATGAAGAGGACCAGTGATGAAGGCTCTGCGAAACATTGATGCATCCATTAAAACTGGAGGTGTTGAGTCCTTTGGATGACTTTTATTAACTTTGTAATTAATCAGGAATAAATTGAACAATCTTTTTTATCTTCCTGCAGACAATGAAAACCAGAATTAATGAAGTGATTTACAAGTTTTTGCAATAAATTTTATTTTTTAATGAATATATTTTCATTTTTAACAATTTCCAGTTCTAAAAGTGAAAATTTGCTAATATCACTAGAAAGTATATGTTGTGCTGTGTTTAGTGCCATTATTACAAGTATTCAGATTTCTAAAATTGTCAAAAAATTAAATTTCATTAATTATTATTACCCTACATTTTAATCCTCTGTAAAAAGCACTTCATTTTTATCAAATTATTTTAATTCAATTATGTGTACCCTACTTTTTAAACCTCGGTAAAAAGCACTTTGTTTAGGTTTTGAGATTTTAACTAATTTCAATATTAAGTATTTGAACTTGTATCATGTAGATATAGCAATTTATTCAGCAGCTGACATTGATCCATTGAGTCAATATAAGCTCTGGAGTAAGGATTTTATTGTATTACCTTAAAAACCAAATCATTCTTAACTCACAAGTTTAATTCAATTTCTAAGGAAGGCAGTTGATGACAGTTAAAACGAGGCACTAGTGACGAAGAACATAGTCTTTTAGCCACCATAACATGTAAAAATACTTGACAATTATTCAAACTTTGCTGGTTTTTTGCAATAGAGGTAAATTAAAGACAAGTAGTTCATGGTAGTAGCGCGTAACATTGTTCAATGTAAACTTCTACTTGTGAGATGCAAAGCGATATTTCAAGCACTTTAAAGTCCACGAGTCCTGTGAATTTATTAAATACTTAGACCTTTATCTCTTCATGAAATATCTCTTTTAAAACGTTCAACGCGACACTATTTTTTTACGGTTTTGCCGGTGGCTGAATTTTTTTTTTTTTTAGTTTCGTAATGTAATACCACTAAGAACAATGAGTCAATCAGCAAAAATACCGTAAAATAAAAATTACTCGTAAAAATGAATTTTTATTTAGGACGACGATCGTCGTCCGCCGCCACCCGATAGCACAACTCGGGTGCTGTGTGCGGTTGCATACCCTCCACATTAGTCCGTTTCGAAGTTTCTTCCATTGATTCTTGCTACTTGCGACGAAATATGTGCGGACTTTAACTACATTGGTGTTTTAAAAAATTATGTTTACTCTTTCTCGACGGCAATAATTTTGCAAGCCTAAACCCAAGTAGCCACCCAATATCGGGCATATGTCGGGCCGATATCATTTGCCAATGTTCTAATGTCGGCCCAATATCGGTAGCCAATATTGGGCCAATGTCCAAATGATAACGTTTTGCGTTTTGTAGCCAATATTGGCAGCCTATATCGGCCAAATATTGGCAGCCAAGATTTAGCCAGTGTACCAGTGTTCACCCGATATTGGACCGATATTGATCCGATTTCTTCAGCCATTCCCAAGTATAGCCACCCAATATCGGGCATATGTCGGGCCGATATCATTTGCCAATGTTCTAATGTCGGCCCAATATCGGTAGCCAATATTGGGCCAATGTCCAAATGATAACGTTTTGCGTTTTGTAGCCAATATTGGCAGCCTATATCGGCCAAATATTGGCAGCCAAGATTTAGCCAGTGTACCAGTGTTCACCCGATATAGGACCGATATTGATCCGATTTCTTCAGCCATTGCTGGCCCAATATTAGCAGCCAATATAGGGCCAATGTTTAACTAGATGAATGATGCCCAATCCAAAGTACTTTATACACTGCTAATATATGCTATGATTTGGAATTGAAACCCACAAGTATATCAAGTCTATATGATAGTGAACTCCCAATGTCTTATGTCGGCCCAATATTATTTGTCCCTGTTAACTAAAAACCCTACCCATTTACACCATCCTTTCCTATTCACAAAAAAGTTTTCAAATAGTTTCGGAGTAGGGAAATGACCTTAGGTTATATGCATTTTAAACCTATTTTTTCATTCAAATGAAAACCTGAAATAAATTTCTCTATTATAAAATTGTCGTGAAGCAGTCAATATAGTGAAATTAATTCAGTGCAATGTAACCGCTTAATGTGTATATGTGCTCACCGCAGTTCAAGTAAAATAAAAATAGGAACTACCATAAAAATCATTGCATATGTTCATCAGCTATATGGAGATCACACTTGGAATCAGCCCAATTGCGTACAAGGAATAATGGGTTTTTTTCTCCATTGCCAGATGTTTACGAATGAGATTTGTTTTCACCTATGGCGAGGAAGAACTAAAACATCAAAAACATTTATCAAATGCAGAGTAGAAATGTAAAATATAAATATATAGCCTATAGATGTGAACTCATATGGTATCCACTCACATAAAAAAAAATGCTTTTTTACCATAGAGAGTAGGAATGAAAAAAAAATTAAAAGGCAAAGATAATTTTTAATGACATTCTTTTACAACTACTGGACAGCAGCTTTTGATAATCTTCTTTCATGCCTGCCTCCTTCTCTGTCTTTAGCACCAGCCAAAAACTTGCTTATGCATGCCTGAATATCTGTCTCAGTGGATGTGCTATAAACATTCCTAACTGCTCCTTTAAGTGAAATGTGTCAAAATTAATTTTTGTGAGCCAGGAAACACCTTTAATTACAGTAAATTAGTACAAGCAGTCACTTACTTGTAATTGCTTGGTAAATAATGAGAGAAGAAAGACTTTTCTTCCCCTTCCGACCACAGCAGCTATACTGCTGGGCCAAGGAATTTGCCAGCATCTTCTTTAGGATATTAGCAATTAACTTTTGGAGAGTTATGCCTCCCACCTTTGCCAGCTCATTCACCTGCAAATAAAGTAAAATGAGTATATAGTTATTCATGACAGTGAATTTTTACTATTTAATACAAAAAATTTAATTCTATTATGTATCGGCTACGGAAAGCTACCTTAGGTGCTATCATTTTCAAAAGTCGTGCCAAGTATCGAGAGGCACCACTCTCACTCGATTCAAAATTAGCTTCAAACATTAGCAGTGCTACCAGAGAATTTAAAATTCAAAATTGTCACAAGATTTAGCTGTGTGTCCAAAGTCACCGACTTACTCCCACATCTAAAAGATGAAATCCCATAAGAAATAATCAAAGGAGTGTACCGGGCCCCTGTTTTTGTGGGAAATCGTGCATTGGGGAGACATGCAGATCTATGAAGACCCATGGAGCATGAGAGTGCAATCACTAACAAGAAATTCAGCACATCGGCCATTGCAGAGCAAGCATGGTCTGCACCTGGACATGTAATAACATTCAAGAGGCCAAACTGATTACCAGAGAGAAAAAATACTTTCCAAGGTTGATCAGAAAATCAATTAAGATTGCCAAAATGGACAACTTCAACAGGGAAGACATCTTCTAGCAGGCCCGAGGAAAGAATTTGGAGGAAGGAAACTGACCAATGACAGCACTTGGGAGGAGGACGAACACTATATACATAGTACATGCCCTGCAATGACCACATTTGTCATTAAACACTAGAGATAGACATGTACTCACTATAGAGGTCATTATCGCTGGGTCCTTGAGTTCCTCATTCAAGGAGTGCAGCTCCTCCTCACTGCAAATAGGGAATGAGGTTTTGCTGGCTACTCCTACTTCCTCTGAAGGTGAGGATGACAAGCATCTTTGCTCCAGGGAGCTCACCTGTTTCCTCAGAAGCAAAATTTCGTGTTTCATAGACTCAATGCTCCTCAGGATTTGCAATGAAATATCTGAAATAATAAGGCAACAATAATAATTTTATATATAACAAATCGTTAGGCTTGACTTCGAGGAACCACACATTGATAATGTAAACAAATTCACTTTGTAAAATTCCGCAGACTTTTATTAAAACCGACCTAGGTTTCGACTTACAATGTCCTTGATAATGACACCCTTGATAATGACTGTGTAAGTTGAAACCTAAGTCGATTTTAATAAAAGTCTGTGGAATTTTACAAAGTGAATTTATTTACATAATCATTTTATTTCAAAATGGAAACTTTCAGTAACATCACAATATAACTTAAGTATGTACCTCTTTCTGGGAGCCTTGATGATTTTTCAGCCTTTGCAGTCTCTTCGCCCTGGGGTTTCTTTCCCTGCTCAACCAGCGGTTTATTTAATTGGCCTTCCATGTTTCTTGACGGAAAGTCAGGGACAAGGGGCCTAGAATTTTGTTCCTTATGCGGAACAGTCCCAACACTCTCCTCATCTGAGCTGCTACCTTCAGTGAGTAAGCGCTTACGGCTTTTTCTCTTCCTCTTTCCATCTACATCTTCATCAGAATCGGAAATGGAAGATGTATACACAGCCACATCAGCCTTCTTCTTGGAATGCCCAAAAGAATCTGTACCAGGAAAAAATTAAAATTCTATTTCAAATCATGCAATTAACACCTTTGAATATAAAAGAAATGAAGAAGCATGTATTTCACCTGAGGCTGCTAAAATCCTTTTAAGGGAGAATGTCTCCCAGTCTTCATTGGGAGGCAAGCAGTTCCGGATAGCCTTCTCCATTTTGGTAACACTTAGACCTCTAGGCCATCGAACCAACTTCTTGCTCCTATCCAGCCATGCCCTCGGGATTACTTCCACTGACCCATTCTCAAATTCTGCCACTAAAAACTTTTTCTCATCCATTTTCAGCTAATTATGAGAGAAGACATGTAAAAAAAAACAGTTTAGAGGCATGGAAAAAACTTTTTAATCTGTATAAGAGCTGGCAGTACATTTAATTTGTGACAAAATTGATATAGTGTGTTAATGCAATAGAGGATAAACTATGTAATGATTACTCTTGGGAATCACAAAGCATTTCTTATAAATGTTCTCAAACATAACTGTAGCTACACTGGCAGATATGTCCCAGGCCTTGAAGATACACAATTTAGAGGATTCACAGGGATACATAAAATAATTATCATAGTTTTTAAAAACTGGGCCAACTAACACTAAATCACTCAGTTCTGACATGTCCGTTTTCTTAAAATACATTTCCTGGATTCTCAACACTCTTGTCTTTAAGCATCACATATGCATTCTTTTCTTTGTGAGTAGAGAGGGTGATTTCCTCATTGGACACTTCCAATATAATGTTTGTCAATGGATCCCTTCTAATTTCAATCTTACCACCTGACACTTCTGCCAAACAAATGGCATTGGACTCCGCCAATCTCCTCGTAAACTGGGAGAGAGGATTGTTGGCAGTCCGTATAAATCTTTTAATCTTTCCCAACATATTTTCAAATGGGAAACAGCTAAAGTCTTGGAGGGGTGCTGACATAAATTTTACATCATCTGCAATATGAATGAGATTGTGTATGTTATACACTACGCTATCAGGCCCATAGTTCTCAGTCATAGCAGAAACAAAACTGTGAAGTAGCTGTTTAGCATAATCACAATGCCCTACTGCCATTTCTTTACAGCACAGTATTCTAATAGCTACATGTAATATCATGAAATGATCATACAATTCTGGTTTAACATAAGTCGACACTGCATATGGGCCAGTATACAACAGAAAAAGTTTAAACTCATTCGCCTTCCATCTTTCAACTGTCTCCAACCCTCTTGGAACCCTGTTGAATTCAGAGGGAGTTAGGTTTTTAAGAGAAGAAAGCCTCTCTGAAATTTCTATCCTTTCCCGGGGACTCAATCTGCAGCTGTTTGACCCTTTTATCCAGTGAAGCAAAAGCCGTCGCATGACACCTAAACACACTATAGGTGCATGAAATCAAGAGGGAACTGTGATACCATCCCCAAATCTTGAACTTTCTCAAGGGGCGAGTTGCTCAAATGATGCTCTTTCTGCTTATGATTTTTAAATGATTCATCTGTCCTAAGCTCTGCATTGGTCTCTCTGAATACTACCTTAGAGTTCAAATACACTCCCCGCTGGCAACAACGCTCACAACCATAGAATCCAGTATGGCCCTTCACACATTTCAAAAATGCCCAGGCAGGAGCATCACAAATAACTGCACTTATCACCACTTTATGCACAGTTCCCGCATCCTCAACACCAGTCTTCAATAACGTTGAAACTTCATCAATGAAGTCACTGGTGAACTCAGTCACTGAAAGTGGTTTGGACTTTCCACTGAAGATTGCAATGACAAATGGTCTATTATTCAAATTAGCCAGTTTACATGATATTGGCCAAAACTGTTCATTGGAACTTTTAAACAAAGACAAACCATCAATATTGAAGGAGAGTCTAATAGTGGCTGATGGATTCAAACTCTGATTCCTTAATGCGGTTTTTAGACCACTTTTGAGCCCATAATACACATATTTCCCCATACCCTTGGCACCTGCCATTGGCCCAGACTTAAAGTGCTGCGACAGAGCTCGGGTATTTAAAATGGTTCTCGCATCACTTGGCATGTCTGACTTAAAAATATTTAAAGCTAGGAGGTCATTCAAAGCTAAATGGGTAATATTGTGGCGAATGGCCCATTCTGCTAATTTAGACTTGTCACTGCTTTCACCATAATCACAATTATCCCACAGTGAATTGGGGCTTTCATCACCCCCATGATGCGTGCTGAAGTCACTTAGTTCTTCAGATTTACTCCCAGAGGACCTTGAAATATGCTCTGACTCATCATCAGAACTCTCCGAGGTAAACAACAAGGAGGCTTCCTCCTGGGGAACACAAGGATCATCTGACACGGCTATTGATTCTTCATCACCAATAAAATCCTTCAGAACACGTTTCACTGCCCCAGTGAAAAAATTGTATACAAATTGTATACAATGTATAGGACCAGCTTGTATACAAATTGTGCACAAATTGTATACAATGTATACAAATTTTGTTGTGTACAAATTGTATACAATTTGTACACAATGTATACAAAATGTATACAGTTGTACACAATGTATACAATTTGTACACAGTGTATACAATTTGTACACAGTGTATACAATTTGTGCACAGTGTATACAATTATTATTTGCATCTATATGTATCATTATGTATACAATTATTTTGGGGTGATTGAATTATGACAAACTGCAAGTTACAATTACTACATTTATTAGAACGAGTAAAACAGTTAAAAATTTACACATATCAAAACAGTATAACTATCAATTTTGCACATTACACATTATTGTTATTTTAATGACAAATATCCCTTTCCACCCTGACCCGCAGGATTGTGTGGGTGAGGGAAAAAATTTGTAACTCCATCCATGCGCTATTTCTCTGGCTCCCACCGGCTTGCAGCAATTGTGCGAGGGTTTGACGCCAAACTCGGTGGCAAAACCAGAGAAATTTTACTTTTTGTCGATCAATTACAGTAGCTAGCTAAGGGGATATATATCCCCTTGTGCTACCCAGCTAGCACAAGGGGATATATATCCCATCCATTTCATAATACTATCCAAGTATTCGAGGGATATCATATCCGGCAAGGGAAAAGATATCCGGATATGAAGGGGAAAACCAACGGAAAAATATGGGATGAGTTTCCACCTTTGAAGGGATATGGTTTCCGTAGTATGGTATAAGCGCTGCCTAGCGGTGAAAACCAGAACAACAAATGATCGACGAAAACGACATATATCGATCATATTCCCGGAGCAATTGTATCGAACACCTATCGACTGTGATATCGCACTAGTAATATTCGATATACGGCTTCTGCTCGATATATTTGATGCAGACAAAACTCTTAAATTCCTACTAAAAACCCCATTACCAAAAAATATCAAATAAGTAACAACTCATTTAAGAAATACTACTGCGAAAACAACCACCCACCAAAGGAATACCAATTGAACTACAATTTTGATGAGCATATCGAGAAGTCTCTGTAATAATATAAAGGTGCACCAAGCCCTGGAAAAAACAGAGTGGATAATAACAAGGAGATATAGGTGAAAACATTTATTCAAGAACTTGAGAAAGACATTTTTATAGGTAGTAGTTTTTTTTCCTGGATTCTCCCCTCAACATCGCCAACCATAACAACTCTCCTAAACTCCGATTAGCTGTGATGAGGTAAAGCTGGGATGCATTGGTCTTCACTGCACCTTGGTAAATAAAAGAATCTTCAGTTACTTAACTGTTTAAAAATGAAGGATAGACACGTAATTTTCGAATATTAATTCACCATATTCTATTAAAAACAAACCACCCATTTCTGGAACTCTAAATAAACCACAATTTTCCAAATAAAAACACTAAAAAATAAATTTAATGCTATGTCTAAGGTGAAAGGAACTTTTAAAAAACGAATCGCCCACTAAATTAATAGGATAACCATAATGTCATTACATTAGCTTATCGTTGCCTTCCAATTACTTATTCTAAATGTTTACGCCCTAATAACTGACTTTTGTGCAATATTTTGATAGTAAAAGTGAAATATTGTCGGGAAATTTTTTTCACAAAATGATAAGGCAATGAAACATCAACAGACAACGGTTAAAAATTAACAGCTAATTAATATACACAGCAAAACTGTTATCTTCTTATTTAGGTGAATGAATCCCTTACATGTATAACCACCGTCGTGTGTATGTATTTATCCGATGTCACTCACTACTCATAAGAAATGTATTAGGCACGACCATTAATGATCACCGATAACGCCATAAATATTCATTCCCCAAAGCACCAGTTAACAAATCATAACGATCACCCAATTGTATGCCACATATGATAATATTATCCAGAATACATGGGGCTGAACATGAGTTGCCAAACAGAAAACTGTGTCAATAATATCATTTCGCACCTAAGTTAATTCAAGCCACGTCGTAATATTAAAGATTATTACCTTTATATTAACAATTGTTTTCCATTTTGTAATAATATGGTCAAAAAGATAGGCACTAGTACAAAATAGCGATACACCGGCAGATACAAAAATTAAATGACAATTACTAAAAATTTTAAAAAAGCAAAATGAATGTTACCTTACCTTTGTCTCGTACAAGAAGCTGGTTGCGATGTATATTCGTTGAACTAGGTTGTTGGATTCTTCTCGGCATCTGAATATTTACCATTGCAGCAGGAATAATGAAATGAGCAAAGCAAGGAAGCGAGCGCAGATTTATTACCAAAGTAAGACGGGCTCCAAAGATGGCGATTTTCACATGGCGAAAGAGTTTCATTTTTTCGCATGTTTTTCCGGAATTGGCCGAGAGAGCGAGCTAAATTTCGCCAAATGTCTGCTACCGTGTAGCTCAAGCCCGCATTAGATATAATACACCAGAAAGAATTTAGTCCATCCTGAGAGTAATCTCTCGCTAAATAATTAACAGTGTAATTTAATCAATTGATTAAATTACAATATTAATATTTAACTACTTCTATTCTTCCGAGTGGATCCATTATTATGATCACGGATAAGTCGCTGACATGTTTTCTCCGTGATATCCGTCCCTGAAATCCGAAGAGCACCTTTTCCGTTATATATCCCCTTCATATCTGGGAAACGATATCCCCTGTGCTAGCTGGGTAGAGCTTACTCCATATCCATACCTACTTAACTGCATCTCCTTCAATCCTGGAAAATAAATAAAGCCTGTGACAGCCTCTTCACAAAATTGAAATGTTTTTATAATGTTCGCACAATGAAATTGTCTCATGTATACCTGAGGTAAGACTCATGGATCCAAATTCATGTCATCGTTAGTCTTGCAATACTTATGATAAGGTTATAGAGTAAACTCCAGCTTGCGCAGAACTTTTTGTCCAAGATTTCCAGTGAACCCTTCATCCTCTCACTAACAATAAGTTAATTTTTTCTGCAGCTTTAGCCAACATTATCCTCCCTTATGCTGCTAGTAGTAGCTTTTGTCTCAATCTCACCCCAATAAAGACCTTTTATTATTATTATTCACACTCACTTTACTTCAAATTTTTGTAATCTTTTAGGCCTAAATGCAAATGACCCAAGCTAAATTAAGTAAAAAACCTACCAAGCAAGTAAAATATTAAATGCAGCCAAGAGCATATGGTTCCCCTCCCTAGTTAATTCAATAGTATTATATCACATGGTAATTTCATTTCATGCACTGCTTATAAAATTAGGGCTATAAATTCATGTATAAGGATTCAATTATCAGAGGTACGGTACATGATAAGTGTATACACTTATACACATTCGTAATAATTAAGTAGGTGCATGCAAGTTATTAACTCACCAAAGACTCTGATTATTTAGAGAAGTAATGAGACTTACCTAAAAGTTAAATTCCAATTATAAGGTTTGCTGAAATATTCACACCACTGTCTAGATATATGCAGCATTGCAAAAGTTAGCAATAAACCTCGGATTGAATAGCAGATCACATATAATTTGATTCGGCATAATTTGACACACACGAACTCTATACAGACGTAGACCGTTTTAAATTCGTTAACTCCTAGCGCTTCTTGATGCAACATAGCGAATTCACAATTTTAATAACACGTACTTATGCGAGATAGATGATTTTAAACAAAAATGACTTTGTAAATAAATTATATTTATTGACATTATTTCCATTTTCATTCATTGCATTCACTTGCCTTTGTAACACATAAGATTCCAAATCTGAGGCATAATCTCAACGTCAGCCAATGCAACAATTACCAATATCAAACAACATGGCATGAGAATCAAAAGCTGTTATCGAGCTTGATTATTGCATAACATTTAATTTTAAATGGCTGAGCTGGGTATTCAGCAACTAAATGTCTTTCAAAAAAAACAACGGTCCTCTAAAAAGTGAAACGAAATTTTTCAGGGAGTTCGTACAACAGTTCGTTTAAATATCATCGAAGGTCATCACTGCACTGTCATAACACACACAAAACATTTCACGTTTATTATGTAGTAGAAAGATGATCTGATTTTTCATTGGCTCATTCCTTATGTCCCATTTTGTTTATGACTTTCTGTGCCTGAAAAATTATAAATACCGTCAATTCCTGTGGTTGCAATTAAAAAAGTTACCATGGAACGCAAATGAAAACAATGACATATTCGTGAATTTTCTTCAAAACAATCGGTTTTCATAGCAATAATTTACTTACCGTATTTTACTGTCCATTATAATTTAAAGTTACGCTTCTTTGATCACGAATCACAATAAAACGTAATTATTCGATGATAGAATTTTTTCTCATGTTTCTCGCTAATAACCATGATGACTTCCATTTTGAATTTCGATTTTCGAAGTGGTCGAAGTCGCTCTTGCTTGCAACATCGATAGTAGTCTATTCGGGTCGATAGCTTTCCACTAACCGCGAACTATAAAATGAATACTCACGTGTTACTCGTGGGCACCGAAGTTGTCATTTATAGTTAATGATAGTGTTCTTTTAAAAAAATTCCTAATCTCTAATTAGATTGCTTGGACCTATTTTTATCATTGAAAATCAAAACTCAATAATTTCAAGGTATACACTAAGAATATTACTTCCCATGTTCATACTATTAACGAAGGAATAGTTTAGTTTTATTACAGCTAAATTGTCAGTCCGATCTAACTTTTCAAAAGATTATCAAGGAGGCGAATAGTTTAGCGTTCCTCCACTTTTTCGGCATGTACTTGGCTACAATCAGACTTTTCAGTTTTTACAACGAAGGTGATTATGGTGGATTTAACTGTGAGATTTATTGAAAAAAGAAATGAGTCTGGTATCCTTTTGGGTTTGGCCCCTGTGTATGTTATAGTGTTAGCGTTTGATACTCTCAAATGAAATTGCTTCACTGGAACCGTCACATTTCGCGGTCACTTCTCTCTACACCAGCATACATGAAATCCATTCTTTTGTGTAGGAAAATCTCCATCGTGCATGCATAAAAACTTTGCATGTGGCTCAACTGAAATTGAGAGGACTTTAGTGGGCCTATGAGTCTCAGCATGATGAATTTTTATAAGTAGTGAAAATTTTCTATTATTGCTAATGCTAATTCACATTGAAGAAAGATTTCTTTGCCTTGAAAAAAGAGCATCTCAAACTCGATTACCTCTACTTTTTCAACTGGCCGGATTCCAGGCTATCAAATACTGCAGAACAATAACAGACCATCAAAAATTACTGTGCATTTACAGACCAGAATCGAACAAAAATACCATTTGTACATGATGTATAAAATGTTTATAAGCATGCCTTTTGTACACAGTGTATACCTTGTATACATTGTATACATATCGTATACACTGTGTAAATTTTACACAATTTGTATAAACTGTATACAATGTATACATTTTGTGTACAATTTTTATACAGAATGTACACATTGTATACAGGGTATACAATGTATACAACTGTATACACCCTATACAATGTATACAAAATGTATACACTGTATAGAGCCTGTATAAAAATTGTGTACAGTTTTTTCACTGGGGTGCCCGGTATTTTGCCACCCTATGATAAGATGACATTTTCTTCATGAAAAGAAAGGAATCAATGACATCAATAAACGAGCAATTTTTGCCTTTTTTGCCTTTCTACAGCAGTAACTACTACCTAATTAATGGGATTACTTTAACTGTGACTACACTACAAACAGTCCAAGGAATACTACATACCTACATTATGCCAAATCGTGGTGGTGATTGCCAACAAAAGGCAATTATCACCATTCAGTCAGTGGAAAGATTCTTCTATACCTACTAAGCGGTGCATTTCCACTTTACTTCATTCAACATTTAACTTCACTGTATTTAGGTATCCTAATATTTATCCACCTATCACTGATTCCCACTTTGTGTTTGGTTTCATATTCCCTTAGTATACCTTTTTCTAATGAATTTATTATGCTAATAAAAGATTATACTAAGTAAGACACACTAAATGATGATACATGCAAAGATAGGTAAGTCTAGGCAAAGCAACAAACATTGCAATGCCTATGGCACTAAGTTGAAGAGGTAAAATTATCAAATATACGCAAAAATAACCTCAGATTCTTAAAATTGTGCTAAAAATGCAATGTTTCTGTACCACCCAAAAGGAACTGCAATTTACTATCTATAAATTCCTCTCGTTAACAATTATTCTGTAAATTTTCATAGGAAATCCCTTTAAAATAGGTAATGTACGTAACTACTGTCCGCACCAAACTCTTGTAGACTGAAACTTAATTACTCTGAGACTGTTCATTGTATCTTCACGTTATGCATATCATCATTTACATAATTTTGTTTTCTGTGAAATGAATGCGTTGAATAATTTTTAAGACAATTTTTGGCGTTAGAGTAACGGCAAAGCGGAGAGTTTGACACATGAAACTTTAATACAATGTGGCAGGTAGATTTTTCTTAAGTTTACGAAGTTTTAAAATTTTAACGTGCATACTTATTGGTATTCTTTACAGTTTATAACCATACTTATTTTCGACAATCACGCGTCATGGCGCCATGAGACGTAAACTCGAAAAGAAAAAACGAATCAGATATTATCATTGTACTAAAATCAGCAGCTTATTTTATATCGAATTATATGTTTTCTGCGAAAGCGCACTGCCTGAAGGCTGGAATCTCTACAATTGGCTACTGTATCTCGATTATTCCAGCCTTGAGGCAGCGCGCTTTCACAGAAAACATATAATTTGATATAAAAAAGCTGTTGATTTTAGCGCAATGGTAGTATCCGATTAGTTATTAAAGTTTAAACTCGAGTCTACAAGATTTTTTGCGCGGACAATACACATTCAAGACATGCACTAGGGAAAAATGGTTCAAGATATTACGAGTATAAAATCTGCCTAATATGAATTGTGATACTAACAAATCTACTCACCCAGGTGCTGAAGAAGCAAGTAGAAAAGTTCAGTGGTTGATAGCCTTTTGAGGGATCTGGAAGGTTTACACAGAATTCAAGCAAAGCACCGCACAATCAGATGCTCACGATTCACAGCTCAATGCAGATGACTTCAACTCAATTGGGTTGACAGTAACCCACACAGAATTCAAGCAAAACACCGCACAATCAGATGCTCACTGATTCACAGCTCAATGCAGATGACTCCGGATGACTCCAACTTAATTGGGATGGCAGTAACACACGTGGTTATAATGCAAATGAAACCGGATGAAATGACCGGAACCGGAATTTTGTATCGATGGAAATCGATCGTATTCGATAGATCGATAGTTGTAAATCACGGGCGGGAGTTCGAAAATCGGCCTTCCGAAATCGGAAAACTCGGACAGATGACTTGAGAAGTATCTACCGCTGGGATAAATATCTCACGTGTTCCATCGCTCCAGTAGATCACAAAAAGATTTTAAAACCACATTTCATAGAGCATTTTTCATTTGAAACCAAAAGATTCTTCCCCTGGCCGTCAGAAAATTTTCTCACCCGGCCACAAAAACGGTTGTCCCAAGTTAAGTGTGTGAAACAGGAAAAAAAAATTTCCCCAAACTAATGTTTAATCATTTCCATAGTTTGTGAATCGAGTTTTAAAACATGCTTTCAGAACTTCGTCAATATTCGCCTCATAACAGAAAATTTTTGATAAGGCGACAAAAATGGTTAAGTCCCAAGCTAAGTGTGTGAAACAGAAAACATTTTTTTTTCCCAACCTAATGTTTAATCGGTTCCATAGTTTGTGAATCGAGTTTTAAAACATGCAATCGGAGCTTCGTCAATATTCACCTCATAACATATAATCAGCTGATGATGTCGGTCCAATGTAGGCCGCCTATATCGGGCCGACATCGGCAAAACGATGGCAATGAGGGGCCGATGTGCCAATCTGAAGCCGATATTGGGCCAATATTCAGCCGACATTCATGGCTACTTGGGTAGACAAAACTAAGAAAAATAAGGGTTTGCAGCTAATTAAATGAACAAAACACGCCAAAACATACGTCATCACGCAATAATAATGCCCAATAGGGGATTATTTGCGGCCATAAAACGTGACTCATCACCACGAGTCTTTTAGCGGTGAAGGAGTAGAAAAATTATTCATGGGTTCGAAGTAAAGGTAATGTTCCCAAAAATATTACATTATACTCACTAAATCGGTCCCAATGTTCACCGAGGAAACATAATATACATTGGTGTGGCGATTGGCACAGAAGCAAACACGCGACAACAATTCAGAGAACAGACACTAGACGACTTCAGAGAACAAACACTATTTTTTCACTCTAACTTTTCTCCACTCCCACAACAATATTAAAACCCCAATTTTATGCTAACATTAGAGCAAATATATATGAATGTAAGAATATCATATAATTAAGATACATGCCATTATATTAGCGTAACATAGTGGAAACTTACCGATGGCTTGATGAAACTTTAATTTGTAATTCCCATGTTAGCATACAAGTTTTGGATCTTCTTCACCCTGGAGGAATATCCATGACCAAGGCCAAGTCGCGCATTAAGCACCGTTTTCAAATATTTTGAGTATATCCATAGATAAACGACGCAAAATAAATTATTAAACACTCTTACCCGCACGTTAAACTTCGGCATAGCCAACCGGAGCAGGGGAATCGGAATTCGTTATTCTTCTTTTTTTTCAGGACTCTGTGAGCTCTTTCGGAATTCATCCATAGGAGCTAGAAAACACCCTCAAGAGTAGACGTCTTCAAGTTCTAATTCACCTGACGTCATGAAGTGTGAGGACTTAAGTACCTCGTCATGTCTCTTAATGCTGAGTCGTAAAGGGGTCTTACGAATGAGTTCATAAAAGACGTCATTACGAACCCTGTGTTGACTGGGTAGGTGTAGGGTGGCGATAATAAAAAGAAACTTTTAGATAATTTATCAACGATTTAATATCACAATTCCTTCCACCACTCTTCCCAGCTAGCACAGGGCGAACCGTCTTCCCCGAATCTGCAGAGACTGTCCCCAGAAACCAAGGACACCGTCTCCCGGAAGTGGTCACCGTCTCCCTAAGAAAAGGAGACGGGGTGAAGATACAATGAAGATCCCGGGGAGATACGGTGAAGAAATGTCCGCGAAACTGGAGAGACGGTCTCCAATTATATAAACGCGGACCGGATTGGCTCGCTAGGAACCAATGAGAAGGGTTTCTACGAATAAAAACGATGATACGCCACCATGCGATAACTCCGCGTACTACGTGCATTGGTGAGGTGAACCTTTGCGCCATCTACTGGCAATTATACGTACTGTCAGCGGAAAGATACGGGCACCCACCCAAAATTGTAAATAAAAACATATTTTCTTCTATTAGTTTATTTAACAACAAATAAGAACAAGGAACATCAGATAATCATGACGGTTAAGCTACAAATATATATCCCCACAGAGAAGAAACTGCATATCCCAGGTACACTGAACGTCAAGGAACTGCATCCGAGCCTGAAAAGTAAAAGAACTTTGGATCAAGAAAACGCTAAATGGATGTTAATAATGTTTTGAGATAGCAGAACACTTGCATCCACTGAGATAAAAACGGACCAGGGGCCAATAAAATAACATGCAATGCTCATTGGCTAATAAATTTTGAAAAAAACATCAATTTGATAGAATGTCAGTCATCAGCAGATAGTACTTAACACCTCCCGTCGATATCAATGGATAATCTAGTGACTTTAGTCACTATTATCAATTATTATTAGTCAATTATTACCCAACGAAAACATTAGGGCAAAACGCGAGAAATCATAACTGAGCAACCATAGCATCGACAACATTTACGAGTAGGTAGGTATGACATTATTTAATTTTAAGTTTCAATTAACATAACGTGTAAGGCCATTCGGGTTGATGCCGCTCATCTCACCGTGAACAGTTGTACTTCTACGCAACAATGAAAGAAAAAGAAACCCGTGGAAATGGCAACTTATTGCCTTTAATATAGGTGTCACGATGCAATTGCACATAATGTTTACGACTCCTGTAATAACCAATCATTTACGCCCATAATGGAACTGTACTTTCAAGATAAAGCACATAAGTGCACGAATATTTAACTAGATAACTATTTATTTATACGCGAGGATTATAGTTACATGCAAATTTTTTGCTATAATTATGCCCCACAATAGATATAGACGGGAGTGTAGCGTACAGGCTAGGAGAAATCATGATAAAGCCCCGAAAATTGGCTAAGATACACAATAAATCAGAAGGTACTTACCTTAAACCGGTGAAAAGAGAGACAGTTTTCCACGAAATTCAAAGATCCGGCAGGCACCAACAAGGCTTGTCATAATGCAAACTATAATGGCGATTGTCGGGACCAACGTCACGCCAAACAATGTTGCTACAGCGACGTTGATTGGTTGGTTTGGTATCGCCGGGAGTTCCGCTTTTCGGGATACAGTCAGTGAAATCACTGTATTAATAATTGTCAAATTCGTCTAATAGTTAACCGTATTTGTAGCAATTAAATGTGGTAGGAATTACAATGATTGCTGTGATCGTTCAGTCTCCGCTTACTGATTTTTTTCGATAATCTCTTTCCGAAAAGGGAAGTGTTGTCCTCGGAACTAAGCGGAAGTGGTAGGGGGGTACCCTCCAAAAATGAAGAAATGAGGGAAACGAAAGGGAAATGGTTACCGTTTCCCCGGAATCTCCTATATTTCTTCAAGAGACCGTTTCCCTTGTGCTAGCTGGGATACAGTCAGAAGAACAACTCATTACTACTGATGTGCCCGACACTTCTTACAAACAGAGTTTTGTAGTTCCAAATCTTACCACCAGATCACACTAGAATAGATACTTATGAAACACAGGTATGAGAAATTGCTCATACTTTCACGTGTCTAATAGAAAAACTACAGAGTATGCCCCTATCATTTGTTTACATATATCATGCAATTATGTGTGTAAAAAATTAAATGCAAACTAAACTTGGGAATCAAATGGTTTGTAGCAATTGAAAAATGATTTTTAACAATTGAAAGCACTACAAATAAAGTAGCAAAAACATTTTGTGGAATGGTTTAAAAAATAAATTGCATGCACACCTACTTGCTTTATTAATCTTATTTTAAAGTATTTTTACATGAAATATACACATATTAGATGGGATACAAAATGTATGATTATTGTTAGGCAAGTTACATATAACCTTCACTTCCTCTATTTTACAATTTCCTCAAATGTGCACTTTTTTGGGCAGTCCCATCAATAGAATAAAATATAGGTTTCACTGTATTCAGGAGTAGATTAAATAAAACTGAATTCCAAACAGCCAAACAAACAACAGTACACCAAGAGGTAAGTGCTAATTCCTGTTTTTAACATGTTTTTACCACTTTCCACATGGAATGATGATTTTCTCTAGGTCCAGCAATGCATGTGCATTTAGGCAGCTTATTTAGATATTGACTTTCAGTGAACATCAAATGAGAAATGTTTTCAGAAGAATTAGTTAAAAGGAGTACTTTAAAGTTGCCTGCAATGAAAGTCGTCATAACATATTAATGAGGTTTCACTTATATGTGAATCTTCATATGCTGATTAAGTTTACTATTCGAAGAAAAGGGTTTGGAACACAAATTGCAGAAATAAGATTAAACACCAGTGTGAATTGACATATGACTATGGAGATGATGTTTGCGTGAAAATGATTTGGAACAATGACTGCAGGAAAAAGGTTTAAGGCCAGTATGAACTGACATGTGACGATGGAGATAACCTCTTCGTGAAAATGATTTGGAACAATGACTGCAGGAAAAAGGTTTAAGGCCAGTATGAACTGACATGTGCATATGGAGAGTTTGTTTTAGTGAAAATGATTTGGAACAATGACTGCAAGAAAAAGGTTTAAGGCCAGTGTGAACTGACATGTGATTATGGAGATAATATCTGCGTGAAAATGATTTGGAACAATGACTGCAAGAAAAAGGTTTAAGGCCAGTATGAACTGACATGTGTCTCTGGAGAATTTGCTTTTCTGAAAATGACTTGGAACAATGACTGCAGGAAAAAGGTTTAAGGTCAGTATGAACTGACATATGACTATGGAGATTTTGTCTATGTGAAAATGATTTGGAACAATGACTGCAAGAAAAAGGTTTAAGGCCAGTGTGAACTGACATGTGATTATGGAGATGATGTCTGCGTGAAAATGATTTGGAACAATGACTGCAAGAAAAAGGTTTAAGGCCAGTGTGAACTGACATGTGATTATGGAGATGATGTCTGCGTGAAAATGATTTGGAACAATGACTGCAAGAAAAAGGTTTAAGGCCAGTATGAACTGACATGTGACGATGGAGATGGTGTTTTAGTGAAAATGATTTGGAACAATGACTGCAGGAAAAAGGCTTAAGGCCAGTATGAACTGACATGTGCTTATGGAGAGTTTGCTTGTGTGAAAATGATTTGAAACAATGACTGCAGGAAAAAGGTTTAAGGCCAGTATGAACTGACATGTGTCTCTGGAGAGTTTGCTTTTCTGAAAATGATTTGGAACAATGACTGCAGGAAAAAGGTTTAAGGTCAGTGTGAACTGACATGTGACTATGTAGATTTCGTCTACGTGAAAATGATTTGGAACAATGACTGCAAGAAAAGGGTTTAAGGCCAGTATGAACTGACATGTGCTCATGGAGAGTTTGTTTGTGTGAAAATGATTTGGAACAATGACTGCAGGAAAAAGGTTTAAGGCCAGTATGAACAGACATGTGCCTACGGAGAGATTGTTTTAGTGAAAATGATTTGGAACAATGACTGCAGGAAAAAGGTTTAAGGCCAGTATGAACTGACATGTGCTTATGGAGAGTTTGTTTGTGTGAAAATGATTTGGAACAATGACTGCAGGAAAAAGGTTTAAGGCCAGTATGAACAGACATGTGCCTATGGAGAGTTTGTTTGTGTGAAAATGATTTGGAACATTGGCTGCAGGAAAAAGGTTTTGTTACATCATGTAACACTTCATGTGTTTTGAGATTGCATTTTAGTGCAAACTCTCTCCCACACACTGTGCATGAAAATGGTCTCTCCCCAGTGTGTGTACTAATGTGTCTTGCAAGGGTACTTGGTTTGTAAAAGGACTTGGAGCACACTCCACAGGATAATAACTTCTTCACAATGGGATTGACATCCTGAATACTGCCATTACTCGGTCCAGAACTAGCTGAGTCAGGCACCCTTTTGTCAGCATTACAGAGAGTTCCGGAATCAATCTTTCCCTGAACACACTTATGTGCATTGTATTCACCTTCATAATCAAAGTTCAAGTTACACGTGCTGCACCTGAAAACACTTAAACCATTATGTACCTTCATGTGTTTCCCAATCGAATACTTTGACCTGAATCTACTTCCACACTTGTCACACTTGAAGCTTCTATCATGAGGGTTTTCATTAGAAGGGGATAACTGGCTCCTTGCACCACCAGAAGTGCCCCACACACCTATCCTGCCAACTTTCCTTGCCACTTCTGTGCACTCCATTGACTCCACATTATTCTTATTTCTCTGCTCCATGGCCCTCATGCTGGGCTGATTAATGTCATACGATGTCTCAGCCTCCCTGATCTCTCTTTCCTCCAGGACAATGGAGCTGATCATCATATCCTCCCTCCTGGACCCAGAGTCTGAAACATGACTCTTTTCCACAACTTCCTCAATTGGCATGCAGGCAGGCACATGCAATGGGACAATGAACACTGACTCTCTCACATCTGAGGCTGGGATTGATGCTTCAGGGTACTCAGTGGCAGCTCTTCCTGTTTCTGCAAATATGGGAGGATTTAACTAATGTTAATTGATAAGGGAATTGGACAACTATGGTACAGAAACATGTACAGGTACAGATGTACTGCTCAAAATGATATCTCCTCCATACATGTAAGCAGATAAATACCATCTTAAATCACTGCAGCCTAGATATAAAATTCACATACTTCGTCAAAGTTTTGCTGTACGAGTTTGATACGTGACAGTTGGTACACATTGTGATGAGTATTACAGCCCAAACTATATTATAAACTGTGAGTCATGTTACATTTATTTCATTTAATGTTACATAATATTAGACTTAGGCTGGGTTTTACTCTAGCAACAGGCTGGAAAATGGGGTTGTTGCTAAATAGAGAAAATATTTTCAGTTGGGATTGTTAGCATTGAGAGGATGAAGGTGTGGTTCTTGTGCGAACAAAAAAATGACAGGAATAAACAGTTTGAGAATTGTGGATGACATGTGTTATTAGTTGCTTTTTACAATTAGTATGCATTGAACTTTGATGGTTATTTGTCAAAATTAACTGGCACCCAAGATTTATAAAATAGCCAAAGAACCCCTCCACTCTATTATATTTTTTGATACATAATTATGGCACCCTACGTGGGGTGGAGCAGGAGAGTAATCCAAGGATTGTCACAAAATATCCTTTGCTAAAACGGAAAAAAGTGATCCATCCGATCCTGACCTGTCCAAGTTCATGCATCTTAATTTTCTGTTTGAATTTCTTATAATTGCTATATTGTAAATGTAAGATCTAGCCAAGTATCTAGCATTTACTCTTCTTGTTATCTTACTTTCAATGTGGCACAAGTAATTTTGGACTGACACGATGGAGGTTAATAGGTTAAGGAAAGATGAGTTATTGTATGAACTGGTGAACCAGAGGGGAAATACTCCCAACTGAATGTACTTTGCTGAGCTGATGAGGAAAGTTAGAGATAAATTTAAGATAGAAAGGAGAATAATTTGAGGATGTATATACTTCTAAAATCAGGGATTAAGTGATATGCGTATCAAAATTGAATGAAATAGAAATATTAATAGAAGATCTAATCGAGCATTGCTTCTGTTGCTCCTGCAAGAGTGAAATCATTTTTATTTCAACTAAATGCCAGATTGATGAGGCTAATTACCCCAGCTGAAGGAGAAATGAGAGTAAAATCTGAAGTAATGATTATGTCTGTCAGTGGAATTAAGGTCTGAGGGGAGTGCTGCTGTTTATGAAGTTCCTTCGCTGATAGTGTTTCTTCCATAAAAAGTTCTAATGACGATCAAACTTCAGTAATTAATGCAAGCCAATCAGTGGGAAAGGTGGTTATGGGCATAGAAGAGAGGCAACTTGAAGATCAAAATAAGTTTGAAGAATCTTACTTGTCCCAGTTAGTGTGAATTTTCCCCCTCAAATTGCCTTTGCTATCTTGATATCTCAATGCAGAATAAATAAACAAGTCTCTGATAAGAGTGCTGAGGCTGGTTCTCAGTCATGTGACATCTGGTCAGCTTATAAATACATTCCTTTCATTAAGTGGGGCGTTTTGTTTTCTGGTTTTCTGTTGAAAAAAATAGTAGTGAGAACTCTTTCATAAGTAAAGTTGAGGAACTGGCTGTATCCAGAGGTGTGTCTCATAAAGATTTGTTTCTAGATGCCATTGAATTCTTTTCTTCCAATGCTCTTGTGCGGTTCTGATCTATTAAGCACCAGGTTTCTACTTGGGAAGGGTTAAAATGCTCATTCCAGTAAGAATTTTTATGTAAGCATAGTGCCTACCCATTGCACAAAGTGAACGATATCCTCAATCAGCTGAGAGTTTCGCGATTTTTAAGTTCCACTGATCTGAAGAGTGTTTACGTCCAAAGAAAGATGGAAGAGGAAAAAGAAAGACAAGGAAGAAAAGTACTAGATGAAGAAAGTAAAGAAGAAACTGCATTTGTGATTCCTTATAAGGGTTTATTTATATTCAAGAGCATTTCTCAAAGATTAAAAACTTTGGCTGCTACCTGACAACGATTTATAGATGAAGTTCTTGGTGAAGACTTGAAACCTCATGTATTTGTTTATGTAGATGATATTATTGGATCCTCTTCAAATTTTGACCATCGTAATATACTGGAGAAAGGGCTGAAGAGATTAGATAATACTGGTCTTACTATTGACTTAGGTAACTGTCCATTTGTCCTCTAGGTTGATTGTAAATCCAGGATAAGTTGCAGCTATATTTAATTATAAACGTCCATCAAATGCTAAAGAGGTTAAAAGATCAGTGGGCATGGCATCTTGGTTTCACCATTTTGTTCCCACTTTTTCTACAATGCACCCCCTGACTTCCAAGACCATAAAATTTGAGTGGACTCAAGAATGTGAAGTCTCTTGAGAATTTGAAGGAAAAATTTACTTCTGCTCCATGTTTGATTTGTCCAGATATTTCTAAATTTTATACTACACTGTGATGCTGCCCTAGTGAAAATATTTGTGAGGCATTTGTGGGAAGTCCCTCAGAAATTAATGAGAAACGTAGTTTTTGTGAGAAAACCCCAGTAGCCTACCACATTGGGCCCATATTGGGCCAATGTTGGACCAAGATGGCAATGTTGGCTTTCATTGGCCATGGACTGCCAATGAAAGCCCATAATGGCCCAATATTGGCTACCCCACGTAACCCCACATTGGCTACCCCACGAAACTCAATATGGGCTACCCCATGTGGTTACATTGGTTACCCCATGAAACTCTATATCGGCTTACACCCCATTATATTTATAATGGTTAATCATAGAGTTCACCAATATTTTATGCCTCAGCGCACACGTTTTCATGATTGTTTTCCCACTTACATATTCAAGGCCCATTTATTTGTCCAGACACAAATTTGTAATTAAATGTTTATTAGCATTTTAATTTCATATACATAATTCTGGTGATAGTAGTTATTCTAATGCTAAAAAGGATTTAAAGAGCAGTAAGTGGACTTATTATATTCCAAACACCTCTATTTATGGGATATTTGTCCTCTGGATAGGAGATTCCTGGCTAACTCCCTATTGGAAATTTCTCATAGACATTTCTTATAATATCTATTGAGAAGTTATGAGATCTTATGAGAAGCTATGAGATCTTATGAGATATTATGAGATCTTATGAGAAGCATGAATTCTTATGTGAAGTTTATGAGAAGCTTTGAGAACTTATGAGACTCCTCATTAGAACTTATAAGATTTCTTGCAAGACATGTAAGTATTATGAGAAGCCATATGAGTCTTATAGAAATATCTGTTAGTGTTATAAGAGGCGTGCTTCATGTCATGTGAGGCTGAAGTCTATGGAGAAAATAGGTGATTTGAGGTGGTGCATACATTTAATTTTTAGTTTATTATTATTTATTAGTTTTAGTGTGAAGGCTGGCTATTTGCTAAATGATGTACTGCATTTGTCTGATTTTCTCGAAGGGATACGTTTCTTTGTTTAAATCCCGATGGAATTACAACCCAAAGAGTTATTTACCTCAATACTTCGAAATTTCTGCAAATCTCATAGTTATTCCACCATAATCACCTTCATTGTAAACACTGATAAGTATAATAATAGTCAAGAACTAGCTGAAAACGTGGAGAAACACTAAACTTTTTACCTCCTTGATAATAATGTAAAGAGCTAGATTTCACTGACGATTTAGCTGTATTCAACTTAAAAACAATCCTTCGTTAATAGTATGGAAATGGGAAATAAAATCCTTACTGTAAGTATACCCTTAAAAAATTGAGGTTTAATTTTCAACGATGAAATTCCAAGTCCGTTCAGTTCAATAAAGTTTAGGAAACTTCTTTCTTAAAGAGAAAAATATCATAAACCATAAGTAACAACTGTCGTGCCCACGAGTAATTGTAACGTGAATATTTACATTTTTATAGTTCGCGGTTTGTGGAAAGTTGTCTGGTTGTATCGACCAATATCGAATAGACTACTATCGATTAGTTGCAAGATCACTTCGAAATTCAAAATGGCTGTCATCATAGCGAGAAACACGAACATATCCATGTTCATGGCGAGAAACGTGAGAAAGAATTATCTCCTCAAGTATATACGTTTTCTTTTAATTAGTGATTATGAAGCTTATTTTTTAATTTTAATGCACAATAACGTTACGGTGAGTAAATGATTGTCATGACAAGCGATTATGTTGGACGAATTTGTCCATGCCGCCTTTTTGAATTGCTGACACAGGCATTGACTGTATTTATCATTTTTCAGGCACATAAAAGTCATAAACAAATTGGAATATTCAGAATATTCCAATGAGAATTCAGATCATCATTCAGCTACATGATAAACGTGAATATTTTGTGTGTGTTTTGACAGTGCTGTGATGACTTTCGATGATATTTAAACGAACTCCCCGTTGGAAAAATATAGTTTCACTTTTTAGAGGAGCGTTATTTTTCAACAAAAGACTTCTGGTTGTTGAACACCTTGATGAACCATTAAAATAAAATTGTATGCATTAAGCAAGCTCGATCACAGCTTTTCATTCTCATGTCAAGTGGTTTATTTAATATTGTTATTGTCACATTGGTTATTTTTTAGATTATGCCTCAGATTTGGAATCTTATGTTTTACAAAGGCAAGTGAATGCAATGATTGAAACTGGAAGTTGTGTCAATAAATATAATATATTTATAAACTGTACTGTTTGTTTAAAATTCTAACTCGCTTAAGTGTGTTAATAAAATTGTGAATTCCTTATGTGACATCAAGAAACGCCAGACGTTCACGGATTTAGTTCGGTCAAGTTATGTGAATAGTGGGCGTGTGCGAAATTATGCCAAATCAAATTAAAAGTGATATGCTATATCCGATCCGAGGTCTTGCTATGTTATTTCAGCTTTCTCTAGTTCCTCAGCTTTTTTGGAGTAGGAGAAGGTGGGAGTTCCATGATGTATCTCCGGGAGCAGCTTATAGTTTTTTTTTAATTCTCTTCTCTTAAGCATTTTGTAGGGTCTCACTGGGTAGCTTATGCAGGTGAGGTCTACAGGTATGCCAACCTGGGGTTTCATGGGGTGGCCAATGTGGGGGTAGCCCATATTGGGCCCACGTTGGCTACCCATGGGTTTGCCAATATTGGCTATTCATAGGTTCTCATCTCATTGCCAACATATAGCCAATATGGAGGGCCAATGAATAGCCAATATTGGGTTGCATGGGGTAGACCATATTGGGCCCACGTTGGCTACCCATGGGTTTGCCAATATTGGCTATTCATTGGTTCTCATCTCATTGCCAACATATAGCCAATATGGGGTGCCAATGAATAGCCAACATTGGCCAATATTGGGTGGCTACTGGGGAAGTCTGAGAGAAATCTGAGACTTTATGAGACAAATTTTTCGTGGCCAGTCTCGCCCTTTCGTTTCCTGGGATATTCATAAGAAAACTGTAAGACATGGACCAGTTCTGAGACTTTTATAAGAAAACTGTGAGACGCCAAGCAGGTAGTCGTCCCTTTACGGCCGGGCGAGAAACCATTTTGGTGGGTGCACCCTCCCGGCTAAGCCGGGTCTCATCTAGGGGAGCCCTAGCACGATGACGCACAAGTGGACGATTAAAAGTTAAAAACATAGCTCTTTATGCTTTACGTTTGACACGAAATGACGCCAATATTAATGATCCTCGTAGTTAGCTGATTTATTTGATACCAAACGACATACGATTCCGTTAATTTTCAACCGCGGCGGTTTTCATTCGTATTTCGCACGTTTCTTGCATATTTTGAAAGCCGGTAGAAATTGATGGAACTATTGCCTCTTATCCTTCAGTAGGTACTGTTTTGAGGAAATTACTGAAGTTCGATTTTATCATTTAAATTCACTTTCGTCACTTCCACAGGTTAGCAGTTTTTGCTGACGCGGAAAGCATAACATCAAAATTAGTGAAATTATTTCATTCCGGAATCCTGTGCTTTTCACGACATAAGCCTTATACAACCACACTATGCATGCAAAGTTATCCAGCATTTGCTCTTGGAGGAATATTAAACGCCGTTCTGAAATTCCTAATTATCCGTCATATTGGAATAATATCACGATGTCACTTCGGCTATCGAGGCATGGGATTGCTTGAGTCAAACCATGGTCTGGTTGTGTGATTTCAGGAGGCAATACAAGATCTTCAAAATTTCATTGCCATTATTCCACATATCTATGATTTATCTAAATGAGAATTAATGTATGATCTTGTTTACGATATTATTTTTAGTTTCCGCTTACAAGCAAGTTAGTGACTTGAGAGTTATAATTTATTACAACGGCAGAGATTCGCTGGGATATCTCGCTCGTAACCAGCAGAACCAGACCCATCCAATGAAATCACTCGTTGCAAAACGGAAGATATGTTCGCCGCCATCTTGCGATTGAGGAACTTGTCCGTTCTTGTGCACACGTGGTGGGTCAGTTGCTCACGAACCGACCCGGTGCTAACGGTCTCTTGCTTCGGAAGCTTGGCCGTAGCGACTTGTTCTTCTGGCACTCTGAGATGGAGGAACTGCAGTATACATCGCCGAGGACATTTGTTCCATAGCCTTTTGAGGAATTTACGTTTTCTTAAATTTATTATGGGTATTTGGACTGATGTGTGCTTGAATTTGAATATTGTTTAATGTGAACTAGTAATTTATGTTCGTTGTAATTTTTCTTTGAACCTGTATTCAGCGTGAAATCACAAAAAATGTTAAGCAATTGTATTGTTAGTGTTTATGTTGTAATTAACCCTTTCGCTACGAACGCCGTTTATAAACGCCGCAGAATTTTTACTCCTGTGAACGAAGGCCGTGTATAAACGCCGCAGATTTTTCTACGCAAGAGAACGAAGGGCGTCTTAAAACGTCGCTAGGGCCAGGTAAGCAGAAAAGGTCCAAGGTGTCATAAATGACCCTTCCTCGCGGGTCCGAAGACCCTTCCTCGGCTTAGAGGCGGGGATTATCTCGACCCTTCTTCGCAGCGCGAGCCTCACTCTCGGTAGTTGTTCGCGGTCACTTTTTTTCTCGACTCGATTCACGTGAGACAATTCACTTTATTTCATTCCGTAAGGACGATGATGCTGCCGCTGAAGGGTAAGGCGTAGAACGATTCCGCCTTCCTTGAGGCTGTAACCCCTTCTCTGCCCGAGGAGCGTCCTTATATACCTCTCGGGCAGGTCTTGAACATTCTAGAAGTCTCTCCGCTCTCTCTCGAACTTCCGGCGGAAGATCGCGAACACAATGCTTCGCGAAGGTTCGAGGTAGAGCGGAGGGCAAGAAGTCAAATGGCGAACGTCGGAAAAGGAGGCGGCCGCGTCTCGCGATGCCGCCACACCAGCCCCCCGCGGAGAAAAGGGGTTACAGCCCCTTGTGCTGAGTGGTGTGTCGGATTTCCCGCGGTGTACCAGCCGGACGTGTTACGTCCGGGAATTCGGCGAAAATGTCGTGGTAGGAAGAGTCGTCCGAAAGGGCTTTGATGCTCCGCTGAGCGATGCTTGCAGTTTGGCAGGGGGTAGAAAGGCCTGTATTACCGTCGACGAGGCGTTTTTGGTGACAATCCGGGAGAAGTCGAAAGTAGTCCAGAAAGTCAGATCCGATAATGGGAATGGAAACGTCGGCTATCACGAATTTCCATGTGAAGTTTCGTCGCAGGCCAAAGTTCAAGGTGAGAATAATGAGCCGTATGTCTTGATGGAAGAGTCGTTGGCATCGGTCGCATTCCGTCGACCAGGAAGGAGTCGCCGCGGAAAGCAGCAAAGGTCCGAACCCGTGTCGATGAGAAAACGTTGGCGGGAAACTTGGTCAGTGATGTAGAGGCGGCTTCCCCGTCGGTGGCAACCGTTCGCCGCTACTAACGGTTGCCGCCGCTGAAGTTTGACGGTGAAACGTGAGTGCACGGCTTGGTGCACCTCTTGGCCTGATCACCAAAGCGTCGGTGATACCAGCAGGCCTCGCTGCTCCCCGGGGCCGAGGCGTCGCGACGTCGGAAGCTCGAGCGGCGGCGAGACGGAAATCGTCGGCGAAGTTCACCGACCTCGGTCCGTAAGTACTCAATCTGACGTAACAAGTCGTCGATGCGGTGCGCGAGCAACGGTGAGTCGAGGCCTGTCAAAGCGGCCGCAGCGCAGACCGTAGGCGAGGTTGGCGTGGAGGTGGACGAGGTCGTCGGCGTGCGGTCGGTGGTCGCAGTGGACGCGATGGGCGTGACGGATGTGGCGTGGACAGCGGGCAGCGCGACGGATGACGTGACTTCTGCAATCCTATCGGGAAGTGTGGCGAGTTGGTCTAAGTGCAACTCAGAAGAATGGGCCTGCAGGATAGCCTGTACATGGGAAGGCAGACGCTGAAGCCACAGCGTGCGGAGCAAGTCGTCGTGCACGGCAGTGGTGCCGGCCAACGACTGAAGATGCCGCAAAAATTGAGATGGCTTGCGAGTGCCAATCTCCTCCTCCATTAGTATCTGCCGCAGGCGTTGATTTTCAGATAGGGAAAGTCTTCTGATGAGCGTGCTCTTTAATTGCGTATACTGATTCACGGTCGGCGGTGCGCGGATGATGTCCCGTACTTCGTGGGCGTACCGACCTTCTAATTGGCTGACGACGTAAGCATACTTGGTGGCCTCCTTTGTGATATGCGCTACTGTGAATTGGGCTTCTACCTGTGAAAACCACAGGTCTAGGTCGTCCGGCCAAAAGGGAGGGAGTTTCACGCTCACGCGATTGACGGCGTCGAGATCGTGCTGCGGAGGCAGTAGGGCAGGCGGTGGATTTGGTTGTTGCAGCTGCTGCTGTTGTCGCTGATTGATGTTTTGCAGCCGCTCCATATCGTGCTCCAGCTCTTGATTTTTTTGCAGTAATTGCTCCAATTGCTTCTTTAAATCCTCCTGGGACATAGCGCCGATCACGTCGGGGTCACCACTTATAGAGACATGACTCGATTCACGTGAGACAATTCACTTTATTTCATTCCGTAAGGACGATGATGCTGCCGCTGAAGGGTAAGGCGTAGAACGATTCCGCCTTCCTTGAGGCTGTAACCCCTTCTCTGCCCGAGGAGCGTCCTTATATACCTCTCGGGCAGGTCTTGAACATTCTAGAAGTCTCTCCGCTCTCTCTCGAACTTCCGGCGGAAGATCGCGAACACAATGCTTCGCGAAGGTTCGAGATAGAGCGGAGGGCAGGAAGTCAAATGGCGAACGTCGGAAAAGGAGGCGGCCGCGTCTCGCGATGCCGCCACAAAGTATCTTTAAAGCTGAAAAGCATTCAAATTTGTTCTGTGTGATGTGGCAAAGAGTGATCATTATGTTGTAATCATTTATGTTAAAACTAGAAGAAAACCGCATGCGTGCTTGATGGAATATTGGGAGGTTCAATAAATAATTGCTAGGTGGAAAAATCTATCTCGCGCTTCCATTGCGAATATATTTACATAAAAATGTTTCCTGATGAAGGTATAGCACCAAAAAAAGTGCATGTGCTTTTATATAAAACACGGGTATGGTTGAATTATGCGCGGACGTCTTCTATTCGAAACAATACAAATAATTATTATTGTAACCAGCCTATTGTGCTAAATATCTTAATATTAACATTAGAATTTCGTTTAAAATCCCTAAATGGTATTTATAACAACAGGAATTTATTTCTGTATTAACCCCCACGTAAAGTCTTACTATTATTTATTTAACAAAAATCACTGAATTAAAAATAGTTGACCGCGGACAAAGGCCGAGGTGGGTTCACATTTGGAAAAGGGCGAAGATAATCTCTGGTCAGTGGCCGAGGAAAGGGTCGGGAACCCCACTGGGTCCGGTCCCAAAGCGGGGGAAAGACATACCTGCTCGATGCCTTGCTTCAAGAGAGCTTCGTACACGGAGTGAAAAAATATTCTAGAGGAACCCGTGAGAAGGAAAGCATTTTTCTGCGTAGGACTCCGGCGCGAAAGGGTTAATGAACATTGTTTCTATGAATATGGTATGTATGAATAAATTAGGTTACAGTTGTAATTAATATACTATCTAATTTAAATTTTCATAGCGCCATGTTTCTGGCATGAATATAAAAGATGATTGGGATAAGTAAAAGTAATTGCTATTTTTTAGTAATTTATTGAAATTGGAATACCCTACCTAATTTCTCGACAATTTCTCATAGTGAAAATCCCAAAAATTCCTGTAGAATTCCTCATTAATGCCTTGGGGATTTCTCAGTTTGACCAGGGATGTCTCATGAATTTCTTGGGGATTTCTCAGTTTCACCTGGGATGTCTCATGAATTTCTTGGGGATTTCTCAGTTTGACCTGTGATGTCTCAGGAATTTCTTGGGGATTTCTCAGTTTGGCCTGGTATGTCTCATGAATTTCTTGGGGATTTCTCAGTTTGACCTGGGATGTCTCATGAATTTCTTGGGGATTTCTCAGTTTGACCTGGGATGTCTCAGGAATTTCTTGGGGATTTCTCAGTTTGACCTGGGATGTCTCATGCATTTCTTGGGGATTTCTCAGTTTGGCCTGGTATGTCTCATGAATTTCTTGGGGATTTCTCAGTTTGACCTGGGATGTCTCATGAATTTCTTGGGGATTTCTCAGTTTGACCTGGGATGTCTCAGGAATTTCTTGGGGATTTCTCAGTTTGACCTGGGATGTCTCATGAATTTCTTGGGGATTTCTCAGTTTGACCTGGGATGTCTCATGAATTTCTTGAGGATTTCTCAGTTTGACCTGGGATGTCTCATGAATTTCTTGGGGATTTCTCAGTTTGACCTGGGATGTCTCATGCATTTCTTGGGGATTTCTCAGTTTGACCTGGGATGTCTCATGAATTTCTTGGGGATTTCTCACTGAGTTGGGAAGGGAATTTGTGAGGATTTTATGAGAAAAGTTTCCCATTTCTCAGACTTTTCTCATACAGTGTCTTATTAATTTCTCAGGAAAATTTTTTCACTAGGGTGGTAACCTTGGTGTAGGAACTATCTTGGCTGATAAATATGAAGACAGGGAGCGAATTGTAACTGTAGCCAGTAGGAGTCTATCAAAAACTGAACTACATTACAGAACAACTGAGTTGGAGGTTGTCTGGTCAATATAAAAATTCTGTAACTACATGGAAGGATATACATTTATATAATTTATGTGTGTATGAAAGGCGTAGGCAGGAAAGATATGTGTTTATCATAATATACTATCATGAGGAAAACAATGAAATGATCAAAGGAACTAGTCCTGTGATTAATAAACAGTTCTCTTTGTAATGCTTTTAGAGTTTATAAAACAATAAATAAAATAGCATCCAACCAAAAACCTTCTGCTTGATGAAATGATCAAAGTATGAAATGATTAAAGGAAGTAGTCCTGTGATTAATAAAGAGTTCTATTTCTAATGCTTTTAGTGTTTATAAAACACTAAATAAATAAAATAGAATCCAATTAAAAGCCTTCTGCTCCAGAACACCAAAGAGTGGGCAGCCAGTAGAGTAGCCAGATGAGCCATCCTTGGACGAGTACAGAGATACTAAGCTGACAGACCAGATTCCTGTGAGAGATCACCCACATAGTCTCTCGAGGGACCTTCGTAAAATTCACCTTCTCCTTATTGTAGGAAAGGGGAAGAAGAAATATGGCACCCGAAGATGCAAAGTAAGTGCTTACAGAAAAACTAGGAAGGAGATGATGTATGTGTGCAAATTGCAGTGTTCCACTCCACAAGGGAAAATGTTTTATGGAGTATCACACAAAGATGAAGTTGTGAGACTTGGTGAGTATAATTTTCCAAATCCCATTAAAAAAATTCATTCTTAAATAAGTTGCAGAATTTTTAACGATGCAATGCATTTTCAAACAGTGAGGTTTAAAAATCCCCTGGAATGGAGGGTTAAAAGGCATTTATATACCCCGGTACGCAACATGTAAAAAATATTGCTAGAAAATTCTGTTAGCCAACCATTCTGAGACCTAGGTGATATAATGAACCTCAAAGTGATTGAGAGAGCTTGGTATGATCTGAAAACCAGCTGAAGACCTATATGCTCTGCGCCAAGCTCCAACAGATTTCCCATGCCCTCAAATTCAGGTGGTTAAATCAGCACCAAACGAGACAGCTCCCATAAGTCCATGGAACAATGCTTCACATTGAGGAGCTTGATGTCCACACCAGACTGTCTGGGTATTATCAACCCCTGATCCGAAGTCCCCCACGGAACTCAAGATCTCCTTAATATTGTGTCACCATTGGTGCTAACATTAAACACCATACACATACTAGAGAAGTCTTTGCCACTGCCCTTACCACAGCCACAAAAGAGGGCATTAGTCCTCTCCGGAGGCAACTTTATCTCTCCAAGGCCTGTCCCACCATCGAGACACTAGCCACCCGATGTTGAAACTCCCTAGTAGACTCATGATATCCTAGTGCACGGAAGCATGCACTACAGGGTGACAGTATTTTTTTGGAGAAAAGGGTTCTGTCTACAATATTTTACCTACGAATTTTAGAAGGAAGACTTACATTAGAAGGAATTCGATTTGACCTTGCGAGTAACTTTTTACCTCTTATGAACTAAAAGAGAAGAGGAGCATGGTAGCCTAGTGGGTAGTGTGCTTGGCTACTGATCGAAGGGTCCCAGGTTCAAATCCAGGCGTAGCCTTTGGACACCTCCGAACAAAAAATCCTCGGAGTGCGAGGTGGTCCAGGAAAAGGAACTGGCCCCCCTACCCTGAATGTGTGAAATCGACATGCCTGTGGCTTAGTCTGGGGTGAGCTCCATCAAAACCAACCTTCGGGTTGAATCACAGAGTGAGTGATGAACTAAAAGAGACTTCAGGCTATCAAAGACTGCAGAAGCTGGGAAAATGTCTAGGTTAGTTCCAACTGCTTTAAATCATTCATAGAATGTTGTCTCCTTTGAATGGAGATAAGTTATGCATCACTTACTTGGAGAGGATCTTTCAAGCAATATTTTTTATTTGCCCTTACAACATTAAGAATTAAGGCATTGAATCTGCACTGCATGGACTGGTTTCCTAGTTGAAACTCAAATTATAACAATTGTCACCACAAAAATTTTCTATTAAATATTGGAAGAATTTTAAGTAATGGAGAGGTGATGCTTTTAAGTTTAAAATATTCACACTAAATCATCGAATAGACCAGGATCTACCAATCTAAACAAAATCAACAAAACAAAGAATTTATTTAAATTTTGAAATCAAGCATAACACAGAGCAAATTGTGAATTGCATCAATAAGAGCTTAGTAGCATGCTTTCCAAATAGTATATTGTTGGCTCAAGCCAAACGAGTAGCAATACTACCATTTAAGGTATGTTTTCCAAGGAGTGACTGTAGCGATGATCGCTGACCGATCATCGCTCAGCGATCATCACGATAGCCTACATGTGTTGTGTTACAATGCAAACATTTTCCAACAAGCGACTATTGCCAGAGTCGCTGGCACCGGTTGCTGAGCGATTATAGGAGGCTGCCCAAAGAGGTATCAGAATCGCAGTCGCTAATGATTATTCGCCAGGGAATCCAGTACAATCATTGCGTTCGGTTCAATAAAGCTCAATTTTTCTTTGGAAAAGGATGAGAAGCTGACAGAAAAAGTGAGATAACATACAGCACTATACGTTTTGCATCAACCTCTATATAGGGGATATATATCTGGACATGCATTTGAAAGAGAATACTTGGAAAGATCTCGCTGAAAACGTAAGACCAGGTGAATTCAATCATAATTCATAGTTTTCTTTTAGTGATTAATTTTTTTCTAGTCCGTAAGTTCTTAGTTGTTCTTAGTCTGTAAAGAATTTACAGAACTTTAGAATTTCATGAATTATGGCTATTCTGTCACCGTATTATCGAATTTTTTGATTGATAAATGGGGTGTCTTTATATTTTTTTAAAAATATTTATTATGTAATAAGTGTGATTATTTCCCACCTTATATAATTTGTGAATGAATACATTGGTGTTCCTTTGGTTCCACCTGGTCATCACCAATCAATACGGGGATAGGGTTGATGTGGTGGCTAGAGTACTGGCCACCCATCCTGAAGGCCTGGTTTTGATCCCGGCAGTGACAGATTATTCAGTGGCAAAGTGCATAGTGGAGGGCATTTCAGGATCAGTACTTCGTCCGTCGGATGGGACGTTAAGCCGTGGTCCCCTTGGCAACTTTCGTTAAGAGTAAGCTAATGCCGACGCCGGGTTTCTCTCCTCCCTTCCTCCGTTCCCTAGAAACTCCTACCATTACCCAATTATCCACCTATCCCTTATGGCGCAAATGACCTCAGCTGTCGGTCACCTCCCCTGAAAAACTAACTAACCAACCAATACACAAGGGAACACCGTGTCAGAATTTGGTAGCTTGCGTGGAGAAGGGTGCAGGGTTCCACTTGCAATTTTTTTTCTGTTTCTGATTTATCAAAAATGTCACTATCTCCTTCTTTTCCGTAGGAGCCAGCATCAATATACATGAATTTATAGTTGGCATCAAACCACAGCGAGCAGGACGATGGAAAAATAGCCCTTGTAATTAAAGAAAAGAGAACCGGTCTTGCTGGGAAGGACGATTCGAATGTGCTTTCCATCTATAATTCCGGTACAATTTGGGAAACTCCATCGTTGGTAGACCTGGTTTGTTTTACTTATTATTTCTTCAGAAGATAGGGAGGGCAAATATATCGGCATTAGTTTTTTTCTCAGAATACTTAAGGTAGAAATAACAATTTTGCTTATTTCACCAGTAGATATTCGGAATTGAAACCATAAGGAATGATAAGACTCCCCAGTTGTCAAAAACCTGCAAAAAGTATAATATTTTTACATTTCTTATTTTATAGTAATGAATAACAGAAATTATGAAACAATTTTTCTAAAAGTAACACCTGATAAAAATGTTTTCTTTTTCCCGTTGTGGACTAAAAAACGCTGAAAAAACATTTAGGACACCTATGACAGGGAAAGAAAGAGAAGTCACCGACAGCCTCAGAGGCTGCTCTCCATAAGAAAAGAAAAAATGACAGGCAAAATAAAAGCTGTCATTTCTACAATTCACCGAGGACCCCAGGCAAACCACGTCAAATTAAAGGATTCATCTGATGCAGGAATTACATTCGAAAGGGAAGAAGGTGAATCCCTGCCTGATAGTGAGCTGACAGAGAAGAGCGAACAAATATATGTTAGTGCAGAAGTTGCTCCATCAATAAATTTGGAAGAAGAGGTGATGAGAGGTGGAACCGATTGTGAGTTTCCAAAAAAAATGCTAAGGATAAATTTTTATGACTCCTTGAAAAAAGGGACGAAGAACGCAAACAGATATTAGAAACTTTACATGCTGATGAAGAGGATGATGACTTATTTTTAATACGATATAACCAAAGCCTCTTAGTATAGCCAAAGCAGTTAAGAAACTCAGTTCAGATTTTATTACTCAGATAAAGTTGTTAGCTTTACCACTCACTAGTTTATAATTTTGAGAATGAAATGAGAAGGCATAGGGACGCCAGCTGCATATTCCATCCTTTTTCACACCCTGCACATCGGCAAGTGAATTACCTCCACTCATTGGCAGTTCTTGACTAACCTCACCTGTTGATACCAGTGCATATAATATTTATGAAAAAGTGGAAGTGAATTCTTCTAGTTTCTGTCATTCAATATTTTATGTTTTTATGTTAACTTCAATCTTTCATTTCCTGTATCCAAATTATTTTAAGCACACATATTTCTTTTCAATAACGTGTAGCATGCATTCATTTCTAACGTACCTCAAAGTAAGTGCGAGTTTTTCATCTGGCCTGATTGGGCGAGGTGAAAAACTCGCTTTTGTTTCAATATGTCTTCCTAATGTCGTTCTCTATTAAACTTAAAATGAAATCAAACTTAGTGGGGTTCATACGAAAAAATTCACAAAACTTCTCGCTATCTTCCCGAAAATGGTTTTTGATTAATGTGAAAGAGTTTCCCTCCCCATTTCTTGTTTTATATATCTGATGGCCAGCTTTTTTCTTAGAAAGAAAGATTCGCTCTGCAACGCCAACGTTGTCTTCTTCCTCACTCAATAAAAAAGCAAGAATACTTATTTTTCACTCTCATGCTAGTCACTGTTCAAGCATACCCACAGGTCGAGAGTGCGGAGTGTACTACTTACGAGAACTTGCGAGTTGAACCTAATCGTAGACGCTTGTAGGAAAACGTCTAGGCAGCGGATTACCAGCGATGATTGCGGAACGATGAACGCTGAGCGATTATCGCTACCGTCACTCCTTGGAAAACGTACCTTTACGACAAGGTAATGAATATACATTAAGTGATTATTCACTCCCTACCCACGAAGTGACTTTGTAGGGCAGTACACTCTGTACACAAAAAAATCCCAGATGAAAATTTTCTTTGATATTGGTGAAAGCTATTATCAGAGGATACCTTGATGAAAGAGTAATGCAGAGGGAGATAAGACCACAGGAAGGTGTAATATTACCTTGTTTTGGAGTGGCTTGCATTGTCAGCGTTCCACTTCCTGCCTCACACCCCCAGTCTGTCCCCAATATGCCAATGCCTTCAGATGGGGCCTGCAAGAGACCAACAACAATGCACTCATAAGAATATACAAAGTAACTCCATCATCACCAAGATGCAATCACAGCAACCAAAATGCAGTCTCGTCCTTGGAGAAGTGTGAGACATATTTAAGCCTTTCTCTGCAGCAGGCGACGTTTCTTCTTGTTCTCCCTGCAGCACACTGTGCACAAAGTTTCTCTTCGTACCCGAGAAGATTATTCAACATCATGATGCATTCTACACGTAATCGGAAGGCATATAGTGGTGGAATTGTACACAAGGGGCTAGAAATATCCATCACTGTCTGGCAGTTTGTGTTCCTTCTAAATGTATGACATAACATGAGTAATAAAATGAATAATTTATTATAAATTAAATAGAGCAGCATGATGGCATAGTGGGTAGAGCACTTGGCTACTGATGGAAGGGTTCCAGGTTCAAATCAGGGTGAAACCTTTGGACACCCCCGAATGAAAAATCCTCAGAGTGTGAGGTGGCCCAGGGAAAGAAACCCTACATAATGCCTACCCTGAATGTATGAAATTCACATGCCTGTGGCTTAGTTAGGGGTGAGCCCTACCCTCACCTATGCAAACTAAACTTTGGGTTGAATCACTGAGTGAGTATGAAATTAAATAGATAATTATCATTAAAAACCAAATGTCGTTTCCTCAGCTACACATTCATATGTTTTCACATACTGTATAATCAGCTTGGTGGTATGTGTAATGACAATTAGCAGCAAGGAGAGGAGAGAGTGTATGTACATTTCATGTAACATGAAGACTGAAAAACATGCAAGACTTTGCTATCCTGTTTTCTTACTATCCTTAACCCTTTGAGTGCCACCGATTTTTTGATGGGTACACCCAGAAATGCCATGGGTATTTTGCTAATTTTGTAGGTCTTCATTCAAAAAATCATTATATGTTTGTTTGTTGTTACTTGAACATGATTTCTTCTGCAGATGAAAATGAATACTTTCTTCCAAATTAATATGAAAAAAATTGGCTGATTTTCTCAATTACCTGCACTTTATAGTTTAATTTGGAACTTACAGGATTGAATAATTTTATTTCTCAATTTTGAGCAATAAATCGAGAAATAATATCAAATTTAAAAGATATACATATAAAAGATAATTATTATACTAAGATATGATGATATAATATCCAAGGAATTTGCACTAATTTTCCATAAATATTCGATTGAGTAATACAATGCAAATTGCATAAAATTCAAGGAAAATTATCAAAATGATTGGATGCATAGAATGTGAATATTTTCGCAGACAAAAGAACATTTGGGTGTGAAATCGTTATGAAACATGGTATCTGAATAATTATTACAAGAATTTATGTCTATTATTACTTACAAATTGTCAACAAATACATTAAAAATTATTGAAAATACATACTCATACATAGGAAACGATGGTAACATCACAAACCCTATTCAAAATCAAATAAATATTGTTCATATTATTCACAAATATGATGAGACCCACAAATTCCATGCTGACCTAATTCATTTTTCACGCAGTTCTAGATCTATAGGCAGGGCCACGGTCTTTCCTACTGCAAACAGCACAAACTTTTTCCCTCCGCCCCTAAAGTTTCCTTATCCCATATTATCCTGGCAATACTGTGCTGGGAGCTGACTGACTGGGATTATTCCATCTAAGTCACCATTCACTCACAATGCTATCTATTATTTCTGACAAAAAATACACTCGTGTTATTTGTTTCTGGATTGTTTGATTTAAAAGTAAGATAAGCATTTAGCACCATTCTGGAAATTACATTGACTATTTTCTTCCAGTATTTCAAATAATCTTCTCTCATCTAAATAAACATACAACATAGTACCGGAGGAATAAATGCCTCCCATGTAACCATTCTACTGCTCCTAAGGATTTGTGGACTTTCCTTTGGAAATTCTTGACCCTTCCGAATGACTGAATTGCTTTTGGCTATCGAGTTGGTGGAAAGGGAGAAAACTGGCTTTTTTGTGATTTCTTTTCTCGATACCCAAGAATAAGAAGCTCTTCACTTATAAAATACTTTTTCTTGCCTACACTAAAATTTTCTCTGATAGTTTGAAGTAGCATGGTCCAGAATACGTTGTTAAAAAGAGGTTGAAGTACATGATTGGAGAAGATTTTTGTGGCGGTAGGTGTTGGGGAGTTTCCAGGAATTAAAAATTTGGAGCGGGGAGTGAATCACAAATGTCCTGAACCTCAATGAATTCTGAAGAATGATACCGGCTTCCACTATCACGTTCATTAGAACTGTCGCTATCATTACCTATTATAGTCAATAATTTGCAGTCTCTTCTTAGGAAGGATTATCACGATTTCATCTGAGTCTGATAACACTTCCCCTTCACTAGTGTCACGACAAAAATAAGACCTGTCTTCTGTTTCCACAGAGTCATCGTAACTTAATTATAGTAACTTAACATCGTAGAGCTAACTTAATTTAGGAATATACTTTACCAAAGTGCTTCTTATATTTTTTATGTTATTTAAATATTTCATTAGTTATCGACATGGTGTAATTAATACCAATGTTTTCAATAGATAGCAGTTTATTGTTGACAAAGAGTGTTCAAAAATATCATTATTAATAAAATTCAAAACAAAGAGTTGCATTTGCAAGGGAATAGATTATAACTAAGTAAGAAAATAATCAACCAATTTTAGAATAAGTATTAGCGAGATTGAGCATGTATCTTCAATTTGTAAATTAAACGTGACAACAACACGTCAGTCGTGTTCTGAAGCCAAAATGAGTTAAAAAGAGCTTGTGAAAAAATTGAGTGTAACTAAAATGCGCAATATTGATTTACTGTGCATGCATTATCACATCATAGATGAGTTTCCATACATAGTTGTTTTCCTGGATCGGTATCCATTCATTAAATAACAAATAGCTCTTTTATGGGAGTTTGAATCACGGAGTCATGGTGGAACCTCCTTAATAAGCTTTGACAGAATGCAAAGTCTGCTTCAAAGCATCCACAGCACCGCCTAGTGGCAGGTAGACGAAAAAGAGTCACATAAAACGTATATAATTTACCTGCATACAATAGTTTACAACCACACTTTAGCGGCGTTGATTTTTTTACTTTCATAACCAATAAAAAATACTTAATGTCAATTTAAAATTTGAGGCTTAAAATATAAACTCCAGAGTTTCTTTTTCCGGAATAAACTTTCAATCAAGGCAATAAAAAAATAAAAGAAAACCACCGTATTAAGTTGAGCCCAATAAGCTTCTTTGAGGTACACCTATTCCAAATTGTTATTATTACTCCAAATTATACACCGATGGACCCAAACAGCTTCCTTGAGGAACACCTATGCCCAATTGTTATTATTACTCCAAATTATTGTGCCAAACTACCACATTGTCAACCATACCGTGCTAGCACCCCATAGCATCCGCATCCACTCACCTCTGTTTGCATGTCACACACTCCAAGAGGACGAGATCCACGTGTTGCTTGAAGTGCTCCTCCAGCTGGCCCCGGTTGCGGTATGCACTGCCGCAGTGGTTGTACGCAAAAAACATCACCAGCCCAGGATCCTGCAAAGGAGCAGGCCTCTCCCCATCCGTGCCGTGGTTCGTAGTGGACGGTACCAGCTCGTGCTGCTTCCTGTGCCACACCAGTTTCTTCTTCCACTTGAAGGTCTTGGGGCAAACGAGGCACTTCAAAGTCCTCTAGTCCGAGTGCTTCCTCATGTACATCTTCGGCTCTGACGGCATGATGAACCGCCTTGGGCACATGAGACACTGGTGGATTGGACCGAGGGGGTCGTGGAGGACCCTCCGGTGCTGGCTCAGGGAGCTTTTGGACCTCAAAGTCATGCCGCACACATGGCGGATGAACGTCATCGAGGGCAAGTGCATCAGCTGCTCTTTTGTTCGCCTGAAAAAGAAAAATCAGATGTAACTATCAGGCAGGAATACTCTTTTTTGGTGCTTTTTAGTTCTAGATGGCCAAACGTTTCTGTAAATGGCATTGTAAAAAGAAAATTCGCTGTGAAAAGACGCTAGTAAGTATACCTTTGTTGCCTAAATGGCCAATCTTCTTTCCCCCGAACGCATTGCTAAGAATTGTAACGCGGTATTCGCGGAACCCAGGGAACTCTACCTGTGCCCTTGTTTCTAAATTTTCACACACCAAAAGTCTGATAGTGGAGAGGCATCACCCGCTTTTCAACTGCACGGTCTTCACAAGCCGTGACATCCGAACAGCAACCTATTTTTATGGCGGAACTACTACTCATTCACCCTGGTTAAATCCCGTGGGGAAGACTGAGGTCATAACCGAAAGGGAGGGGTGTGTGTTGGGACCACTATAATATAGACATGAACAAAAGAATGCAGAGCCTAATTTTATACTTTATACAGTGGAAAATACTGTGGAAGCATGACTGATAATCAGTAAAACTTAATTGCATAATAAACTTGCGTGTAAGCTGATTTCTGTTTGTAAAAATTATGGTTAAACCCTTAATGCTTAGACCATTGGTGCTTCATTAGGCACACAATCCACTTCATGTTAAATAAAAAATGAATGCTAAGTACCGATCCAACATTTTCTGGAATAAAATTAAAATATGAACAACAATGCAGAATTTCCAGAGATGAAAACTTATCACATTTTTCATCGTAATTTTAAGGGCAAATGTTACACCTAATGTCCATTATTATACTTTTTAAAGGATGCAGTTGAACTGGTAACAATTAAAATATCACTAAATATAAACATAAACCACACGTGACCACCAGGCAAGCTCTTATTGACCACGGCTGCACAACCGGCTGCCCGTTGGAAATAGATGGTTCATATAACATATAAATAGAAATAGATCATAGATAAAATCCAACCATTGAGAGCTGGTTGGTGCTGATTGGTCGAAGGTAGAACCACAACAGGCAGGCATAACAGGCAACAGTTTGTGTGACACGACCTTAAGGGCTTGTAAGCGTCGTTCAACAATATAACGTCAAGACTTCAAAAAGCATTTTGCTATTGGCTTATTTCTGCCACTGGAGCTTCGATGCCGAGCTATAAAGCCACCATATGCCTATGAATTTTATATATCACTGACTGTATGTAAAAGAACTCACTGCCTCAGTTGAAATCCACGTAATCACAGGAGTACCCATTAAAAATTAAATATATAATTCAACGTTTAACTGGTCAAAACAGTGAATATGCATGGGAAATACTATGTTGACACATGCTGCTTAACTTTGAGGATGAATTAAGCTCTTATAAACCATTGTAGTCGAAAAATTCTTATAGTTAGCACTAATTTGCTAAATTGGGAACACAAAACCTAATACATTTTATTTTAAATTACAAAACCATGAAATAAGCAGTAAAATTAAAAAAATCAACCTTTTTTCTCTGTATGGATAAATTAAGTGGGTAAGACATCAATAACAGAGAAAACTACGCTAGACTTATGAAGTCTTTTGTATAAGTGTAGTATTGCAAAAATACAAATGTTGATGAAAGAAAATGCTATCACAAATTACCTACAGATACTGGACTAGATTCCGACCCAGAAGTAACAAACCAGAGTAATGTTGATAACATTGAGGCATTACGAGGTCATGGGTAGGGAAAAATAATTGCATTTACTGTACCCATAAATCTTATTTTTTATTACAAACAGTATCACCAAATTCAGACCACTTTACTATTTCTGTGCAATGCTTCATAATACACATGCGACCTAGTTAAGATCACAATGTGTCATTTCTTTCTCTTAATTGAGTATAATTGGGTTTCAATCAATTCCAACTGAATTAAAAAGAAGTTCAGAAAGTTAAAAACATTATTTCTCTGCGGGTTGTAAAATTTCATGAAATTCTTCAAAATTGAAAGTCAGTAGCCAGGTTAACCCTTTGAGTGCCACCGATTTTTAGGAAGGGTATACCCAGAAATGCCATGGGTATTTTGCTAATTTTGTAGGTCTTTATTCAAAAATCATTATTTGTTTGTTTGTTGTTACTTGAACATGATTTCTTCTGTAGTTGAAAATGAATACTTTCATCCAAATTAATATGAAAAAAATTGGCTGATTTTCTCAATTACCTGCAATTCAGAGTTTAATTTGGAACTTACAATATTGAATAATTTTATTTCTCAATTCCCAGTCAACACAGGCGTGGTGAAGAGGTCATGTAAGAGGTCATACGTGAGACATCTTTTCGACTCGGCTGTCGGAGCTCTTCTAGAGGTCTCCGCGACTCTTACTGTATGACCTCTTTTGAACTGGACTGTAGGAGGTCTCCGCGACTCGTGCTGTGTGACCTCTTTACAATTCGCCGGCAGGTCTTAAAGAGGTGTTCGCGACTCGTGCTGTATGACCTCTTTTCTGATCCACCTAGTGGTAGACCACGGAAACGACACATTCAGTTGGCAGTTGGCGCGTGTTTCCCTGGTGAATCGGTGTGTTTTTTGCGACTCGGCTTCTTTATATTTTTTGACCTCTCCTTCGTTTGGACTTCGCTCTCCTGTTTTGACCTCTGCACCTGATTGGATTACCCTGCAGGGTCATGATGGAATTGCTGCCTTCGAGCATACTTTGGACCTCACTCTCCCGTTTTCGACCCTCGAGCACCGTTTGGACTATCAGCACAGTTATATTTACATTGACCCTGCCTCCTTCGGACTTTCTTTGGACGCTGATTTATTTGATCCTGCCTGAATTTTATCCATCGAATAACTTACCCAATTTTTCGGGGTTTGTTCTAAAATTGGTAGACCAATTGTGGCACTAGTCCGTACGGCGTGTGTGAGTAGTGTTCGTGCACGGACTTCGTCCTGAATTTCAAGGTAAATTTCGTTTGTATGCACTCCTTTTGCCTTATTTATAATACCTACTGTTTATTATGTTTAGTTCGCAATGAAATATATTTACGCTACTCATTTTGTTCTCGCCCTGCTTTTGAAATCTTCACAGAATCTGGACATTTATTTGGATCAACCTTCTTTGGTATTCATTCGGATTCCTAAAAAAAATTATACCCTTTGGTACACTCTACTGATCTGGCTTTGTTTCGACCCGTTTTTCATGGGATTGACTTTTGTTGGACCCGATCGTGTGCATCGCGCACCTTGTCTGGTTCGCAGAAAGTGTACATCGAGCTAAAAACCAAGGTGAGTAACGTTCATACAGTACTTATATCATATGTTAATTGCCGAGGGTGGGATATGTCAGGGCAGTCTCGATTTACAGGCTTGACACTCATATCTATGGTACGTGTCATGAGAGTGATCCGATGAGAACTCATAGCACGGAGAAATGCGAGGTTTGCTTTGAATACGCTGCCTCATTTAACGTGGTTACTCGATCTGGTGCTAATTCCACTACTAATATTCCATTGCTTATCTGTTATGCACACGGCATTTTCATTCTGCTCAAGGAAAAATTTTCGAATCATATTGTGAGCATATGCTAAAAATGTTTTCATGTCATTTTAGGAGCCACTCATTTTATGCTCATGCACTCATTGCATCACACATAGCACTCATGCAGTCCGCATATGGTAGAAAAAATTTGATGTTATGTGCTCAACATATTTTTAGCATAAGTTCATAGAACATGTCTAAAATATTTTGGTGGAAATAGCTCATTGTTTATTGATAGACATGTTTATTTATACGTTTCCAGAACTCACAACTTTGCAGTTTTGTGTTGAATTTACCAGTCCACGATCGTGTTCAGTCATGTTACGATAACTGATCATAACCAATATTGCCATCATCGTCGCGCTTAATTTCGTCGGTATGTCGATGGTTTTTGTACCGTACCTAAATTAATGTTAATGATAGTAAATAACTGTGTTGTATGTTCATAATTGTGCCGATGGTGTTTATTTAGATCAACGTTCATCTCATATTTCACGGCGTTTAGAAAGGGTATAACAACATCGCAAAGCAGAGTGGCGGCGAATTATGTTGAGAAACGAATGTGGGAGTTCGTCAGAGTAAACTCCTCGCTAAATTGCATTTTAAGCTATTGGTGTTCACGGCAGCTTAATTTGATAATGGGATGATCATCCTATCATCGATGATCATGTTTGAGCATTCAGGTACGGCGAGTATAATTATTTACGTAATTGAAAATAGGTGTTGTTGAATAAAAGTCATCAATTTGCCATTGTTTTTAATAACTCTTCCAATGTTTTTCATTGGATTCCTGCCTCGAGTAGTAATGACAATTCTTTTTCTTCTTTCAGACATGTTATATTATTACCGTATTCGGCATTTTAGAATGAGCTAACGAGGACATAATTCAACTATAGAGCATATATGAACGTGAAAACGTCGGAATTGTTGATTGACCTTAGTGCAGCGACGAGTGTTGAAACCATTTAAAGGAACTTCCTCTCGGGAAAATGTAGTTAGGTATGTACCGTATGTACATTACTGATTCTGAGACGAGAGTGGATTAAAAATAACTTTGGTCATTAAATACGTAGAACAAATAAAATTAAAGTTGTGTTGTTGGTGTTGTGCAAAAGCTATCTCAATTCTATCTATTCTCGTGTCGTGTGCTGTCATACTGGTTTTCTTTGAGAAGATGCGTAGTATGTTGAAACGCATGTTTAATGTGGTACGGATCGTCAAGTGAATGAAATAATTGAATTTAGAAGGAATACTAATAAATGTTTGCATCTACAGCTGCTTCGTTTTATAATCATTTCCCGAAAGTCGTGAAAATTAAGTGTGAATACATGTGTGTAGGAAGTCATTGCAGTAGTAGCAATGATGTGGCTACTAAGTACCAAATTATGCAGAAACCTTTGAAGACTGCTGTTGCTGGATTGAGTTCTGTGTATGAAAAAATAAGATTTCAAAATTTTGTTCTCTCCAGCAAGAGTCCAGCAAACAATTGTTGTTATTTGAGAACTAAGGAAATAGTGTATATAAAAGCCATAGGCCTAAACAATGGTACTCCTTTTATTATTGGCAATGTTCTACAGGGCTCAAAAGACATGTTATTTTATCCATTAGATTCTCATTCCATGGATATTCACCTTGGTGGAAAATGGAGCACTGATAAAACCATTAATGTTAGCCAAATTTTATCCAAGGCAGTGTGCCTACCATATAACAGTGCAGAGGACTGCTTTTTCCCTATGCTGCACACTCTATTACATTAATAATTTTTTTAGTGCCGTTGGGTGGGGCATAGCTATACTATTCAGGGAGTGTGAACTAATGCCATCTGGTTAGTAGTTAGTTTCATGATTAATCCATTGATCTGTTTTGCCACGCATTTTTATAATATTACAACATGTCATTTAATTACAGATGTCCTACTTCGTGGTATTGGCAGAAAACTGGTGCGCTGTAATTCCAGGTTCTTGGATTGATGAGGAACAAGGCATCTATAAATGGCCAAGAAATGAAAGGATAAGAGTGGCTATTTGTCGTCACCTAGAGCCTGATTGCTCCTGGCATGCTGACAAGTATGACAGAGTATTAAGACCTTATGGTATATTGGTGTGAATGGTTTTTAATTTGGTGAATATTGAGTAAAGTGGAGTTGTATTAGCATATGTACTTTTCTGCAGATACCCTAAAGGAGGCTAGAGAAGTTGAGGTCAGAATGGCTGAGTTGAGTACTGAAAATGAAGAGCACATCCAATGGGCTTCACAAGGGAGTAAAGGGAAGAGGCGTGTGAAGCGGAAAAATTTTGATGATTATATCTTTGAGCAGGGAACTGAAGGTATGCTTGTGGTCCAATGTGAATAATTTTCTGTAAATACAGCTCAACTTATCCTTTGCTATTATTGGAGTACATGTTCTTTAATATTCCTATTTAGGGTAGGAAATGATGCATTAGATGAGTTGCCGGTTCCTCCAGCTTCATTCAAAGTCCCACGAATTGCAACTGAGGTAGAGGGCATCAATGATGAAATACCCATAGGTAAAGTGGTCACCAGTAGAGTAATAAAATTATGACAATTTGACTTTATTGAAACTTGCACTTTTTTGTCTCTGTGAAGAGGTGGATGCTTGAATGGTTGAAATAATTTACTTTTCCTTGCAAAAATTAATTTAAAAACTGCATCTGATAAGGGATCAAAAGTAAATGAACATGTAGTGGCAACTGGTATGGACTATTGGAATTCTATTGAAAAGTGCTAGCTTTCTAAGATAATATAATTATTGCCTACAATTCAAAATCTAATGGGTTACATAATAGTTTTGCAGATATCAAGTTCACGTGCCAGAGGAGCTCAACCTCTACCAACAGCTGAGGTAAGGTGAACTGGATGTTGTGCTTTAGATTGGAGAAATAATTTCACATATTTATATGAACTATTTTATATTTGTTGTTTCATTTGTATTCTGGCTCAGGCATTGCAACCGAAAGGCAGAGAGCAATAGTGCCTTCTTCATCAGAAGCCGATGGATCTGATGGTGGTACGTATTGATTTTTTCGTTTTTCATCCAACTGTGACAGAAAAATCAAATTTATGCCTGAATTTTCCATTTATCAGAAGGCTAAAGTAAAAATCAACTCTTTCAGAAAATGACATGGCTAACTTGATAAAAAAGAATTTGAGAAATTGCATTGCAAGACTGGAGAGGATTGAAAGAAAGCAGGAAGTCATGGAAAATAAATTGGATTTCCTGCTGGCACTTAGAGAAGACCCTGATCTAGGAATTATGAGTTCTACTACAAGGACAAGTCTAGATGAACTTCCAAGTTTACCCTTAACAGCAATGTGGGAGCTAAAAAAATTTTAGGGCAAACTCCAAAATGCAGAGGAAGCCCGGAAGCAATTGGTGAGTGATTCTTCTAATTATTTATAGTAAGAGTACACTATTACTGAAGATTTCCATTTCTTGATTATCTTTAAGTCATCATATCAGCATTGCATTTTTTTCTTACAATCAGTGATTGATATTAGGAAATTTCCACTGCTAATTCAAAGCGCTCAGATGAAGTGAGATACTTTTGATACTTTGCAGAAGCTGAAAGTGAAAATGATCGGTGGAGTCAATGGTGAAGCCCATCTGAGGAAAACATTATCATCATTCCTATCAAATAATTTAGCCTATGATTTAACATGGATGGGTCCACAACATGGCTCTAAAAAGGGAGGATGCTCAAAAGAGACTGTGCCTGAGCAGAACTAAATTTTCAGGCATCCTTATAGGTATGGAGAGACTTACTTAGTGCCAGCATTTCATATGATTTGTGTCTTCCATTTCTTTTTACATCTTAAATCAGATATTGCTAAGAAAAGATTAAGTAGTAATTTCCTTCAAAACATTTAAAAAAATACATTTGTGTATTTTCCAGCCACCGTTCTGGAGTCCCACCCAATGACCACAATCGCCAGCCTGGAGAGGGTGGCTAAACAGTGGCTGCAACATGCAGGGGATCGCATTAAATATGCAGAAAAGAAGAGGATTGACAATGAAGAAGTTTAATTTTTAATAGTCTTCCACTCTCATAATTTAATGATGTTTTTCAAGCCAATTTTCAAGTGCTAAGATATAATTGATGTATTATTGTTTCATAAACTCTGTATTTAAGTAAGAGCTAGGTCTCTATTATATGGATGTTTTGATCTTATGAACTGTTCTTACTGAAGTAATTCCCATCACCTTGATCCTCTTCCTATTAGAATTTGAATAATCTAATGGTCTGTGCACTTTCAGCTACAGCTCAACCACAATGCAGTTTGTGGAATTTGCTAGTGAAATCAGATTCTCAAAAAATGTTCTAATGTCTATAATTTTCAATCACAGGTTTTTTTCCAGTTTTGTTTCAATTATTTGTCGACTTTTGTAAAATCACTGGACTGAATATTTGAATCGGATCATTCGTAATTCTAGGATTTCAAACTAGGTGGCACCACTCATTCATAGTAGATCGTATCGTAGTTCTGCCATTACACACTAGGTGGCACCACAATCGTAGGGAAGTCTTGTACAGGTCATAGGAAAATTCATGTAGGAGCTCATTAGGGGGCTCTTAAAGGACCTCGTAAAAGACTCCTACAGTGTTGCATCTGATGTCATAAGTATCTCGTTGTGAGGTCTTTAGGAGGCTCTCGCAAGACTCCTACAAATTCCTAAGACCTCTTTATGAGGTCATATAGGACTCCTATGTGTTGATTGGGTTTTCAGCAATACTTCGAGAAATAATATCAAATTTATAGAAATAAACCATAGATATATATACACAAAAAAGATTATTATTTATCTTATATATGATCATATAATATCCAAGGAATGTGCACTAATTTTCAATAAATATTCGATGGAGTAATACAATGCAAATTGCATAAAATTCAGGTAAAATTATCAAAATGATTGGAGGTATAGAATGTGAATATTTTCGCAGACAAAAGGACATTTGGGTGTGAAAACGTTATGAAACATGGTATCTGAATAATTATAACAAGAATTTATGTCTATTATTGCTTACAAAATGTTAACATGTACATTAGAAATTATTGAAAATACATACTCATACTTAGAAAACGATGGTAACATCACAAACCCTATTCAAAATCAAATAAATAATGTTCATATTATTCACAAATATGATGAGACACACAAATTCCATGTAGACCTAATTCATTTTTCACGCAGTTCTAGATCTATGGACAGGGCCACGGCCTTTCCTACTGCAAACAGGACAAACTTTTCCCTCCACCCTGAAAGATTCCTTATGCCATATATTCCTGGCGATACTGTCCTTGGAGCTGACTGACTGGGATTATTCCATCTAAGTAACCATTCACTCACAATGCTATCTATATTTCTGACAAAAAATTTACTCTTGTTATTTCTTTCTGGATTGTTTGATTTGTAAGTAAGATAAGCATTTAGCACCATTCTAGAAATTACATTGACTATTTTCTTGCAGTATTTCATATAATCTTCTCTCATCTAAATATACATACAACATAATACCCGAGGAATAAATGCCTCCCATGTAACGATTCTACTGCTCATAAGGATTTGTGGACTTTCCTTTGGAAATTCTTGACCCTTCCGAATGACTGAATTGCTTTTGGCTATCGAGTTGGTGGAAAGGGAGAAAACTGGCTTTTTTGTGATTTCTTTTCTCGATACCCAAGAATAAGAAGCTCTTCACTTATAAAATACTTTTTCTTGCCTACACTAAAATTTTCTCTGATAGTTTGAGGTAGTATGGTCCAGAATACGTTGTTAAAAAGAGGTTGAAGTACATGATTGGAGAAGAGTTTTGTGGCGCTAGATGTTGGGGAGTTTCCAGGAATTCCAAATTTGGAGCAGGGAGTGAATCACAACTGTCCTGAACCTCAATGAATTCTGAAGAATGATACCGGCTTCCACTATTACGTTCATTAGAACTGCCGCTATCATTACCTACTATAGTCAATAATTTCAGGCCTCTTCCTAGGAAGGATTATCACGCTTTCATCTGAGTCTGATAACACTCCACCTTCACTAGTGTCATGACAAAAATTAGAGCTGTCTTTTGTTTCCACAGAGTCGTCGTAACTTAATTAGAGTAACTTAACGTCGTAGAGCTAACTTAAATTAGGAATACACTTTACCAAAGTGCTTCTTATATTTTTTATGTTATTTAAATATTTCATTAGTTATAGACATGGTGTAATTAATACCAATGTTTCCAAATGATAGCAGTTTATTGTTGACAAAGAGTGTTCAAAAATATCATTATTAATAAAATTCAAAACAAAGAGTTGCATTTGCAAGGGAATAGATTATAACTAAGTAAGAAAATATTCCACCTATTTTAGAATACATATTAGCGAGATTGAGCATGTATCTTCACTTTGTAAATGAAACGTGACAACAACACGTCAGTCGTGTTCTGAAGCCAAAATGAGTTAAAAAGAGCTTGTAAAAAAATAGAATGCAACTAAAATGCACAATATTGAATTACTGTATTTGTATTATCGCATCATAGATGAGTTTCCATACATAGGTGTTTTCCTGGATCGGAATCCATTCATTAAATAACAAATAGCTCTTTTATGGGAGTTTGAATCTCGGAGTCATGGTGGAACCTCCTTAATAAGCTTCGACAGAATGCACTGACCCCTTCAAAGCATCCACAGCACTGCCTAGTGGCAGGTAGACGGAAAAGAGTCACGTCACACGTATATAATTTACCAGCATACAATAGTTTACCACCATACTTAAGCGGCGTTGAATTTTTCCACTCTCATAACCAATAAAAAATACTTAATATCACTAAAAAATTTGAGGCTTAAAATATAAACTCCGGAGTTTCTTCTTCCAGAATAAACTTTCAATCAAGGCAATAAAAAAATAAAAGAAAACCACCGTATTATGTTGAGCCCAATAAGCTTCCTTGAGGTACACCTATTCCAAATTGTTATTATTACTCCAAATTATTGCGCCAAACTACCACATGGTCAACCGTATCGTGCTAGCACCCCATGCCATCCGCATCCACTCACCTCTGTTTGCATTTCATACACTCCAAGAGGACGAGATCCACGTGTTGCCTGAAGTGCTCCTCCAGCTGACCCCGGTTGCGGTACGCACTGCCGCAGTGGTTGCACGCAAACCACATCACCAGCCCGAGATCCTGCACCGGCACCGGCCTCTCCCCATCCTCGCCGTGGTTCGTCGTGGATGGCACCAGTTCGTGCTGCTTCCTGGGCCACATCAGGTTCTTCTTCCGCTTGAAGCTCTTGGGGCAAACGAGGCACTTGAACGTCCTCTCGTACGAGTGCTTCCTCATGTGCATCTTCAGCTCCAACGGCATAATGGATCACCTTAGGCACATAGGACACTGGTGGATTGGACCAAGGGGGTCGTGGAGGACCCTCCAGTGCCGGCTCAGGGAACTCTTGGACCTCAAAGTCATGCCGCACACATGGCAGGTGAACGTCATCGGGGGCAAGGGCATCAGCTGCTCTTTTGTTCGCCTGAAAAGAGAAATCAATCGGTAACTATCGGGGAGGAATACTCATTTTTGGTGCTTTTAAGTTCTAGATGGGATGACCTTTCTGTAAATGGCGTCGTGAAAAGAAAATGCACTGTGAAAAGACGCTAGTAAGTATCACTTTGTTGCCTAAATCGCCAATCTTCTTTCCCCCAATCGCATTGCTTAGAATTGTAACGCGGTATTCCCGGAACCCAGGGAACTCTACCTGTGCCCTTGTTTCTAAAGTTTCACACACCAAAAGTCTGATAGTGGAGAGGCATCACCCGCTTTTCGACTGCACGGTATTCACAAGCCGTGACATCCGAAAAGCAACCTATTTTTATGGCGGAACTCCAAGTCATTAATCCTGGTTAAATCCCGTGGAGAAGACTGAGGTCATAACCGAAAGGGAGGGGTGTGTGTTGGGACCACTATAATACAGACATGAACAAAAGAATGCAGTGCCTAATTTTATACTTTATACAGTGGAAAATACTGTGGAAGCAAGACTGATAATCAGTAAAACTTTATTACATAATAAACTAGCATGTAAGCTGATTTCTGTTTGTAAAAATTACGGTTAAACCCTTAATGCTTAGACACTTGGTGCTTCATTAGGCACACAATCCACTTCATTTTAAATAAAAAATGAATGCTAAGTACCGACCCAACATTTTCTAGAATAAAATTAAATATGAACAACAATGCAGAATTTCCAGAGATGAAAACTTATCACATTTTTAATTGTAATTTTATAGGCAAATGTTACTTCTTATGTACATAATTATACATTTTAAATGATGCAGTTGAACTGGTAAAAATTAAAATATCACTAAATATAAACATACATAGCACGTAACCACGAGGCAAGCTCTTATTGACCACGGCTGCACAACGGGCTGCCAGTTGGAAATAGATGGTTCATATAACATATGAATGGAAATAGATCATAGATATAATCCAAACATTGAGAGCTGGATGGTGCTGATTGGTCGATGGTAGAACCACAACCGGCAGGTATTACCAGCAACAGTTGGTGTGACACGACCTAAAGGGCTTGTAAGCTTCCCTCAACAGTATGACGTAAAGATTACAAAAAGCATTTTGTTATTGGCTTATTTATGCAACTGGAGCTTTGATGCCGAGGTATAAAACCCCATTAGCCTATAAATTTTATATATCTCTGACTGTATGATGGTGAAAAATATTTGATGCAGGTGAAATACTGTGCACATTAATAAGAACAGAATGCTGCAGCTAGCTAAGGAACGCATCAGGTGAAAACCCAACATAGCAGGGTGAAATACTTCTATGTCATGTTTATGCTAGCATTACTATCACTGGTGCAATTTTTTATCTACCACTGAAACTAATTTAGCCTAATTCATTGCTTACAAATTTAAAATAACTCACTGCCTCAGTTGAAATCCACGTAATCACAGGACTATCCATTAAAAATTAAATATATTATTCAACGTTTAACTGGTCAAAACCGTGAATATGCATGGGAAATACTATGTTGACACATGCTGCTTAACTTTGAGGATGAATTAAGCTCTTATAAATCATTGTAGCCGAAAATGTCTTATAGTTTGCACAAATTTGCTAAAATGGGAACCAAAAATCTAAGACATTTTATTTTAAATTACAAAACCATGAAATAAGCATTAAAATTAAAAATATCAACATTTTTTCTCTGTATGGGTAAATTAAGTGGGTAAGACATCAATAAAAGTGAAAACTACGCTAGACTTATGAAGTCTTTTGTATCAGTGTAGTATTGCAGCAGTAGCAGTGTAGCTCTTAGTCACATGTCAGCAGGTTAAAAAGAGGTTGAAGTACATGATTGGAGAAGATTTTTGTGGCGCTAGATGTTGGGGAGTTTACAGGAATTCAAAATTTGGAGCAGGGAGTGAATCACAAATGTCCTGAACCTCAATGAATTCTGAAGAATGATAACGCTTCCATTATCATGTTCATTAGAACTGCCGCTATAATTACCAACTATAGTCAATAATTTCCGGCCTCTTCCTAGGAAGGATAATCACGCTTTCATCTGAGTCTGATAACACTTCCCCTTCACTAGTGTCACGACGAAAATGAGACCTGTCTTCTGTCTCCACAGAGTCGTCATAACTTAATTAGAGTAACTTAAAGTCGTAGAGCTAAGTTAATTTAGGAATATACTTTACCAAAGTCATTCTAATATTTTTATGTTATTTAAATATTTCATGTTTACGGACATGGTGTAATTAATACCAATGTTTCCAAATAATAGCAGTTTATTGTTGACAAAGAGTTTTCAAAAATATCATTATTAATAAAATTCAAAACAAAGAGTTGCATTTGCAAGGGAATAGATTATAACTAAGTAAGAAAATAATAAACGTATTTTAGAATACGTATTAGCGAGATTGAGCATTTATCTTCACTTTGTAAATTAAAATTGATAACAAGACGTCAGTCATGTTCTGAAGCCAAATGAGTTAAAAAGAGCTTGTAAAAAAATTTAATGCAACTAAAATGCACAATATTGAATTACTGTGCATGCATTATCACATCATAGATGAGTTTCCATACATAGGTGTTTTCCTGGATCGGAATCCATTCATTAAATAACAAATAGCTCTTTTATGGGAATTTGAATCTCGGAGTCATGGTGGAACCTCCTTAATAAGCTTCGACAGAATGCACTGACCCCTTCAAAGCATCCACAGCACTGCCTAGTGGCAGGTAGACAAAAAAGAGTCACATCACACATATATAATTTACCAGTATGCAATAGTTTACCACCACGCTTTTGCGGCATTGAATTTTTTCACTTTCATAACCAATAAAAAACACTTAATGTCAATTTAAAATTTTAGGCTTAAAATATACACTCCAGAGTTTCTTTCTCCGAGTAAACTTTCAATCAAGGCAATAAAAAAATAATAGAAAACCACCGTATTAAGATGGGCCCAATAAGCTTCCTTAAGGTACACATATTCCAAATTGTTATTATTACTCCAAATTATACACCGATGGACCCAACCAGCTTCCTTGAGGTACACCTATTCCCAATTGTTATTATTACTCCAAATTATTGCGCCAAACTACCACATTGTCACCGTACCGTGCTAGCACCCCATGCCATCCGCATCCACTCACCTCTGTTTGCATTTCATACACTCCAAGAGGTCGAGATCCACGTGTTGCTTGAAGTGCTCCTCCAGCTGGCCCCGGTTGCAGTACGCAATGCCGCAGAGGTTGCAACCGAACCACATCACCAGCACAGGATCCTGCACCGGCGCCGGCCTCTCCCCATCCGTGCCGTGGTTCGTCGTAGACGGCACCAGCTCGTGCTGCTTCCTGTGCCACATCAGGTTCTTCTTCCACTTGAAGCTCATGGGGAAAACGAGGCACTTGAACGTCCTCTCGTCCGAGTGGTTCCTCATGTGCATCTTCAGCTCCGACGGCATAATGGATTGCCTTGGGAATATACGACACTGGTGGATTGGACCAAGGGGGTCGTGGAGGACCTTCCGGTGCCGGCTCAGGGTGCTCTTGGACCTCAAAGTCATGCCGCACACATGGCAGGTGAACGTGTTCGGGAGCAAGTGCGTCAGCTGCTCTATTGTTCGCCTGAAAAGAGAAATCATACGGTAACTATCAGGGAGGAATTCTCTTTTTTGGTGCTTTTAGGTTCTAGATTGGCAAACGTTTCTGTAATTGGCGTCGTGAAAAGAAAATGCACTGTGAAAAGACGCTAGTAAGTATACCTTTGTTGCCTAAATCATCAATCTCTTTCCCCCGATCACATTGCTTAGAATTGTAACGCGGTATTCACGGAACCCAGGGAACTCTATCTGTGCCCTTGTTTCTAAATTTTTACACACCAAAAGTCAGATAGTGGAGAGGCATCACCCGCTTTTTGACTGCACGGTCTTCACAAGCCGTGACATCCGAACAGCAACCTATTTTTATGGTGGAACTATGACTCATTCACCCTGGTTAAATCCCGTGGGGAAGACTGAGGTCATAACCGAAAAGGAGGGGTGTGTGTTGGGACCACTATAATACAGACATGAACAAAAGAATGCAGAGCCTAATTTTATACCTTATACCGTGGAAAATACCGTGATGCATGACAGATAATCAGTAATACTTTATTACATAATAAACTTGCGTGTAAGCTGACTTCTGTTTGTAAAAATTACGGTTAAACCCTTAATGCTTAGACACTTGGTGCTTCATTAGGCACACAATCCACTTCATTTTAAATAAAAAATGAATGCTAAGTACTGACCCAACATTTTCTAGAAAAAATTAAAATATGAACAACAACGTAGAATTTCCAGAGATGAAAACTTATCACATTTTTAATTGTAATTTAAAGGCAAATGTTACACCTAATGTACATTATTATACATTTTAAAGGATGCAGTTGAATTGATAACAATTAAAATAACACTAAATATAAACATAAACTGCATGTGACCACGAGGCAAGCTCTTATTGACCACGGCTACCAGTTGGAAAAAGATGGTTCATATAATATAGAATGGAAATAGATCATAGATATAATCCAAACATTGAGAGCTGGATGGTGCTGATTGGTCGATGGTAGAACCACAACCGGCAGGCATAACCAGCAACAGTTGGTGTGACATGACCTTAAGGGCTTGTAAGAGTCGCTCAACAGTATGACGTCAAGATTACAAAAAGCATATTGTAATTGGCTTATTTTAGCCACTGGAACTTTGATGCCGAGGTATAAAACCCCATTAGCCTATGAATTTTATATATCTCTGACTGTATGATGGTGAAAAATATTTGAAGCAGGTAAAATACTGTGCACATTAATAACAACAGAATGCTGCAGCTAGCTAAGGAACGCATCAGGTGAAAACCCAACATAGCAGGGTGAAATACTTCTATGTCATGTTTATGCTAGCATTACTATCACTGGTGCAATTTTTTATCTACCACTGAAACTAATTTAGCCTAATTCATTGCTTACAAATTTAAAATAACTCACTGCCTCAGTTGAAATCCATGTAATCACAGGACTATCCATTAAAAAATATAATTATAATTCAACGTTTAACTAGTCAAAAGAGTGAACATGCACGGGAAATACTATGTTGACACATGCTGCTTAACTTTGAGGATGAATTAAGCTATTATAAACTATTGTAGTCGAAAAAGTCTTATAGTTTGCACAATTTGCTAAAATGGGAACACAAAACCTAATACATTTTATTTTAAATTACAAAACCATGAAGTAAGCAGTAAAATTTAAAAAATCAACCTTTTTTCTCTGTATGGGTAAATAAGTGGGTAAGACATCAATAACAGAGAAAACTACGCTAGACTTATGAAGTCTTTTGTATAAGTGTAGTATTGCAGCAGTAGCAGTGTAGGTCTTAGTCACATGTCAGCAGAGAATGTTTAGAGATTGGCTCATACAGTATTGCAAAAATACAAAAGTTGATGAAAGAAAATGCTATCATAAATTACGAACACATACTGGACTAGATTCCGACCCAGAAGTAACAAACCAGAGTAATGTTGATAACATTGAGGCATTACGAGGTCATGGGTAGGGAAAAATAATTGCGTTTACTGTACCCATACATCTTATTTTATATAACAAACAGTATCACCAAATTCAGACCACTTTACTATTTCTGTGCAATGCTTCATAATACACATGCAACCTAGTTAAGATCACAATGTGTTATTTCTTTCTCTTAATTGAGTATAATTGGGTTTCAATCAATTGCAACTGAATTAAAAAGAAGTTCAAAAAGTTAAAAACATTATTTCTCTGCGGGTTGTAAAATTTCATGAAATTCTTCAAAATTGAAAGTCAGTAGCCAGGTTAACCCTTTGAGTGCCACCGATTTTTAGGAAGGGTATACCCAGAAATGCCATGGGTATTTTGCTAATTTTGTTGGTCTTTATTCAAAAAATCATTATTTGTTTGTTTGTTGTTACTCGAACATGATTTCTTCTGCAGTTGAAAATGAATACTTTCATCCAAATTAATATGAAAAAAATTGGCTGATTTTCTCAATTACCTGCAATTCATAGTTTAATTTGGAACTTACAAGATTGAATAATTTTATTTCTCAATTTTAAGCAATAAATCGAGAAATAATATCAAAATTAAAGAAATAAACCATAGATATATATACATAAAAGATTATTATTTATCTTATATATGATATTATAATATCCAAGGAATTTGCACTAATTTTCCATAAATATTCGATGGAGTATTACAATTCAAATTGCATAAAATTCAGGGAAAATTATCAAAATGATTGAATGTATAGAATGTGAATATTTTTGCAGACAAAAGAACATTTGGGTGTGAAAACGTTATGAAACATGGTATCTGAATAATTATAACAAGAATTTATGTCTATTTTTGCTTACAAAATGTTAACAAATACATTAGAAATTATTGAAAATACATACTCATACTTAGAAAACGATGGTAACATCACAAACTCTATTCAAAATCAAATAAATAATGTTCATATTATTCACAAACATGATGAGACACACATATTCCATGTTGACCTAATTCATTTTTCACACAGTTCTAGATCTATGGACAGGGCCACGGCCTTTCCTACTGCAAACAGCACAAACTTTTTCCCTCCACCCTGAAAGTTTCCTTATGGCATATATTCCTGGCGAAAACTTATCGCCAGGATAATATGGCATAATAATAATGTATCTTTTATGCCCTGGGCGGGGGGTGGAGAGGACAGCAACGTCCTATCCCGCCCAGGTAAAATAAAACTCAAGTATAAGTATAAGTATACTGTCCTGGGAGCTGACTGACTGGGATTTTTCCATCTAAGTAACCATTCACTCACAATGCTATCTATATTTCTGACAAAAAATACACTCGAGTTATTTGTTTCTGGATTGTTTGATTTGTAAGTAAGATAAGCATTTAGCACCATTCTGGAAATTACATTGACTATTATCTTCCAGTATTTCCAATAATCTTCTCTCGTCTAAATAAACATGCAACATAGTACCCGAGGAATATTTAAAGGCAAGGGCCTAGCCACGTTGATACACCGGTTCCCCTCAGATAACAGAAGTTAAGCAACGTTGGGCCCGGATGGAGGTTGGATGGGTAGCCCCCCTCCACACCTCGACCGAGGTGCTCTTGTCCCCTGTCTGCGAGTGGCGGGCAGGTTAAATGTGGGTTGGCACATTGGATCTAAAGAGGTCTAAGTGCCAGGGGGGCTCCAGAAGGCCCCCGCCCACCCCTCCAATTTACATTTTACCCGAGGAATAAATGCCTCCCATGTAACGATTCTACTGCTCATAAGGATTTGTGGACTTTCCTTTGGAAATTCTTGACCCTTCCGAATGACTGAATTGCTTTTGGCTATCGAGTTGGTGGAAAGTAATAAAACTGGCTTTTTTGTGATTTCTTTTCTCGATACCCAAGAATAAGAAGCTCTTCACTTATAAAATACTTTCTCTTGCCTACAGTAATATTTTCTCTGATAGTTTGAGGTAGTATGGTCCACAATACGTTGTTAAAAAGAGGTTGAAGTACATGATTGGAGAAGAGTTTTGTGGGTGTAGATGTTGGGGAGTTTCCAGGAATTCAAAATTTGGAGCAGGGAGTGAATCACAACTGTCCTGAACCTCAATGAATTCTGAAGAATGATACCGGCTTCCACTATCACGTTCATTAGAACTGGCGCTATCATTACCTACTATAGTCAATAATTTCCGATCTCTTCTTAGGAAGGATTATCACGCTTTCATCTGAGTCTGATAACACTTCCCCTTCACTAGTGTCACCACAAAAATGATACCTGTCTTCTGTTTCCACAGAGTCGTCGTAACTTAATTAGAGTAACTTAACGTCGTAGAGCTAACTTAATTTAGGAATATACTTAATCAAAATCCTTCTTATATATTTTATGTAATTTAAATATTTAATGTTTACGGACCTGGTGTAATTATTACCAATGTTTCCAAATGATAGCAGTTTATTGTTGACAAAGAGTGTTCAAAAATATCATTATTAATAAAATTCAAAACAAAGAGTTGCATTTGCAAGGGAATAGATTATAACTAAGTAAGAAAATAATCAACCAATTTTAGAATAAGTATTAGCGAGATTGAGCATGTATCTTCACTTTGTAAATTAAACGTGACAACAACACGTCAGTCGCGTTCTGAGCCAAAATGAGTTAAAAATAGCTTGTGAAAAAATTGAGTGCAACTAAAACGCGCAATATTGATTTAATGTGCATGTATTATCACATCATAGATGAGTTTCCATACATAGGTGTTTTCCTGGATCGGTATCCATTCATTAAATAACAAATAGCTCTTTTATGGGAGTTTGAATCTCGGAGTCATGGTGGAACCTCTTTAATAAGCTTTGACAGAATGCACTGTCCGCTTCAAAGCATCCACAGCACCGCCTAGTGGCAGGTAGACGAAAAAGAGTCACATCACACGTATATAATTTACCAGCATACAATAGATTACAACCACACTTTTGCGGCGTTGAATTTTTTCATTTTCATAACCAATAAAAAATACTAAATGTCAATTTAGAATTTGAGGCTTAAAATATACACTCCAGAGTTTCTTCCTCTGAGTAAACTTTCAATCAAGGCAATAAAAAAATAATAGAAAACCAACGTATTAAGATGGGCCCAATAAGCTTATTTGATGTACACCTATTCCAAATTGTTATTATTACTCAAAATTATACACCGATGGACCCAACCAGCTTCCTTGAGGTAAACCTATTCCCAATTTTTATTATTACTCCAAATTATTGCGCCAAACTACCACATTGTCAACGGTACCGTGCTAGCATCCCATGCCATCCGCATCCACTCACCTCTGTTTGCATTTCATACATTCCAAGTGGACGAGATCCACGTGTTGCTTGAAGTGCTCCTCCACCTGGCCCCGGTTGCGGTACGCAATGCCGCAGAGGTTTCAACCAATCCACATCACCAGCACAGGATCCTGCACTGGCGCCGGCCTTTCCCCATCCGTGCCGTGGTTCGTCGTGGACGGCATCAGCTCGTTCTGCTTCCCGTGCCACATCAGGTTCTTCTTCCACTTGAAGATCTTGGGGCAAACGAGGCACTTGAACATCCTCTCGTCCGAGTGCTTTCTCATGTGCATCTTCAGCTCGGATGGCATAATGGATTGCCATGGGCACATTCGACACTGGTGGATTGGACCAAGGGGGTCGTGGAGGACCCTCTGGTGCCGGCTCAGGGAGCTCTTGGACCTCAAAGTCATGCCGCACACATGGCAGGTTAACGTCATTGGGGGCAAGTACGTCAGCTGCTCTTTTGTTCGCCTAAAAAGAGAAATCAGACGATAACTATCAGGGAGGAATTCTCTTTTTTGGTGCTTTTAAGTTCTATATTGGCAAACGTTTCTGTAAATGGGGTCGTGAAAAGAAAATGCGCTGAGATTTTCTCTGATAGTTTGAGGTAGTATGGTACAGAATGCGTTTTTAAAAAGAGGTTGAAGTACATGATTGGAGAAGAGTTTTGTGGGTGTAGACGTTGGGGAGTTTCCAGGAATTAAAAATTTGGAGCAGGGAGTGAAATACAACTGTCCTGAACCTCAATGAATTCTGAAGAATGATACCGGCTTCCACTATCACGTTCATTAGAACTGGCGCTATCATTACCTACTATAGTCAATAATTTCCGATCTCTTCTTAGGAAGGATTATCACGCTTTCATCTGAGTCTGATAACACTTCCCCTTCACTAGTGTCACCACAAAAATGATACCTGTCTTCTGTTTCCACAGAGTCGTCATAACTTAATTAGAGTAACTTAACGTCGTAGAGCTAACTTAATTTAGGAATATACTTAATCAAAATCCTTCTTATATATTTTATGTAATTTAAATATTTAATGTTTACGGACCTGGTGTAATTATTACCAATGTTTCCAAATGATAGAAGTTTATTGTTGACAAAGAGTGTTCAAAAATATCATTATTAATAAAATTCAAAACAAAGAGTTGCATTTGCAAGGGAATAGATTATAACTAAGTAATAAAATATTCCACCTATTTTAGAATACGTATTAGTGGGATTGAGCATGTATCTTCACTTTGTAAATTAAACGTGATAACAACACGTCAGTCATGTTCTGAAGTCAAATAAGTTAAAAAGAGCTTGTATAAAAATATAATGCAACTAAAACGCGCAATATTGAACTACTGTGCATGCATTATCATATCATAGATGAGTTTCCATACATAGGTGTTTTCCTGGATCGGTATCCATTCATTAAATAACAAATAGCTCTTTTATGGGAGTTTGAACCTTGGAGTCACGGTGGAACCTCCTTTATAAGCTTTGACAGAATGCACTGTCCGCTTCAAAGAATCCACAGCACCCCTTAGTAGCAGGTATACGAAAAAGAGTCACATCACACGTATATAATTTACCAGTATGCAATAGTTTATAACCACACTTTTGCGGCGTTGAATTTTTTCACTTTCATAACCAAGAAAAAATACTTAATGTCAATTTTAAATTTGAGGCTTAAAATATACACTCCAGAGTTTCTTTCTCCGAGTAACCCTATCCCCAATTGTTATTTTTACTCCAAATAATTGCCCCAAACTACCACATTGTCAACTCTACCGTGCTAGAATCCCATGCCATCCGCATCAACTCACCTCTGTTTGCATTTCATACACTCCAAGAGGATGAGATCCACGTGTTGCTTGAAATGCTCCTCCTGCTGGCCCCGGTTGCGGTACGCACTGCCGCAGTGGTTGTACGCAAATCACATCACCAGCCCAGGATCCTTCACCGGCGCCGGCCTCTCCCCATTGGTGCCATGGTTCGTCTTGGACGGCACCAGCTCGTGCTGCTTCCTGTGCCACATCAGGTTCTTCTTCTACTTGAAGCTCATGGGGTAAACGAGTCACTTGAACGTCCTCTCGTCCAAGTGCTTCCTGATGTGCATCTTCAGCTCCGACGGCATAATGGATCGCCTTGGGCACATAGGACACTGGTGGATTGGACCAAGGGGGTCGTGAAGGACCCTCCGGTGCCGCCTCAGGAAGCTCTTGGACCTCAAAGTCATGCCGCACACATGGCAGGTGAAAATCATCGGGGGCAAGTGCGTCAGCTGCTCTTTTCTTCACCTGAAAAGAAAAATCAGACGGTAACTATCAGGGAGGAATACTCTTTTTTGGTGCTTTTAAGTTCTAGATTGGCAAACGTTTCTGTAAATGGCGTCATGAAAAGAAAATGCGCTGTGAAAAGACGCTAGTAAGTATCACTTTGTTGCCTAATTCGCCAATCTTCTTTCCCCCAATCGCATTGCTTAGAATTGTAACGCCGTATTCCCGGAACCCAGGGAACTCTATCTGTGCCCTTGTTTCTAAATTTTCACAACCCAAAAGTCTGATAGTGGAGAGGCATCACCCGCTTTTTGACTGTACGGTCTTCACAAGCCGTGACTTCCGAAAAGCAACCTATTTTTATGGTGGAACTCCAAGTCATTAACCCTGGTTAAATCCCGTGGGGAAGACTGAGGTCATAACCGAAAGGGAGGGGTGTGTGTTTGGACCACTATAATACAGACATGAACAAAAGAATGCAGTGCCTAATTTAATACTTTATACAGTCGAAAATACTGTGGAAGCAAGACTGATTATCAGTAAAACTTTATTACATAATAAACTTGCGTGTAAGCTGATTTCAGTTTATAAAAATTATGGTTAAACCCTAAATGCTTAGACCATTGGTGCTTCATTAGGCACACAATCCACTTCATTTTAAATAAAAAATGAATGCTAAGTACCGAACCAACATTTTCTAGAATAAAATTAAAATATGAACAACAATGCAGAATTTCCAGAGATGAAAACTTATCACATTTCTAATTGTAATTTTAAAGGCAAATGTTACACCTAATGTACATTATTATACATTTTAAAGGATGCAGTTTAACAGGCAACAACTAAAATATCACTAAATATAAACATAAATAGCACGTAACCACGAGGCAAGCTCTTATTGACCACGGCTGCACAACGGGCTGCCAGTTGGAAATAGATGGTTCATATAACATGTGAATGGAAATAGATCATAGATATAATCCAAACATTGAGAGCTGGATGGTGCTGATTGGTCGATGGTAGAACCACAACCGGCAGGCATAACCAGCAACAGTTGGTGTGACATGACCTTAAGGGCTTGTAAGAGTCGCTCAACAGTATGACGTCAAGATTATAAAAAGCATATTGTAATTGGCTTATTTTAGCCACTGGAGCTTTGATGCCGAGCTATAAAACAGCATTAGCCTATGAATTTTATATATCTCTGACTGTATGATGGTGAAAAATATTTGAAGCAGGTAAAATACTGTGCACATTAATAAGAACAGAATGCTGCAGCTAGCTAAGGAACGCATCAGGTGAAAACCCAACATAGCAGGGTGAAATACTTCTATGTCATGTTTATGCTAGCATTACTATCACTGGTGCAATTTTTTATCTACCACTGAAATTAATTTAGCCTAATTCAATGCTTACAAATTTAAAATAACTCACTGCCTCAGTTGAAATCCACGTAATCACAGGACTATCCATTAAAAATTATACATATAATTCAACGTTTAACTAGTCAAAAGAGTGAACATGCACGGGAAATACTATGTTGACACATGCTGCTTAACTTGGAGGATGAATTAAGCTATTATAAACTATTGTAGTCGAAAAAGTCTTATAGTTTGCACAATTTGCTAAAATGGGAACACAAAACCTAGTACATTTTATTTTAAATTACAAAACCATGAAGTAAGCAGTAAAATTTAAAAAATCAACCTTTTTTCTCTGTATGGGTAAATTAAGTGGGTAAGACATCAATAACAGAGAAAACTACGCTAGACTTATGAAGTCTTTTGTATAAGTGTAGTATTGCAGCAGTAGCAGTGTAGCTCTTAGTCACATGTCAGCAGAGAATTTTTAGAGATTGGCTCATACAGTATTGCAAAAATACAAATGTAGATGAAAGAAAATGCTATCACAAATTACGATCACATACTGGACTAGATTCCGACCCAGAAGTAACAAACCAGAGTAATGTTGATAACATTGAGGCATTACGAGGTCATGGGTAGGGAAAAATAATTGCATTTACTGTACCCATAAATCTTATTTTTTATTACAAACAGTATAACCAAATTCAGACCACTTTACTATTTCTGTGCAATGCTTCATAATACACATGCGACCTAGTTAAGATCACAATGTGTCATTTCTTTCTCTTAATTGAGTATAATTGGGTTTCAATCAATTCCAACCGAATTAAAAAGAAGTTCAAAAAGTTAAAAAAATTATTTCTCTGCGGGTTGTAAAATTTCATGAAATTCTTCAAAATTGAAAGTCAGTAGCCAGGTTAACTCTTTGAGTGCCACCGATTTTTAGGAAGGGTATACCCAGAAATGCCATGGGTATTTTGCTAATTTTGTAGGTCTTTATTCAAAAAATCATTATTTGTTTGTTTGTTGTTACTCGAACATGATTTCTTCTGCAGTTGAAAATGAATACTTTCTTCCAAATTAATATGAAAAAAATTGGCTGATTTTCGCAATTACGTGCAATTTATAGTTTAATTTGGAACTATAAATAATGGAGGATTGAATAATTTTATTTCTCAAATTAAAGCAATAAATCGAGAAATAATATCAAATTTAAAGATATAAACCATAGATATATACATAAAAGATTATTATTATTCGACGATATTATCATATAATATCGATCGAATTTGCACTAATTTTCAATAAATATTCGATTGAGAAATACAATGCATATTGCATAAAATTCAGGGAAAATTATCAAAGTGATTGGAGGTATAGAATGTGAATATTTTCGCAGACAAAAGAACATTTGGGTGTGAAAACGTTATGAAACATGGTATCTGAATAATTATAACAAGAATTTATGTCTATTATTGCTTACAAAATGTTAACAAGTACATTAGAAATTATTGAAAATACATACTCATACTTAGGAAACGATGGTAACATCACAAACCCTATTCAAAATCAAATAAATAATGTTCATATTATTCACAAATATGATGAGACACACAAATTCCATGTAGACCTAATTCATTTTTCACGCAGTTCTACATCTATGGACAGGGCCACGGCCTTTCCTACTGCAAACAGCAAAAACTTTTTCCCTCCGCCCCTAAAGTTTCCTTATCCCATATATTCCTGGCGATACTGTGCTGGGAGCTGAATGACTGGGATTATTCCATGTAAGTAACCATTCACTCACAATGCTATCTACATTTCTGACAAAAAATACACTCGTGTTATTTGTTTCTGGATTGTTTGATTTTAAAGTACGATAAGCATTTAGCACCATTCTGGAAATTACATTGACTATTTCCTTCTAGTATTTCAAATAATCTTCTCTCATCTAAATAAATATACAAGATAGTACCCGAGGAATAAATGCCTCCCATGTAACCGTTCTACTGCTCATAAGGATTTGGTGACTTTCCTTTGGAAATTCTTGACCCTTCCGAATGACTGAATTGCTTTTCGCTTTCGAGTTGGTGGAAAGTAATAAAACTGGCTTTTTTGTGATTTCTTTTCTCGATACCCAAGAATAAGAAGCTCTTCACTTATAAAATACTTTTTCTTACCTGCACTAAAATTTTCTGTGATAGTTTGAGGTAGTATGGTCCAGAATACGTTGTTAAAAAGAGGTTGAAGTACATGTTTGGAGAAGAGTTTTGTGGCGGTAGATGTTGGGGAGTTTCCAGGAATTAAAAATTTGGAGCAGGGAGTGAATCACAACTGTCCTGAACCTCAATGAATTCTGAAGAATGATACCGGCTTCCACTATCACGTTCATTAGAACTGGCGCTATCATTACCTACTATAGTCAATAATTTCCGGCCTCTTCTTAGTAAGGATTATCACGCTTTCATCTGAGTCTGATAACACTTCCCATTCACTAGTGTCATGACAAAAATGAGACCTGTCTTCTGTTTCCACAGAGTCGTCGTCACTTAATTAGAGTAACTTAACATCGTAGAGGTAACTTAATATAGGAATATGCTTTACCAAAGTCCTTCATATATTTTTTTAGTAGTTTAAATATTTAATTGGCTATCGACATGGTGTAATTAATACCAATGTTTCCAAATGATAGCAGTTTATCGTTTACAAAGAGTTTTCAAAAGTATCATTATTCATAATATTCAAAACAAAGAGTTGCATTTGCAAGGGAATAGATTATAACTAAGTAATATAATATTCCACCTATTTTAGAATACGTATTAGTGGGATTGAGCATGTATCTTCACTTTGTAAATTAAACGTGACAACAACACGTCAGTCGTGTTCTGATGCCAAAATGAGTTAAAAAGAGCTTGTGAAAAAATTGAGTGCAAATAAAACGCGCAATATTGATTTACTGTGCATGCATTATCACATCATAGATGAGTTTCCATACATAGGTGTTTTCCTGGATTGGTATCCATTCATTAAATAACAAATAGCTCTTTTATGGGTGTTTGAATCTCGGAGACATGGTGGAACCTCCTTAATAAGCTTTGACAGAATGCACTGTCTGCTTCAAAGCATCCACAGCACCGCCTAGTAACAGGTAGACGAAAAAGAGTCACATCACACGTATATAATTTACCAGCCTACAATAGTTTACAACCACACTTTTGCAGCGTTGAATTTTTTCACTTTCATAACCAATAAAAAATACTTAATGTCAATTTTAAATTTGAGGCTTAAAATATACACTCCAGAGTTTCTTTCTCCAGAGTAATCTTTCAATCAAGGCAATAAAAAAATAATAGAACACCACAGTATTAAGATGGGCCCAATAAGCTTCCTTGAGGTACAGCTATTCCAAATTGTTATTATTACTCCAAATTATACACCGATGGACCCAACCAGCTTCCTTGAGGTACACCTATTCCCAATTGTTATTTTTACTCCAAATTATTGCGCCAAAATACCACATTGTCAACCGTACCGTGCTAGCACCCCATGCCATCCGCATCCACTCACCTCTGTTTGCATTTCATACACTCCAAGAGGTCGAGATCCACGTGTTGCTTGAAGTGCTCCTCCAGCTGGCCCCGGTTGCGGTACGCACTGCCGCTGTGGTTGTACGCAAACCACATGACCAGCCCAGGATCCTTCACCGGCACCGGCCTCTCCCCATCCGTGCCGTGGTTCGTCGTGGACGGCACCAGCTCGTGCTGCTTCCTGTGCCACATCAGGTTCTTCTTCCACTTGAAGCTCTTGGGGCAAACGAGGCACTTGAACGTCCTCTCGTCCGAGTGCTTCCTCATGTGCATCTTCAGCTCGGATGGCATAATGGATCGCCTTGTGCACATAGGACACTGGTGGATTGGACCAAGGGGGTCGTGGAGGACCCTCCAGTGCCGGCTCAGGGAGCTCTTGGACCTCAAAGTCATGCCGCACACATGGCAGGTGAACGTCATCGGGGGCAAGGGCATCAGTTGCTCTTTTGTTCGCCTGAAAAGAGAAATCAATCGGTAACTATCAGGGAGGAATACTCTTTTTTGGTGCTTTTTAGTTCTAGATGGCCAAACGTTTCTGTAAATGGCGTTGTGAAAAGAAAATGTGCTGTGAAAAGACGCTAGTAAGTATCACTTTGTTGCATAAATCGCCAATCTTCTTTCCCCGATCGCATTGCTTAGAATTGTAACGCGGTATTCCCGGAACCCAGGGAACTCTACCTGTGCCCTTGTTTCTAAATTTTCAAACACCAAAAGGTTGGGGAACAGTTTTAAAACGCATACGAATAATGGTTGGCCAACGGTTGCACCTAGAATAATAATCATATAAGAATCCTCATGACCAAACGTTGGCCCAGCCGTCTGTGCTACATGGGTATGTTCCAAATACCTATAGCCATAGTGATTATAGAAAACTATATATAATCACTATATATAGTCCTATAATCACTATGTTCCAAATAACTATAGGAATATAGCCATAGTGATTATAGGAAACTATATATAATCACTATATATAGTTCCATAGTATTTTTTTCTAAGGGTCTACCTGTGCCCTTGTTTCTAAATTTTCACACACCATTAGTCTGATAGTGAAGAGGCATCACCTGCTTTTCGACTGCACGGTCTTCACAAGCCGTGACCTCCGAACAGCAAACTATTTTTATGGCGGAACTCCGACTCATTCACCCTGGTTATATCCCGTGGGGAAGTCTGAGGTTATGCCGAAAGGGAGGGGTGTGTGTTGGGACCACTATAATACAGACATGAACAAAAGAATGCAGTGCCTAATTTTATACTTTATACAGTGGAAAATACTGTGGAAGCATGACTGATAATCAGTAAAACTTTATTACATAATAAACTTGCGTGTAAGCTGATTTCTGTTAGTAAAAATTATGGTTAAACCCTTAATGCTTAGACCATTGGTGCTTCATTAGGCACACAATCCACTCCATTTTAAATAAAAAATTAATGCTAAGTACCGACCCATTATTTTCTAGAATAAAATTAAAATATGAACAACAATGCAGAATTTCCAGAGTTGAAAACTTATCACATTTTTAATTATAATTTTAAGGGCAAATCCCTTACAGAAAAGTAGTACACAGAGCCCAATACTAAGTACACAGACCCGAATACTAAGTACATGAATCTCAGTACTATAGTATTCAGATTCTGCCCCCCAGTACTCAAAATTCAATACTTAGTATTGGGATCACTGAATTAGTACTCAGCAGGGAAGTATTCACAATACTAGCATCATGTACTAGTCCGTGGCACCAGTACTTCAATGTCGGCAAGTACTGGATGGAGAAGTATTCACAATACTAGCATCGTGTACTAGTCTTTGACTCCAGTACTTCAATGTAGGCAAGTACTGGATGGAGAAATATTCACAATACTAACATTGTGTACTAGTCCGTTTGGCACCAATACTTCATTGTCGGTAAGTATTGCAAGAAGAAGTAATCACAATAATAGGTGTGTAGGTACTACTCTTTGATACCATGATATATTGAGCATTGAACCTAATATGTCTAGTATTGGTTTCCAAATCACAATGCTAATCATTTTTACTTACATTAGGATGAACCAATAGTATCAATTCACGTAATGGTTATCCACCTTTCAGGTACATTTATGATGTTTTACTTGTACTCGCTTCCTTAAATACATTTATTTGGCTCATAATCTTCCTGCCATCCAGAAGCCAGGCGCCATTCTTCCTCCAATAACATTTTTTAACTTCCCACTACCCATCTCTTCCATCCACATTTTCTATCCTCTTTGAATCACCACCAACAGATTCCTCTCTTCCCCAACCATTTACAGCATTCTCATTTGTCTTCCATCCCAGCTTAGCTGGGGGAAGACAGTGTAATTTTGTCACATCCAGCTCAAGTTAAAGAAAGATATTATCAACTTATTCTTGAGCTCACTTTCTCCATCCTCCTATACATCTTTAAAGCCTCCAATCTACACTCATCCCCATTTCTAAAAGACCAAAGGTGTCAGAACGGTAATTCCATTCAGTTCAAATAAATTATAGGAAACTTCTTTCTTAAAAAGAACAGTATTATAAACCATAAATAACAACTTTCATGCCCACGAGTAGTTTTAACATGAATATTCACATTTTTATAGTTCGCAGTTTGTGGAAAGTTGTATCCGGTTGGTTGTATCGACCAATATCGAACAGACTACTATCGATTAATTGCAAGACCACTTCGAAATTCAACATGGCTGTCATCATAGCGAGAAACTTGACAAAGAATTATCTCCTGAAGTAATTACGTTTTCTTGTAATTAGTGATCATGGAAGCGTACTTTTAAATTGTAATGGACAATGACATTACGGTGAGTAAATGATCGTTATGACAAGTGATTGTGTTGAACGAATTTGTAATTGTTTTCACTTGCTTTCCATGCAGGCTTTTTGAATTGCTGACACTGGAATTGACTGTATTTATCATTTTTCAGGCACATTAAATCCATAAACAAATGGAAACATTCGGAATGATCCAATGAGAATTCAGATCAACATTCAGCTACATGATGAACGTGAATATTTTTTGAGTTGTGACAGTGCAGTGATGACTTTTGATGATACTTAAATTGTATTTATCATTTTTCAGGCACATTAAAGCCATAAACAAATTGAAACATTCAAAATGATCCACTGAGAATTCAGATCATTCAGCTACATGATGAACGTGAATATTTTGTGTGTGTGGTGACAGTGCAGTGACGACTTTCGATGATATTTAAACGAACTACCCGTTGGAAAAATATAGTTTCACTTTTTAGAGGAGCGTTATTTAAAAAAAAAGACTTCTGGTTGTTGAACACTTTGATCAACCATTAAAATAAAATCTTATGCATTAACCCTTTCGCGCCGAACGTCGGTCATGGCCGACGCAGATTTTTGCACCCTAAAGACCGAACGTCGGTCATGACCGACGTGGATCTCTCTACCCAAAAGACCGAACGTCGGCCATGGCCGACGAGGAGGAGGAAAAGTGACCGCCGCGGAAGCAATAACCTCAGGTATACTGCGACCCCTCGAGACCCGGCTTAGCGTGAGCTAAGACCCTTTCCCGGGCAACTGGGCTCGACCCTCTGCCTCATTTGTAACCCCCCTCGCTGCATGACTTCACGGTTAACTAGTAGTCTATGCACTGGTTTTTCTAAACCATTTTTTTTATACATTCCTTTAATTTAAGCTTTAAAGTGAAATATGCGTTTTTTGCTGAGTTTGTGAAAATTTTGAACGATATTCTAGCGTTAATATTAACGGAGTTATAGTGCAGAACTCTACATAACTTGTAGGTACTACATATGTTCACGGCAAAAAATACACTTTTGCATAAAGTTTTGTTTAAGCTTGGGGTAATCGTGATTCGTTCCTTCTCATTTGAATTTTTATTTGTTCTCATATTTGAATTCATGCCTATTCAACTATCACATATTTTTATATTTCCGTATTTTTCCTCATCGAAAAGTAGATTTTCTGGTTTTCCTAAGAACTGCATCTTTAGTAACCATTGATTCTCCTTATACGTTGGTGTTCCATTTGAACTATTGGTAGTTTTATACTTTAATCCCCTTATTCGTAAACGCATAGATACGTATTCTCCGGGGCATTTCTTCAACAAAGCACTTGAGCCGGATGACTAGTTTCCCACGCTGTTTCAGGTAGCAGACTTTGGAAAAACCATAGATCCCATTCGTATGGTGCTGCTCTTTGTGTATGCATGGTCTTAATTGGTTAATAGCATTTTCGCCGAATTTCCAGGTCCCCTTTCACTTTCTTCGAAAACCGACTCTGAAGAATTATCATCTACACACCTGTGGTGGTATCTCTTGTGTTTTCATGCTGTGCTTCTCTTCTCAATGCCTTTTCACTGAATTGCTGGATTCCCCATCCTTTTCGTAGAATTTGTCATTAGGAATCCATTTCTACACCCATGTGCCCATCCATAGGAATATTTGTTCTTCCTTGCTACTCACTTCAGTCTTGGCTCTAAAGCAAGCAGTGCTCTCTCTGTTTGCCCGAGTTTTAGCCATTTCTTAGTTCAGATAAATTCTCTCTTTGTGGTGGCGTTGCAAAACTTTTGTTCGAGTGTAGTCATGTCAAAGGAACATTCTATGCTCGAGGACTCAATGTTGGAGTTATTAACTAAAAGTGTAGTGAGGATGAAGACGTCTATTCGGACTCAGATGAGGAGACTTCGGATTATGATCCAGAGACTTCGACTGCTGAAGCAACAGGCGCACTGGATCCCTCAGTTTCATCTTCGGGCGATGCATCAGATACGAGGAAAAGATTGTTACTAAAAGAAGAAAGCTTTCTCCGAAAGGTATGGATTTGTTTTCTGATGGTATTTCTCCAAAAATCCACGAATTTGATTCCTCTTCTCCCGGGTCTAAGGCTGCTGCGTCCGCGAGTTCTCCGATCAGATTATTTTATGAATTTTTTTTCTCCACTGATTTGCTTATGCTAATGTCAGAAGAAACCTATCGGTTCAAATTCGTTAATATTAACGCTAGAATTTCATTTAAAATTTTGAAGCGCTCAGAAAAACACGTGGAATCCATTTAATAAGTTTAAATTTTTGGAATATACGTAAGGGCTTTTTTAAAAAAACACTGCTAATTCAATCAATTTACCGCGGACTCCTGCTGCGAAAAGGGCTGCTAAAGGGTTGGTTGGTCGAGCCCAGTGGACGGGGAAAGGGTCCGGTATCCCGCTGAGTTGGGTCCCAAAACGGTGGGTGGGGCATACCTGCCTACTTCCTCGCCACGAGAGAGCTCCGGATGGGAGAGTCAAGAAATATCTCGTGCTCCTCGTACGACGGGAAAAATTCTCTTCCTATGGCTCCGGCGCGAAAGGGTTAAGTAAGCTCGATCACAGCTTTTCATTCTCGTGCCATGTGGTTTATTTAGTATTGTTGTTGTCACATTGGTTATTTTTGAGATTATGCCTCAGATTTGGAATCTTATGTGTTACAAAGGCAAGTGAATACAATTATTGAAACTGGAAGTAGTGTCAATAAATATATAATAGATTTATAAACTGTCCTGTTTGTTTAAAATTCTAACTCGCATAAGGGTTACTAAAATTGTGAATTTGTTACGTGACATCAAGAAACGCTAGATGTTCACGGTTTAGTTGGGTCGAGTTATGTGTATAGTGGGTGTGTGCCAAATTATGCCGAATCAAATTAAGTGTGATATGCTATATCCGATCCGAGGTCATGTTATGTGTTATTTCATCTTACTTTAGTTCCTCAGTTTTTTTGGAGTAAGAGTAGGTGGGAGTTCCAGGACGTATCTCCAGGAGCGGCTTATAGGGTTTTTTGTAATTACAATTATTTTTTTGTAATTCTCTTAAGAGAACTGCAGGGAACCGATCCCCCTGGAATGGTTCCAGGGTGTTTCCCCCTGAAACGGTTCCCCTCCCAAAATCTTATGAGAAAATTTCTCATAAGATCTCATTGCCAATTTCTTATGAGAATATATCTTATGAGACTTATGAGTAAGTTCCAATAGGGGTATGTATGTACTAGTTTTGTGCACCACCTCTATTACACGAGTACTAGTTATCTGTACTACCTCTAGTACGCGAGTTCTGCTTCCCAATACTTCCACAAGTACTTGTTCTGTGTACTACCTCCAGTACACTAGTACTACTTCCCAATACTTCCACGAGTACTAGTTACGTGTACTACCTCTAGTACACGAGTACTACTTCCCAATACTTATATGAGTACTAGTTCTGTGTACTACCTCTAGTACACGAGTACTAGTTTTCTTCAATACTTCCAATACTTTAGTACTCACCTTCGTGAAAATAGTACACGAGTACTTCCCAATACTATTTTTTTCCAGTACTTCCAGTACTACTTTTTCGTAACATATGTTACACCTAATGTACATTATTATACATTTTAAAGGATGCAGTTGAACTGGAAACAATTAAAATATCACTAAATATAAACATAAACAGCACGTGACCACGAGGCAAGCTCTTATTGACCACGGCTGCACAATAGGGCGGATCGGAAAAATCGATTTTTCGCGGAGAAACTTGGCCCTCTGGAAAAAGTTGTCAAAGTGACTAAAAATGAGGCCAGAAAAATTGGAAACCTCTAGGTCAACCCTAGACCCTCGCGCCGTGGCCATTTATGGGGAGGGGGGCTGAAAATGGAAAAAGTCATGTTTTTAAAGCGGTTCTCCATGGATTTTGCCGAGTTGCGGCCCTTTAGGGCAAAAATTTCGTCCATTTGTACGTATCTGCAGCCGTTAAGCCACAAATTGCTATTTTGAGTGCGCGGCCGCGCGTAATTATGCACCTCCCACGCAGCGTCGCGGCGCCTAACGGTAAGAAGGCCGCTCGCGCGCCTCCTGCCGGCTCGCGTCTACTGCCCGGTCGCCGCGAACGCAGCAAAACTCATCACGGATGCGTCTTCCGTCGTTGGTCTCATTAATATTAGATAATTAAACAATTTCCAGGGAATAACAATTACGGAAGGGTTATTTGAAATTAATACAACACACCGTCATCGTTCAGGGAATAAAGAAACACTCCACGATTGTTAGCCTAATTATACTATTATTTTTCAGTATGGAGAAAAAATGCAAAAATAATTAAAGTAGTCACCAGAGCTCACCACATTTATGTACCTGCACTATGAACTCCCCCGCCCACACACCCATTCATAGAATAGAGGAACGCATTTCCTTTATCAGATAATATGCTATCGAAAAAATAAGAAAGTGGTCATGTTGTAGTGCCAGTCGGTTTATCTGTGTGCAAGTATTCGTCTCTTAACTTTATTTTTATTGAACACTAAAGGTCATTATCGATTTTTGAAGTCAAGCAGGTAAATGTAAAACTTACTCTATCACAGCATGAACTGAGATTAGGTTTTGAAGGTTGGCATTTTGGTTCTGCTTTCTAGTATTTTCAGTATTTCTTATTGTCTCTCGTTGCTGCGGATGCCAATGAAGCTTGGGTTACCTCTATTACAAATATTTCAAAAGCTTGCGTGTGATAAGGACAATGGCGTTCCACAGTTGAGCATTACTCAAGTAATTCTCGAATTTCTTCAGTCATGAGATGCGATAGAGCACGAGTCGATGTTCTCGTCCCATTTTATCAGCAGTTTGTAGTCTTCTACATCAAATTAAAAATCTGTTCTCGTTCTCAAAATAAACTCAAAAGTTCTTGGATTTTCGTCGCACCTGTATTTATTCATGCCTCTAAGATTACTTTCCACGCATCTCTTCACACTTCCTCACCATTTGCAGCAATCATTATGAGGAGTCAATTTTCTGAGTGCCCGAGAAAACAGTTTCTCTGAATAACAGGATGAATGACTCTTTTAAGATCTACTGGTAGATCTCTTGATCAATTTAATAATTTCCATAAATTTACAGCACCGTCGTGTATACAATTGTTTTTTCACTGAAAACCAGACAGGTGCGTATACTTTTTGAATGACAATAGATTTTATAAATTAGCGCATGAATTTTCACTGGACACGTATGTCAGTTGTCGGCTGGCGGTAGTGAGCTAACGAGAATGAGCCATATTTTTTGGAGTTTATCTGGCCAAATTTTCCGAGCGAAATCCTTTGGACACAGCATTAGAAATTTCCCGAAGATAATGCTGGTCACTGCTCAGCAATCTCAAGTCCTCTTCGTGGGACAATTTTGTTGGAACTGGCTCCAATCGTATGATATCAAGAGTGTGGCAGTCTTGAAGGGTGGAGACAATAGGTCTTGCAAACAAATTTGGACCCTTAGTTTGCCGGTCTAATGTTTCTACCAACTGCCGTAGTGTTAAGTCAATCAGGTGTAATTGGCAAATAGACCACTGTAAGGGATGTCGGAGTTTTGCTGCCAACAAACGGATGATGCTTCCTTCCTGACCTGTATTCACTTTGATGCCATCGCACCCAATCACTTTTAAATTTGAAAGTTCAATATTTTCTTTCGCAAAAAAATCAAGAATTGCAGATATGATTTTTCTTGCAGATCCTCCTGTGGGGGAAGCAAAACTGTAAAACTGGGAGCCTTGCTCTTCAACAAACAAGACATGTTCCTCCCTAACCTTAGATTAATATGTCCTCTTGCCTATTTTCTCCAGTTTAATTGTTTCATCCTTTCTGCCGTCAAAATACAGACCTTCAATTGCATTTTTTGATTTATCTGTCTTTGCTTTTACTGAATCTAGCATCTTTTTTCTGTTTTCGTAACAAATGCCGGTCCACTACCTTTCACCTGTCTTCCGGAGTTTTGAGCTTTGCGTCGGTTACAGTTGCGCTGACGATCATTGCTGCTGCCCTGAGGGACACGTCACCGGTTTTTGCACGTACCTCCGTCACAGTTGGCACTTGAAGACGCCTTTGCCCCGAAGGAGGTCCAGGTTGATTTTCATTCCTAATCGTATGAGGAACGTTGAGATCCAAGTCGGTGGGTTCCTCGTCCTTTTTATTTTCTCGAGAAGTAGCGGAAAAAAATTCTTGGTGCTCAATTTTTACCTCTTCAAGAATGAAAGATTTTGAGTCGACGCTTTCCGACGATCCTCTTCTGTGTTTTTTCTTTAATCGCCGAGTTTCTGAGGCATCCAATCTACCGGATACCATCTTTTGTTTTGACCTTTGATCCCTCAAAAATGCCACTTTATTTGGGAGAACTATATCCTTTTTCTAAATTTACACTCGCTAATTCTTTAGCTCTGACACGCACAAATATCACATAGTTTCTGGGATTCATTAAAAATATATCAATGTTTCTGTCGATTTGGCACCTTTCGTATGCTTGCTTGCATTTTCCTTAAGTCGTAGTACGTCGTATGGTACCGTATAATCATTTTAATCACACCATGTTCCGGAATGATTGGAATAGAGGTGCGTTTCCATAGTTCGGACACTTTTTTCACTACCAGACGATTTGATAAACCGTAGGCTCCCTTCCTGCGCTTTCGTATCTCAATACGTCGCGAACATGAAAAAAATATTATCACTTCTATAAAAGTCGGTAACGTCAATTCGTTTATATCGACGAGACAGAAAAAAGTTATAGTGTGTAGGGTTATATTAATTTCAAATAATCCTTCCGTAATTGTTATTCCCTGGAAATTGTTTAATTATCTAATATTAATGAGACCAACGACGGAAGACGCATCCGTGATGAGTTTTGCTGCGTTCGCGGCGACCGGGCAGTAGACGCGAGCCGGCAGGAGGCGCGCGAGCGGCCTTCTTACCGTTAGGCGCCGCGACGCTGCGTGGGAGGTGCATAATTACGCGCGGCCGCGCACTCAAAATAGCAATTTGTGGCTTAACGGCTGCATATACGTACAAATGGACGAAATTTTTGCCCTAAAGGGCCGCAACTCGGCAAAATCCATGGAGAACCGCTTTAAAAACATGACTTTTTCTATTTTCAGCCCCCCTCCCCATAAATGGCCACGGCGCGAGGGTCTAGGGTTGACCTAGAGGTTTCAAATTTTTCTGGCCTCATTTTTAGTCACTTTGACAACTTTTTCCAGAGGGCCAAGTTTCTCCGCGAAAAATCGATTTTTCCGATCCGCCCTACTGCACAACCGGCTACCAGTTGGAAATAGATGGTTCATATAACATATGAATGGAAATAGATCATAGATATAATCCCACCATTGAGAGCTCGTTGGTGCTGATTGGTCGATGGTAGAACCACAACCGGCAGGCATAACCAGCAACAGTTGGTGTGACACGACCTAAAGGGCTTGTAAGCGTCGCTCAATAGTATGACGTCAAGATTACAAAAAGAATTTTGTTATCGGCTTATTTCTGCCACTGGAGCTTTGATGCCGAGCTATAAAACCCCATTAGCCTATAAATTTTATATATTTCTGACTGTACGATGGTGAAAAATATTTGAAGCAGGTAAAATAATCTGCACATTAATAAGAACAGAATGCTGCAGCTAGCTAAGGAACGCATCAATTGAAAACCCAACATAGCAGGGTGGAATACTTCTATGTCATGTTTATGCTAGCATTAATATCACTGGTGCAATTTTTTATCTACAACTGAAACTACTTTAGCCTAATTCAATGCTTACAAATTTAAAAGGACTCACTGCCTCAGTTGAAATCCACGTAATCACAGGAGTATCCATTAAAATTTAAATATATAATTCAACGTTTAACAGGTCAAAACAGTGAATATGCTTGGGAATACTATGTTGACACATGCTGCTTAACTTGGAGGATGAATTAAGCTATTATTAACCATTGTAGTCGAAAAATTCTTATAGTTTGCACAAATTTGCTAAAATGGGAACACAAAACCTAGTACATTTTATTTTAAATTACAAAACCATGAAGTAAGCAGTAAAATTAAAAAAATCAACCTTGTTTCTCTGTATGGGTAAATTAAGTGGGTAAGACATCAATAACAGAGAAAACTACGCTAGACTTATGAAGTCTTTTGTATAAGTGTAGTATTGCAGCAGTAGCAGTGTAGCTCTTAGTCACATGTCAGCAGAGAATGTTTAGAGATTGGCTCATACAGTATTGCAAAAATACAAATGTTGATGAAAGAAAATGCTATCACAAATTACGAACATATACTGGACTAGATTCCAAACCAGAAGTAACAAACCAGAGTAATGTTGATAACATTGAGGCATTACGAGGTCATGGGTATGGAAAAATAATTGCGTTTACTGTACCCATAAATCTTATTTTTTATTACAAACAGTATCACCAAATTCAGACCACTTTACTATTTCTGTGCAATGCTTCATAATACACATGCGACCTAGTTAAGATCACAATATGTCATTTCTTTCTCTTAATTGAGTATAATTGGGTTTCAATCAATTCCAACCGAATTAAAAAGAAGTTCAAAAAGTTAAAAACATTATTTCTCTGCGGGTTGTAAAATTTCATGAAATTCTTCAAAATTGAAAGTCAGTAGCCAGGTTAACCCTTTGAGTGCCACCGATTTTTAGATGGGTATACCCAGAAATGCCATGGTATTTTGCTAATTTTGTAGGTCTTTATTCAAAAAATCATTATTTGTTTGTTTGTTGTTACTTGAACATGATTTCTTCTGCAGTTGAAAATGAATACTTTCTTCCAAATTAATATGAAAAAAATTGTCTGATTTTCTCAATTACCTGCAATTTATAGTTTAATTTGGAACTTACAGGATTGAATAATTTTATTTCTCAATTTTGAGCAATAAAACGAGAAATAATATCAAATTTAAAGAAATAAACCATAGATATATATATATAAAGATTATAATTTTTCTAAGATATTATCATATAATATCGAATGAATTTGCCCTAATTTTAAATAAATATTCGATTGAGTAATACAATGCAAATTGCATAAAATTCAGGGAAAATTATCAAAGTGATTGGAGGTATAGAATGTGAATATTTTCGCAGACAAAAGAACATTTGGGTGTGAAAATATTTGCTTATTTGGGTGTGAGAACATTTGCTTATGATTTTACTTTCATGATGTACACAGATGGACTTAGATTATTTAAGTCTTCTAAAATTACACTATGGCCCATATTGTTTGCAATTAATGAGCTTCCATATGCAAAAAGATTCTTGCCTGAAAATATTGTGTTAGGTGGCTTATGGCATGGTTCTTCCAAGCCTAATTTTAATGCTCTTTTGCATCCTTTCATGAAAGTGTTTGACACTCTTAAGAATGGTAAGCCAATGAATCTAGCTGATGGCTCATTTGAAGTCGTGAGAAGTTTCGTTCTTACAAGTATTGCTGATATGCCTGCTAAGGCGAGACTCTATAATTTGAAGAATTTTGATGTTTTTTTTGGTTGTGTTAAATTCTTAATTAAAGGTGAGACTGTGCAACTTGCAGGTAAAAGCAAAGTGTTTTGCTATAAGTATGATGAGATTGCCCCAATCAGAACATCAATGGACTCCATAAGGCACTGCAGAAAAGCTGAAACTACAAAAAAGCCTGTTTTTGGTTTTAAAGGTCTGCCTTTAGTATCTAAGGTTATGCCCGATTTCATTGCTGGTTCCAAGATTGACTTCATGCATTGTGTTTTTGGTGTGTCAAAGCGTCTAATGGAACTGTGGTTGAAGCCTTGTTTCAAAGAATTAAGGTGTAATGTGACCAGTAAGGTGAAATTAATTGACAGAAGACTACAGAAAATTAAACCTCCTGCATTCATAACTCGCCCCCCTAGTAGCATCGAAGGATGCTTGCCATTTTATAAAACTGCTGAGTATAAAAACTGGTTTTATTACTTCTCCATCCCTGTTCTGTATGATGTGTTGATTCCAGAATTTTTTACCCATTACTTTTTGTTGGTTGAAGCTATGTACCTGCTCAATCAAAATGTTGTTCGGGCTAGAGATGTAGATGTTGCTGAGAGGCTCATCAAAAAATTTGTGAAAGATTTCTCCACTCACTATTGGGAACGCTTTATGTCTGCCAATATTCATGCCCTGACACATTTGGCAGATAATGTACGATTGCATGGGATACGAAAGTTCCTGCTTTCCCTTGGGGTCTCTCCTTAGAAAAATGATAGCCCAAGTAACAGGTTCGTGCTTAGCTGAATTAAAAATTGCTGAGTCATTTGAGCTACATAAGTGTTTACCTTTAGCCATGGGTGAACTTAGTGATATGTCTAGTGCAAAGAATTATGTGACAAGGTTGCCGAAGAGCATGAAATTTACAGAAGAAATTTGTGATAGAACATTCGTTTTAGGATCCCTAAAATCAGTGACACAGCCTGGTTCATTTTTGATGGAAAGTGTTGGGGCACTTACTGATATTTGTTAAGTGGAAAATGTACCCAAGATTTGGATTTTTGACAAAATTCAAAAAGATAACTTTATTGTTGTAGGAAAAGACTATAGCTGTAGCCGTGGTCTTAAATATAATTCATCTGTTGTCCTTAGTGATGATAATTCAATTTTTATGGTGAAAACATTTGTTAAGTATAAATATTGTGATTGTGTGTCAAATTGCATAAGTGAATGTAAGTATGAAGGTATTGTAAATCAGTTTTTTACTGAAACTGTTAAGGGTGTTCCAAATAATAAGTTTGTATTTAAATTAATTGTGTGTCATAAAGCTAAAGGAATTGACATTAATAAAATAAAAGACCTGTGTGTTGTATCTGCTGTGGAAGGAAACTTGTTCTGTTGCAAAAGAGTAAATAAAATTGAAACTGAGTGAATCCCTGTTTTTATTTGTCTACAGATTTGATTGTCTGAACAAATCCTTAACTTGCAATGCTTCCATATCTGTTCTGATTTTAATATTGAATGTCCTAGGATTTTTTATAGCGGTTGCCTGGGAACCCAACTCCAGCTGTCATCATGTTCCATTGAGGCTTGCTAGCCTTGTTTTGAGTAATGTTAGAATGTAGGTACGATATAATTATATATATATTGTGATACCGCCCTTTAAGAACCTAAGTCATAGATTAGATGATAATAAATAATTAAAGATGATTCCCCTGCAAAGTTTAAACCTGTGTAAATTAAATTACTGACTCCTACCCTTGAGATAATTGGCCAATAGAAATATTTGGTAAGGGTTATGGTTATATTTGTATTGTAAATTATGTACTTGTGAAACATTTCTGTTGATGAAGTATTAAGTTCAAGCCCACATACTTCAAGCACCTGTGTTCTTTTTGATAAAACATAAGGGTCTTCAAGATTTAAAGATGCCATGCTCTGAGCCCTAAGAAGTATTCTTATTAATGCTGTGTAATGATCAGGGAACATTGAGCCCTACAGTATGGGAAATTAATAGGGACTTAGGATTCTAAGTTTTACATCAGACGGAAATCACCTCTGACGTTCGGTGGGAGGAAGATACTTTTAACATTTGAAAGTTTGTGCATCAGTGCTTACATTGCTGGCAGACTTCATTGCTGTTCCATACTGCTATTGTTTTAGTTTTTAACTCCCACCATGCCATTTCTTTTATGTCCGAGAGAGTGATGTGCATATTAACCAAAAACTTTCAAATCATGAGTTGGCTAAACCCTTTCCACTGGTGTTGAGCCAGACTCGACGTAGTCTACTTCGTAACAATTTGTGTCTATTAATAGACACAATTTATAGTTTCAATTGAAACTCAATATGCACAATTTCCCATGATGCAAAGATGCCCCCTTTTCATTGAAAACATATGGACACAAATACATCATTTGTAAACCTACCACTTCATTTGGTCATTTGTACAGAATGAAAATAATAATTAGTCATACAAAAAAATAATTGAAACCACCTAACATTTAAATTGGCATCCCATTTCCCGTAGGTATCAACGCTAAGGGCAACTGACTGCAAAGGATTACATCCACTTCATTAATTCATTCATATCACTTGAGGGAGTTGGGATACATCAATAGAGCAGCAGCTAAGTAGCAAGGCAATAAAAACATGTGGCAAAGGATAAGTAGTGGAGTTACTAAGGTGGCCTGGCATGGGCCAACTCTCCAGTTTAGTGACAGTGGAGCACTCATGCAGCAAGAGAGAAGCAGTTGAAATTGGTTAAGGAGTAGGGTGCATAATTGCTGCAGCAGCTCTGTGGCAAGGCAATAAAAATATTTGACAAAGGAGAAGCAGTGGAATTATAAAGGTGGCCTGGCCTGGGCCAACTGTCCAGTTCAGTGTCGAACTCATGCAGCAAGAGAGAAGCAGTTGAAATTGATTAGGGAGTGGGATACCTAGTTGCTGCAGCAGCTCTGCGGCAAGGCAATAAAACCATGTGACAAGGCAGAAGCAATGGAGTTCTGAAGGTGGCCTGGGCCAACTGTCCAGTGCAGTTTCAGTGGAGCAATCATGCAGCAAGAGAGAAGCAGTTCTAATGCAATGGAGTCGCAAGGGAGTTTTTCAGTGGAGTTTCAGTTGAGCACAGTTTTTCTTGTTGAGGCCAAGGCAGTCCAGTCCAGTTGCAAGGTTGTTTCAAGCCAGTTTTTACTCATTCAGTGGAGTTTCAGCCCAGAATCAGCTGAGTTTCAAGGGAGAAATTTTTACTTGAGTCTTTTAAAAATCATGATCAAGAAATGATAGTCGAATATATTTTGTTCTGAATAATTGACTCCTTTCAATGAAAACATCATAGATGTCAAAAATAGACCAGTTGCCCTGCATGACCCATAGTGCTGCAAAATCCCTAATCCAGCATCACTTCAGTTTTGAATGCACTGGCTTAAAGATGCTCAACTGTACTAGCGAAAGGTGACAGCATGAAATTGAGAGTTTTGTAACACCTAGCAAAAAATATAATGAAGTTACTTTTTTAGATATGAAAGTAATGTTTTTTATTTAAGAAAAATTAAATGAATCGTAGTTTATAATATTCTGATACGTTTAAATTAAGAATAAATGTAATCATTAAAACAAAAATAGTTTTAATAATAATTCATGACTAAAACCGATATATCAGCTTGTGGCACTATGAGGTTTAATAAAGAGAACAACTCTTTACAATTTATAAGTTAATTCCTCCATATCATGATCCTTATGGTCAATCAAAAGACCCAGTAGACTCCAAGGAGAGAAGTGCCGTGTATGCTTTACAGTGTGGTGATTGTGATGTAGTGTATAAGGGTCAAACTGCCAGGTATTTTAACATTAGAAGTAAAGAACATTTGAATGCTTTTAAATATAACAATGGCGGCTAGAGCAAATTTGTGAAGGATCTTTTGGACTGTGACCATCATACTGACATTTTTCATGTCGACATTTTACATATGTCTAATAACAGAAGGGAGTTGAATTCACAAGAGTAACATGAGATTTTAAAAGCATTGGATGACCCAATGATTTTGGTGATAAATGAATATTTGTGCCAGGCCTCCTAGGCAATCTTCCACATTCCCTGTCTCCACTTCCCCCCCATCTACTCAAGGTCTATCACCAGCCCAGCAAGGCACTGCTTATCTCTCCACCCTCCACCACTTCGTACAATACACTCTGTGTCCACCTCCTAATTACTTCCCACATTCCGCTCCCACCAACTGAGATATTTAGATCCTATTAAAGCATTAGAATTCCACTGAAATTCAGCATTGATTTTGGATAATCGTACGAAAACTTACATAAGGAGTGCTTTATATGTGAAACCCACCATGGAAATTCAGTCTTGATATTCCCTTTCCCTTAACTATTCCCTTCCCTTAACAACAAGAATTCCCTTAACTATTAAAATGTACATTACAAGGGTGTCCACTAAAGTCAAAATATAAAATTCAAGCATAATTCAAGGTTTTCAAGGCTAAATTTATAAAAATTTCCAGGCTAATATATCGCGGTTCTTGTACGAGTCAAAAGTGATGTTTTTCAAGTTCTTTGTAGAATATGGATTTTTTGTAGTTCAACCCATAGCATAATATAGATAAAGTAATTAAATAAGAAATAATTGATAAATTAAAGTAATTAAATATGTAGTTTTATTGGCAGTAAGAGACACTCTTTATTGGTTGGGAAAGATAAACTACTTTTTGATTGAACACCCTCTTTCTAAATTAGCATTTCAATGAGAAATTACAACTTCTTCTACAAGAGGAACTTGAAGAACCCACTGGCTAAAGTCTTCAGCATTCAACCACTGTTCTTGGAATGATGATTTTCTAAGTTAATATTTTTTGCCATGCTTTTCTATTTTAAGTCTCAAAGCCTCAATTTTCTGTTCATTCAGAATCAGAATGTAACATTTTTGTACAGGTAGACTATATAGAAAAAAGTGAAATCATAACAATCTTTAGTATCCTACACCATCTTTTTCTAACAAAAATTAATGTAATAAAAATCCTAATTCAAGTAAGTGCATCCTGAATATATCTAACAAATATCAGCAATTAGATTTCTCAAAAAATTATTGAAAAGTTTGTAAAAAATATATTGCAAAGCCTACCAGAGAGCCAACTACATTGTACTTACAGTAAAGTATCCGATCACATCAAATGTGCAGTTAAAAGAAACATTATATGTTCATTTTCATTAATAAAGGAATTATTTTCCAATTATTAATCAAATCCTTGAATGCTTTCAAATTCTTTTTTAGAAACAAAAAAAAATTTAATGCGGCCAAATTTATGTATCCAGGCCATGCGGCCATTTATGGAATATCCAGGGATTCCATTTTTAAGACGAAAAAATTATTATAGAATATTTCAAGCTGCTAAACTAGTAATTTTGCAATGTCTTATTAACAATAACCTTTGAAATGAAATTTGAGAATTTTCTACTCAGAAGAAGACTCATAAGAAGTAACTCTGATCTTGAAATGAAATTAGACTTTCTTCATGCTACTATAAACAAAATTTTAAAAAAAGTCTCGGATTTTCTCTCCATTGACCTGGGTTTGCAAGAATAAAGTAGAATGACATGTGGGGAGAATGTATTCTCCTAAATCAGGTAAGCCGACAATAGCAGAGTGGGGTGATGGACTGTAGGTAATGAAGTTCGATTCTTATCGCTGTTTAAAATTTTTCTTTCAGCCATTGAATCAAAAAGTTTATCATCCTTCATTTCCAACCTTTGTAACGTGTCAATTTTAGCCATGTCATGCTTGGTATTTGGGGAGCCGCCATGTTGGGGTTTTGTCTAGAATATTTATACAGAGTCATAGGGAAATATGGCGTCGGCCTCCACAATGGCTAATTTAGCAATGAGCATGGTGATTCGGGGCATTCGGGAGATGCAATCCCAATAATAGAAATTGTATCCGTGGCTATTGTTGAACTCGTGGCATGTTACGCAGGGAAACTAATTTATGGCCGAGCGTTAACAATGAGGGAGTTTGACTATATAAAGAGGGACGGAGAGCGAGACGGGGCTTCTAGTCTAACAATACTCCAGATCGGAGAAGAACCCTCGTTGGGTGTGAGATCAAAAAAGAATTGAGGTCTAGGAAGTGTCACGAGGGAAGCGGAGTCCACGTCATAGAATCATCCGGCGGGATTGGACCTAATCGGAGACAGGCGACGAAACATCAGCCAAGACGGAGAAGCCAGGGTACACGAAGGAGGCGGGGATCGCATATTGGAGGAAATCAGCCAGGAACTCCATATAAAACTAGAGGGATAAAGCGGTCCACTCCCCACTACTTTTGTATGTACATAATTTTAAGAGGGTACTTGTTGTTTTGTATGTGAAGAGTGAAAAGTGAAGTGGCTCGTAATCATTGGTGAAGTGATTTATGGCCTGTAAATTTGAGCCTGAAGAAAGTGAAAGTGATATTGTTAACGAATAGGAGGGTAATTTATTATATTGTTTATATTTATTTGTGTTGTGAGTCAGTTTTTATGTGATCAACAACAGATAGGCAAGTGGCATAACAAATAAAGTGTTCAAAAAGTAAATAATATATTACATTAATGACTCCCAACGTTTAGGCATGTGAGTTTAGTTGTATTGTGTGTGAGAGAAAGTAAATTAAATTGAATGAATTACACCTTTTTGTGTGGATACTGACTTTTTTGTACTTCTATCGCTTAAACTACCTACATTTACAAATGCGTCACTCAAAAATACATTGTAAAGTTAACATAATTATAACACGATTTAATTCTGCAATAAAAACCTTTTCCAATCCTTTCACTAACGCCAAATTTTATTATTTTTTTAAATTATCAATTCAAATGAAATTTCTGATAATCTACTTTTTTTAACTGCCTACTAGCATTACCCTAGGAATACAGCATAGCATGTATTCCTAGGCAGTGTTAAGGATCGAACTCGCGACCTGCAGTACACTAGTCCTCATTTTCAGCAACTACGCTATCATAAATTCACGGGAATCTGGCGAATGTAGACGACCCGCGTAACATTCGGCTTTTTTTTTTTCTCGCGCATCGGGGCACATGGATAAAAAAGTCACGACGAGTATTTTTTTATTTTGTTTTTGTGGCACGGAACAAATCTTCTCATTTCGTGACCAAGTTACACATTCTCTCCTTGTCAGTATCTACCATACGTACGTACATTCCATTCGCGGGGCGCATCGATCACTAAGCCGAGAAATTTAAAATCCCCGATCCGGATCTGAATTTTTACCGTCTTCGGATATGATTTCAGTAGCGAATGAAATGAAAGACCCGTGGATCCAACCCGACCATCCTAAATTTATTAATGGTACATTTGTAAATCTAATTTAAACAACAAAGGTATTATGAAGTGAGTATTCAGATGTACTGGTTTGAAATTGAAGATAATAACATTTTCGATGCAATGACTGAAAGAAAAATTAAACTGCGATACGGATCGAACTTCGCACAGTACACTACTGTCTGTAAAAAAAAGCAAGACACCCGAGTTTGAGGAGCTCTATCGTCTAAACGAAGCAATCAATTTCAATGCAACAAAAAGCATACGAGTGAGAGTTTATTTCTACGTTGGATCATTTACTTCAAAAAATCTTCGGCTCCCCAGATAGCATGCAAGCTTACGACAAACTTGTCATAGGGTTGTCATAGGCTTGTTATGACAAAGTTGTTATGGCAAGTTTGCATCAAACTTGCTGTGGCATACTTTTACCATAACTAAAGGCTGTATTTCGGAGATTCTCTCGAAGAGGAAAGCGAACGCTGACATACTGTAGTTTTTTCACCCAGTACCGCCTAATACTCCACATAATCTCATCGTTTCTCTCGTTGAGGTTACTGGAGGGGGCACTTTCAAGGGTAGATTATGTAAAATTCTACTAAGCAAATTGCATTACAGCTTGAATAAGTATTTTGATGAGAATCTCTAAATGTGTCTTTTAATTCTAATTATTTTTTTACATGTTAATCGTATATGTTTTTATGCTCGCACAATGTTTATACTTTTATAAGCTTGCTTTGTATACAGCATCATCGTATATGTTTATGCCCGCTCTGCGTATAATATTATTAATTGTATATTATTCTAGCTCCCTTGTGCTACTATTGTTTTAATCTTATTGACGAGTTCTATGTTACAAGACCAACCGAACCGAGCCGAACAATTGATTTATTATTATTATAAACTCTGCGGTGAAGCGTACATAACTAACATCGGTATCCTTGAGCGCTTGCGCCGCCTTGCGCATTTAGCCATGTCGTGCTACGATTTCGTGAATTTACCGTGAGCGACGTGCTTAGAAAATATCAAGTTTAAATGAAGCATGTGACTGGCGAGGTATTCTGAAGGTTCGTAAATACTTTAAAGTGTTTTTATTCTTCTGAAAATTATTATCTTTATCCACAGACTTACTGTCTGGCGGGAAAATGCAATGTTTATTTTTCACTTGCAGGTGTATTCCTGCTCGATACGGGTTTGCTCAATGGGAACAGTAATCGCCAAAATGGAAAGAAATGGCCCTATAGGTATACCTTCCACCGGTAAGTTGTAAAATTGCATGAAATGGTGTTATTGCTTCAGTATTTCTTGAAATGCATGCTAACCACAATCTTATTAATATCGTATTTATTTCGTACTAGGGTAGGTTACACCTGTATCGGATGCATTCTAAAGTGAATGGTTGGTTATATTATGTTAACCAACAGCAGTAATTGAGTTATTTTATTTCAGTAACAAGTATGTAAGAAATTGTGACTATTGCATACCTTTATGGGAAGACATCGTCAGTCCTCGATGGACTGATTAGGGAAATCAAAGTTTTATGCAAGGTAGTAATTATGTTTGTGGAATATGTGTTCTTGTTGCATAGATGAAAGTAGTGAAGTGTAAACCGATATCAAAGATTAATTTTTATGTTAGATGGTCAATTAACAACCTTGGGCCTATGCTTTTTGAATTAGGCGAGGGTATAGCTTAAATGAATGAACACTCTTTCCTTCTTGCTTTATATTTATTCCATATAGTAAGTTCTGTTGAGTGGAGTGTCTTTTAATTATGAGTAAGTTATTGTATTGTGCGTGAAAGTGAATTATAAAATACGTGTTGTGCATTATTGTTACTTTAAAAATTAAATTTTGTTGTGCAGTAACACTGACGAACTTTATCTAGCCTGTTTCATACGTCATGGACGAATGCATGAAAGATAAATGTTATATGATGTAAGGTATATATATTGGAGATAAATGTGATTTCCTCTCGAATGGCTAATGGTATGGCATGAATGCCTCAAATGCTCATTCCTGAATGGATTTTGTATTTGATGTGTGTTGTTTATATGTTGTTAGAACCCCTCTTGAACTAATCAAGCCTAACAAAGTCTAACGAAAAATTGCATGAATTCTTCTGTGCCAGTGATATTTTGAGGTTGTGGAACTTGTTTCATGTTAAAGCTAATTTTTGTACCTACTCAGGGTGCATTACTTCCTCAATGATACCTGAGATAGTGAACAGTATTTCTTTGTAAATTTTGAAGTGGTGAATTTTCCAAGTTATTGTTTTCCAACCTTCTTATGAAGGAAAGAGTGCTTTAATTCCCATAAATAACTAGTTCTTATTCCTTCTATAGCTTCTATTCTATAAGTTGCTTATTCCTTTGTTTGGTTTTCCTTGAAGTCGTGAAACTTATTTACCAGGTGTAACCATGTTTGATATTCACAGATGTAATGAATTTTCCTGGTATTTTTTTCAGTTAGGGATGCAGAAAACTGTAAAAACACTGGTGAATCTGATGTGTGGTATGGATTTGTTCAGTGATGAGAGTTGTGTATGCTGATTATTTCTTTGGAATCAAATGATGTCAGTATGAAGTTCTCATTATATCCTAATTGAATTTGATAAGAGGCATACTCATTCCACAATGGAAGGTAAGTTTGTTTTCAGTTGGAATAATGAAACTATTTACAGGTATAAGCTCATTTGATGTTTACAGTTGCTATTAATTTTCTAGGTATAATTCGAGTTATGGATGCAGGAAACCTGTAACCCTGTTGATGCTGGTGTTAAAATGGATGTCTTCATTGATGAGGAATTTTTAAGGTGGTTACTTATCTGGATGAAATAGAGTCAATATGTATTATGTTCTCATCAGATCCCTATAGCAGTAAATTTTTGTTAACATTCCAGGTACTAATTTATGGCGCAAGACTTTTAAGAAGTAGGCTATATGGTTTATCTCCACACCTTCCTCTAAAGCTTCTTCATTGGTACAATCTGAACTCTTCAATTGCGTGGTTCCTAAATAGTCTGCCACCGGTCGCCTCAAAAACAAACAGGAAATAGAGCAACTCAACAGCATCGTTATACTTCTGCAGTCTCTGTCAAACCCCTCTGAAAGTAAGTTTTTCTAATTTTAATATTGTTTTTCCTTGTGTCAATTGGCTATATTTTTGGTGGACTGGCTTCCAGTTTAATGCAAAGGCCTCAATGTAAAAAGATTGGAAGGCCACTTAACCACTTCTTCCAAAATTATTATTGGGTGGCATCCTAACTGAAGCATTACAGAAGCCTCAATTCTTGGCTTATCCTGCATCTAGAGGTTGTATGGTTAAAGTGGCTGATTTACTCCATTGTAATAGAAATTTACTTCAGTTTTAAAGGGAACTTGACATTTTGTTCATTTGTAATGTACAAATTTCCATGCCTGCTGTGCACAAATTTCAAATCAAAGGAGAGTTAAGTAAAAACTTTATATACTATCAAATTAAAAATGATATAGGCATGATCTTTCATATCATTTGTAGTAATTTTTCATGTTTTTTTTTCTAGGAATGAAAGGATGAACAAATTCACTGGAGATGATAATATTGAGGATATCATGATTGATAAACATGTAGAACATTAAAGTTAATAAATTTCTATAAGTATCATTGTTCTATTATTTAATTTTTGCATTTCATTTAACATTTGCAGCAGGTGTGATACGACTAGTCTGCAGCAAATTTGAAGACACGTAACTAGGAGGTTTGATTCAAGCTTGCATCAGGTATGCAGGCTTGTTACGACAAACTTTTTGCAAAGTTGTAACTTTGTCATTACAAACCTTCAGCAACTTTGCTGCAAGTTTAGCTTGCTATCTGGGTCCATAGTATTTCCTGTACTTAATTTTTTCTCAAAAAAGTACCCGTTTTTTGCGCGTAAAATCAAGTTGCCCAACTTTGAGCGCTTGGTATTCCCGTAGTTTTTGTTCCAAGAACTTGCAATTTTGATATAAGGAAGCCAAATCTATTAGTAACACTTTGCAGAAAACAAAGTGTTTATACCACTAAAATTGATGGATTTGTTGTAAACAACGCAAACCCCTGCTAACTTCGAAACCAATTGGTCAATTGAAAATTGATTGGTACTGTTGTATGCTGTACGATGAATGCAATGCTGGTACTAATAACATTTACATTGAATATCAATCACTAATAAGGACAATATCGCTTATTATTTATCTATATATTTCTATACACTCTCGTTGTCCGCCTGATCCCGGCGAATGTAGGCTACCCGCGTGACATCCCACGTAATTTTTTCCACGATACCGGGGTAATGGGGAAAAGTCATATTTCTTTATTTTACTTCTAGTTGCACGGGATCATTTTCATCTACTTTCGTGACATGAGTTACACATCCTCTTGTCAATATCTACCGCACCTACATTCCATTCACGGGGCACTTCGATCGCTAAGCCGCGAAAATTAAAAATCTACGACCCGGATCCGATTTTATACCGTGTCTTTGGAACCGAATCCGGAACCGAGTAAAATGAAAGATCCGTGGATCTTTGTATCCAACGGATCCAATCCGGCCATCACTACACGTTAGGCATATGTTTGCGTATCATGGGCTTAGTCCGATGTGCATTGGATGAGAACAAAGGGCACTTGACGTGACGTTGAAGGCATCTGTTCGACAGTCGAACAGTTGAACGTCTCCGATCCACACAGCGCTGACGATACATTGAGCCTAACTACTTTTCCGTCGTTTATTTATTCATTCATACCAACGGCAAATCCATATCTTAAAGTCATCGTTATTTATCCTGTTTATAAAATAAGGATTTTTGTCTTGAATTAAGAATTTTTAAAATTCCCGACTAAGACCAGAAAATCACGAATAATCCACGAACAATTCCCTGCACTGAAAATTCACGAATAATTCCCGATTTTCCAGATTTTCCCGGTCAGTGGACACCCTGATTACGCATCTTCAGGAAACATGACCAACTTAAGATCCTCCTTGAAATGTATACGGCATCTTAACCTACATTGCGTTAGTTATTTTCAATCAATATCTTCAAATTTCCAGAAACTGCTCTTCTTATTCTTTAAAAATATTGTTACACTTCTAAACATATCTAGATGCTCCTTGCTACATTCAACCCCATTACTGCATAAAACCTAATTTATAAGCATGCCATACTTAAAAATGATGCATACCCTAACAACACCGGATATCCGTAGGATATCCATTTCACGTCCGCCATATCCTATCCACGTCCGCTGACATTCGGATATCCGTCGGACCTCCCAGGGATATCCAATGCCAGATGATCCCAAAAACGTCCGAATGGGATGTCCATCGGATATTCTGTTACAGACCTACGTCATAACATTAATGGAAGACGTAACTGCATATGCAAATATACCGATTTACTGCATGAAGAGTTCTCCGATGAGATTTAAATGAGAGATAGCGCCGGGGAAACTTTCTTTCTTGACCCATAGGTGGCCGAGCAATTGCGAAAAACAAATGTCAACTGATGTCAACAAAGTCTTGTAGTAACGGTCACGACTTCATTTTCTCGTAATTTTACCTTTTTAATCTCATTCCTTTCCTTCTTTTTTAAATACTCATCGTTCCACATCCTTTGCCAATTATCGTCTTCGTTTTTTAATCGTCATCCATTCATCTTCCGTTTTATTGTTCATTGCATCGTTTGTGTTCAACGGGAGGCCTGTTTTTGGTCGCTATTTGGAATGGATTCTCACGGGACGTTACAAACCCGTCCTCGTGAAGAAATTAGAGGAGCAGTTTCTGCAACAGCAGCCTTGTTCAGAAGAATATCTGGTAAGTATTTCATGCCTATTAAAAGCTAGCACCGGTTTTGTGAGTATAGTAACACGGAAAATTACGTCAACAAATCTTCCCCATAAAAATATTATTTATTGATAGATGTGAGCTTAATAGTCACGAACTTCGAATATTTATCCTGCAAAAACTGTGTTCAATAGCGCTTTCATTCTAACTGTTAAAATGAAAATTAATTTATTTGTTATTTGGTCATGAAATCACTGGTGTTGATGTCTTGTTTTCGTTCATCTTTCAAGTGCCTAAAGAGTAGCTTCTTAAGGGGCATACTCTTCATGAAATGGATGATACGACGCTTAAGGCAAAGAGGAAGTGGTGAATGACTTGAAAAGTCACAAGCATGAGTCACTCTCAACCTTGCCATTCTCCAGCTGGAATGACAAGATTCCTTTATGGTCTGTGAAGGAAGTAGAAGAAATGAAGGCTGAATTAAGAATTTACGTGCTAAAAAACTGGTAAGCTTGAATATAAGTGTATTGATGCTGGTAGATGTTAATTCATTCTCTAATTGACGTATAATTTAGGAATAATCTTAGCCTTAGTCATTGGATAACTTGGGCCTTTCTAAGATGGCTGTCATCTGTTTCCATTATGTGATTAATTTTGTGTGCTACATTAAAATTTTTATCCAAAAGTCAATTAAGAATAGTAATGGATTTCTATCTTATATACGTTACAGTGTTATCCCTCATTGGAGGGAGCTTCACCAATGATTGTGTTGTTGGCATCGCAATGGGCACAATGATGGATTCTTCAGCAAGTTAATTTACCTTGCTTGGCTTAAAAAAGAAGAGGGCTTTCTCACAACTTTGGCTGTCAAGAAGTTATCTTGAGTAGGTATTTAATTTGGTTTCATGTGTAAAGGCAGCAATTAATGTTCACCACATTGCCAATATTTTTGTGTTGAAATGGTAATTTTTTACTTTGCATGGTAGTGTGCAGTCATTATGTTTCCCGACCCTTAAAATTGTAGAATAGATTGGTGGTTTAGGTATTTGTGTAAGAGTTGAAAGTAAGAAGAGGGTTAGGGCCTTAGATTTGTTATACAGGCATTGTGAATTAGAAATAATGCGTCTTGATTAAGGTATTGTGGTACCTGATGTGTAAGCTTTAAGGTTCTTAATAAGACCATTTCTTTTGAGTATCCACTTTTATTATTTGAGAGGGAGACTGAGAAATGCAATTTTACATATGGGCATTTAGGAGTATTAAGGAAAAGACCATTTGGAGGCTGTGTATCTTGTACATATCAGGGTCAGATCAGAGTAGACCTGTTGAGAGCTAGGTGAAAAACATGTCTTTTCCATTCCTCATAACCAAATGATAATGGCTTTGAAGGGCCTCTGACCATTCCTCCTTTACCATGTATGAGGATAAGATGAAGCCTAATTGTGAAGGCTTTTCCAGTTTCCTCTCATATATGTAAACAGCAGTGCAATAAGGAAGTCATTAAATTGATTGCATAAAAACAATTTCTTTAAATGTCTGCTGTTGATCAGCAAATGAAATCCCTGTGTTGGGAACAATTGTATATCTTGTATGTCACTTTGATTTTTTAGTATGGTTAATTGTTGCAATCCCTCTATACATGGAGTTACTCTTTAATGAAATGCATTTTCTTTTTAATAGATGCAGTGTGGATTCAAAGGCTGGAGAAAGTCGAAACGATTTGGAAGTTAATAATTGGAAATGGCTAAAACATGAGAAATTCTCGGATGAGAGGAAGAAGAAAACTGAAAAATAACTTAATGTAAGAGAAAGTGAAAATGGTAATGTTTTTGAACTGATCAATAAATAAGTTTTTAATGGATTCAATTCCTTTTTTTGTGGAATAAATTTGTAACCCTACCAGTCTAAAAGAATGTATTTGAACTTCATGATATATGCTGTATTTGTAAGCATCAACTTAATTTATTTCCTTTTCCAATTCATTTTTCTTACCCACAGAATTACCTGTTTAATAGCTTTTCAAGTGAGCTGCATTAAAATTTGGCGGACTTTTAAAATTTTATCTTAGGCAATTTTGGGAGTCATTAATTGACATAATGCATTACGTAACTTCTATAACTTGTTAGATTTATCAGAGAACTTTCATTTCAGGGAATTTTTCATTTAAAGGGTTGTATTCCATGAGAAGGAATCTTTTTTGTATTAATTCTTGCAAAAAAGTGCATGAAATAATATCAATATCTGATATGGACATTTTGTGGATATCGGATTTTGGGACATATGGATATCCGTGGGATACCTTCGGATGTTCATCGGACATCCATGGGACATCCATAACGTCCGCCTCGGATGTCCGTCGGATATCTATGCGGATATCCTGTGGATATCGGATTTTGAGACATATGGATATCCTACGGACATCCGTGGGATATCTTCGGATGTTCATCGGACATCCGTGGGACATCCATAACGTCCGCCTCGGATGTCCATCGGACATCCGTCGGATGTCTATGTGTTGTTTGGGTATAGTAAGAGGGGTTCAACAGCAACAAATACACCACAAAGTGCTAAATACTTACATCATCACATTCTGTGCTCCGAACTTGCTTTACTGACCAGATATTCCCTCTAATGCGGCGGCTATCGTAAATCTCCTGGTTCTCCAAGCAGCGTCACTTGAAAAAATGGAACTCCCTCAACTTTTCCAAGCAAATGGAACAAACCAGCCACGGATATAATGCTTCCTTCCGAACCTGATAAATTTAAATTATCTATGGTATATTGAATGACAAAATAGATTCCCACGTCAACCACCCAAACAATAATACCAGTGCGGGAGTCTAAAGTACAAAAGATAAGCACAAATGAAGGACTGGTACAAAATGAAATGCAATACACTTACCACTAACTGCAGAAGATCTTGTACTGCTTGTTTCACTACGAATTCGTCGTTCCCACTTTCCTCTAGTATGTCAATGACACGACAGCCGGTAATAAGGCACAACCTACACATACGATGCTCCCGTATAATACGCATACTGACACTTTCCAATAGTTAGCGATCAATAATATAGTAATGCTAGTAACGCCAACAGACTGATAAACGACAATATTACCATGTATATTTCTCCCAATGAGTACATATGCAAAATTAACTTTGGTGAAATAAATTTCTACATAAAATTGAAACCTGGCTGGGAAATTAGGAAATATAACGTAAATTTTTCGACAAGAATCACCACACGAAATACAGAACTGGTTTCAGAACGAACGTCAACTAAATCCAAAGACAAAATATGACGGTCGTTCGGCGACCGATTGCTGAAATTAATGGGATTTATAATGCTGTTAGTTATATTTAAATTTTTTGTGATTCGAAAAAATCATAATTACTATACATTTCAATTGAAAAAAACCGAACATCTATCGCCATTCAAATTGCCCACACAGTTTTTTGAATAGGTATTATTTTTTTACGATAACAAAATATTTATTTACAGATAATCATCAATCTAATCACTCAATTATCATTTGAACTGATCTTTGGACGGATAGGCAAAGTTCTCGTTTCATCCAGAGAAAGAAGAGCAACGTCCACACAGTGTTTGCATAGGTACAATTGTTGCCCTTCTTTTGCTAAAAGAACTTAACTATAAAAAACGGAATTAACCTCACTTATGTCACAATCGTCACAATCGCCGAACGTCCGTCGTTTTCTTTGTCTGGATTTAGTTCACGTCTGTTTGGCACGATTATTCCTGTATTCCGTGTGGTCATTCTTGTCGAAAAATTTACGTTGTATTTCCTAATTTCCCATCCAGCTTTCAATTTTATGTGGAAATTTATTGCCCGAAAGTTAATTTTGCATATCTACGTATTAGGAGGAAAATACACGGTAATTTTGTAGTTTGTTAATCTGTTTTGGAACCAGCGTAACTACAGTATTCATCACGAGTTATTGGATAGTGCCAGTATGCGTGGATTACGCGATCATCGTTTATGTAGGTTGTGCCTTAGTACCGGTTGTCGTTTACTTGACATACTAGAAGAAAGTAGGAATGACGAATTCGTAGTGAAAAAAGCAGTAGAAGATCTGCTGCAGTTAGTGGTGAGTGTATTGAATTCAATTTCATACCATCCTTCACTTGTGCTTATCTTTTCTACTTTCCACTCCCGCACTGGTATTATTGTTTGATTGCTTGACGTGGGAATCTATTTTGCCATTTAGTAAACCTTTGCTGATTTCATACGTATTTTGCAGGTCGTAAATGATGCATTGTATCCCTGGTTGCTTTGTTCGATTTGCTTGGAAAAGTTGAGGGAGTTCCATTTTTTCAAGCGACGCTGCAAGGAGAACCAGGAAGTTTATGACAGCCGCATCAGAGGAAATATGTGGCCTGTAAACCAAGTTCTGACTGCAAAATGGGATGATGCAAGTATTTACCACGTTATTTTGAATTTGTTAATTAATGTTGAATCCCTTCTTAGCATATGCGTCGTCTGTAAGTGTGGTATGCTTATAAATTAGATTCTATGCTGTAATGGGGTTGAATGTAGCAAGGAGCATCTAGATCTGTTTAGAAGTGTAACAATGTTTTTAAAGAATAAAAAGAGCAGTTTCCGGAAATTTGAAGAAATTGATTGAAAATAACTAACGCATTGTAGGTTGATATGCCGTTTACATTTCAATGAGGAACTGAAGTTGGACACGTTTCCTGAAGATGTGTAATTTACATGTTAACACTTAAGGGAAATCTGTAGATATAGGTCACTATAAAAGATGTGAGGGATACAGATTGTGTCTCTCTTACCCGGAGGCCTAGTAGTTACACAGGGCAAGGTGTTTTCACAAGGCACCCCTCAATATTTCAGATTTACTGGAAATTATTGTTTTTATTTTGTATTTTTTCATTTCCTTTTCCATTCATGTGATACCAATAGTGTGTTGAAAAATAATGAATGCTATAAAAATTTGTCATAAATATTTATAACCCCTTTTCTTTGATGTCAAATGACTGATGAAAACATTTTAATAACATTGTATTCTAACTTCCCACACAGCACATACTCAGCCGTAGAGCCTGGGTGTATGGATGATATACATATACCATAGGTATACAGTAGAGGTGTAGGTGGGAGCGTAGACCTTTAGTATGTATTTACAAGGAATCAACACTAGCTCTACGGTGCATCTACCAAATATGCAAATGTCCTCTACACAACATATACTGTAGATGTATGGAAAATGGATGCCGTATACAGTATGCATACCTTTTTATTTCCTTATTTTATAGCCACATCTAAATCCTCCAGTGTAGTTAGTTTTTCAATTTTATATCTAATTCTCTGGATAAATAAAATCCAATGCCACAAATAAGACCAAGAGTACATCTTTTTTAGATTTGCCTATCAAATTAATAGCTTTTGAAAACACTTCATTTAGAAAAAACTTTGGTTACTAACTAGAAAATTTGTGACACAGAGTTGAAATCGGAAGGAATGATTTGGCACACGTTAACTATACACAGACTCATACCGTGCAAAATTCGTGCACGTCTGCCGTTTCTTGATGTCACATTGCGAATTCACAATCTCAATAACACATTTATACGAGTTAAGAAGATTGCAAACAAAAACGTGTTTCTTAATAAAATAAATTACATTTATTGACACTATTTCCATTTTCAATCATTGCATTCACTAGAAATTGTAACACATAACATTCCAATACATAAGGCATGACCTCAAGAACAGCCAGTGCGACAATCACCAATATCAAACTACATTGCATGTGAACACCATTTTGGCGGGATAAGTGTTTGAAGTTCGATACCCTTAAGCTCACATCTACCAATTGTTTTATCTGGGTGCACAAAAACCTGCTGTCTTTTAAAAAAACAACGCTCTTCTAAAAATTGAAACTATATTTTTCCAACAGTTGGTTCGTTCAAATATCATCGAAAGTCACTGCACTGTCATAACACACACAAAACCTTTCACGTTTCTCAAATAGTTGAATGATGATCCGAATTGTCGTTGGATCATTCCTAATGTCCCAATTTGTTAAAGACTGTATGTGCCTGAAACATGATAAATAGAGTCAATTTAAAAAATCAACATGGAAGGCAGATGAAAAAAATGACGAATTCGTAAATAATCTTCAACGCAATCACTGGTCATAACAATCATTTAGGTACTCACCGTAACTTAACTGTCCATTAGAATTAAAATTAAGCTTCTATACGATCACAAATTGCCAGAACACGTAAATATTGGAGGAGCTAGTTCTTTCTCATGCTTCCTGCTCATTAACATGACTGCCATTTTGATTTTCGAGATGGTTCAAGTCGATCTTGTTTGCAAGACATCGATTGTAGTCTATTTAAAAAATATGAACATATAATGCGCCTCTTATAATGTTTACATAGTATTTGCAGTGCGAGCATATTATTCAAATTAAATGCTAATAATCGACGGAATATTATTTACTATTTATACCAATCAATTTATACTGCCTTCATATGGTATAAATTTTCTGTGTGATGTGTGAGGAAGGGTTGCATATACCGTAGACCCCTCGTAAATATATACACCAAGTAAACCATCTCCTATTACAGATAAATATACAGTAGACCTTATGTAGATACTGTGAATATGTATACGCTTTTGTGTGTGCTGTGTGGGTTATATCCCTCGTATTCAGCGGTTTTTGACGAATTAACTTTTTGTTATAATTGACAACTCTACAAATTAACACTCCTCTCAAATTCTATCCTGAAGGCCGTAAACAACGGAACTTTTTCTTCCCATCAATTTGGTTTATTATTTCTGATTCTGGTGATACCATTTCTACTGGTGGATCATACTTAGCCATTGAGTGACAATCATTGCAAGATCTGCGCTTATCCTTTCATCTTTTTTTTATTTTTATAACAAAACTCGAGTTCTTAAAGTTTGATTCGTACCAAATACCACAATGAGACCTCCCATAACTGACAGCATTGTATGCTCATGACGCAGGTTTGGAAACAGTATTCTACATAATACATTTCGAGCCACCATAAAGGTTGTGGCAGGGGTAATTGTTAGTATTCTTGTTACTTTAATTAATCACTGCTTAATTCAACAAAATTCATTTTTGATAAGATCATGAAACCTTAATTCTTTGGTGGATGGATCATCTCCCTACACTATAGATAATGGTGAAGCATTTCTCAAGCCCACACAAAGGCATTAGCTTCTTTTGAAGTTGAAAATACCTTTTCTCAACCATTGTTAATGACTCACTTCTATACTTTACCTTTCTAGGGCCCTTTGGTTGCAATTGAAACATTGCTGTCCCATTTTCTACTGGCCTAGCATCCATTATTACCTGATAAGTTTGTGCTATATTATAAAATGCCTACACAAGTTCACCACTCTTCTAATTCTTTTCATATTGCAAAGTCATGAGATTTAAATATCAAATTCAAATGGATTTTGAATGCTTCTTATTTCTTTTATTCCCAAGCAGATTCCTGTGAAGACAGAAGAAGATAATATTGTTGAGGATCCACCGTACCATGATGCATGCAAAAATACTGACATTGTCCATAGTAATCAACTGAATGCAGAAGACCTCAGTCTTGATTCTCAGGTGGGCACTGAATTTAAAAAATCCAAATTTATTTACCATTATTAAGTTTTTTTTTTCTCTAAAGTCTTTCCTAGGGTGAAACTTAATGTTTTAACATTTACAATCTTTGCTCCCTCTTGCTCAATAGAAGTGCTCAGAGACCACATGAAGTCATGGGACTAAGTTATTAATTATAAGCTAAATTTTCCTCTTAGACAACTGACAATTTTCCAATTTTCCTCTGTGTTCATGTTCTTTGTGCTTGCATTTTTCTCTATTCTCAAAGCACTATTTTTGGACTTAAGCATTTTTAACCTGGAAAAATGAAAACTTTGGGCTGGACAACCTGATATAATACTGAAATGTTGTCATGTCTGGTCTGTTGTAGACCTATGTTGTTAATGTTTGAATCGTTCAAAATACACGATTCAGTGGCATTAACCAAATGAATAGAATCATGTTATTAATTGAAGTTGTTCAAAATGAATTATTTGAGTTGAGAGTTTAGTGGTTCAAGAATGGTTATCCTTATTTCATTCCTAATGAGCAATGTGGATGAAGAATTGATTAATTCCTAAGTGATTGATTCATTCAAATCGTTCAGTTGGAAAAATTTGAGTGCAGATTTGAATGTGTTATTTAGGAACATTAAAAGACAGAATCATTAATATGGATTTTGACAGGGTTGGTCCTTTATATCCTTATATAACTAAGATAATTTTTTTGGAAATGTAATGTTATACATTAGCTGTTTCAGTTACTATTATTTCTACCCTAATTTAAAAAATTGTGTAATCTCATATTTGCAGTGACTTTGTGCACAGCACACACTTATAAATGTGCCATTAGCAATTAATGAATAGCAGTCGACTACTGACTAAGGTGTTTCTATAGGTGTTGGGCATTGCTAATGGATAAGTTTTCCATCTACTGAGCTCAACAAATGGTGTTGTATTTTACACTTGTTTTTATAAATGTGGTAGTTTTCAGGAGTTGAGAGGAAGTATGAAATTTTACATTGAAACAACTATGCATTCAGAACAAGAATTTTAATTACCTATTTAATCATCTTAGTTCAGGTTTACAAAAAAAATATTTGAGAGCCTATTAGGCTTGAGGCTTCTCTTTCTATCTGGAGGCTATATCTAGGCTTGTCTATCTTTTCAATAAGATAGATCCAGCCTGAGAGAATGCCCTTTGATAGGACATGGACGGCCAGCGACAAGATTTTTTATCAAGGTGTTAAAATTCTTTGGTATACCCCTTGGTTTTTCCTCACCACTGAAGTTGGTCATCATGTTGTACAAAATTGGGTTCCTTTAAAGATTTATCTACTTAAGTAATGGCTGCAGAATTTGGTGAACTATGAATGATTTTTCTCCACAAAATGGAATGTAATTGCTTCTAGACACGTTCACAAGAGGGAGCTTTTTGCATAATCTTTTCCTGGTTTGGATCTACAGTTTCACAGCCTACAGTAACAGCTGCTCCGTTTTTAATTAGATTAATTTTTGTCCTATCAATGTTAGTATAATTGCCAAAAGCCACGTTATTGAATCTTGGGTCTAGCATGGTTGCCTCTACTCCACTGATAGTTACTTGCCTTCAGTGCCTACAACTCACTTCAAATTTTGGATGACATCTATTTGATCTCCTCCTGTTGTGTATCAAAGCTCAGTGAAAGTAGGTATTTCATCATTCCCTGACTGAAGGGCAACAGTTAAGATGCTTTCACTTGTTTTTATGTACTGATATCTAATATTACCTCATGAAAAGGTGGTAAACTTTCACAGTTTTTCAATTATTTCAAAATCCGTTTGTGCCTGAGGAGGTTCAATTATTGGCATTGCAAGAGCTGGCAGGATTGGTTCCTTACTTCTCAATACTAAATTGAAAATGATGTACATACATACAATTCCATGTATTGGGTACCTCCTGCTTAAAGTGTACTAAATGACTTAAGAGATTGCAAAGATTTAAGATCGTGATGGGCAGCATTACCTCTCTTGAGAAAAACTACCACCTATTTTACCCTATTTTCCAGGTCTTTTACTTATTTTAGTGAACTTGGGATGATTAAGTTCAATTTATGTGCAAAGCAAGGAATGTGGGTGCAGTGTAAAGTCCATGCAGTGAATAACATATTAACAGCATGGTCAGATATTAATGCCACTTCTTTTCTGTGTACTGTAGAACCTCTTTTTTACGAACCTCTAATTTACAAAATGACACAAATTTACGAACCATTCCGCCGGTCCCGATCTTTGTGTATAGGAAAACCATGCAAAATGACCTCTAGTTTATTAAACCTCGATTTTATTGATTTACGAAGTGAGAGGCCGGTCCCTAGGAGTGATTAACCTCTGTTTTACGAAGTTTTTGAAAGGATTTTGTAGCACTGAACACAGTACAATGGAATAACGATCGCTGTATACCGCGACAGGAGCAGCTGAAGCCAGATAGGTCATGTTGAGAGGGCCCTCGGTCCAAGTATTTCATATGGGAAATGTGGAAAAATCGATTCAGCATAGTGCTTTTTGAAGTGCTTAAACTGCAGCAAAAATCCCAGAGACTGATCATCCTAATCGCAATTCAATCCTAATTATATGATCCAAGGAAAAAATGTTCAAAGACGCATGGCATGACGCCTACTTCTCGAAAACAATGCCCCAGTTCATAAAATAATTGGATTAATGCTTGGAAATTTCTATTCCTTTTCTATCATTTTGTATTGCGAATACCTAACTCGTCGTCACAAAGGATCCATATTTTCTCTGGAATTATTTAAAATTAGCTTTAAGGTAGCCGTCGCAACCCCAATTCAGAACTTACTTCTGCTTTTCACTTGAAAATGGTATTCCCGTTGGAAGTTCTTTGCTGCAGCTGTCGTGGAGCTTAGTTTCATTGAAAAATACTAATTTTGCAATAATAACTTACTTATATTCAAATATTGATGCAATTTGATTATTTAATTTTTCATTTGAAGTGTTTTATGTCGTTAGGTAAGAATTCGCGATCGCTTTCTGTAGCCGCGAGTAAATAGTTCTTGCAAGTCACCGCTAGATGTCAGCACTGTAGAATGCATCTTAAAAAAGACGGAATTTCAAATTTACTCGATTGAAGTTCTAAAATTGAGTTAAATTAGCTGCAAAATATTATTAAATGTATTTCAAACGATACGCTTTCTTCAAAAATGGAATTTTCTGGTCTTTTCATGGAAATATACTGGGTCAGTTGGAACTTTGTTTTGAAATTTCCTAGTTAAAATGTATCCCTGGCTTTCCCATGTTAAAATGGCTTCTTTAAACACAAATCGACTAGCACTAATATACCCCTTTAGTTAATTTATGCATAGCTGCATATGCTTAAAATACTCTGCAGGATCAGTTAATTCTCTTATTCCCCTTATTTTGAGATTTACCAACCAGCTACAAGAACTTAATTCAGTTGCAGCAGCCAAGTTCATACCATTATAAATTTATAGAAAAATATTCACCTGTTTTTTTTTAATTCATGGCTGTTTCATTCTCTTTTACTAAAGTGAGTCTCCTAGCCTTAGGGATAACGCCTATGCTCTACAGCGAATCAATACAATTGAGGTGTAATTTTTAAATCCTTTCGATTTGATGTAGATACACTGCACACAGAGAATTTCACGTAATATCTGTTGTTTTTTCCCAGAATGCACAGATGACTATTATTTGTCATAGTAATTAGTTTGATTTCAACCATAGCATAACTATTTGACAAGTTAAGTACAGGATAGTGTTTAATTGCATTGAAAGTATACTCTCATTCTTGCCAGCAGAGTTTTAGTAGACGTACATTTGTCGCAGATCAAGCCTCTTACGTGCATGATGTGCCTCCATGGACATTGCTCCATGCTGTGCGAGGTGTTGCCAGAGCATGGGAGTGTCACCGCAAAAACTATGTCCTACTGTTGGAGATCAGCTGGTTTTGGTGACACATCAGTTCCGGAGACAGGGGAGTTAGTGGAAGATAACCTCCAATTTACAAACCCTCTGATTTACAAAGCTAAAATTTTGGGTCCCTTCAACTTCGTAAAATAGAGGTTCTACTGTAGTTCCAATATTGTGTTACATTCAGAATCTCTTCTGAAATGTTATTTGCTGTGTGATTCTCCTTTAATCAAATGTAATCCTTTCAGTAATCAGCTTAGGCATTGGAGGACAGATTGGATGGTAGTTCTGGTTTGGAATAGTTTTTCCATGAAAAGAGAACACTATTATATTCACGAGAATTTTTTTAGCTCACATAACTGTAAAACCACGTAAATTACATATATCTCGTAATTACATGAGAAATAATTGTAGCAATTATTAGCTCAAGGGTCAGGTGCAATCATTACAACCAGCTAAGCAATGTAATTTGTCTTCCCTTGCTAAATACAGTCAGTCTTCTCTAGTATTTGCTCTTGTACACTGAGCTAAGGAATATACCCTAAAGAGAATACATAAACGATATATTACCCACATAGCACAGCTTCCACCTTATACACTTAATAATTCGATACTATCCAATGAGGAAGTAAATATGGAGCCCTGTTACCACGCTTTGGTAATGGATACCGTACACTACTTTACAGTATTCGAACGAGATATCAAGGCCTGCACTGTCCACTACAAAGGAGATACGAGGTGTAGGAATACCACATTGGTCCCAAGATCTCACAATCTCAATCCTCGATTCTCACAATCGATAATTCTTGAATCTCATGATCGATATGCATCGAATCCCACAATCAATAATTCTCTAATCTCCCATTATCAACTTAAGTTGACAAAAATGAAAAATAAAATGGTTGGTTACAAAAGAGTATATTTCCAATCAGCTTTTATATCTTGAATGAAACTTTTGATGAAATTACTAAAAACAAATACATTTCATGCATAACCTGCCACTGGATGTGGGCTCACTTGCTTCAGTGAATTCTAACAAGGATTAAAACAATCACATCACTGTGGCAGTGAAGAAGTTTTACTTTAGTGGACCTGAGACAGTGAGAAATGGATGTGTTATAAAATCACAAATTTGAAGGCATATAAAAATTAAGTGAGTGGTAATACAGCACTTTTCCACATTCAGAAAAACCTTGTACTAGAGCAATTAGAGCTTCCTGAAACAATGTTTGTGATTCCAAGTCACACAGGAACATGCTATTCATATCTGTAGGAGGAGGAGAGAAAAAGTTTTGGATCTCAAAAATCAAAAGATAATGCTAGGAGCTAAGTAGGGATACAACATCAATACTAAACAAACTAAATATAGTCACCCTCTGGATTATGCGTACAAGAATGTCATGCTTCTATCAATATTGTTCAGCAATTGTTTGCTGTAGGATCACCTATAGGTAAAATCTTCTGTGTGCAGACTGGATCATTAAATAAAACTCATCATAAACACTATAACTGTTCATCAATGTGAGGTATTAATTGCGTAAGGTTTTTTGGAGGTCTTGAGTTCCCTGTCATTGAGTCTAAAAGACGTCTTACGAATGTATTCATAAAGACCCCATGATTCTTGTGTTGGGTGGGCGATGATAAATGCATGAGCTCAAACAACTTTTATCCATGCACAGATAGCCAATATCTTATCACGATGAAAAAATTAAGGACTTGAAAGTAGATATTAAAATTTGATTATTTTTTTATTTGAGGTTCTTTAAAGAGCAGAACTCTGTATAGTAGTGCTGATGACTTAGACAAAAATTAGTTCCTAGAACCAGTTACGAAGGAGATACATGTATCCAATACGAAGTGGATGCTAGTATCTTGTGTATTTATTTTCCATTTTAAGGAGAAAATAAAGCACACAAGTATATTTCATAGACCTCTTCGTGATTTGCATCCATCTTCTTCGAGTACAAGCTCATTCATTCTTCAATTGGTGCAAAATATTCCACAAGAGCCTTGTACAAATGATAAATGTGTGACTTATCTTATCCTAATTGTAGCCTTTCATATCCAGATATGAAAATGCCCGTGCTATCTGGGTAGAATGTTGGGAAGATTCTATGATCAGAGGTAGAGAAAAACATTTGTGTTTTATGTGTTCTGCTTCAAATATATAATGTGTCAAAGACTGACGATTTTGGAGCCAATTTTCTACTAGGGCTGAGCCGATAATAAATTCTGATATAAATACCAGGTGATATTATGTTTTTGGTATCAGAGAAGGAAAATCCCATATTTGTTTCGCATGCAAGACTTTCTTCATGAAAACAGTAAAACTTTGCTATTACATCCCCACCATTTACAACTTTTCTCCAAGCCCCAATGAACTCGATGCATCTGCAATGTAAAGTCTGCCAAAGTTGACGGTGCCTGGCTTGACTACGTGGAATTCCGTCATGATGAGGTTAAGGGAACTATGCACTTCCACATATATATTTATTTACTCACGACCATGGTTTCGATGCATAGCATCATCTTCAAGAGACCTGAAGATGATGATATGCATCGAAACCATGGTCATGAGTAAATAAATATATTTGTGGAAGTGCATTGTTTCCTTAACCTCATCGTAAAGTCTGCCCTTTATTTTTTGCTACGAGACGATTTGCTGTAAAAGTCATCCTGGTTGCATAAATTGCGAAAATCTATGAGTAGTCAAAGACAAACTACAACTCATGTGGCAAGTTGCCACCATGAAAGAGTGATAAAATTTTCACAGATGCACCATAAGTTATGGTGAACTTGCTCCTCTGTGACATTGTGATACCTCAAGGGATTACACAAGGTCAATTTTCCCGTGATTGTCGTCTCAGTTGCATAATTCGCGGATGGTCTGACGATAACGGATTGGCAAAATTTTATTATATCTTTATGAAGTGCATATTTGCAGTGTTTACTGTTCTTCCTTTCTTGGTGCAGGTAGTATACCAGTTTGTAAATAAACCTCCAGCCAAACTATCCTCATATTTTCTACGACCAAACCATAAAACCTCTCTCATCCTTCTCTTCCTCGATTTTTGAGTAGCTTGGATAGAATATTACCAATCTCCATTGCTTTCCCACCTTCCGTTTCTCGTAATGTGTACTCTATCCTACTATGTAACATTCATGATCCCAGCTCATCCTTATCTATGTCGTGTACCTCTTCTATGCCCAATTTCCTTTGCCTATCATTAGTGTCATGCATCCCTTCAATGCATTAATTTCACGAGGATTTGGTGTTTTCCTGGCGTATGATGTGCATGAAGTTTTCACGGGTCTTCCACCAGGTCAAGTATTCGGTTGCTGCCGACGTTTCGATGGATAACTCTTCCATCGTCCTCAGGGCGTTGAGTGCCGGATAGGAAATGGCTTCTTTCCTACCCGGCACTCAACGCCCTGAGGACGATGGAAGAGTTATCCATCGAAACGTCGGCAGCAACCGAATACTTGACCTGGTGGAAGACCCGTGAAAACTTCATCCACATTAATTTCACCTTCACTTAATCTCTTGTATATCTATCAGTAGTTCTCCTTACATACCACCCATGCCCAGTATCGTTTCTCATTTCTTAATGCTGGTTAACAATCTAACCTTTTATTGCCAGGCACTTATTTCTCCTTCTCTCTGGAGCTTTCAAAATTTCCTCTGCATCTCCTGACATTGATAACTCCACCACTTATCTTTCACTCTCTCTTTAACCCTTCTAAGTCTCTTCCTTATTTTCTTTGTCCTAGCTGGGTTTAAAATGTTTGTGATTCCATCTATCCTTAATTCCTCCTTCACTTCTGCTATCACCCAATGTTTATTGACCACTCCTCATCATCTATTTATCTTCTGCATCTATTTTTTCCCATTCTTCCTCAGCTGTTTGCACTTCTGCATCTATCCTTATACATATGTTCACTAATGCCTGATATTCTCTCTGACTTACAACTTTGCAAATTTTTCACGCTGTTCCTAAATCTTTGCCCAATCATAATGTAATCTAATTGGTATCTTCCTGTGTCTCCCTGCTTTTCAAAGGAGAAATTTTGGTAGTATTAAGAGTTTTTGTTACAATTACAGTTCAATTTTGTAATATTATCTTTAATGAAAACAAGATGTTGGGTAGGCAACATCAAAAGGTAGAGTTTTACTTTCAGGCATAACTACCATAAAATACTGCATGCCCTCAATTTACATTTTTCTGTTATTTGCCCTTTTTTCTTTTGTTCCCCATAAAAGTGTAAAAGAGGGGTTTCTTTGTAGTTGAATATTTTGTGTCACTGCATTTACTGAATAGCATAATAAGTAACCTTATGAAAGAATGTACTATTTGCCACTGTCTGCTGATATTTGCCACTGTCTGCTGATAACACAACAAAAGGACAGTGACCCACTTGAGGAATCTGTTGGATTTGTGGTTTCAAAACCATATGAGTAACTTACGTGAGTGGTTGTTTCTAATGTCAGACATGTGGAAGTATTTTGTCGTAAAGTACGATGACCCCAGTAAGACATCTTGTAAACTTTGTAATATACATGTCTCATGGTTGAAAAATTCTTGGTCTTACACTACAACAAACTTGAGAATTCATTTAAAAAGCATAGATCCAGTTACAGGAAATGGAAAATAATCTGATGCATCTGGTAATCGTAAAAATAATGCTAACGGCTCACTCCTATTTTCTACTAACAGTAGTAAATATTAAAGTATAATTTAGATTGGGAGAGATGTTATGAGGATCATTACTGTAATGATGTGATATGGTTTTCATTGTGACTCATAAAAATTCCATATTATATTTATAATTTAATGCAACCACAGCTCTAAATTTTTCCTGTATTTCCTCCATGAAATTAATTTTATAAATTACCTTTATCCTTAATGTTAACAAGCCATGGCTTGTGAACTTTAGTTATGTATTGCAAAGAAATAATGGAAATACCTGAAGTGTTAGAATGTGAAGGCATTTAATAAAATGTCATTAAACCCAAAATAAATACAATTTTTTTTATCCGACAGCTGTAGTTATCCTGATTCATTGGATATGTTGCCATACACATAGATTTGTTGATTGATTCAATCAGCTCAATTCACTGTAGCCACATTTTCATTTATTATGAATGGTGATGAATCAAATCATTACCATCAACCAAAGCACATGAAATGAACTATCAGAATGAACAGAAATTCCCACTTCTAGTCTGTAGCAACCATAATATATTGAATGTAGATTCGTTGACATCTTTTCACTACTTCATTTTACTACATTCCATGGAAGGTTTCAATAACAAGAGCCTGAAAGCAGGAGACTGACAGCTAAGTTCAATGGAATCATTTATGATATGCTGGGAATTTGAAACATGAGTATGAGTTTTTAAAGGGATAGTAGAAGGGTGGGGTAAAATCTGGCATTGCCATTAGTCCACTCTTAATGAAAGGCTGTAAGGGTGCACTTTTAAACATCCCATCTGATTTACACGGTGCTTAACTCGAAATGCCATTCACCCAACATCAAAATGCGGACCTGAATAATAATGAAAAATCATTGCCTCCTTTGGTATTTGCGGCTGTACTCTTGGGCTTGTAAGCCAGAACTTTAGACATCAACCAAACTCTTTCTTAAGTGGATAGTGTTAATTTATTGATAATGAATTATATCCACCAAATGACAGCTGAAACATTTAAGTAGAGATCATGCAGTTCAGGAAATCATACCATTGCAAAGCACTCTGGCATTAATTCTGAAGTGGGAAATAAATTAAATAGAATCCAAACTGGCTGTGAATTCATTCGATGTCAGACCCATGGGAATGATCAAAATTGTCAGTTGCACATTGAGTTTGTGTGAAGGGCTGCCATAATTATTGTGGAAAGTAAAGGAACAGCCATTAATTGCCATTCCGAGGCTAAGATTAAAAATACTAACTTCAGTCAAGCAAGCATAAAATTTAACAAGTAGTAAAAAAGTTTGACGAAGATGTTAACGATTCTTTCATTCACATTTTTAATTCCTCCATCTCATGGGCCTTGTGTTCAGTATTAACCATTTGTCCAACTTCTACATTATGAGTTTTAAGTAACACCTTATTGTTCGTATTCCCTCTACTGCATGATATGCAGTTATGTGTATAGTGAACAATCATGTACCCCCACAGGCTGCTGTGAAGTGTGAAGAGCATGCTTCTACTTTGGAGTTGCTGGTCATGGTCTCACATAACCCATCCGACAGCAATATGTTAAAAGTTCCGCAGACTGCAATGGGTGATGATATTGATGTGAGTAGACTGAGATAGAGAATCCCAGGTGGAACTAATTCTTCACTTTTAATCAAATGTTTAGTTACCCTTAATTTTTTTGACATTATGAATGTATAAAAGTGTAGTTACCACTCTCAAAATGGGTATATCTGCCTTAATTTTTGCAAAACATTAAATCATTATTATTGTGCATTTTAATTCCTTAAGTGAGTTTGTGGAGTGCTCAGGCACTCACTGTCTCTGTAAGGCAGTGATAAAATTAGAATACACTGATTTGGCTGATGCTGAGAATGAACTCTATGTGTGAATTCTTATCATTTCAAGGCGAAAGTGAAAATTGTGCCAAGGGAAAGTTATAATTTGTCATATTTAATATAATTACTATATTATGAACTATATGCATTGAAACCAAATCCTATAATGGTGCATTGTTGGAGGTATGTGAGGATTAGGAGAGAGGTGGTATTTTTTGGAATATAGTCCAGCATGGATACTTACTTCTTGTAAACAAAATAAATAACTGATAAAGTATTCAACTTGGGAGTTTTAGGGCTCCTTCAGCTAAGGTTCCTTTGCGGCATCTTATTTGAAATATTAATCCCTAGATGCACAAAAGGTGAATTCTCATAATCCTCCAGTTAGGTATTCTGCAATTTCGATTGGTTAGGCAACCATAAATTCTCTTTATCTCCCACCATTTTTTTAGGCTCATGGTTTACTTTCAACTTGCCCTGCATATCGAATGATTTCCCCATCTGATCCTTCTATCCCATGCATTGCTCTATGGAGGTATTTTCTCTTAGTTCTACATTTTCAGTTATAGATGGCATCTAAATTCACTTTTTGAAGGATTACTACACACGATTTCTTTCCTCTTTCTTATTTCAAAGAGAAAAAAAATATTTTTTTAACCTAATCAAAAAAAAAATTACCCAGCTGTAGGGTGAATGAAATGTGTAACTATACCTAAGATTTTTATGCCAAAATGCTACAAACTTGGCTACCCATCATTGAAAAAATATCATTATCTACTTACCACATCTTGGAGAAGTATGCAAAATCTTCAAATGTTGTGAACAAACAGTGAAGCCTTCAGGCAGCTGTTCAGGGAAGAATCAAGTTCAAGGCTGGGAAGGATATTACAGAAAAGAAATAGAACCTTCACCTAAAGGTATTGAAACTAATGGGCCAATGTCTCAGCATTGAAGGGATGTGGGATATCAAGAAAGTCTGCCAATTGTTTAACATATTCCTATATGGTGAAAATGACAAAGTAAAATATTACAATGTCATCATTCATACACTGACTTACAATGAGTATTCAATTCCAGATTGCTCTAAAGTCAGAAGAGGATAATGCTGCTGAGAATCCACTACATCGTGATGCTTGCAAGAATGTGGACAGTGACCACAGTAGTCAGCGCAGCTCAGAGGGCCTCAGCGTTGATTCTAAGGTGAGTACTAAATTTAAAAAATCATTTCTTGATTCTGAATAGAATTTATGTCCCAGATTTATAGGTTGCTTTCTCCAAAGCTTTTCCCTTGACCAAACTGTATTTCATAACATTTACTCACAATATTCATTTGTTCCATTATGTTCAATAAAAGTTTTTAGAAACTATATGAAGTCATGAAAGTATGATAGTAATTAAAGCTCAATTTTCTGCATAGAGATCTATTATCCTTCATATTTTTTCTCTATCCTTGTGTTTGTCTGTAAAACTGCCCAATTCTCTTTGTGTGGTCACTAATTGGCATGAAAACCTATATTATGACACAGTCGGATACGCTTTGATTTCAAATTATATGTACAGTGGCGGAAAAAATTAACGCAAATTTTTTTGTGCACCAATGCGACATTCGCAGGAACTTCTAGGAATAGTGAACAACTGGCAACTCCGGGAAAAGAAGGCATCAACCGCGAGTGTTTGAAATCCACATGACAAGTCATTTATGTCAGAACCTAAAGCTTAAAAATAAATAACCGCTTCTTTGAAATAACCTCTCAAATTCTCTCGCAGTGTCAAATTCTCTCGCGCGTTCTCTCGTAGCGTTTGTCGTTTTCATTTCTATTATAAATCTATATTGACGGTATTTAATGAAGGAGTGGTTAACTGCAATCATTATCCAGTCCATCTCTAATAATGCCGACTTCTTTATATGCTAAGTTCAAATTAAGGACATTTACTGTGATCGACTTTCCAAGGATCTTTTTATATGATGCGCCCCTTGTCTTTTTTGCTGGGAAGTTAAAAATAAAACTGTCGCAGGAACAAATACTGATTGTCAGATACTAAAGAACGCACAAATTAAAATAAGTACTGTGCATACACCTATTTTTCGCCGGTTTCAATCTGCGGATACAAGAAGCATATACATTTTTAAATGTATCATGACCCACATGGCAAAGCAAGCTTGCTGCAACCTTGCAGCAAGCTTGTCATTGCAAGATAGCAACCTTGCAGCAAGCTTGCATCGGCAAGGTTAAAGCTTGCAGCAAGCTTGCTGCAATCTGACTACTGCACCTGTTACAAGCTTGCTGCAAGGTTGCACTGCAAGCTTGCAACAAGTTTCATGCAAGCTTCACGCAAGTCCTGTGCAAGCTTCACACAAGTCCTGTGCAAGTTTCAACCCTGGCAAAAATAGAGGGTACGCCGAGGGTAGGAAAGCATTCATGAACCACACACTAAAACATTGCCTATGGAATGCAATTGTGCAAAGGAGCTGTAACAATGTTCATAGCGAAACAAATTAGTTAGGTATGACAAAAAAATCACTACTTGCATGAGTACCCCTATAGTTTCAAAATTTAAAAAGAAAATGACTTTCCCGCATTTGTAAACGCGAAAGATATAATTCTGAACAATTCATACTTGACCCACGTGTCCTATTACCTTATCCTAACCGACCTAACGAAATGCAAATCACGATGGCTATCTAGCGCTTCTTCGCTAACAAATGACTGTTGGGAGGCCGTGTATATACAGCTGCTGGCTTGCATGAATTGGTTAGTGATAACTAACTTTACAACATATGGACACGGATATTTGAATCATTAAAACATTTCCCCAATGACCATTTTGTGGCTAAAAGTAAGCATGACCGTTATGAATATGCATAACGGATATTCTTTCAACTCCAGGAGAGATAAATAAGAGTTTCCTCAGTAATATGGCAATCGCCATCTTCATCCGACGGGCCGCGGGATCCTTGGTAGAAACCCTGACGTCAATACCACTGTTTTCTGTACTCAATCAAACTGTATTCACAATTAATCTGTATTCACGACTTTACAAACTTGTTCTTCTTTGTCAGTTAATTTATCGTTACGCATGCTTAAGTTAATTTCGCGCAAAATTTTCCTATTAACTCGCTCTTCTTCAATTTAGCTCGAATTGTTTTTCTTCCACGGGAAATAAGCCGAGCGCGTTCAAGCAAAGGTAACTCTACTCCTTCCTTAGTAGGAACCGTATAGTTGCAATTGCCTTGGGCCTAGCACTATTGCTACCAATGTTGCCAGAGTCCTGCAGCAAAGTTGCCAAGGTTGGCACACTTCATGCAAATTGAGCGTAACTTGCACGGAACGTGTCAATATTGGCAAAATTGCAGCAAGCTTGCATCTAGATTGCCAATCTTGGCAAGCCATATGCCAGACTCAACCAAACTTGCTGAAATCTTGCATGCTATGTGGGGATATACTATTCAATAATCCTTTGATTGTCGAGAGTGAAATTGAGGAGATACTTGAAGATACCATTTTCGAAATTACATACGCGCGTAAATACCTAATTTGGTTGGCGTATTATCCGATTTGTATTTTATCTAATAACGGAGATCCGGGACCACTTGGACACTGTGGCAATTTCAAGTGCAAATCACTTGACAACTTTTTAGTATTGAAATAACCGTTTATCATTAGTTATCAATCGATAATAAACATCGCATTGACACATGAATTTATAATTTTTAGTAGCCGTGACTACGACGACCTAGTAAAAATATTTTTAAAAGTAACTAGTATTTCCTTTCTCTGTCATTTTTGTGTTTGGTGAGAAATGTTCGGATTAAATGTAATAGCTGCATAATTAACCCTTAATTAGTTATCTACTTATATAACCAGCATTTGAGAGATCGGGGTTCGAATTTTGGTGAAGAAAAATAACTTTTAATGGGATTTTTTTCATAATAGGGATATGAATGAATGAGAGATGCCGTTGCAACGACTCGCAGATGATCTGAGATCGGGCATATACCAGTGGAATCAACATCGACACTCATTTGAGTTAACCAGAATTTGAATATCAATCTCCTATTTGCCAGTCACATCACCAATCAATTTATCTTCAAGGCCAATATCAGCAGAGGTATGGATCCTAATTCCAGCTCCAATTAATTTAGTGAGACTAATTTTTCCAAACTCTGAAAAAATCAAATATTCATTTTCATTTGGGACGTAGTCTGCCTTTGATGACTGTGTATTGGCCGGCCGTGGTAGTCAGGTTGGTAGCGCGTTGGCCTGGCAAACTAAACGTCGCTGGTTCGAATCCAGCCGAGGGGATCGATATTTTATTAGCCCGAAAATTAGAATCTGAGCTTCCTTGGTTCGATGTAAATTATGATAAAATAAAATTACACGCAATTGGAACATCTAATACTCAAGGAAAAAGGGGTATTTTTTCCGTGTGTGGTTGACGATATCGCTTATGCCTAACATCGAGATTCAGAGACCAATAGGTCATCTCACGGGAAAGAAGTGGCTTTTGACTAATTTTTCCATCTCCCAAGTATTTGACTGGGCCTTCTCGCATTCTCGAACCTCGAAGGGCTTTTCCCCTCCTGATTCACAACAGTAAACCACTTCCAATACGTTGGAACTTCACTCAAGCTTATGCGTGACTACCGCTTTATTGAGGTTCGCGTCGATAGTGGGCCAGAGTAAACTTCGTTAGAAGATTTATTTCGCAGCTGTCATGCTACTACAGGCATGCACTTTCTTAGGGTAAAAACAACCACATTGGTCTTACAGTATGCCACATATTTCTCCCATATGCCACATATTAGAGAAGGAAACAGCTGAAGTGGATTTTACAGGTAAACTTTATTGTAGCGAAATTTCCCGGTGAATGGATGTAACTATCACCCTCATTAAAACAAGTCGCGGGACGACGCATACTGTTGAGAGGAAAGATCGATAAGGAAGGCTACGAAACACCATCACCGATGAGGATGAATGGCTATTTCAATAGATTTAGGAAAACTCCTTCACTTCGGTAACTGTGGTCCGGATAGAGACGAGCTCCCCGCGACCAGAAAAACTGCACGAAGTCCCCTTTCGAAACTCAATATCCGCCAAAGACGCGCAGCAGCCAAGGTGGTGTTAGCTCTTGTGCACCTAGGCAAATATAAGCGTTGGACTTGAGTTCTTTTTTCCGATGAGAAAACATTCAATTAGTTATTTCATTGTCTCGTATTCCTCTTCGGGGCTGATACCAGTTTATCAGCCAAGCAACGACCGTTTTTCTCACAGATACATTTGTGAACGACCCAGGAGCATCATTATGCACTGTTGTTCGCCGTATTTCGTTCGCGGCGTACGGCGGATGTTCCATCAAATGACATCCACCATTTTCCAAGTAAACGGGAACTTCATTTGACGTCCGCAGTAGCGCTCGCGTTTTTAGGCGTTCACCTCACCGTCGGGTGCTATCGTTCCGGATGAACACCCGTGGCAGTATGCCAAATATATGCTCCCTCGAGTAAAGAGCAGTCCTAAGAAAAAAGCTTATAGAGCTTTGGAGCGAATTTTTCGATGCGTAATTGACTCGCGGGCATCAACAATGAATATAGAATATCATTGGCGTTCGCCCAAGTGCCTGTTGGTGTTATTTCACCTTCAATACCCTGGATTAGCCGAATGCAGGGAGTCCCTCCTTATCCGTCACATTAGGTTCTGCAAAATTTCGTCGTAAATTGGTACGACGGAAACGAATCACCATTTTCCGTACGGGCTTCATTCATAGTTTATTATTACGTCATTTCACAGGTGTTATCTAAATGCTAATTTGTATAGGTGTGAGAAAATGTATTTCACTGTGAAGGTATCAATGAAAGATGCGATTTTAAAGACTAAAGATAAGCATTTTGAAATATCTATAATTTATTATGTATTTTTCTTATTAAATGTCATGATGGTAGAGCATCTGTGAGGTGCCAGGGCCACGGTGCCCAGAGTTGTCATTGGGATTGAAAATGCGGAGACACGTTCTCGAGCGAAAAGGATGCGTTTATTCGGCGAGCTCCCGTGCGCCCGCGAGTCAAGAGATCGCGTCCACACGCCAGTAGACCCGCCAACCACAACTGGAGAAACCGAAAAATACACAACCATGCAGCGGCACTCCTTGCCGCTAAATGGGGCAGCGACCGCCTTTCGAACCGTCCGCTCAAGGCTCCCCAAGGCGGGTAAGAAACCCATTTCGGTGGGCAAGTGCACGACCTTATCATTGAGTGTCTAGGGGGAGGGTTCGGAGCTCGGCCACTACGACCCCAACCCCTCCCTGTGCACGCCTTTGATTCGCCTAACTTCTAATAAGGGTAGGGTTGACGAAGTGTACCGAACAGTAAAAAATGCTTTGGAAAATCAGATAGAGATGTCGGAGTACCGGATCTCTTGAATAAGCATAGCGATGTAAAGAGGGGACCCTCTGTCTAAAGTATGCTGCCATAGGAGTGGCCGATTTTCGGTTCACGCCGGGTCAATCCAAATCCAAAACGTTACTAGTTAAAATACACCCATAAAAGTTAAAATACTGAACACATTGGCAAAATTAGTTTTACTTAGAGGACACTTGTAATACCTAATGCTGTGGAAAATGGCACTTCTCGACTGAAAAAGTGAATATTCAAAAATAGCTTTGGCATGTATTAATACGCAATATTTTTTTTGTCCCCACATACGTTGTTTTATGATCAACTATTACCTCTATTTCCAAGATAAGAAGAAAAATGGATTTGGATACCCATGGCTTTCCTCAAGACTATGCTCTTATTCTCACGATTTCCAAAAAAGGTTGCGAAATGTCACATACCAGATGAAGTAAAGATAAAAGTACTTGGTTAATTCCACAATTTATTTAAATAGTCTACTGGTTTCAACCTCTACAGGTCACCATTTCTTTTGAAGAGAATTATAATGGTGAAGATTGAAAACTAGCCTACAAATACCAGTGTGGTGCCACTTTATTTCTGGATTGTTCTTCCTTCCCTTTCCCCCACCTCCTTATTTTTATTTTAAAACTTCCCCTCACCCCCCTCCACACTCCTCAGGTATTCACATCCCTCTCTCTCTTTGTTTTACTTTTACTCTAGAGAGTACATCAATCAACTGTGATAGACCTTTTAGGGTAGGGACTTAGAATGTGCAATCACTTCAGACCTGCAGAATTTTGGAGAACCTGAAGGTGGAAATGTAGAGAATTAACCTCGACGTACTAGGAATCAGTGAAATTAGATAGCCCGAGTAAGTATCCTTTTTGAGTGGAAGTTACAGAATTATTCACGCCAATTACTGAATGGCAATGCTGGACTAGGCATAATGCTCGGGAAGAGCTTCCTGTGGTACAGTGAGAGAATTATAATGGTGAAGATTGAGACCGAGCCTACAGATACCATTGTGGTGCCAGTTTACATGCCTACGTCAAACTACAAAGATGAAGAAGTGGAAGACACATGAATTTTCACACAGGTCATAAAACCGTTAGGAGAAGAAAAAAAACATTATTTTAGGAGACTGGAACGCTGGCGACAGAGAATGTAAAGATGGCAAAATATGGATTGGGAAACCGAAATGAAAGAGTAGGAAGATTCCTGGAGTTCTGCACAAAACAAATGTTAGTGGTTGCCAACACTTTGTTTACAAATAACTACTTTAGAAATAACAGGAGGAAAATGCTAGTAGACAGAGGAAGATTTCAAATTGACTAAGTATTAGTGAAGCAGAGATTTAGGAATAAGGTGAAGGACTGCAATAGCTACTTGGCAGAGACCAAAATTTAGCGATGATGAAATGCCATCTAAAATTCAAGAAATTAAAAAAAGCAGTGAAGAACATATGGCTAGTAGAAAAACTGAAGGTGGCTCAACATCATCTGGCATTTCAGAAAGCAGTGGGAAACAACATAGAAGAGGATCTGATTGAGAAATCAGTGGAAGAGCATTGTGAGAACATTAAATGTGAACTACAGGAAGCCACAAATTAAGTTTTTGGAGGAAGAAAAGTTGCCAAGAAAAAGCCATGGATCACAGATGAAATCAAGGACCTGATTGAAGAAAGAAGAAAGTACAAGAATGCGAAAACTGATGAAGGGCAGATTGAAAACGAATAAGGAATGGAATAAGTTGCAAAGCCAGGAAAGCTAGAGAAATATGGATGAAGAACCTATCCGAAGATGTGCAAAACTACCTTCCTCATGGAAAGGTGGAGGCTGCCTATATGATAGTGAGGAACCACTCCAAGGAACAGAGCACAAGATGCAATGCCATAAGGGACAAGAATGGAGAACTTTTGATTGAAAATAAATGTAGTGAAGAGATCAAAGGAATATCTGCAATAGTTATACCGCGTAAAAAATATCAGCATGAAAGTGATCGAAGAGGAAAGCGAATTAGAAAAGGATGATATGGGAGCATTAATATTGAGAACGAAATTTTATGTGGCAATAATTGGGACCTCGCATGAACAAGGCTTCTGGAATTGATGATATTCCTGCAGAACTAGTTAAAAATTCTGGAGAGAAGACACTTACCCATCTTTGCAAAACTATCTGCTGCATCATCTCAACAGGAGAAATACCCAGGGAATTTGAGAAAAACATTATTATTCCTATTCCCAAAAAGGAGAGAGTGAAGAAATGTATAACTTTTGGAACTTTAAGTCTGACGACACATGCATCGAAGATATTGTCAAATCTATCTACAGATGATTAGAAAGAAAAGCAGAGGAGTTCCTGGATGAAGATCAATTCGGATTCAGGTAAAGTAAGGGTACAAGAGAAGCAATATTGGCCCTTAGGCTGTTCATAGAGAATGCAGAAGAACAAACCAGGATTCATTGCATTTGTGGATTTAGAGAAGGCTTTGACAAAGTAGATTGGGATTCAATGCTTGGAATTCTGGAAGGACCATATCACCATAGAATTATCTGCAGTTTTTATAAAAATCAAGTAGCTGTGATTAAATCTGGACCCAGCTGTGAAGAGGCAAGAATACGGAAAGGAGTGAGACGAGGCTGTGCACTGTCTCCCGTAATTTTTGTTAACTTCGAGAGAGATGTCAATAAAATCAAAGAGAAGTCTTCTAGAGTGAATATCCACAGATAAAAATTAGCATTCTGTGATTCACTGATGCCATAGCACTTGTAGCAGAGACAGAAAGGAGTACATTCTAATAACCACTGAAAAGACATGGGCCGGATATCAGCTGAAGATAAATAAGAAGAAGACTAAGATATTGGTGTCCAGCAAGAGAGAAGAGGGTGAAAACAACATTAAATTAGGAAAACAAAAACTAGAAGAGGTGAAAGAGTTCTGTTACCTGGGAATCCGAGTAACGAACGATGGATGAAGCAAGAAAAAAATAGTCAGTAGAATAGCCCAGACATGGAGGGCATTCAATCAAAAGAAGAATCTACTGACAGATGGAAATACAAGCGTAGAATTAAGGGAAAAATTCATAAGAACATACTTACTTAAGAACATACTTAAATACTTAAGAACATACATCTGGATTATGATTCTTTATGGCAGTGAATCATGGATGATGACAGCTGCAGAGTATAAAAGGGTGGATCATTTGAAGTTTGGTTTTACAGAAGAATGATGTAGATTAAATTGATGGACCAAAAGATCGTGGAAAGCTTCCACAGTTTTATTTGATTTTATAAAGTATTTACTGAGGTGCTACCTTCTTTGGTTCATCTGCTGGTATGATCGTCAATCATCATAGTTTGTGATCATCTACTATGTATGTTGTGCACAAGTGGGTATAACCAGAAATATGGGATGAAATGAAAGCATTTGACATCAAGATCTCTAATGTAAGTCGATTCAGGTGTTTTTAACATTGTAGTTGCTTTCGGCTTTACACAATCTAAGTTAAACTCATCGTTCATGGGTGTAACAAAATCAGTGTTTCATTGTATTTTGGTGTGACCCGCCGCCTCCACTGAGTTTTGATGTGCAAAATGTAATTTAAAATTTCATTAAAGAATATGAAGCACTTATTCTAGAAACATGCTTTTGTGACTTGATTTTTCTTAAGCATATCCATGCACTAGACTCAGTTATAAAACTGTATTTTATCAAAAATAGCTATAATGCACTGTCGGTCATTATGAAGCTCCATGATAACCCTCAGATACGTAAGCTACATAATTTATTAACTCTAGAAATAGACAATTGGTGGTCATTTTCAGTAAATCCACTGAATGATATTATTGATGATAAAGTAGATATTCTGGATGCATTTCATGTTGATTAAAACTATGGTGTACTTATAATTGAGTATATTCATTGTTGTGGACATGCATACTGTAAATAAATGTGTGTAAGAAAACTTAGAGTAAATTTTTCCTTTCAACCTTGAAAATTTGGTAATCAACCTTGAAAATTTGGTAATCAGCTTTGAAAACCTTGAAATGTCCTAGATTGTTTTTCAATATTGCTGGGCATCCTATTATTACTTCATTTTCATCAAAATGTGACGTGTGTATGAAATTTTATTATGTTATTTTTTCTCTTGTGTCTTGTTTTTCTTTCGTATGCTACGATCTGTGGTTCCTAATGAAGCCACATTTAATTAGTATTTAATATTTGTTAAGGGTCAAGCAGGATTCACTTAAAAGTGTTGATTCTGTTTCTCATTTAAGATTGGTGATGTGACCATCCTTGGTATGGAACTTGAGTCTTCTGGAAATAGGCATGATGGTGCTAGAAGTGGTGTTAGTGAGAAAGGTAAGGAGTGAGTAAAGAATGGGGCTGTCACAGAGGCATTGTTGTCTTTCAGAGGGGATCTTTGATAGATAAATAGATTGTAGATTATAATGTTGGTGGAGTTCCTGTCGTGGAGGCCCCAAAGCACTTAGACCTTTTGATAAATTGCGCCAACCATCCTTCTGGTGAGTCACCCATAGAGACTAACTGCCTTGCTGATAGGCAAAGGTCCCCTTTGGGGATTTCCCTAATACCTTTGTTCTCGATGAACTATGTACAGTCACTTCCAATAAATAGTTACCACTCCAGAGCCGAATTTTTTAAAGTCCTGAGTTGACGGTGATTGGACAATGCTGCGTCACGGATTCCCTCTGGCGGAGCCTCGGGAAGCTCCAATCGAAAGCAAACCTACTCCCCCCTCAATTCCCTCTTTCGCAGAAGAGGCGAACCTCCGATAATGAGGGATTACTGAAATGTTGGTCTTCTTCTCATGCCCTAAAGATGGTTGTTTTCTCCGAGTCGCACTGCATGATGTCTGAGGTCCCAAACCGAATGAACATACCCCTGCGTTTGCCACCAACGTCACAGAAAAGTCGTCTCTAGGAATTGACATAACATCAAAAATCAAGGTTCACTTAGAAGAGGAGATCACAAATCATCATTTTTCATTTTTACCTTCCAAAATTTATGCGTCTCTTAATTAATTCCTTCATGTATTGGTGTTGTTTCAAATTTGTGCCATTTCAGAACGAGTCACTGACATTTTTAATTCTCACATCAATGTGGTAAGAGGCATTGTAAATATGCGATCCTAATGTTTTAAGACTAGGAGTAGGCACAAAAGTAGAAAATAACGTTCCAAATTGTTATAGCATTTCAACGAGTTAACCTTAGGATTTATGGTGCTGGACTCGTAATTTGAATAAATATAATACCCATGAAATAAATGCTTGTATAATACTAATGCACATCTGTTATTGACCACGCAGCCATTTACCTAAAATCTGGTCTAATGTGTGCTACGTAAAGACGATGGTCTCCCTGCGACAAGGATGCAATATGAGGAGCTGCGCGAGTTTAAGGACTTAGGTTGATATTGATATTGAGTTTATTTAACCTGGGGTGGGTGAGGCCATCTGGCCCCCTCTCCCCCCGCCCCAGGGCGAGAGAAGGTTGAGAGAAGAAGAGAGAAAAGACCTCAGGCAGGAGACCTTTCTCATACGACTAGTTTCACCCGAGTTGTCGGCATATAGATCTTTAGTTTCTATACCTCCTATTTACGATTCTGTTCTTCACCCGGGTTAAGTTCGTTTCAGGGATTTGGCTGGACAAAAGCAGGGAACGGCAATAATACAACTTAAGAGATTGGCATGCAATGTTTAATTCATGATGGTATTGAGTCCCGCACCCGACTGTCCGCCCGCACAGGACTCCTCGTCCCTTGGCATCCACCACGTGACACCCTGGTGGCTACCTCCAATCAGCCGGCGAGGCATCACCCCACGGGCAAGGTACATCTAGCCTCAGCACCTTTCTGGATGCAACGCACTAGGAAATGGAAGTCAGTCGTCCAGGGGGGTGGGTTCGACTGTCTGTGTGGGGTCTGTCGCTTATGGCGACACTTACAACCACCCTCCTCCACAAGAAAAGTGGGCCCTAACGTCCAAATTAAACCAAATACATACATGACACAAATAACACACAACACACACAAAAACGTCTATATCAATACCCACATCACTCCAATACCCCAAAACCCACAAGACACACAAATTATGACTCCATCAGAACAAATTAAATGCATTTTACCCATTTTAGCACAATACTATTCTCATTTCATAACGGTATCAATAGAACAACAATTAAATACTCAAGTTTCTTTACTTGCGCAACAGCCAGAGTACTACTCACTCATGAATCCTTCGTTAATCAACCCCTTACTAGCCGGGTACACCTCAATCCTCAATACAAGATTACACCAAACTCTTCTTATATCCAAAATACTCCTCCCGCATGTCAATAGCGGCAGACACATATCATACACAACATACATCATTGTCATGAACGGCGACTACCTCGTTTGCTTCGCCCAGTGCGGAGGTTACAGATACATATTCATTTCCCGTTTCTCAGAATAAAAGTGAAAACAATAACCCAGGCGAGCTCAAAATAGAGTCATATGGTTCACCCTCGCAGATAACCACTTTACTAATTGAGTCAATCTTTACTAATCTTTTCCATTCTTAACTTGCAACGGACTCAGACTTACGCTACACAACCACACTCATGTTTTTACCAAACGTCTCACTCTGTTTCACGGGCCTGAGGACATAAATTATATTCACGTTGCAGCTCGGAGCCAGACCCCAGACGCGCGATCGGAAAATCATATGTATTTTTCGGCATCGCAGGCTTGTTTTTAATTTCTTTTCAGTTTCGTGTTTATGACCCTTCAACTGGTGCTCCAATAGAAGTCACTTGACAGGTCTCTCCACCAAAATATTTCCTACTGTTTGTAAAATTGTATCTGAGAACAGCGTCCGCCATTTTGTAATGAATAGCACTAAAATGGTTCAAAAATGTTTAAAGCTTAGGAATTGTAAAGGCAAAGCATTTTTGGTTTATCATGCTATTTTTTATTTGATCAAATTCCTCCCACAATGTCAGCATCAACTTAACTTGGAAGATAGTCGGAGAAAAATTTGTTCAGGTGTTTTTTTGGCAATGTGGTCATGTTTGAGCCCCTTTATCTGACTAACAGATGAGAATCATGACAAGTGATGAATTATTCCTTAATTAGCGATCTTTTCTGAGTGTTTGTGAGAAGTTTCAAGTCTATATCTCAAAGCAAGCTATTTTGGAATTTTTCAAAGCTCTTTTCGATTTCCAGACACTGTGGCGGTGGTGAGCGTAGAGATATGTTCAGGACGTCAAATGTAGTGCAGCGCGAGTTTGAAAAAACGACCATGGAGTACCCACCATAGCCCCCATCTTTAGGATATAAGAAAACCGACCGTTCAGTAATCCCTTTGTATCTCCTGCTAAAGAGGGAAAGGAGGAGGGGAGGGGGTTTGTTTTCAGTCAAAGCTCAACTGGGGACTATGAAAAATTTCTTCTTTGAAGTGGTAACTATTTAGTGGAAGTGATTGTACTCATGCAACCTGAGTAGTCAGCTTGTCTAATTTTTAAAATGTTATATAGATATGGTGTTGTCTAAGAATTCATATGTAATATGGACTTGTTTGTCGAAAACAACCTAGTTATGCTTGACGTTGAAAAAGTGCTTAAAATCTGATTATCAATTACGGTCTGGTGGGTACTCCTGGGTCCCAAAACATAAAAATATGTAGATAATAATTTAAAAAACATATGAATTATGTAAACATAAAAATATGCAGGTAATTAACATTTCGTGCTTGTTTATATGGACATAGCAGTCGCTTTCTTGGCTGTCTCCTTGAGCCCAATGTGTCAAGTACCACTGAATTCATAAGTAAATTGTTTTGCTCAGGTGGTTCAAGAGTTTGATGTTGACAAAGGGTTTAAGTCAAGGGTTGAGAGGGATATGACTCAAGGGCTTTCAGAAAAGATGATAATAATCTATCGTCAGCCTTAGGAGTGAAGGGGTTTGGGGAGAGTGCAATGGAAAGATATGTTGGTGGATCAGGACTTGTAAAAATATGTTGGGATTGAAGTCAATTGTTGGTAGAGTGCAATGTATGTGGATGGAACATTAAATTAGTAGACAGTTGAATGCTGTATGCCATTATTGGCGATCTTAAGAGAGAACTGTCACAAAATAGAAATCAGGATAGGAGAATGAAGTGCCATTTTGAATTGAGCTACATGTTTTAGCTCCTCAAATGTAAACGCAATGCTGGTTAGAGTATCTGTAAGCATGGCACAATACTTCTGTGTGTGTGGAGAGATTCTATGCATCCTTTTACTCAATAATATTTTCTAGGTCAAGAAGCTGTCTCCGAGCAAGATGCTGTGTCCAGTATGGGACCTCATACTGTCGTGGCGGAAGAGTCGGTTACAGTTTCAAATCCTGCAAGTTCATCTGTAGGGACGAATGTTTCGAGGAGGCGAACTGAAACTGCAAGGAGAGGATCGGGTCGAGGCAGGAGTAGAGGTCGGGATGGTAGTAGTTCGTGTTACGGTCGGCGAATAGTGTGGGATAAATTCATTTGTGTGGAATGTGGGGCTTCGTTCTTCTCCAAGCTGACCCTGTCGACCCACATCAGGGCTCACCAGAGCAGGAACGAGGACACGTGTGCTGCAAATGGTGGAGGACAGCGTCAGGAGAATGCGCATAGCGCCAACATTCCTCGTCCCAATTATGAAGAGGTGTTCGGCACGTGGTCTGACTTGGGCCGTGCGGGGTTTATCTGCGATCACTGCGGGAAGGCTTGCTCTCGAAAGGCCCAACTGATAAGTCACATATGTTCCGTCCACCTTAAGGCATGTGTGGTGGTGACCACGGCCTCCAGAAAGACATCTAGCAGCGAAAAAAGCCCCCGAATATCCACCAGAAAATCCAAGGAGAAGAGGGAGAAGCCGTTCATCTGTGATCGCTGCGGTAAGGTTTTTGTCTCAAAACAATGTCTCATCGTACACATCAACTCGGTCCACCTGGGTCTGAAGCCTTTCCATTGCAATATATGTTCCCAGAGATTCTCAAATAAGTCCAACTTAAAGAACCACGTAATCGAAGTACACATTGGGGAGAGGCGTTTCAAATGTGAGGAATGCGGCAAAGCATATAAGAAAGCCGGTGACCTGAAAACTCACATGCTGACGCACTTGGAGAAGCGCCCTTTCCCCTGCACCCTCTGCCCGAGATCATTCCTGCTGAAGCACCACCTCAGGTCTCACATGGAGTCTCACAGTGGGCGAGATCACACCTGTGAGGTTTGTGGGAAACATTTCAGAGAGAAACTTCTACTTCAAAACCACATACGGAGACACTCAGAGGAGAGATTCTTCAAGTGTGAGCAGTGTTTGAAGGCTTTCAAGACAAATGGGGAACTCACACAGCATTCGCTGGTGCATTCGCGCCTGCGCAAGTATTGTTGTGGACAGTGCGGGAAAAAGTTCGCCCAGAGTGGGAACCTGAGCAGTCACATGAGGACCCATGACGGAATGAGGCCGTATGAGTGTCAGTTGTGCCACAAGAAGTTCTCCCAGAGTGGGACCCTGAGCAGTCACATGAGGACCCATGACGGAATGAGGCCGTATGAGTGTCAGTTGTGCCACAAGAAGTTCGCCCAGAGTGGGAACCTGAGCACACACATGAGTACCCATGATGGAATGAGGCCGTATGAGTGTCAGCTGTGCCACAAGAAGTTCTCCCTGAGTGGGACCCTGAGCAGACACTTGAGGACCCATGACGGAGTGAGGCCGTATGAGTGTGAGCTGTGCCAGAAAAAGTTCTCCCAGAGTGGGCACCTAAAGGAGCACATGGATCGGCATAAAGAGAGAAGCCATAAATGTCATCAATGTCACAAACTGTTCAAGACGAAGTGGGACCTGAGGAGTCACGTGGTGAGACACAGCTCGAAAACGGCATTCAGGTGTGAGGGATGCTCCAAGACGTTCCGATGTAAGTCCTCCCTTAGGAGACACGTCAAAACACACATTAAGGAGAGGCCATAAGACAGTGGGGTATGTACTAACGGAGTTGTGACCAGGGACAACCTGAAAGTGCACCGCTAGCTCAAAGATGATGAGCGGGAAGTGTTTATTCCCGCAGAGAGTTAGTTACAACGGCGGACAAGTAGTAATTGAAGAAGCACGGGAAGAGCGTCCATTGCAATTGAATGGATGAGGATGGAACGGGAGTAGAAGAGGAAGAGAGGCTTTTAAAAAAGTCAGGCACGGTCGATCCTGTGTAAGGAGGTTAACCAAGGGACATAAATTTCGTAGTGGTAATGGCGAGTAATTGGTGAGTCAGCTTTTATGTTGCATTATCGACCGGGACGTTGAGCCAAGCTTTTTGCGGCAATGGAGAAAATGCTCTTAGAGGATGCGCATAATGACTTAATTGCTTATTATTATATTGATAAAAAATGATTTATATATTTGAAGAATAAATGATATCCATTAAAAATTATACTTCATCATTCTAAGAATCCATTTTTCGCCTCTCCTTATTTGGAAGACAAAAGCCGACGGTTTCATTGAATCACAGTACATTTACCTACGTAGACCTGTGGCCTTTAGTACAGACTGTTGAAAATATCTCAAATTGTTGTCCTCTCACGCTAGGTACCATATGTGTTGCTTTTTTACGTTTACTGCCGTGCACAAGGAATTGTAAGTACCATTGCAAATGTTGTTGCGCTTGTAATATCAGAGCTATCTATTCATTTCATCTCGCCGAGCATGAATGCTTACTACAATTTGGGTTATTAAACGTTTTATAAATTTGCATCATCTAAAAATAATAATAATAAAAATATTCTTATAAAATTAGTCATTTGCCTTTTCATTTTGAGATAGCAAAGTGCAGCATTCATATAAATTTTACATTAACTGGTGGCCAACGTTAAACACACACAGGTAGGCTTTCGGGAGTCTTCCGCGTTGACATTGTTGATGTCGACGTTTCATCCACTGTGCTGCTGGCGTCCTCAGGCGAGGGTGAAGTGAAGGTTGCTTCGAAAACGAATCCTATATATGCACGGCTTCCTAGGAGGCCGTGCGTCTGCTGCTACCTAATTGTCTCTTGGTGTTATATGTTTGTAATACACGTTTTCAGGTGTTGAGAAGGGTGTATCCGCCATCTATTCTTGTTAATCGGCCTCTTGAAAATTCTGACTGCTTCCCTGATGATTCTGGGGAAATAGCGGTTTTCTTTGGGGATGATTTTCGGTTTCATATAATTCGCGTGGTGATTAGGCTTGGAAAAAGCGTGCTCTGCAATGGGCGATATCTAATCTTGTCGGTTTATGGGGGCCCGTGAATGCTCTTTAATTCTGCTCTGCACAGCTCCCTTTGTTGGTCTTACATAGGACTTCCCACGGCTGCAGAGAACCTCATATGCGCCTTCCTGATCCCAGGTGGGGATCCTTCGCTCGGGAGAAGAGACTGGACAATTTGTTGTCGCATCCCAATCTGGTATAGATGTTATGTTTAGTGAGAACTCGAGATCTTCTCTTCGTGGTTCCTGCGCCGAATCGAAGGCGCGTGCGACAGGAACGGAATTCATGGTCGCATCTTTAGGTGGTGCATCGGAAAGGTTCTTTTCAAAGACCATAGACTTGCTAATACATTCTTTCCTAAGGCAGACAGAAGGTTTTTCTATTCCGCAGGAATCGTCTCTTGTCAGAAGCAGTACGAGATCGGTGAAGGAGGCTGGTTATTCCGGAACCTTTCTGTTGCAAGTGATGATGAAAAGAGGCGTGGAGATGTCAAGAGGTAACATAACATGAATAGAGATGACGGATACACCGTGCCCAACACCTGGAAAGGGTGTTCCAGACTAGTAACACCAACAACCAATCAGGGAGCAGCAGTAATTCCAACAGCCGATCAAGGAGCAGCAGCCCCACAGCCATCTCGAAAGCCGTGTATGCCTGGATTTGTATAATATCGCCGAAATATTGCCTTTTAGAAGCCTAAGCAGCATTAATGGCTTCAACTCGTGTACTCAGTAGCCCATAAGTTTATTCATGTTAATTTGTTATGTGATATCTAGGCTGTAGTCAATGCCTTGGACAGGGGACGAGGAATGTTATTTGGCGATCCAGATTTGATTGTTATGTATTTGGAGTTTGTGTTTGGAGCCCGGCCGACCGTCCTTCCCGGACCATCCTGCCTCCCTATGCCACATCGGCCGACTGTCCATTCGTAGCTGGTCGGTGATAGGTGTATATAGGCACGGGTTAAGCCTGGCACGGGCAGTCGGTCGAGAAAATGTCGGGGCGTGCCACACATGCAACTTCTTTCCTTTCATATTGTTAGTTTCATTTTCATGGTTATTTTTTCCACTCCTTGAAATTCCTTTCAGATGGCTCTTCTTGCTGAAATTTTTGCAATCATGCATAGTGCATCAACAAGGTTAGTGGGCAATTTTTACTTTCAAATGGATATTATAGTATAAAAGTTGTAATGTCTTTTCTCTAGGGCCAGGCTGCAGTAGTATTTAAAGGTTTTAAATAGGTTGTTAGCCACTGATTGCTAGATTCTGATTCCCAAGAGTTCCCATAATGACCTGAAAATCGTCCTCTATCATCGTCTATGTAAGTTTATTATACTCATGTTTTTCGAAATTCATCTTGGTGGATTACGTTTTAGGTCAAGTCATTAGGAAATACTTGTTACAATGCTATTACATGAAATATGTACAATTTATGGAGCTTCACATATTTTGTAATAAAACCAAAATGACTTAAGTTTCCACATATGAGTGATATGAAATTTTCATCGCGTCGCATTGATAGCGTAATATGTTTTCCCTATAGTGTCCGTATTAAGTGAATAACTTCAATTTACCACTAATACAACTTCTTCGAGCTTAAAGTGCATTTTAAGTACATAGGTACAATTTTTCATGGTTAAGCTCCAGTGTCATCGGTAAATACCTTTTTTATGATCAAATTATTCGCTGAATATCAGGACTTCATTCCTCCCAGTTTTATTTGCAGCCAGCTAGTTACGTCTTCATTCATATATTTTTACGATCACAAATGTTTAAATGTACCTGTTCTAAAGCTACCGTTGCATTTTTCAGGGAAACTATTTCATTAGGGAGGAGGATAGGTGTTTATCGTGTGATAGGTGTAGTCTTACTACAGTAAAAGCTTTCTCCTCGAGGCAACAAAATGGCCGCCGCCGCGAGTTGTCAGAACCTTTCTATCCATCGCCTTGATTATAAATAGAGGCACTGCATTGGGATTGGCACTGTGTCCCAATATAGTGCCTCGAATTATAAATAGACTGCAGCGTCGCCCGTGGCAACACGGTTAAAATTGGAAATCAACGTTCTCTATACAGAGTTCTTGGAGACAACTTTCTCGCCTGGAGAATACTAGTCTCCCGACCAAAGCCTGTAAGCCTCTCAATCGCCATCCGGCGTCCCAGACGGGTGCCTCAGTTACGTCCCACTCAAGAACCCGACGTATCTCTTCCTCCCATGGAGAAAGTGCGCATCTCGACTGTGATTTTCGATTATTTCCAAAACATTCATTGTCCTGCGAATCGTCGGAAGCTAGTTATCTGCCCTGCCTATGGTTTGTCACTCTCCGGTTTTAAAACAAATTGTGCAGTTGAACTTCCGTAACAGAAGGAACGGCTTTGAAACAGACAAGTCTATTTGCAGGGGTGAGTATGGATAATAGTAGAGAGAAAATTTCCTGAGCATCGCGAACGCAGTGCGTTTTCTCCTTTTCAAGACAGTAAAATGGGAGTGAGGGGACGCCGCGCAGTGATCCAATTACCCCGAAAATTATGGCATGGATAGAAAAATCAAGTTACTTTCTGAATTATCTAGATAGGTTGGGGGCAGTAGATAATTGACATCGCCGTTCGAAATCATTCGTAGCATGTAGTTATGAGTGCACCTGTCGCGATAGGCCAGTGTGAAAGTGAGCGCAGCTGAGGTTACGAGTGCATTAGACCAGTGCACTTCGAGTAACGTTAACTTCAAGAACGTATGAAATTATATCTACGAGACATTATTACATTTTGCAAAATGGAATATGGAGGAAAAAGTAAGTACTTTCTACATATAAATTGCTATCAGTACTCCGCAAGTATAGTGAGCGAAAATATTTTTACGGTACCGTAGGTTCCTTCTGAAGATAGATTTTCCGCGTAAACAGATACTTACATTTTAGAGTTTTGACAGTTTTGAGAGTAGGGTTTTCCCCATAATCCCTGCATATAGAATCACAAACCGAAGTGCACCGAAGCGAATAATATTAGCAAAAAGCTGACGAGAACCGAGCGTTCTAGTGCGTATCAACGCGTTGCAGAGCTGCCGCCATCTGTGTTGCAGTTGTGAATATAAATATCAAAATAAACAAGATGGCTGACAACAGGCTGGCTAGTAAATTCTACAATTATTATAAAATGTTATTAGAATTTCTTTAAGAATTTAGTTTTTTCTAAAAAAGAAAACTTAATTTGATGGTAGAATTAACAACATACATATAATTATGTTAAACTTCTACTTTACCGCTTTTAATTGTATGTACTCTATTCTGTACTTAGGGTCCAATGCTTTACAAAAGTGTGTCATTTGAGAAATTTTCTGAAGTGTAATATGCAGTTTCAAATTTAGTTCATATATCCCGGGAAATTTTACGTACCTACTGTTTACTTGAAATTTGAAGTGATTGATATTTTCTTCTGAAAAAAGATCCAGTATCCCCAGTTGATTTATTCCCAATGTGTGTTACATTTATTTATATTCACTCAATCATATTCTCCTTTCTTTATACTCTCTTGAGTGATTTATGTTGACTTTTAGTGACACGTTTCTTTTATATAGATATTGTCCTTGTGCAAATGAATGAAAAATGCAAGAACTCGTGTATTTATACTTTTTCACACTGTGAAACCCACAATTAAAAAAACGAATCGAATTTTCATTATTAAGTTATAACAAGTGCATTCATATCCTGCCTATTCGAGTTTTGCGTACTTTTACTTTCTATGCGTGACTAGCGTGCTGGAAAACCTTTACATTATATTTGATCGGAATTATTTATTCACGACGTGGTTGCAATTTTTTTTAGATATTTGCACTCATATTCGTGAACCTATTCGCATTTCTACAATTTTGACTTCAGATTTGTAATTAGCGGTCACGAATACCTACATGATCCCAATTTGGATGCAACCAGATGATTTATTGGACGATGCCTTGACTTCCCGGGCACCCGGACCACTGTTCCTCCGGCCCCTTGGCGAATTTTCAGCAAGTGGGGGGACGCAGTCCGCCCCCGCACTATTACCCCCGAATGGAATCGAAAGCTGGTAATACCTCTCCACACGACTTTTACCATTTTTAACAAATCATTGACACTGCATGTCGCGTATGGAAGAAAATCCCCTTTTCCTTAACAGAATCTCCATCATCTTCATCTTTTAAAAGGGCGCTATATATAACACTTCTCCAAGTGAAACAGATGGACACATAAACTTCATACGTCACGAGTACTCACTCTATGCACTTAATAGTTTGAAACACGGATGACGAGAGAAATGGCACACATTTAACACCATCACAATGCTTTATTTGTAATGTTCCTTTTTTCATTATTTTTTTATTTTATCTACAAATTTTTGTATGTGCTATTGCATTTAATTTTTTGATACGCTAGCTGTAATATTGTTCAGAATTTGCAGGTTTTGCTTCACACTTCACGAATACTCACTCAATGCCATGGGCGTAGCCACGGTGGGGCGCTTGCCCCCCCTGGCTCATTAGTCAAATGAAAAATTACAGGTCAATTAGTTGAAGGTGCCCGTTGAAATTCAACGAGAGAGAAAAATATAATAAATACAAATTGTATTAAGAAATCTTAATATTTTACATGAAGGGGCAAACCACAAACTTGTTTTATGAAACGTTAACTTATTTTTGCCCCCCCCCCCTGGAGAATATCCTGGCTACGCCACTACTTCAAGTACTTAATAGTTTTAAACACGGATGACGAGAGAAATGGCACACATTCAACATCATCACAATGTTTTACTTGTAATGTTTCTTTTTTCATTATTTTTGTATTTTATCTACAAATTTTTTTGTGCCATATTACATTTCATTTTTTTAAACACTGGCTAGAATATTGTTAATAATTTGCAGGTTTTACCGACCCCCTTCTTATGTGGATGTTTTTCTGCAGTGCGTTTTTTCATAAAGGTTGATCATCACATAAAAACACTTTAAACAGTCATTTACGAACGATTTGCAATCCAATGCTCCTCGCAGTTATGACACAGAGATCCCTTTCGGAGTATGTACTTCATTTCAATTTCCTCCGATATTAGGAAAGAAATTGAGGAAATAGGATTTAATTGTACATTTTAATGCAGTATTAAGGCACCGCACCCTACCGTTTCTGACTTTTTTCTGATGAAATTAGAATTAACGTTCAATTCTCTGGTAAACTGGGATTTATCAAAATAAATTAATGGCACAAAATGAAAAAAATTATAGCGGGGAACGAATCGCAATTAGTGAATTCTGATTTCTTTGAAGAAGGAAAACATTCCTAGAATGGTCACGTGGTAATTGAATGGGTAATTTTCTATTTCAAATAATACTATTTTCTGACGATAAACCGGAATAATTACTATCTTTACCGAACACGGATTTAAAAATTAAAATTATCCTCTTAAGAACATCCCTTCATGTAAGGTGCATATTATTATTTCAGATTCTTTCTTTGACTGATAATTAAGAATTCTTTTAAATTTGAACTGTTCCAGTTTCTCTACGAACACCAAAGATATCATCGAAACTCCCCAAAATCCCAAATGTTTGGGGGTTTATCCCGATTCTAGCCAAAATGGTTTGTTGGAGAAAAAGGCTTTCTTATCGTGCAATTGCACGGTATGAAGCTGATTAACTTTTTAGTATCTGCCGCATTTTTCACTTTAAATAATGGAGATGAGAAGGGAAAGGCATTTTGGAAATGGCAGGGCCAAGTAAGGGTAGGAATATGAAAATGCAAGGGAAAGGTTCCTCTTAACATCGTAACTAAATTCATTATGTATTATGCGAGATATAATGTTAGAGTTATGTGTAGTGCATGACAGGTGTTAAAAACGAATATCCTACGCATCATAGAAAAATATAGGTAAATATATTAAAAGAAATAACTTATAACTAGTAGTAATTCATTACTAAGAAGATACTATCCTCTGGTTGTCGTGTGACTGTTACAGCTAACATTATTTCAATTAGTTTTAGCACGATTATAGAATAGAAGGGCATGTTTGGTGATTTTCACCCCCTGCCATACACCTTCCTGGTGGCTCGCTTGTTATTGCGTAGACGTAGATAACAACAGCGCTAGAAGTGTTTTTTAGATCTGCTTTCCATAGTGTGAAAATTAAAGCATGGAACCTTAAAATTTAATGAAACAAATGAAGCGATGAAAGTAATAGTAGGCGAGGGATGCAATTCGAGTGGCGTTGCCATGGAAACATGTACCTGTGCCTTGGCGAGGAGAGCCGGCATCACGCTCTCTCGAAAGAATCGAAGCAGAGAAGGAACTAGTCGCTGCAGTCTAGACGTCCCCTCCGTCCACCCATGCAATGCGATGAATGCAGGAACACGAGACGCGAAATATATTTCCTTCCCCAGCTGAGTCTTCCTTCCCAATGCAAATTCAATATTCGCATCTAAATTCCATCCACTCCTCCCGTACTCCTCCGCCTCCTTTATCGCGCTGTCCAGTTGTCGTCCGATGACGTCATCCCCTCTTGCGTACGGCCTCCCTCCGTTCCCGAAGGCAAGGAAGAACGCCATTCGCGACAGTACAGCTGCTAAACAACCAATAATCACATTCTCATCCTCACATCTTCCTCCCAAGTACACCTTCCTCTCCTCGAAGTCGGCGAACGAATAATAATCACTGCCTTCATTCTCCACTCCATCGTGATCTCTGAACTTCGATTTCATTCTGCCGATGTCTTTAGAGTCGAAGTCGATCACGATGGACACGTTCTCTTGGCTTTTCAGGTACTTTAAGACGCAAACCGTCTCATCGCCTAGAGCATACATCTTCTCATACAGCCCCCTCGCCCTAGACACTCTCCCATCGTCAATTCTTAAGATGCGAGTCTTGCGCACCATCGCCTCCACGCACTCCTTCCTTATCTCCTCTCCGGTTCGAGGAGTCGACGGCACGCCTTCCTCTGCGGTGATCGAAGTCGCAGATGTTCCTCCTAAAGGCCTCTCTTTGTTCGCGAGTGATGTAACGGAGGACTCAAGGGCCGAAAGGAGAACGTCGCGGCCCGACATTCCATTTTTGACGTCATCTATGGAAATGCGAATGGTTGCCGTATCTTGCGTCAATGTATCAATTTTTTCCCTTATAGTTTTGACGTCATCTAAAGAATTTCGAATGGTTGTCATTTCTTGCAGATGGATATTGTTTGCAGTCACTCTACTCTGGATGTCATTTAAAGATTCACGCATGGAAGCCATGTCCTGTGACAACACAGATATTGTGTCTTGTCGCATGGCCTCAATTTCGGTATCTATGCACCCAGAGGTATTACTACTACTGCCCCCTAGTGCTACACTTCTTTCACTGTCCCTTGCAATCTTCACCAGAAAAACCAATTTGCTAATATGTTTGCGGTCCCCGTCTTCAGGGTATTTCTCCGTCATGCCCTGTGCCAGCTCCACAAGGTTCTTCCCATCTGCGTCCCTGAGTCCAGGGTTCGCACCCTTTCCTAGCAATCCCTCCACCCAGTCCACCTTCCCCAACTTAACAGCGACGTGGAGCAGGGTTCTCTGCTTCACTCCCTGCACATCTACGTCACCCAAGGAGTTCAGGAGCTCTTTGTATTGTTCAAGGGGTCCAGTGGCTACGCCTGCCAAAAGTTGCTCCTCCATGTCCAACACTTCGGCGGAAACACTGGTCGCCATGGCTGCTGAAAGAGGTCACCTGCACTGCTGTCTCCTTGACCATGTCACGACAAAATGGCCTCGTTAGGAGGGCAATCGCAAAAGGAGACGGAGATTTTAGGCTGCCGAAGCTGAAAATGAAAATGTTGGGGCTTTAGCAAAATATATTAATGCATATCAACTCCACATAATATCGACAGTTAAAGAGTACTTCCATTTGGATGTATAAAAAAAAGAATTTCACCAATTGCATTACCAGTGCAGAACTAAAAAGTATCATATTTTTGACAACATAAATTGGTAAAATAAATACTGATTTTCAGAACTAAAGCATGCGGAACATGAAGAATGACATTTAAAGCAATGAAATCGATTATATATTGAAGATTGCACTTAAAATAAATTGAACATTGTACAAACGAAATTGTAATTTGCAGTAAAAGAATTTCATTTGAAGATTAAAAAAATCTAATGCAACATATTTTAAAGAGAAGTTGACAATACGAAGAGTAATGAGTCCCGGAATATATGCCGAATCTGGATAATTAGTTTTGTTTACGTTTGTTCAAGACCAAGGGGGTGAGGTTTGCATTGGCCTGCTATTCTTAGGGTGATAATGAAGTAAGAATGGGGGTGCTTGGCAAGGGTTGGACCTAAACATTGTATTTCGTATGGCTTCTAATGGAGATTGCAGGTTAGCTACAACAAAAATAATAATGGAACTCAAATTTCTCCTTAACCATATTTCAACACGGTGACTTCAGTCCCAACTATAACTATTTAACGGACATTCCCCTGAGAGTTTCTTCTCCTCCTCTCCTACAAGCAATACCACGTCGTCACCTACATCTACGTAACAACCTGCAAGCCACCGCCAGGATGCGTGGCAGGGGGTGAAAATCACCAACCCTGCAGCAATGACATGCAAACAAGTCCTACAATTATGCTGCTAATCGGAATCAATGTTGGTATAAGAGTCACGTGACAATAGAAGGTGTCTATGAAATCACAAAGTGATCACTGCTTAGGAAGATTTGAACTCTATTTCCCCAAAATATAAATTAGTAATATTTAAACAATTTTTCATGTACTTCTCCAACAATTTTTTCATTGTCTATCACTTTACTAATGTGGCAATTGTGTTCTCTATATGATACATGGGAAAAATTAAATTGTTAATCTATGAGAGCAACTATCTATCCGTTCTATGTAGAATGTATGATTTAGCCTATCATAATACGTAGGGGTTCTTAATCATAACGGCCCTTCACAAATGCTGCTGATCTTCTTTGCACACGCTCTAATCACTTTACCATAACTTCCTCGGACAGATCCCGAATCTTAGCGGCATTTTCTAAATGAGGCCTGACAAGTTTAATACAGCCATTCTCTCATACTCTCTCATTACATTTGAGTATAACCCTTGTAACTACACTTCACTGAAGGTGACAACCAAGTATTAAACAGATTATATATAAGATATTTTATTTTCTTTGATGTAATAATTACAGAGTGCCCAGCGGTTTTAAGATTTTTATATTTCCTTACTTTTCCCTGACCAAAATTTACGAGTTTCCCTGACTTTTGAACCATTTCCGGGTGCATTGATTTGCATAAATCTGCATGTTTCATAATGTCTTCGTGCAAAATGCTCTTATTTAAAATAAGGGTTGAGACTTTCATCAAAACAGGCAGTGAAACCATTCTCATGTATCTAGTCATCCCCAGCCTCGGAAGCTAAGACTGCTTCCTAAGTAATACTGCTGGAGAAATAAATTCAATTAAAACAAAATAATTTGAAAAATGATGTGATTAAACAAATGTCTAGTAATTAATTTTTGGAAAAAGAATTGTTCTCCTCCTAGCACGTACAAAATAAATAATAATATAATTACAAACGTGGAATACATTAAATATCTTGGAATAAGTCTGACACATGATCTTTCCTGGCGTAAACACATGCGTGGAATAATGGGTCAAACTAATCGTTGACAGGGATTCATCAAAAGAGTATTGGGTAAATGTAACGACCATGTACGAGAAATCGGCTAATTTTCCCTTGTTAGACATCATTTGGAATATGCTGCCAGTGTTGGGATCCTTGCGAAATTTGTCTAAATAATGAACTTGAACGTGTGCAGCGAAGATCGGCAAGATTTGTAAAGGGACGGTACGATAACCTTACTAGAGTAACCAGTCTATTGAATGAATTAAAATGGGAATCATTGTCAGATCGTCAGCTGAAAATTAGACATGATCTCTTAAATAAAGTCCAAGATATTATTTTCAGCGATGAAGTTAAAAATATTTTGCGAACATCTTCTTTTTTGGTAGACTGGACCATAATCACAAAATTAAAGAAATTTATTGCCGAACTGACAGATTCAAAATGTCCTTCTTTCCTCGTACAATTAGGAATATGAGTAGCAGTAAATATGTCCAATTCGAGTGTATCAATGGATTGCATAGGTAGTTGCATGTTGGTATAAGGACTTTAAGCTAACCCTATTAAAAGAATGATATTGCATCCTTAGTTTGCTATTTTTATCTTTTTTTAACAGTAAAGTTTGGATTAGTATATTATTACTAATCCTTTTTTATGCATGTTTGGTGAGAATTCACCCTCCGCCACACACCTTGATGGTGGCTTGCAGCGTATTATGTAGATATAAATACAGTTTGTGGATGATGAAACGCTGGCCAGTCTGTCACACAACATGTATCAAATTACACTTCATAGATAAAGGAGTAGTATTATCATCTAACTACAGACCAATATCTCTCACATCCATTTCATGCAAGGCCCTAGAACATATAATTGTCAGTTCAGTCATGGGGCACCTAGATAGCCAGAATTTGTTGTCCAACTTTCAGCATGGCATCCGGAAGAGCAGATCATGTGAAACCCAACTTTCTCTCTTTTCCCACAATATTTTAGTTTCTGGCGAAAATAATATTCCAACATTTCACGGGTTTTTATCCTTTTGTGCCTACACTGTTTTAATGTGAGTTTTTCAATTTATGAAAGTGTGACTCCTCTTTTTTCCGCTTATTAAAATACTAAAGATATGTTATTCCATTACTTTAGTCTTTTACTTAAATGTCTTTAAACATAATAATTTCTTAAATTTTCTTCCAACTAACTCTTAGCATTAAAGTTTCATCTAGAATTTGTTATTTGCGACGAAAATTATTATTTTTACCGATTGTATCTCGAGCGCCGCTAGTGCAACTGCCAAATTAAACTGACCAACACAAAATCAAAGAAGTTAAATATCAAATGGAGACAATGTATCAAGGCAGAAACAACCGATAAATGAGAATAGGGTAATGTTTTTGCATCCAGTAATCTATCCATTGACAAGTACTTATTCGCATCGTTATGTATATACCTTTATATATATGTACCTATCGCAAATGACTCTTATAGCTAACATCTATCCATGAAGTTCTAGTTTTTATACCTTTAATTTGCGTGTAAGTAGTGCATAATAAGTGAACTTCACCCCCAGCCACCCGCCCTCGTGGTGGCTCACAGGGTATTGCGTATATGTATATGCAGATGAAAAACCGGCGTGCATGATCTCGTAAATACCATCCAGCATTCTCTATTTAGGGGGTCAGCATATTATGACAACGGTATTGCGTACAACGAAACACTCTCTAGATGATGTGAAATAGTATTTGCAAGAAAAACAAATAGTTTGTGAGTTACTGCACTCAAATAAACGGAAGTGATATGTTCTCGATTGCAGTAATGGCCAGCATGCATGATCTCGTAAAAGGCATCCCTCCATCCGTATTTCGGGGTGGCCGTTTGTTTTGACGACGGTTTCGTTTAAAAATAAGTACTTCCTACTGCTTGTGAAGAAAGGAAGGAAAAAGAAGGAAGATTTTGGGAAAAATTGCACTTTTCCTTAACGGAACTCAGTAAGTAAACCCTGGGACACAAAAAGCATTCCACCTAACTTACTTTGGGGGGACCGTTTGTTTTGACTAAGGTTACCTGCAGCATAAAGTATTTCCAAGAAGAAGGGAGGAAATGGAGGAAGAAATGAAATAGAATAGGAATTAATTCACTTTACCTTAACGAAATTGATAAGTACTCCGTTGGATAACCGACAGACGTGCATGATCTCGTAAAATGCATCCCATCTTCCTTAGTTGGGGGTACAGTTTGTTTTGACTACGGCTTCTTGAAGCACTAAATATATCCAAGGTGAAATGTATAAATGGCGGAAGAAAATGGAAGATTTTGGGAGTTCTCTCACCTTGAATAAATGTCACAAATAGGTACTCGTCACAATCAGTGACCAAAATATTTAAAAAGATAAAAATAGAAAACTAAGCATGTAAAAACGTGCTGTTGGTTGTACGAGGAAAAAGGACATTTTGAATCTGTCAGTTCGGCAATCTATTTCTCTAATTTTGTGATTATCGTCCAGTCTACCATAGTAAGTTGGGGTCCGCAAAATATTTATAGCATCATCACTGAAAATATGGTCTTGGAATTTATTTAGGAGATTAAGTCTAAATTTCAACCTGCGATCTGACAATGATTCCCATTTTAATTCATTTAATAGACTGGTTACGCTAATACGGTTATCATACCGTCCCTTTACAAATCTTGCCGATCTTCGCTGCACACGTTCAAGTTCGTTATTTAGACCGATTTAATAGGGATCCCATACACTGGCAGCATATTCCAAATGGGGTCTAACAAGGGAATCAAGTAGCTGATTTCTCGTACATGGTCGTCACATTTACCCAATACTCTTTTGATGAATCCCAGTCTACGATTAGCTTGACCCATTGTTTCACGAATGTGTTTACCCCAGGAAAGATCATGTGTCGGTCTTATTCCAAAATATTTTATGGATTCCACGTTTGTTATTTCATTATTATTTGTTTTGTACGTGGTAGGAGGAGTACAATTCTTTTTCCAAAAATTCATTAATACACATTTTTTAAAATTTAATTCTAACCGCCATGTATCGCACCAATTTTCAAATGCTTGTAGGTCATCATTTAAATATTAATCATCATTTGAACATAGAATTTCCCTGTACAGTACAACCTGTATCAGCGACAGGCGAGCATTTCCTGTTAAAATACATCCCGCTTGGCGTTTTTGGGCCGAGCAGTCGTTTTCAAGACTGCCTCGACCATTGTTGATTACTTTAAAAATTCATGCAACGTTGGGCATAGGTGTAACCAGAATGTTTTTACTAAAGTATCGTGAAAATCGCTTACCCACTGTGAAGTATTGAAATAATGTTCTTTACTCAAATACGTATGTAAACAGGGCTGAAACAGGGATAGGGAATTGAAAGAAACTTGACTGTTTGTAGAACTGCCAGGATACTTCGATTTCTTGGGAAAATTTCCGTGGAACCAAATCACGCCACAAGCAGACTGATTTATGTTGGAAGTTCAAATTTTTCGGTTCCTATTCGTGAAAAAATCTTTTATGCTAATCATATTGAAGTGCTTTGACTGCAGGCACAATGCTTATTCACATTCCTGAACCAAAAAAACGATCGAAATAAAGTAGATCAAAGTGATGACGATTATCAGGCACCCCTATTTCCGTCCTAAAACTCGCCGCAAGCATTCGTCGCTCGTCTCCTTATAACGACTTCCTTCTTAGCTTGATATCTTGAAGGAGAGAGAGGGAGAGAGAGTGGGAAGATGTACGCTCCCTCAAAGAACGCAGATAAGGCGATAGCGAACGGACCCTGTGTGGTCATCACCCGCCAGCAAGATAAACACAAATGCTTCCTTATCTGTCGCAGCTCGCCTCTCTTGCCATCTCAGAAGGAGAGACTGCAGACTTCGCAACTCCTTTGGTTAATTATTAGGAACTCGATGAGAGAAGTACGCTATCCTCCAGGAATACAAATGAGAAAACAAATATTTAATAACATTTCCATTGGAATATATGTAAAATTTATGATGTAACTATGATATGCTCTATAATTTTACATGATAGTGACGGGAATGATATAAGTCAAAGTTACATTGCTGTCCCCTGTCACTGCTTCTAAAAATTGGGGTCGCGTTGGGTATTTTCCAGTCTTTGGGAATCGCGTGTTATTTGAGGGACTTGTTAAATATTACTTTAAGATTCGGAACCATTTCGAGAGCTAATTCTCTACACATAATAGCTGGAATTTCATCATGATTTGAGGACCTGTTCAGGCTAATGTTTTTAATAAGGATACGATTCCGCTGCTACATATATTGATCGGGGGAATTTGTTGATGAAATCGGTCTGGTATAGTTTCGTGCAAACTACGCTTAGATTGATTAAAAACGCCCGAAAAAAATAATTTAAAAAATTAGCCTTACCTATCTAAACTGGAAGTTGCTATTTCGACCCTATCGTTTTCCTGGGAATTAACCACTGACTTATTAGTTCCCTGTACTTCCCTAAGTTATGACCAGAATGCTTTTGGATTTCCCTCTACTTGTTCTCCGAGTATTTTTCTCTTGAATTCACTAAACACTTTTCTAAGGGCTGTTTCTGCGGTTGCTTTACACATTTCATAATGTTCTATAGTATTTTTTTGTCGTTATTAGCTACTTTTTTCTTCATTTTTTTTAGCTTCGCGAGACTAACTCTTTGGCGTTTTAAACATTTTCTAACCTCCGTGATGTACCACCTTGGTTCCCTATTCTCACTCTTATACTTTTGGAGTGTGTATCTGTTGACAAGTGACCGCGCAATTTAGAGGATCTCTTTCCATGTATTGTCTGTATCACTATTGTTGCCGATGCTCTCGAATTATTGAAAAGAAGTCTGCAAGTAGGGGTAAAATAGTCACCTGTATGTTGGAATACAGTTAATTCCCTGAACTCCTGCTTTCAAATCATTCTTAGGCAATAGAAGCGCAGTTTAGGCTAAAACATACCAGATCGATTTCAACAACCAATGGCCCAGATTGATATATCCTGAAGCGTAATCGAATCCACATTAAACATCATCAGTCGGAATCAGCTCCAAAATTGGCCCCGTACCTTAAAGTTATATTTTAAAAATCCATCTATGAACATGCAGTTCTCAAGGACTGGTGGATAGCAAACGACGCCCTAATTTTCAAAAGAAGCTATAGTTAGTGAACAGCCATATAATCATCCCTCGAGCGGGCACGCTAGTGTATAACAATAGAAGGTCGTGAGTTGGTTTCCTACCGAATAGGCCGGCGAGCGGTCAATTGACCGCTTGGCGTTTTTTAGGGGTTTGTCTTGATCTCTACTCATTTAGATGTCGCTTGTTAATATTATTGAATATAATAAGTATTTTTCACTCTTCACTTTGTCCCTTGATTGTTTTCCAAAGTGATAATGGTCTTAATTGTGACGGGTTTTCCGTTTTTCCCGGTAGTAAATGACGAAAGTCATAACACCTTAGCATCAATCTTCAAAAAACTTCATTACACTAAAGGTACGTAAAACTGGTTACTGAACACTGAAATTAAACAATGTAAAACAGGTGTTTATCATAAAAAATAGTGTATAAGGAAATAATAATCTGCTGACAATACAGTTTATGGTGAAAAGTCGGTTGATCTGGAGAGCATGTCAAACTTGCAGGTTATTGCAAAAATCGCCTTTTACGGTAAATATTACTCTTTCAACTTTTTTGTCAACGGCTTTTTTTCGTTAGGATAAAATGATTAAAATGAAATATCTTGCTAATCTTTTTTCAGTGAGAAAACGAAAAAGAATCATGTACAGAAAACAGAGATTTCCTTCTCTATCTCCATACGGGCGACAAATTGATTTTGGCGGTTTTCTAATATTTTTTAACACAAACCACAAAAAGACATAATTATGACGTAACGTTGACGGCATAAAGAAACCTGAATCGCTAAATTAACACAGATAGTAAAGTTATATATTTTTCAAAAAACGATCAAAATCTGGTGTTTTATAAAATCTTTTACTCTAAGGATTATTCACATTTCTTGCAAACCCTTATTTCACCTTGACATTTGTCAAAATCGCTTTTAGCATTAGTTACATGACTTCTATGTTTTGTGTACAAAATCCGATTTGTCATTGTTTGCGATCAACTACGTCAAAAGGAACGTCTTCTGCGACATGCTGCGTAATTTCACTGTCCTCATATGGTTTTTATATTTCTTGCACAACTCTCCAAATGAACGATTTACGTGAGGTTTTTTGGCGAAAGACTAATTTGTACAAGGAATAAGCCTCGTTCAGAGTTAGATCTGGAATATTATAGAAAACATGCATTGGTCATCGCCGTGTGTCGGCTCGTACACTGTATTTACATGTCATTTGGTCAACAGTGTCGACTCCACATTCGTTTTTATTGTAATAAAGTACAGTCCCCGGCATCTTTTTTTGTATCTACATCGATTTGTGCACCAGGGTGCATACTAATAAGTGCAGGCACATTGTTGTTAGATTTAGCTTGATAGCCTGTCATGGTGATGTCTTCGTTCTTAAGGCCGCTTTACACGATACACTTTCTTGTGCAATTTCTTGTACAATTATTGTACAATTTCTTATACTAACTTTTGTATGAGAAAATTATACCGTGTAAAGCGGCAAATTGTACGAACGCTTGTGCGATTTTATGAGTGACTGAACGGGAAATAGAACCTCTTCTAATTCCATTCAGACAAACATACTATTTCGCTCAGTTTGTACAAGAAATTGTGCAAAAAATTGTATGGTGTAAAGCGGCTTTTATAGGCAACAGCGCTAAAATTTCATCTTTAAGTTTTTTCAAAGATCCCTCCTATTTCCATTTAGCGTACCTACAAGGATAGTTTTGCTCTTCGTGAGGTCTTCGCGTTTCTGCCTTAGTTTAGGAAAGGCTGTACAAGACGTTTGATAATATTTTCGCCAACGCCTTCTCTGCTTGCCATTCCTTCCTTCTCGCCTAAATAGGGAATAGGATCGACCACGTATCTGATTTTTGCGTCGGTAACAATCCAAAATGTAATACCAAGCTCGCCCGGTTTTTTCGCCATATATTGTTAAAAGGGGCACCTGCATTTCGTTGGATACAGCTGCTCATCAACGGCAATACTTCCGCCAGGTTTCATCTACATCTACATCTACATAATACCCTGCAAGCCCCCATAAAGGTGTGTGGCAGGGGGTGAACTCTCACCAAACATGCACTACATATCATGCATAAAAAAAGGATCAGTACTTTTATAGTTACTGTTCAAAACTACGCTATTTAAAAAAAAGATAAAAATAGCAAAACATACATGCAAAAACATGCCGTTAGTTGGGTTAGCTATAAGTCCTTATACCAACATGCAGCTAAAAATGTTATCCATATATATTATATGGATATATTAACAGTTATTCATATCCCTAATAGTACGAGGAAAAAAGGACATTTTGAATCTGTCAGTTCGGCAATCTATTTCTCGAATTTTATGATTATGGTCCAGTCTACCATAGTAAGTTGGGGTCCGCAAAATATTTTTATCATCATCACTGAAAATATGGTCTTGGAATTTGTTTAAGAGATTAAGTCTAAATTTCAACCTGGGATCTGACAATGATTCCCAATTTAATTCATTTGATAGACTGGTTACGCTAGTAAGGTTATCATACCGTCCCTTTACAAATCTTGCCGATCTTCGCTGTACACGTTCAAGTTCGTTATTTTGTCGTTCGTCGTTTGTAGCATGCTAAACAATTGTCCACAAACTTATTCTAAACTTCTGAAACTAGGCCAAATATAACGGTTTGTTTGCGACGGCCACATTTGGCTTCGTCATCAAAAAGTGAAAATCTGGAGATTTCGTTGAACCCATCTCTACTCACTGTCATCGAAAAAAATGGTTGGTCCGATTGGTCCCAACTTCTGGTGAATCCTCTATTAGAGCAAAAAATTACATTCAATGGAATCTTCCGAAAAACATAAAAAGAGAGTCATATACCATGTATTAACCCCTCAAATACTATAGATACTAACAATCTAATTGCATGAGACCCTTTAGTTGCTTGCTTGCATGTTAGTAGTGCATGCTTGGTGATCTTCACCCCCTGCCACACACCCTCGTGGTGGCTTGCAGGGTATCGTGTAGATGTAGATGTACCAAACTAATAACAAAAGTGCTAAAAGCAATTTCAGTAGATCCAGGTTTGAAGCCCGGTCAAGGTGAATGAGATTCATTGGAAATAATGCTCTACTCGAGTAGTATTCGTTTGGGCGTCCGGGCGCAAGGTCACCCTTGAAAATATACCAATATATCACTGTAATTAATTACCTAATTAACGAACTGACATCTGTCCTTGACACAAAATCAACGTGAGAGCAAATCACTTAGCCGGAGATGAAAGGTAAACAAATCATTACCATAAAAATCATCACCAGAGTTAGATGTGAGCAATAGCTAACTAGCAAATAGTAATCAACCCCGCGAGTGTTTCGAAAGAACGCTCAGCGCGTGGCTTTACGCCGAGAGGGAATCGAAAGGGAAAGCAGTTTGGCAACCGTCTCCTCAGTCCGTTACTTGACTCCGAATACAGAGGCCTCGCCTTTGGCAACCTTCGCCTACCCCCACCATGTCTGGCACCCGTTCGTTGACTCAGAAGAAAGCGGGTCACGCGTGACCTCCTCGCGCCGAGGCCCCCGCTCCAACCAGGAAACATTCAGGTGTATTGAACTCAGTTTGGAAAGGGAGAGTGCCAACCGAAACCGATGGTGGGGAGCCGCCTCGCTCGGTATATAAGAACATCGAATTTCTGTGGAATATGCATCACACAACAGAAGCCGACTCGACTGTAATAGACCTCAGAGGGAAATGCAGAATGCTGATGAAGTAAGTATACCCGTTGAGATCCAATTGACCTCTCCGTGGATTGTATTAGTCTCAAATAATTCCTCAGAACATCACTCTTGAAAGCAAACAATGTCTAATTAAAAGCATTGTGGCTGAGATCCGATTCCATTAAATAAATACAAGATTGAGCCTTACAACTGGCTCCTTGAAGCCGTGCATCACTCTTGAAAGCAATCAATGTCTAATTAAAAGCATTGTGGCTGAGATCTGATTCCATTAAATAAATACAAGATTGAGCCTTACAACTGGCTCCTTGAAGCCGTGCATCACTCTTGAAAGCAATCAATGTCTAATTAAAAGCATTGTGGCTGAGATCCGATTCCATTAAATAAATACAAGATTGAGCCTTACAACTGGCTCCTTGAAGCCGTGCATCACTCTTGAAAGCAAACAATGTCTAATTAAAAGCATTGTAGCTGAGATCCGATTCCATTAAATAAATACAAGATTGAGCCTTACAACTGGCTCCTTGAAGCCGTGCATCACTCTTGAAAGCAATCAATGTCTAATTAAAAGCATTGTGGCTGAGATCCGATTCCATTAAATAAATACAAGATTGAGCCTTACAACTGGCTCCTTGAAGCCGTGCATCACTCTTGAAAGCAATCAATGTCTAATTAAAAGCATTGTGGCTGAGATCCGATTCCATTAAATAAATACAAGATTGAACCTTACAGCTGGCTCCTTGAAGCCGTGCATCACTCTTGAAAGCAATCAATGTCTAATTAAAAGCATTGTGGCTGAGATCCGATTCCATTAAATAAATACAAGATTGAACCTTACAACTGGCTCCTTGAAGCCGTGCATCACTCTTGAAAGCAATCAATGTCTAATTCCTCTAAGCATCACTCTTGAAAGCAATCAATGTCTAATTAAAAGCATAGTCGCTGGATCCCAGAAGCCATCAGCTGATGAGAGGATAAACAGTGAATAAGCTAATCATAGCATAAGCTCTCCAGCACGAGACTCTTCAGTTGAGATTCAATTGAACTCTTTGGGAATATTATGTCCGAGCATTACTCCTGGAATCAATCAATGTCTAATTAAAAGCATGCTCCTTGAGATCCAATTGAACTTACTAGGTAATATTGCTTGAAGCCGTCAGTTGATGAGTGGATAAACGGTGAATGATCTAATCAAAGCCTATAGCAGGAAATAACACAGGTTGATCGTCTGAACATCACTATAATGAGTCAAGTAAAAAACAATTATATCAGAATATTTCTAATATAAAGTTGACTAATTGATAACCATAAGGGTATACTATAAGAAAATAATTGTATGAAACGTGTGCTGTGCCTAGAAATAGGCAAAACCTATCAATCATAGATAACACCGGAAATGGAATAATATAAAAAACAGGTTTTTTTTATTTTTTTTTATTTTTTTATTTTTTGAAAAAATTTTTTCCCATGTAATAATGAAAATTCTCAATAACTTCGTTATTTGAAGAGATACGAAGCCCGTTCAAATTCTAAAATGTGTGGTACAACCGTACGCAACTACCCAATAGGAGAAACTCAATACAGAACTGTTAGTTTATGCTATAAAAATCATAACATTTTCCTATGATATGTAAAATTCTCAATAACTTCGTTATTTGAAGAGATACGAAGCCCGTTCAAATTCTAAAATGTATGATACAACCGTACGCAACTACTTAATAGGAGAAATTCGATACAGAACTGCTAGTTGATGCTGTAAAAATCATAGAATTTCTTATGATATGTGAAACCCTCAATAACTTTGTTATTTGAAAAGATACAAAGCTCGTTTGAATTTTAAAATGTACGGTATATAACAGTGTGCAACTGTGCAATAGCAGAAATCTAATGTAAACGTTCTTACTTAGAGGATGGGGTAGGTATAGAAAAGAAAAACAGATATTTACATTAACTCCAGATAGTTTTTTATTTTTATTAATGTACATTTCGAATTCCCCCCATTATATTCTTCTATCTCCCCCACAGAGAGTTTAAACACTCGGGGGAGATAGATATTTCTTATTTCCCCCCCAAATTTTACGGAGGCGACAATAACCTCCCCGTACCTAGTGGTGGTCAGCTCCATTTTTTCCACCCTATATTTTACACCCTCCTCCAAGTCCTCCTTTTTCAAAAAGGAGGACTCCCTCTGCATTCGCATCAACTTCTCGCGAACGGAGGGGGAGGAGGTGGTGGGGGTAACTGGGGAGGTAGAGGGGGTGTTGATGGGGGTGTCTCCAATGTTGTTCGTTGTTGAAGTCATCCTAAAAGAGAAAAAAGAACTTAATAAATACACACATAAGTAAGATGAATTAGATGTATGGGGGAAAAAGCAGTGTACTAACCAGGTCCAAATGATTGTTCCATCTCATACCAATTTACGAGAGGGGCCGAAGGGGGATTGGAACTACCAAACCCTTTTAGACCACGGTCAGTAACGGGACCAACCGCGTCAGTCACTAAAAATTTGACATCTATAGCGATCTGCTCAAAAATTATTTGGCATATCCTATCCCCCTTCATCACAGGGAAATCATAATCGCTATGATTATAAAGGAGAACTCTAATTTCCCCTGTAAAATCGCTATCGATTACGCCCGCGCCCGTCTCGATTCCAAACTTGAGGGAATGGCCTGAACGAGAAGCAAGCCTCCCGTAATAACCATTTGGGATTTCCATAGAAATCCTGGTTCTTACGAGACGACGTCCTCGCTTAGGTACCATATCCCGTTGGAGAGCATGCATATCGTACCCGGCTGAATGATCATAACATCTCACGGGTACGATAGCGGAAGGGTGCAACTTCTTCATTGGAACAATCATTCTGCAGTAAGCAGTTTCATAAAATGAGAAAGAGAGAGGAGTCATAATCGTTAACGATAGTCATAAAAAAAGGTGGAAAATGGATGGATTTTTAGAACGACTTGATACTTACGTAAAAGGTAGGCTGGTGTCTAAGAAGAAGATACTGGAGTCGATGGTGTAGGAATCAGTGCAGGAGTCGGAGACTTAGATAAATCACGGGGTGGATGGTGCAGGAATCGAAGTTGATGGTGATGTAGATGGTGCAGGAATCAGTGCAGGTTGCCGAAGTCGATGGTGCAGGAATCAGTGCAGAAGTCGATGGTGCAGGAATCAGTGCAGAAGTCGATGGTGCAGGAATCAGTGCAGAAGTCGATGGTGCAGGAATCAGCGTCGATGGTGCAGGAGTCGGAGGTGATGATGTGCTCGAAATTCACTGTGGTGCAGGAGTCGAAATTGACTGTGGTGCAGGAGTCGCTGAAGTGAGTAACCACCTTAGCGAGAAACCCCCTTTATATACCCGCAGCGAGTCATACCTCCACAGCAAAGTGAAAGCTCACCTCATGAGAGAAAAGGAGGGGAGGGAGGAAGAAAATAATCCTCCAGAGCTAATGCCGAGAATCAGTCCGTGTACTGGAAACGTATGCTATCAAGCACTTGTGCTAACACACGTTTGCGAAGCTCCCTAGGTTGTAAGTTTTTTCTTCGGTGTGTATTAAAAGCGTGCGAAAAAGAGGTATAAGTAATATTTACTGTTCTATAGTTAGGACGTCTCGCGTTTTGAAATGAAGATAAAGGGTGGGCTGGGAGGTTGTTATCCATCTCAAAAAGTGGGGTGCAAATACAGTTAGAACACCAAAACTTTTTATTTCCTATTACCTCAAGCAAATTATCGAGATATAATTTACAGTTACGATGTTCTAAATAAACATCCCACGATTTATATGGCCGAATATTAAATGCACACTTATCGCAGAAAAACAGAGAATCGCTGTGATCGAAGGTAAACCTATATATTTTAACATGGAAATGGCCTATGCAGTTTTCCAGATCGCGGGCAAAATAGAGAGCTTCATCTAGAAACAGCTGATATGCTATTGGTGGAAATCGCACACCGAAATTGTTGGCAATAATGGAACGAACCACCAGCCTCCACTTTCTACTTTGCTCGCTAGTCAAAGATTTCAAAAACGTCATCCATAGTATACTTCTCGATTTCTCAATGAAGTGAACAATACTTGTGCTGATAGTGGTAGGTATAGGTAATGTGTAGACATCAGTTTTTCGAAATAAACATGATGCTACGATGTTTAAACAGAGGGTATAGAGAGTGGGAAAGCCAGTAATTGACTGCTGAGTATATCTATCCTCCTGACCCCGTATTTCGCTAAATTGCCTGCGATTCAGAATGATTGACATTGTAAATGCTTCCTTGAGAAAGGATGAACATAACACATTTGGTGAGGTGTATATATACCCCCTCCTGCTAAAACCTTTAAAGGGAAAGACGACTTGTTTTTTCCCTCAACCTTTTCACCACACCCGCAGACTTTTTTACCGGTGACATCATTCAAGAGTTCGTCGACCCACCTCCGTTTCTCTATAGAGTTGATTGTTGGCCAAACTGGCACGAGCCGGTTTTTTCCATGCCCCAAACTCCGACATAAAAGGAGAGTCTCGGTGGACCACACCCTCAGAGACTTCCTTACCGGTCGCTGACCAGTCTCCCACCCTCGTTTCTCTATAGAGTTGATTGCTGGTGAAACTGGCACGAGCTGGCTTTTTCCATGCCCCAAACTCCACCATAAAAGGAGAGTCTCGACGGAGGAGCCTCAAACATTCCTCGAGAGTTGAAGAGTGAACTTCTCGCTGAGGAGCAGACTTGGGGAAAAGAAACACCGCAGCAGTCTCCGACATCTTTGCAGCTTTACAGGTGAGATAACCCTCCTAAAGTATCTGCTATTTTACATGGTTGTTTGTGGCCCTCCCTCTAAAAATAATATTATCTGTTACAGTTCCCCACTCAACAATGACCAACGTTTCGGAATTACTTACTCAATTCAAAAACAACCAATTCAACACAACAACAGCATTAGAGGAAGCGTTAAGCAACATATACATGCGAATTGTTTTCGAGGATGATGTGATTAATGACGTGGAAACATATACGCGCATGAAAGATGCTCTAGACACAGCTAAGGGTAGACGATTCTGCCCTTACTGTGAAGTTTATTATAATGTAGATGAGGCCATGCCTCACGAAAACACAAACACACACAGACTCAACATCGTTAATCAACTTGGTAAAGGTTTTCGGGAGGTAGAATCAGCAATCCGATCCAGACTTCAAACGTTCTGGATCACTCCAGAGGGGGATAAAGGGGGTGATGTAATTTCTTTCCTCGATAGCATCAAAGAACGGGTAGTTGAAAAATTATTACAGCAGGTGATCGTTAAAAATTCGATTAAATTTAATCTAATTTTAATATGTAAATTTCATAAAGGGGAGGGGGAGGAATTGGATGCATCTTTCAAGACGAGCAATAGACGACTCTTATCTGAGGATAATATGGTGGAAGTATTGAAAGAGGATTTTTCAAAATTGTTGAAGGAGAAGTCTGAATTTCAGGCAAAGGGGTCTGGATGGAGATTGGCTGATGTGATTGGATTGGAACTGCGTATAAATAAATATACACCTTTCCTAGGATCAACGTACATCGAGCTACCGACTAACATAAAACGAACCGAAGCTATAATTAATGTAAAAAATAAAGATCAGTACTGCTTCAGGTACGCTATATGGGCGAAGAATATATGTAGAGATCCTCAAAGAGTTTCCAAGTATTATACTCAGGAATTTTGTACGGGATATGTATGGAACTGCATATCATACCCCGTAGATTTAAAAGATATCCCCAAATTTGAGCGGGTAAACAACATTTCCATAAATGTTTTTGGTCTGACGGATAAAAACGAGGTGTACCCGATGAAAATTGTGAACACTGAACTATCAGACCACCGCGATCTTCTTTATATCACAAAGGAAGCAAAGGCACATTATTGTTGGATTAAAAACTTGAATAAATTGATTCACTCACAGATTACTAGACATCATGGTAGGAGCTTCATTTGCAAACGTTGTCTCACGCACTACAACGATGAAATAAGGCTAGAAGCACATCGGGAGTTATGTAGAGGAATGGGGGCACCGAGTAAAATCATAATGCCTGATGAGAGTGACAACATTTTAAAATTCGCACATGAAAACTATTCGTTCAGAATACAGTATGTGATATATACAGACTTTGAATGCCTTCTCGAGAATGTGAGCACTTGCGAACCCTCTTCACATACATCCTACACGAATGTCATACAGAAACATACACCATTTAGCTTTTGTTACATTTTAATGACACCGGATGGGTTCCAAGCACCATACCTATACCGAGGTCCAAATGCAGCACGAGTGTTCATTGAGCGAATGAAAGAGGAAGCGGATAAGGTATATGCATTGTATAAGGAGAACATCCCCATGAACCCGCTCACCTCGGAGGAAGAGACATTTTGAAAATGTGAATACTTGTCACATTTGCGGCAAAGAATTGAATATGGATAGAGTTAGGGACCACGATCACTTGACCGGGGTATTCAGAGGTGCTGCACATCAGCTTTGTAATCTCCGGTACAAAATGCCGAATTTTCTACCAGTTTTTATCCACAACCTTTCGTCTTACGATGGTCATTTCATCGTGCGTGAGTTGGATTATGACGAGAGGAGAATATTCGTCATTCCAAATTCTGAGGAAAAGTATATTTCTTCGCCAAGTGGATAGAAAATAATTTCACTATTCGGTTTATTGACACTTGTCGCTTCATGCCCGCTTCTCTCTCCTCCCTGGTCTCAAATCTGAAGACTTTTAAATACACACAACAAATATTCAATGAAAATACACACTTAGTTACACGGAAGGGGGTATATCCTTATGACTACACCGATTCACTAACGCGATTGGATGAAACCTCACTTCCGGCTAAGGATAACTTTTACAATAAGCTCACAGGCACGGATATTTCGGACGAGGATTACGCTCACGCTAGACACGTCTGGACATCATTCAAATGTGAGACATTAGGAGAGTATAGTGATGTGTACTTGAAAAGTGACGTCACGCTTTTAACCGATGTTTTCGAAAATTTTCGAGATGTTTGTTCTGAAGCATACGGGCTAGACCCTGCGTGGTATTATACTGCTCCAGGTTTAACCTTTGATGCCATGCTAAAACAGACTGGGATCGAGCTAGAGCTTTTGACAGACTACGATATGATCCTTATGATCGAACAGGGCATTCGTGGTGGTATTTCACAATGTTGCAAAAGGTATTGTGAGGCCAACAACAAACATATTGAGCATTATAATGCCAACGCCGAGTCTAACTATATTACCTATCTTGATGCGAATAACCTCTATGGGTGGGCTCTATTAAGACCTCTCCCATATGGAAATTTTAAATGGCTCTCAGATGATGACATTTCAAATTTTGAGGTCACAGAAATTTCAGATGGGGGTGAAAAGGGGTACATTCTAGAGGTTGATCTTGAGTATCCACAGTCTCTCCGCGATAAACATTCCGATTTCCCGCTATGTCCAGAAAACCGAGTCCCCCCCGGTGGGAAACATAAAAAGCTAATTACAACGCTCGACGGTCGGACTAAATACATCATTCATTACGTCAACCTAAAGCAATCTCTTTCTCTCGGGCTACTATTAAAAAGGATACATAGAATTATTGAATTTAACCAATCGCCTTGGTTAAAAACATATATCGATCTGAACACTACTCGAAGACAATTAGCTACTAACGACTTCGAAAAAGACTTCTACAAGCTAATGAATAATGCCGTATTTGGGAAGACAATGGAGAATGTGCGTAAGAGAATTAGCATGCAATTAGTGACGAGTGAAAATAAATTGCAAAAGTTAATTAATAAATCAACATTTAAGGACAGGACGATTTTCAGCGAGTCTCTAGTGGCCGTTCACATGCGAAAGGCGACTATCAAAATGAACAAACCGATATACATAGGTTTCTGCGTGTTAGAGCTCAGCAAGACCTTAATGTACGACTTTCACTATCGGACAATGTTACCGAAATATGGTAAGAACATCTCCCTTGCGTACAGCGATACAGATTCGTTAATTTATCAAATTACCACTAACGACATTAATGAGGATGTATTAAAAAATCTAGATGCGTTTGATACATCGAACTTTCCAAAAAATCACCCTTGCTACTCCGAGAAAAACAAGAAGGTAATAGGCAAATTTAAAGATGAGTGTGATGCTCAAATCGTGACTCATTTTGTAGGTCTTAGGAGCAAACTATATTCTTTCAAGGTGGAGGGAGGAAAGGAAAAAAAGAAAGCAAAGGGTGTAACCAAATCGGTCAAGGAGAAATGTCTAAAATTTGATGACTATATCCGTTGCCTGCACGAGAATTCCACTGAATTTAGAAAGATGACGATCATTCGTAGTAGAAAACACGAATTATACACTGTGCAAATGAATAAAGTCACGTTAAACGCAAGCGATGACAAACGGTATATTTGCGAGGATGGTATCAACACCTTGGCATGGGGTCATTACAGAATTCCACAGAAGAGAACACACCAAGAGGCGTTTGGTGATGAGGATGATTGATGCTTATTAATAGTCATTAGAGGTTATAATTGGATCAGTACCAATCATGACATTGGTTTGGAAACATCCTTTCACTTGTATCTGCGCAGGTCCATCGGGGTGTGGAAAAACCACTTTCGTGGTGAAATTCTTGGAGAATTTACCGCACATGATCGATAGTTCAATACGCGAAATTGTATGGTGTTGCAGTCGAGGAAGTGAGCCAAGAATACGTTCGAATACACCAATTAAATTTCGTACCGAAATACCCCCTTTCGAAGAATCCGTAGGCACCGCAACGCTCTATGTGCTAGATGACCTAATGAGTGAGGGAGCGTACAGTAAAGACATATGCAAATTGTTCACAAGAGGAAGCCATCATTTTAACATATCCGTTTTCTTAATCACGCAAAATATATTCTATCAGAACTCTCAAGCGAGAAATATATCTCTCAATTCCAAGTATATAGTAACATTTAAAAATCCCAGAGATCGGTTACAATTTGGACACTTGGCTCGACAGGTCTATCCTGAAAAATCGCAGGAATTGGAAAGGGTATATAAAGAGGTGACGCAAGAACCGTTCGGTTATTTAGTCCTAGACCTCGGGCAGGACACGGACGAAAGGTATAGATTTCGTACTAAAATCTTCCCCGAAAACGAGACCACTGTAATCTACATGCCCGTGCATGATGAAAAGATTGGAGAGCAATAATCATTTGCTCCATGTGCTAAAATCCGCCAAACCAAAGTTGCGTTCAGCTATTGTGAAAGAATCGGATGCAGAGTTGATTAAAACCATCTCTGAATGTTGTCTGAATACGCTTAAACAGAGACACAATATAAATAACTGCTTAAAGCGAAAACTATTCAAGCATCGATATACCTTGAGAGACTTGGCTTCGCGTGGTACAAGCATTAAAAAAAAGCGTACGCTTCTCGCGCAAAAAGGAGGCTTCCTACCAATGCTACTCGGATCTATATTGAGTGGTGTCATCGGTAGACTCATTGGTGGAAAATGAGTTTGCGTAAAATGCTCGTAGTCGACCCTGAGGCTTTTGAGCGAGGTCAAATGAAGAGGAGATTGAATGCGTTAGATTTGGAAATGAAAGCTGTTTTGATCAGAAGAGGTGTGAAGGATGTAGATAAATGGCACATGTACAAGCGCGTATTGGATAAATATCTGAACACAGTTTCCAACATTAAATCACCCATTCATATTCCGATAGTGAAATCCTTGGACCAGTCATATAGAAGACCACAGGGCGGTGAGGAGGAGGACGAGACTCGTGCACTGAGGAAATCGCTTGCCGATGTGAAACGAGCGAATGCCGATTTAGATAAGACATGGGAACGTATAGAGGGAAGACTAGACGCGGTGGGAAATCTATCGAAGCAGTTAAAGGGGAAAAAAAGAAAGAGGTTAGAACAAAGCGAAAAGCCGACAAGGGCAATACCGAGGCGAAGCAGTCGACCGAGGAAACCGAAAAAATTCGGAGACGAGTGGATTACGATGTAATCGAGAGAGTGTACAATGATCCGGAAAATTCTGCAGGTTTTTCATCCGTTGATAAATTACACCGAGCGACTGGGATTTCAAGAAAGACAATACGTGAGTGGTTAAATTCTCAAGATGCGTACACACGTCACAGACCGATGAGGAGGAAATTCCCTCGAAATCGTTACAGCGTATCATACATTGATGAATGCTGGCAATGTGATCTGAACGATATGCGAAGTTTGAGAAAATTCAACAGAGGATATTGCTATATTTTGACGGTGATCGATTTATTTTCGAGGTATGCGTGGGCGAGAGCTTTGCGGAAAAAAAGTCCAGTGGAGGTAGTCGAGGCGTTTAATGATATTTTTCGTGAGAGAAAACCGTTGAAAATACAAAGTGATAAGGGTGGTGAATTTGTAAATAGTAAATTTAAAACTTTTCTCTCGAATCGTGGTGTAAGGTTTTACACAACAAACAATCCAGATATAAAGGCTAGTCTCGTTGAACGTTTCAATCGTACTCTAAAATCTAAAATGTATAAGTATTTCACGAGATATTCAACGTACAATTACGTGGATATATTACCCAAATTGATGAATAGTTATAATAATAGCGTGCACTCCAGCTTAGGTGTTAAACCTGTCGAAGTGAATGAGAAAAATGTATTCTCAATCGCTAGTCGCTCAAGGAAACCTGTTGTTAGCACAAAGGTTAAATTTAAAGGGGGTGATTACGTTAGAATCAGTAAGGAACGAGTTCCATTTACAAAGGGATATACACCTAATTACACCAGCGAAATATTCCAAGTCAAGGGTGTGAATCAATCGAGAGAGATACCCACGTACGAGTTAAAAGATCTGAACGATGAGGATATAAAGGGTAGTTTCTATGAGCAGGAGTTAGTGAAGGTTAACCTTTCCCCCGACACGGAATATAAGATAGAGAAAATTTTGAAGCGTAGGGGGCGGGCTGACGATTTAGAATATTTTGTAAAGTGGGAAGGTTACCCAAAATCATTTAATTCTTGGATCCACGCCTCGTCGGTGCGTAAAATATGAACGAGTTTTACATTACGTTACCTAGTGATAGTTCCAAAACATATTTTCCCCACAACACAATATCACATTTCCGTACGAAATTATCACACCGTGTTGATTTGGAAAATGATGAATGGATGGTGGGTTTAGCTGAGATTTCTATTCCTCCAATCGAGGGAGTAAAGGATAACGCTAAACAGAGCGTTCTGAGAGAAATCATAACTAATTCTTCAACCAAGGACAACAGGACTCGGAACGAGGAGGGTTTGGTCCGGGGTGAAATTGGTGGACCTGAGGATAAAGATATTGTTAGAGTAAAGTTGAAGGATGGTTCGTTTTTCGTTGTTCCAAATGGTAGGTACGAAAGTATAGCTTTTGCCTTCGAACCATCATTTTTTGAGATTAGCGGGGAGAAAAGGGTTGACATAGCGAATGATGTAATGGTATACGCAGACGGAATGACAGTGAATGATAAAAAGAGTGGTATAAATGAGAGATTATCACCAAACTCAGTGCAGATTATTACCGATAATGTTAAGTATACGTTAAAGCCAGGGACATATAATTCGTTCAAGGAATTATTCGATAAATCGATTAAAGATTTCAATGGTGAACAGCAGGTTGAAATAAAACATGATATTCAGATATTATCAAGTATTCTTCTACATTTCTATCAGTGGGATTCATCTTCGTCAACACTTGCGGAGGATTTCGTAAAGAATTTCAAGAGAATTAAAGCTGAATACCGCAACTTGCGAAGTGGTAGAACGAAAAGAGAAATTTTGTCTCCTTCCAAAAACGTTTACGTTTACACGGATATAATTAAACCCCAACTGGTAGGTGATTCGCTCAGTCGATGCTTGCGTATATTAAACACTCAAGTCTTACACTGGACATTCAATCCCATCTTTTATTACCACGTCGAAAAAAACAGCATCGAGAGCATAGACATTTTGTTGACTGACAAACTCGGTGAGTCCATACCATTTCGCAGTGGGGGACAATCTTCCATCATCGTATTGCATTTTATAAAAAAGATGTGATATGAGTTGGTTGATCATTGAGCGTCGAGATGGCTCCGGTGACGGATCGTTATTTATCTTACTACCTAAAGCAGTCATGTGGGGAGATTGGACCAATATATCGAGCATCGTATCGTGTGCAAAAGGGTCGGGGTATAGGAAGTTTTCTTGCTGGTTTGTGGCGTTTTGCCAGACCTCTTTTTTACAGCGGGTTGAAGACGGTTGGTAAGGAGGCAGTTAGTGCTGGGGCAGCAGCCTTGAGTGATCTGGGGACTAAACCGGTTAAGGATATATTGCGTAGTAGATTAAACGAGGTGGGGCAGAACTTGAAACGGAAAGCGGAGGAGAAGATAAAAAATATGAGTGGGGGTGGGGTGAGACTGGTTAAGCGTCCACGATTGAATAAAATAAAAACTAGTGTTGGGAAAAAGAAAGGGAATTCGCAGAGAAGGCGAAGAGGGAAGAAGGTCGTGCACAGAGATATTTTCTCCAGCTAAGTCATGGGTGAGCATATGCTGAGCTCGCTGGACTTATTCCAACCGAATCCACCCATTCAGACTAACATTTTATCAAAGCGACTAGTCTCCTACAAACCTATATCATCGCTGGATAATAGATCAGTTATTGAATTCCTGATCAAAGATTCTGGGGATGCTTACAAGGATTTGAATAGCATATTTCTCAAGCTGAGAGTGAAGGTTTGTAAGACGAGCTTGGTAGATTATACGTCTAGCGATGGAAATCAACCAGGTGTTGTGAACAATATTCTCCACTCCCTCTTCGAACAATGTAACGTTTATTTCAATGGGACATTAGTGACCCCATCAGAAGATAATTATCATTATAGGAGCTATATTGAAAATGTTTTAAATTATGGTGGGGATGCGAGTAGAACACATTTGAGGAATGTCGGGTGGGAAGCAGATACGGGGGAGGATATTAATAAAACCGACGTGAGTAATGCGGGTTACGTGAAGCGAAAGACTTGGTTCGAGAATAGTGCCGAGGTTGAGCTATATGGTAAATTACATGTGGATGTGTTTAATCAGGCACAATTGCTGTTAGATCGGGTCGATATAGGAATCAGGTTGATGCTTTCAAACCCTGCGTTTAATTTGATGGGAGTGGAGGGGGGAATAATGAAAATACTAGATGCAACTCTTTACGTTCAACATTTCGACATCAACCCTTCCATATTATTGGCACACAATAAGATGCTGGAAAAAAGTAATGCTAGATATCACTACAAACGTACCGAAATGAAATCTTTCACGGTTCCTGCCGGTGGGCGAACTCTTAGCATTGATAATGCGATCGTTGGTCGAATACCCAACACCATAATATTTGCTATGGTTGATAATGACTCGTACGCTGGTAAGGTTGACAAGAATCCATTTGCTCTCTCTCACTATTCCCTGGAAAAATTTTCACTCTTTGTAAACGGTGTTCAGTTTCCTTCCGAGGGGTTGGAGTGTAATTTCTACAGTAAAAAGTATTGGGCACGAGCGTATGATACCATATTCTCAGGCAGTGGAATAAAGCATTATGATAGAGGAAATCAAATTACGTATGACATGTTTGGACATGGATATTTCATGTTGGTGTTCGATCTCACCCCGGACGATTCAGGAAACGAAGACTATGTAAGTCTCGGAGATCGAGGTGTGGTGCGAATAGAGGCGAAATTCGAGAAAGAATTGGCAAACACCGTGACGTGCTTGGTATTCTCAGAATACGATGCCTCTCTAGAAATCGATAAAAACAGGAACATCATCACAAATTATTAGTCTTGCAATGGATAGTGTACGGATTGATAGGTTATTGAATCCGTTTAAAATATTCCGCGGAGTCTTCGCTTCTGATAAATTACCTCAATATCCTAGAAATGGTGTATACGTAGTGAATTTAGATCCTTCATACTTACCCGGGTCTCATTGGGTCGCGGTATATATTTTCAATGGAATAGGAGAGTATTTTGACTCTTACGGATTGGCCCCTTTCGTTCCGGGTATAATAAATTTTTTGAAACCTTTCGCTTACACTCACAATAGCGTTCAGATTCAAAGTTTCCATTCTGATATTTGCGGAGAATACTGCTGTCTTTACGCAGCTAGTAAGTCGTTAGGGTACACATTACACAAATTCCTAACACAATTCCATCACACCATCCCTCATCTCAACGACTGTCACGCTTTGGAGCGGTTCCACCTGACCTTCAACGAGTTGAGGAGTAAAAGCAAGTGTCATCCCAAAGCTCAACGGTGCTGCTCGAGAATAAATATGATGCTTTGAGTGAAGAAACGTCATTGACGAGAGAGACTTTCCGAAATGCAGATCGTTGCGTCAGTGTGCTTCGCCAAGGGTGGCGTCATTGAGCTGGCAGCTGTGGATGTCGACTCAAATCGCCTGTTCTGGGGGAGTTTTCAGAAGCATGGGAAGCTTATCGCTGGTGGGAAGAAACTGCGGTTACATGACCCGCTAAACTGTGAGGAGACCACCTTCGATCATGGATTCATCTCACATGTGGAGCTCCTACCCGCGCTGGAAGCCATCATTGAAGGAGCAACCTCTTTGTATGCATATAGTGAAGCCGAGTGTGAGTTCCTCTCCGACCTCACAGACCGTACCTTCATTTCCCTGAAGAAAGAACTCCATTGTCCGGCACCTGAAAAATGTTCCTTCCCCACCTTTTCCTGTCTAAACCCATGTCATAAGTTACGTAGCAGTACGTGTGCACTCCGAGATGCACATTCCCTCGCTCAATGGATGCAATATAATCGCCTCAAAGCAGAAGTTGAGCCTTGCTCCAGCGACTGTTCCCCCACCCCTCCTCCACCCTCCCCCTCTTAAGCAAGATAATATCCTGTCGATCATCAGTTATGCAGGCATCATCGATGAAGGTGTCTCCGCCAGTGAAAAGGAAGAGACCCGTTGAACATCCTCCCGTCCCACCATCATTTTCTAACAGCTATAACTTACTGCTTCAGACTGTGTATTATCTCAATGGTGTGAAATCAAAAAGTGTTTGTGTGGGTTACGACCCCAGCAGAGACTTTGAACCAGTAGTACAATTTAATCAGACAACTAAGAAAAGTGTTATTGTTTCACATAGTGAATGGACTAATGTCATAAATTTGGAAAAATCAGTGAGTAATTATTTATATGCTGGTTTTAAAGATCAGCTCTCTTCAAATTGCTTATCCTATGCAAATTACTTTGGGAAGCGACATTTGTCTATTAAAAATATTTTACCAAAGAGCTCATTTAACCTTAATGTTGGTGAATGGGAAGCTCTGTTAAAAATCTCCATTCTGATAAATCTATTCCTCCGGAGACTTTCGGACAATCGCGATAAGGTTATTCAATTTCTCTCTAGCAGGATATCTAACGATATCACTGAATATGATCTGGAAAGGTTGGAATTTGATTTGATACTCATGTTGAATGATGTGTCTGGTAATCAAAAGGTAAAACTTGGTTGTACTTTGATTACGTGTGTTTGCAAAGGGTTTCTGACCTCTGGCACGAGGTAAAATTCTGCAAGTCAGAAGCTCTTGTAATTTCTTGAACCTCTGGCATTGGGTGTAAAAACCTTGTAAGTTTGAGAGATTACACCATGAGTGTCATTATCGAATTTCAAGGATTCACCGCAACTCACGGTGAATATATAGTCAAGGAATTGGCCATCATTAATATACATACGAGATGTTGCAATACGTGGCTTTTCAAATCACCTGCAAGATTACTGTACGCGAGAGACTCGTCTTGGTTGAGGAACAACTATCATGGATTGAATGAATACTCTGGGGATGTAGATTATTCGGAACTGGAGAGTATATTATTTGAATATACAAAGGGATATCAGTTTTTATTCGCAAAAGGTGCTCAAAAGGCATCCTTCTTGACCAGTCTCCTTCCCAAAGGAATATGTGTGGGTAACTTGGAAATGTACGGTTGTCCTTCACTTAAGAAATTGGCAACAAACGAAGACTGTTTAATTAAGTCACATTCTCAAAATAATCTGCAATGTGCAAGAAAAAATTGTTATAAGCTAGCAGATTGGTGTACACAAAATAAAATATGTTAAAAAATGAAATAAATCTGTCAAACCTATATGCTATGTGTTTTATTTACTGAACAACCCTTCCTCTTAATATTAAGGAAAAGGTATTGAGAAATGATAAAAGGCGAGAAGGTTTGATTTTTTTATTTAGAACAAAGTATATTCAGTTGGTACAACATTCAGTATAAAAGTATACGTTTCCAAATGCTTCCCTCTTGCTTCGCGAGATTTATGGTAGTTGATTCTAGACTTTTCTCCAGTTGTGAATGTCACAGGTGGAGCGAAATCAAATTGGACACCATCCGTTGACGTTCTCCCACCTTTTGAGATGAACTCGGATCCTCCCCCCTTTATGAATATACCCGGTGAATAGACGATGCTCTTCTCCTTTATATCGTAGACGTGACACGTGATGGATGGATCTTGTCTCTTGGCCTTCTCCAGCTTATCTCCCTCGAGTTTCAGCTGCTTGATCGTGGAGACGTTGAAACGTTCCACTTCATCTGTTTCAGGATTCACAAACCCTGAGAATGATATACTTCTTCCCACCATATTTATGGATTTGTTCATATGTTTGAACACCGTGTAGCATCTGTCCTCAAATTCCATGCTGAGATTAAGATCATTCTCTTCGTTGTTATCCAGCAGTGGTAATGGGAGAAGCACTTCATATATGCTGCTCACTTTATCCTTGAATTTGCGAACAACGAGTTGATGCTTCCCACCAAGCTCAGCTTTCACGGAGAGTAAGGGAGACATCCTTACGTGATGAATATTTGTCAGTGATTATATATCGCTTCGATTTAACACGCTTTTATACTATCTGAGATGATGTGAGGGGTGGGGGCAGCTGTGGGGTGGGGTCTCCTCGACACGGAAGTAGGTCAGACGTCTTGCGAAAAGTGAAAGTGGGGTAGGAGTCTCGCGAAAAGTGAAAGTGGGTCATTTTCAAGGGTGACCTTGTGCCCGGACATACAAACGATTACTACTTGAAAATACATATCATCATTCAGCTGATTCAGCTACATGATAAACGTGAATATTTTGTGTGTGTTGTTACAGTGCAGTGACGACTTTCAGTGAAATTTAAACAAATTCCCCGTTGGAAAAATATAATTTCATGTTTTAGAGGACCGTTATTAAAAGAAAAGACTTCTGGTTGTTGAACACCTTGATCAACCATTAATATAAAATCTTATGCATTAAGCAAGCTCGATCACAGCTTTTCATTCTCATTTCATGTGGTTTATTTAATACTGTTATTGTCACATTGGTTATTTTTGAGATTATGGCTCATATTTGGAATCTTGTGTGTTACAAAGGCAAGTGAATGCAATGATTGAAACTGGAAGTAGTGTCAATAAATATAATAAACTTATAAACTATCCTCTTTGTTTAAAATTCTAACTCGCATAAGTGTGTTAATAAAATTGTGAATTCGTTATGTGACATCAAGAAACGCTAAAAGTTCACGGATTTAGTTCGGTCGAATTATGTGTATAGTGGGCAATTATGCCGAATGAAATTAAATGTGATATTCTATATCCGATCCGAGGTCGTGTTATTTCAGCTTTCTCTAGTTCCTCAGTTTTTTTGGAGTAGGAGAAGGTGGCAGTTCCACGACGTATCTCCAGGAGCAGCTTATAGGTTTTTTTGTAATTACTATTAATTTTTGTAATTCTCTTAAGAGAACAGCAGGGAACCGATCCCCCTGGAATGGTTCCCCGCCCAAAATTTTATGAGAGGATTTCTCATAAGACCACATTGCCAATTTACAATGAGAAAATTTCTTATGAGGCTTATGAGAAAATTTCTCATTAGATCTCATTGCCAATTTATTATGAGAAAATTTCTCATAAGTTCTAATGAGAAAATTTCTCATAAGATCTCATTGCCAATTTATTATGAGAAAATTTATTATGAGACTTATGAGAAATTTCCAATAGAGTATACATTGGTCCTATATTGGCTGCTAATATTGGTCCAGCAATGGCTGAAGAAATGGGATCAATATCGGTCCAATATCGGGTGAACACCGGTACATTGGCTAAATCTTGGCTGCCAATATTTGGCCGATATAGGCTGCCAATATTGGCTACATGACGCAAAACGTTATCATTTGGACATTGGCCCAATATTGGCTGCCGATATTGGGCCGACATTTGAACATTGGCAAATGATATCGGCCCGACATATGCCCAATATTGGGTGGCTACTTGGGATAGATACCATTGATTTGCTGCATAGGTCACCCTCACTGCTGATGGTATCTTTGCCCTGTACATCTGCTATGAACTACTCTTTTACTACTATTTTTCGGTATTTATCAGTATTACCACCATATTATAAGTTCAGCTACAAGATATTTATGATACACATTTATCCTGGTATTGCATAAGTTCTGAGTCACAAAACCATACGTCATGTGAAAGTTGAGCTTTCATTTAAGCTTAAGCTCTCAGGGATGATAACAAAATAATAGCTCAAGTGATCACATTTGTTGTACACACCATTGTATCCCACATACCATTTTCCTCTCATTTAATCAAAATTCATATATTCACTTGGGTAATCGCAAGATTTATTACTGTTAAAATACTGGGATATCATTTTTTTCTATTTACCATGTTTCACAGAATATAAAATGACCCTTTTTTACATAAGTATGACAAAAAAATCACTCTGCATCTAATATGTGAGGGTTCAACTGCCAATGCTAAGTTCTGAATGCTACTTTTACTCAAGATGAACAGTGCTCCCTACTTCAACACCATTATTATTATCATCAATGTCTGTGTCATCTGTTTTGTTATTTAGAATAAGATGATAATGTAAAATTAAAAAGGAATGATAATTTATGTATTTTGGTTCCGCTCTTCAGCACAATGAAACCTTTTTGTTCTGTGCATTACTGAAGTTAGGGTGCACCTTATATGCTTTCAAATACAGTAAGCCCCATGGCCATTATTATATCCTAATCTAAAATGTCTAGTAACATTGATAAGTCTATGCATCTAGTTTGCAAGAAACAAGACAAAAACCATACCTTTTGTTCTCTGCTGTCGCCACCCTCACTTACAAATGTTTCTTCCTCTTTCACATTATCTTCATTGTTGCTTTGTTCCACCTTCACCCTTGCCTGAAAAGGCACAATGGTTTCATAGAAAATGTGGGGTAGGAAGGATTCAGGCTCATCAACAGAGTTGATAGAGGGAAATAGGAAGAATGCAAAGGAGATACATTGGACAAGAGAGGGGAGGCTAAAACTAAGTGTTTAGGTCCTTAATTGCTTCTTGATAGTAATAAATCAAAAACTTATTCATTGAAGTATTTAATGTATGCTAATACATTATATATACATTATATCAGACTGTGATATATCTGTAGTCTGATACATATACATTATATCAGACTGTGATATATCTGTAGTCTGATATATATACATTATATCAGACTGTGATATATCTGTAGTCTGATATATATACATTATATCAGACTGTGTGAAATGATGTCTCGTTTGGCTTGAACAGATAACCAGAAAATGACCAAGGATTAAACCAAGAGGAGATAATAATCATCATAATAGAATCAAATAGATCATGTAAATTAAAATTTTGTGCTGGGCAACCATATTTGAAAATAATTCTGTTCTTGGAGTGCCAAAATCAATTGATTATGTCCATTAGCGTGACAAAGGGAATGTGAAACCTTAGCCTTCATGATTGGAGGAGTAAATAATGTTGCCACCAAAACAAATTGAAACCAACAATAATTACAGTAACGTGTTGACCAAACTTGGGAGTACCTGGTAAACCTGAGTACCTAGTGTCATGGAGGTGCATCGTGTGACACACATACCTCTGAATCACTGTTTTGGTCACCCTCACTGCTGCATGGACCTTTATCCTGTACATCATCTTCATCAATCTCCTCTGACTTTACAGTCACCTGAAAAGTGGCAGTTATTAAGACAGGATGGATAAGTATCAGGCAAATAGGTAGAATTGGAAGGGGGGCCAGAAAAGAAGACTAGTAAATTGGATTGAATGAGGTAAGGAAAAAGACTACATAGTACACTAGATTGCTTCTCAAAATTTGTTTGTTTTCTATATGATAATCATGACAAAGTATGACCATATATTACATTAAATCTGATTCGCAAAACCTTAAATCAGAATTATATTCAGGAATAATTTTGCTTTTCCACTCAGAGACAGATAGAATGTTAGCTCAAGAATTCACTCTTCTCTAACCCACAATCATATCCTGCAAAATATTTTGCCAAATTTAATCTAAATTTATATACTCACTGTGGTAATTTTTGCTTTGGTACTCGAAGTCGCAAGTATATTGTGCATTTTATGCTTTATTTGATAGCATATAAAATGTTCCTGTTTTCCACAATTATCGCACTAAAATAACCCTGCATCTTATATGTTAGGGTTCAAGATTCAATATTTAATACTGAATGCTACATTTACCCCAGATACTACCTAAACTGACACCATCATATTTATCGGCAATGATTGTGCTTTTTATTTTGCTTTTTAAAATCGTAAGAGGTTGAGGAACTATAACTTAAGGTGTTCAGTGCCAACCCTTCATAGGGAATTGTAAAACTTTTTCTTCTTCTGTGTGTTACTGAAATGAATGTCCAGCTTACATGCTAGTGTCTTTTAATTGATCTCAAATAATGTATGTCCTTTAAGTGTTATTAAATCTAACATTACAACATATTGCAATCATGAGTCGTGTGTCCAGTGTTATTAAATCTAACATTACAACATATTGTAATCATGAGTCGTGTGTCCAAGAATCTAGTATGCATGAAATAGGGCATAAACCATAACTACAGTTCTCTGCCATGGCCACCATCACAGACAAATGTTTCATCGTCTTGTGCATTATAATCTTCTTTCCTTAGCTCCATATTCACACTCACCTGAAAAGGCACAATGGTTCGATAGGCAATGTGGGGTAGAAAGGATTGAGGCTAATCAGCTGCATTTACAGAGGGACATATGAAGGATGCAGAGAAGATTGATTGCACAGGAGAGGAGAGGTAAACACTAAGTACTTCCTCTGCCCTTGATTGCTTCTTGATGACAAATGCCAAAAATTATTCATACAAGTACCTAATGTTTGCTGATATATCAGACCTTGTGAAAGCCTGACCCTTTGGCAAAGATCAAGATCTCAAAATATTTGTAATGGTTGAACCAAGAGGAGATCGTAATAAAAGACCCATGTTAATTAATATTTTCTTACTAGGCAAGCATATAACTAAATAATTCTGTTCTTTAGAGTGCAAAAATCAATTTATTACCTCAATAATTGTGATGATTGGGATTTCAAACTTGAGCCCTCATGATGGGAGGAGTGAGTAATGTTGCCACCAAACCAACCTGATCCCAACAAAAATGTAATGTTCATTAAATGATTTTCAAATGCATGATTCAAGGAATTAGGATATTTATAAGAATTAAGCAAACTAATTCATCACTTTGAGCTGTAGGTAATATGTTATAAGTTAATACTTTTACAGAATAAGGGTATTCCCAAAAATGTTCAGAGCCACTACCAACTATAAATGACTTATATGTAATACTAATCTGCAGTACCTATGTTCATGACTAATGATGCCATTGTGATTAATTTTATAACTTTATATATTTTTTGTCCTTCCATGAACCATGCACTATCAGTAAAACCACGTACTATCAATAGCATACATCAGCAGAACCATGTTTGTACACCCATCCACAGTAAAATGTTACCAATTCAGAGGCCGAATTTCCCAAGTCCCAACTTGAAGGAGATTTGACAACACTGTCCCTTGGCACAGGGAGTTTAAATTCCCAGAGCTTTGGCTCTTGCCATTTATTAGGGGTACCCTTCCCTCGAGAATAATTCCCTTTTTGCCCTTTCTCAAGTGAACAGCCAGGCCAGACGGCCTTGACCCGCGACAACTGAGAAGAGAGAGACCACTCTTCTCGGTGGTCGTGCTTGACCACGATATCAGCTAGAAAACTAGTCACCCGAGACATAGGTACCCGTGGCCACGGAATGGGAGAAGGGGCACGAGATGATTTCCAAACACTTTTCACCACATTTCCAGTAGAAACATAATAGAAAAAGACAATCGCCTTCTAACCTTTCGAAATCACCTAACATTTATTCCAAGGCTACTGGAGTCCTATGACAGCTGGACGATTTTCCGAGGGTAATGTCAATCATCGTGTTAAATGGTCATTGCACTTCCACATAACCGTAACATATGCAATGTTCTGGTTGAAATTTTATGTCCCTTAAACTTAACACTTCGAAAGGCCTAAATTTATTGATCACTAATTCACCAATTGACTAAGATTCATCCAACGTTCATATTGCAAAGCATAGGTGTGAAGAAAGTCTTAGAAAGGTGCAAACAGAAAGTCTTAGGTTTATTATTCCAAGGTTTTTCAATTCATCACTGCTTCACCTGCCCATGTATTACGTCTAAATGAAGTTAGATCAGCTGCTAATAAGATCTACAGTAACATTTTATAATGCTTGAACTCTTGGAACTTTATTCAAAAGCCATATTACTTTCAGATAATCAATAGCTATCAGCTTACATGGGCTGATCTTCTTGCAAAGGAGAAGTCTCTAAGTATTTCGAGCCTCATTATACAATTCTCATTAAAAGAGAGTTGCATAACATGGCATAATCAGAGAGAAGAGAATCAGAGAAGCCTTTAAGTGCTTAGCCAATAACCAACTCTCAGAAATAATTCCGATATGTTGAGAAGTCGGTCAGTATATTTCTTCACCCTCAGAAACATTCCGGACTTGTTTTATGATACCTACAACTCCGAACAGTAGGCAGGTGGTGAAAATAGAATCAAGCCAGATAACAAATGAAAAAAACTCATCCGGGAAATGAACCACAGATCTACAAGTGTGCTGTTATGTGTGCTATTGCAAGCAAGGTTTGACTTTGGGCAGGCTCTCCATTTCTTCACATTTCCACATTCCGCTGTCTAAATAGTGTATCATAGAAAAAGGGGTATAGCAGCATTGATGACAGAAGGAAAATTGTATTGGCAAGATAACCTTTTAGTCATAGATGTGAGATGTAGACAGGGGTGATAAGTAGGGAAGTAAAGAAAATATTAGTGAAAAGTTTATATGGAGCAAGTTTATATTATGCTTAGGCACAGACTTCATGGAACGAAGATGGAAATATACTCAGAGCTTTTAAGATGTGAGTATGAAGGAGGATGGAGAAATTAAAGTGGGTCAAAAGGAGGACAAATGATGAAGTATTAGAAATGGTAGGAGAGGAAATAATTATGATTGATGAATAGGGAAGCTAAAAAGGGCAGGGATGAATTGAAGTATGTGACTTAGGAAAGAATATTGGGTAAATGGGGTAGAGTGAGGCAAAGAACGGGTAGCTTGGATAAAATGATTGGAGGTATGAGGGGCTGAACAGGGACATCGTGTGAAACCAAAACTAATGATAATAATTATTCTCATCACAACAATCACATCACTTGTTTGATTCCTTTGCAAAATATGAATTGATCCTCACCTAGAAATTCATTGCTCTCTTTTCCATACATCGATTGATGATTCTAAGCACCAACATAGCAGCGTAAGAGATTCAGTAGTCTTCGCATTCCCTTTATATTCTAATTTTCATTGTAGATGGCAATACAGTTTCTTCGAATACTCCAACAGTATATTCTCCTCGCATATCCTACAAGCGAGCATATAAAAATCTCCTAGACCTCTCTGCAAGGTAGTTTAGTAATTCCAAGTATTCCCTATAATTACATTGAATGTGTTCTGGTAACATTGCAGAATTACCCATCCTGTCCTTTTTTTATATTTCAAGTACAATATACTGAGATATGAATTGCCAATGAGTATTCATTCTAAGAAATAACCAGACGAGTATTGGAGAGTGTGAGGATTGGGTGTAATTTGAAAGAAACTCTAAATACATCCACGATAATATTTCCTCATTTATTACTCAATTAAGCTTGGAACTTAATGCTTATATTCCATAAAGACGTTCAATATGTCTTCTCTATTCTAGTTGAAATCTGCCTGCATCAGTTGTAGCAAAATACTTTTTCTGTTTACTATACAAGTGCATTTTTTGAGCTCTTATCTAGAATATTTTGATCTCATTATTTCCTACAACGAAATAAAGGCAAAAACGGAGTATTTGGAAATGCTTTTGACTAAGACATATTGACGGTGTTAATGATAACTCTTGCTTCAAGCTGCATTTAGATATGGGTCGTCACTCACTCAACAGTTGTGAAACCTTAGCGATCATCTTCGAGGGAGTCCATCGGAGCAGCAATAGAAAAGAAGGCTGCTTTTCGGGAGGCTCCACTCCTCAGAGCCGATTGTCACAGGGCACACTTGTGGCCCTCCCCCCCACTGCAAAAATCCCTCTCCACCTTTGTCAGTCCAAAGAGAGTCCATGATTTACCTGCTCCTTAAATGCCCATTGTGCATGGGCCCTGAAAGAGATTTAAACCGATAGGAAGAAGAGCTGCAGTGTCGTGGATGGAGTGGTGGGTGTCATAAAACGTGTCGGGGATGATTCTTGAGGTGAAAACATTTTCGCATTCCAGACCCATTTCCCATTCTTTCAAAGATGGTTACATGTATAGATTAAAGAATAAATGTAATACTAACTTCTGTAAATAGGTTCATAGGGTGCTTATATTAAGGCACAACAAACATTTTGTGTTGGATATGATGAACACTTTCACTGCATATAGTGTTGTTTTCTCTGGGAGCTGCTGCATGTGGAATGTGCATATTCAGAGCTATAGTGTCCATTGCAGGCCACATCATCAGGATAAATGCTCAGAGTGTTCTCACCTGGGCCTCGCCACGCTCCACCATTAATATTTTGTACTGGAATGCAATAAACTTTAATCAGCAGTAAATCTTCTTTCCCTTGAATGATTTCAAGTATTTTAGTGTATTTTCAGGTAAATTTAGATTTTGTGAAGGGAAAGCAGTTTTTCAATCAATATTACTGGAATTAGTGTAAAGGATTAGAATATAATCAAAATGTAGCTGCGTGTATTGTTAATTACAAAAATATTTTCGACAGTGAAGAGGAAAGGGTCAATGGAAGTAATGCATTAAAAAGGAATAAATTGAAAAAACAGACGACTGCACCAAAGTTCATACATTACCAAGAACGTGCTGGTGAGAGAAGCAGACAGGGACAGACAGATATGAGGTTGTATGAGAGAGAGGGGTTGCGTAAGACTGTGCGTAGTCACCGGCACTTTTTAATTCTTATCCGGAGGGAATGGTGGGTGGGCTCCATGCAGGTGTATAGGTAGGGGAAAGGTAATAAGGTTTGTGGGTGATCAAGCCCTGGTCAACTAGTCACTCAAGGACTTAAATCATGAGAAGACTCAAGTAATGAAATTTTGATTGCATTTTAATTTAGAAGAGAAGGGTTCATAGAGCAGTGGGAGTAATTCAGTATCCCTGTTAGTATGGTGGCAGGAAAGAAGAATTCTGCCCACATTGAAGTCTGAAGGAGATTTACGTTGGTTAAAGAGATGTTTTGTTACAGAGGGGGATAAATGACAGGCTTGGTTGACTCGTCTTCTAGCAGATATCGCACACAAGGTGGCTTCAATCATTTATTGCTCTCTTTTCTATACCTAGGTTGTTGATTATAAGCACCAGCTTAGCAGCATAAGAGATTCAGTAGTCTTCGCCTTTCCTTGTTACTCTCATTTCCATTTTAGATGTCAATACAGTTTCTACGAAATCCTCCGACAATATATTCTCCTCGCATATCCTACAGGCGATTCCATAAAATTCTCCCATGCCTTTTTGCCCAGTAGTTCAGTGATTCCACCTATTCCTTCTAATTATGTTGAATGTGTTCTGGTCACATTGTAAAAGTACCCGTCCTGTCCTTAATACACATTTCTGTTTAACAATACCAGAAAAAATTATAAGCTTTGAGTAGAGGGTGATTATTTTCCCCTGCAGTTTGCACCATGAAGTACTCAAGTACGTACTGCCGGGTTTCGAACTGGGACCTTCGAATAGGAAAACACTTGGAGTTTTAACCAGTGCATCTACCATAAATTCAATGTGTTCCTAAAAATCTCCTTAAAACTTTTATTTATTAAGTTTTTTTAATAATTGAAATAGTATATACTAATGTATGAATTGCTGATGAGTATTCATTCTAAGAAATAACCAGACGAGTATGAAAGAGTGCAAAGATTGTGTGTAATTTGATTGAAATTCTAAATACATCCGTGATAATTTTTCCTCATTTATTACCCAATTAAGCTTGGAACTTAACACTTATATTCCGTAACGATGTTCAATATGTCTTCTCTTTTCTTATTGAAATCTGTAAGTGTCAGTTATATCATAAGTATTTTTCCTGTTTACTATACAAGCGAAGTTTTCGAGCTCATCGTACAGTCAAAAAAAATTCACTGATAATTTAAAAATAACAACTATTGTTAACAGATACATAAATGCTGATAACAATTGCAGCAGATAATTTGCAGCAATACATCGACAGTCCACCAAATAATCATGCATATTTGGTGATGACGATTGATGTTTTCAGATATGAGTATAACAATTACAGTGTATGTAAGCTTATTTACAGATGTAATTTCTAAAATTCATTATTCCATTGACTTATCAAGCATCACAGTAAAAGTAAAACACCTTTTTTCTCAAAATATTTCATATCTTCTATCATATTATCAACCACTGTAGTAAGAAACATAACCATTATAAAAATCCACCCACATACCATAAATAACCTAGTAGACACAGAAGTTATAAGAGGGAGAATCAAAGATAACCTTGGTTTAATTTATTGGTTTTTAAATTATCATATAGCAAAAAGCAATGTGTTCTCATGAATATAAAAAATTATATTGTTAATATTTAATGTCATCATATCAGTTTTAATGGGTAATCCTTTGCAGGGCATACAATTGTTCATACATAATTTACTGACAATGTAATATTCAACAGCTGACAGTAAACATTTGTTATACCATAGGATTCAATGTCTACAGATATGTCAAAAATTTGGTATCCCCACATTAGCAGAAGATAACCAGTTATGGACTGATTGGATAAGGCACTAATTTAGTTTATCTAAGTCATCACTGTACTCCGCACTCATCTGACAATTTTGCATAAAGTCAACTATTCTGGTAAATGTGCCATGAAATCCACAGAAGAGAATATTTTTAGTCTCACATGTATTAGTAAGCATTCAAGAGAATTGTAATCATAAACTATAATAACTGGAAGAATCCTTGAATAGAGGAAAATAATAATTGGGAACAATGACAGAAATACCAACATATTCCCTTCAATTGTCTTTCCCTCCCACCCAATTCCCCAAGTCCTTGATCACCATTGGTTAGTTAAATTTTAGGCTATTGTACTGCATACTTTTTATAACCTCCCAGATATAGTTACAGCCGTGACTATATCCGTAACCTCCTGGATATAGTCACGGCTGTGACTATATCTGGGAGGATATACTCTCATGTAGTCTTGCACTCTTATGTAGTTATTTAGTAAATGTAAATGGCATGTAATATGGTTAGTGCTATAAATTGAAAAAAAATCCAGGTAGAGGTTTGATAACCACAGCATGGAGCTTAAGTTAAAAAATAGGCCCACAAGAACTCCATAAAGACTAATCCAATGTCCAAAGAATAACCAAGGCTGGATTTTCACGGGACAATTCACAAAGTCCTATATCTCTCTCTCTGGACCATTTCATACAAATTGGCTTCTTTGAGTAGTTGAGCATAAATTCATTTTACACTATTAACAAATTTTTTCACTCATAGTTATTTTACTATACAACTTTATGCACTAAAATATCCTAATTTGTATGCCAAATCACTGTGGATACAAATGTATATCTGCAATTATGACAATCTCCGCTTACCTCAGATTTCACATCATCCAGGCAAAGTGGATCTCTGAGAGAAAGAGAGTCTTCACAAATGCCCAGCAGTTCTTCTGCTTCTCCAGAACCCTCATTCCTGCCTGGCTCTGAGTTCACCTGGACCTGAAAAATTTTAATTTGACACAAAATAACCTTATAACACAAAGAAATAATAATAATAACATAGCCTTTTATTCAGCTAGCCACCTTATAAAAGTAGAACACATAACTACATGGGTGAGTATTTTGGGATATATAAGATACAGGTTACCCTTAATAACAGGTAACACTTTAATATAAGAGAAAAACTAGTATAATAAATAGTAATAGGCAATTATTGAATAATAGCAAAGAACCCTATACGAGATATACCAACAAGAACTTATGATTTTAGAAGGAAAGGATTTAAGAAAACACCACTTACAATTTTAATAATTCTCAAAGGTAGATTACAAAATAATTACTATCATTACTAATTATTATAATAGCAATGCCCAGATCACTTCAATTATTGGAAATGCTTGAGCAACTCAAGCATATCAACTCCTCATATTGTAGAGAGATCATATGGAATAGAATTGTAATGAGTACTATAGAATTAATTCCCATTCTATCGATTGAAGTCTATTTATGGACAATAGCATAATTTCCACAAGGAAAAAAATCCACCTGGACAGGGTCTCAAACTTAGAACCCCTGACTGCCAGCCAAGTACTCTGCAAATTGAGGTAGGATGATTCCTAGGAAGCCTCGGTAGTTCAAATTAATTTTTACTCAGTAGAAATTCTACCATTGTGAATTTCAGTGGATAACTCCACTTAGGTCTTTGCAGCTAGTTCATAATCCTTGAGTCTATTAAGGCAGACCATGTTGGTGATTATTCAATTCCTTTCTAACATTCTTGAAGAGGCTTCCTCAGTATTATGTAGCTCACAGACATATAGTCCTGGAGAAAAAACCTTCTACTTCCCAATCCAAAAAATTGGAAGTTATTATCATCTGCTAATGATGAACTTAAGCAAAGCCTTCATGAGTCCCTGGTTTGCTGTCATGAATGGCAATTAATGACCTATAGTCATAGGAACTCCATCCCGAAACCCCAGGTGTAGGTGGAAGATGAAGGTCACAACTGGAGTTCCCTGCCTTGATCCATTTCCCCCCCTCCCTTAGACTCCTTTTACTATAACACAGGGTGAAAAATGAAAATTCAACTGATTTTGATTGGAATGACCCAGGTGTTGACCCATCTTGAGCTATGTCAATGAATATTTAGTGTTTCATAATATGTCTAATTTTATTTAATACTACAATGATATTTACCAAAATGTTAAGCCAAAAACCAATTCCTCACTTAAAACCCCCTGTATTGTCTTTGGTTTTCCCAATAGTACAGTATCTTTATATCCCACTGCATACTTGCAACAAAATATCCTAAATCAGCAGACTAGTTACGGAATTGTAAAGGGGCAGGGAACGACTCAACTCGAGGGAACAGATGACTTATATCAGCGATACGCAACCAAATCAATTCACTGTCAGAGAGTAGAATCCCAGTTCCTGTGCACTACTCACTGAGTACATCCATGCCACCCTATTTCTACTGAAAAGTTTTAAATGGATGCCTGTCATAGGAGACTGATAAGAGACTTTACTTAACATATATTTTTCCATTGCAGGGAGAGAGAGAGGGAAAATTACATTGTTTAGTGATCTCGTTAAATTGACAAGATGCAAAAATTCAATTCACCCTAGAATTTGAAAAAAATAAGTGGTCAAAATTCCTTAGATCCAATTTTGAAAATGGTAGACAGAAGGCTTGATTTATCCATTTTCAGGAAAACAAGCTACACAGACCAAGTTATTCACATACAAGACACATTTCCCAAAAACTAGTAGTGTTCCAATCTATGATACACAGGTTGTACTCTATTCCCATGAGAGACGTGAGCAAACTCAATGAACAACAGACTATTAACCCTCTTAGTGCTAACCTTCTGTCTGGGGTACTAGCAAGAAATGGGGAGGGTAATTTTGGGTAATTTAATGAAATGTAGCACATTGCAAAAGTCATTATGAAGTTATAGTTTTGTATAAACATATGAAGTTTATTTATATTATTTAAGTTGAACTAATCAATAATGATACAAGGGTTTTACTTTGACCCAAAATGAAATGTTATTTTTCCTTGTCAAAGAGTTGAGCAATATCATTATATTGGCCTGATATATTGGCCCGCCACACTAAGAGGGTTAAACAGATAGCTAGCAACAATCGTTACTCTAATACATTAATGGACATGCTTGAAAAATGGAAAATATACGAAGGATAAAAGAAGGAACGTATAGGATTGTTACTTTGGTGGCAGCTGACAAAGACTTTCATTACTGGATAAATTATCCCTTAAAATCCTAGCCTTACTCTACAATAATAAGGTTAAAGCTGCATTTTACAACATAATTATTTTAAATGGCACACTGGGCTTCCACAAAGAAAATTGATACAATGAAACTAAATGGGGTCTACAAACTTCAATGTAATGACTGCAATTTCATATACATGGGGCAGATTGGAAGAACATTTAACATAAGGATGACAGAATGTGACTTGCTTCATATGCAACAAACTCATATCACACTTTGCAAAATATCTTTTAGAAAACATAAATAATAGTGATTTCACACCAAAAATACCACACATAGATAAGAAATTCTGAGTTTTATGGATTCTGGGAAATGTCATATGTGGATCATAAGACTGTAACCTTCCTGCTCCCCTATTCTGTACTTCCCACATTGCAACAAAGAATTCCTTCCCATATACAACAAAAAATTCACTGTCAACCCACTGAAGGGTACGGACCATTGTTCTTTTACCTATATTCTCACACCATCTCTCCAATTACAGCTTACTCACAAGTCTCCTTCCTTTCTCCTTCCAATCCCCCCAACTACCCTCCCGTTCTGTAAGAATAGTGCTTATCTGCTAAGCTGTTCACTGACGAACATATAGGTCATCAAAATCGAAGCCTATAGATACATATTTAATCAGTGGAATTGCAGCTCATCTCTTTACCTCATTTCCAGAGGATGCGTGACCCAGGAGTCACCCTGATTGATGAATATTTGTATTCCAACTCCTCTTACAACAACAGTTTGTTGGCTGGTATTATATATTTGAAATCAAGGCAGATCTAACCAACAGTGTCATAATACTATTGATTTACACACTAATTATACACCACTCAGAGAGAGATTGGGAAAAGTATTGCCGACAAACACAAGAGAAAAAATTGGAAGGACATTAGATCTGTATGCAGAGAATTTAGCTTTCACAATTAGCTTAGTTACATAACTTCATGTAGTTTCTGAAAACTTCCATTGAACATAAGGGAACCAATATTGTGAGTAAATGTTATGAAATAAAGATAGAACAAGAGGAAATCTGTGCAAAAGCAACCTATAAAACTGGGACTGAACTTTTATTTTTAAATACCCTCCTCACCTTATAATCAATGCTGAGGCCCTCTGAGCTGGGCTGACTACTGCATTCACTGTTTACATTCTTGCATGCATCATGTTGTAGTGCATCCTCAACTGCATTATCCTTTTCTGATTTTATAGGAATCTGCAAGAGAATGTTTATTGTAAGGCACTTTATCAATGATGACATTGGAAAATACTATTTTAATTATTGTTTCCACCATTTATTAATATATTATACAATATGCACACTATATTGACATCCAAAATTTCCTCCATTGAACTGAGACAATAGCCCACGACTTTTCATACTTTTAGGTTTGTTGGAACTATGTAAGCAAACCAATTATATTCTCTTACTTGGCATTTTTTAACTTCTGTATTTGAAGTACGTCTCTATGAGTTCTGCAGTTATCAGTGTCGTATTGTTAGTGTGTGCAATTTCTCTTATGTGCAATAACAAAAGAAATACATGATATAATTATGTTGATAGGTATCCAAGTTACGGTGATGTAATAATATATATTTGTTGTTGATTGATTAAGTTCTTGTATCATGAACGTGACTGTACTACTTCTTAGGAAAATAAAATAATAAGAAGAACATAAATTATAACAGTTATTGCACCATTGGTGCTCTCATACAAATGGTATACTTAGTGCCAGTGGTGCTTATTGCCATAATTATAGCAATAGTATGTACACCCGTATTTGTGTTTTGACCCAAATCTCAATGTGTGCAACATTCATTGAGCCATGAGAATGACATTTGAGAGCCCATCATAAATCAACTGAATTTGAATTATAGCACATTATAGCCCAACTGGGTAATTATGAAGAAGAGGAAGACACACAAGTGCAAAAATAGGCAGAGGATTCCACCTTAAAATTAGCTTTCCGATTATATTAAGTATTAAATTGTGCATTGGAATTTCATGGATGTGTACAAAATTAATTTCCAATCTTACTTTCTCAGCAAATTCAAAATACAATAGCCTTTCCTGCATAGATATAATGCCACTACCTTATATTGCCTCATTTAGTTCAATGCTGATACACGTGAGTGAACCTTTTGTTCTAACTTATGCACTTCCTTGTATGCAGCAAACATTGCAGGCATTCTAAGCTCCCCAACATTGCCCATTCCATATATTTCCTCATCTCGCATGAGAGTGGTGAGGGGCTGACAAGAAAAACAGAATTCTCTTTGGCTGACTCCTCTTCCCCACATGCCAGCTCATTTCAAATAGGCTATAGTCGGTCATAGGTTAAAGAAATTGACATAAAGCATTGGACCCCATAGGGAGATTGAGAATGCCTACAAGGAAACAGAAAGCGATGGTATTTAGAGGATTATATTCTGTAGACGTGTAAATCCTACGTATATAGACTAAAATGTTTCAGCGGTCTGAATTTGTCAGTATAATTTTGTATAATAATAATAATAATATGATTTTTATTCCAGATTTGATTTATAGATTTTTCAATTACACAGTGATTTGGTATGGAATATAGGTGCCCCATTGGACAGTATCTCCATTTTGGGGTCACCGACTCGACCATCGCAAATGAAATACAAAAAATAGGAACACAGAATTTGTGTGTTGCAACTATATTCGCATAGATGCTATCAATTGTGCTGGAATATTTACTCTTACAAGGGGAGACCACGAACCTTGCTACGGCTTTTTGAATGACATATTTTTTATGATGTTCGGAATGCCGAAGGCTGCTAGGAACACGTCGCAGTTTGGTTGAATAGGCTTTAGTTTGGCTGTAATAAATTATTTAAAATTAATTATTTTCAGCGCGCTGATCATAAGCTCTAGACAACGCGTCCTCATCAATGAACCCAATTGGTGCAGTGGTTACGGTCGTCAACTCCCGTGCCGAAGGTCGTAGGATCGCTTCCTACTGTCGGAAGTTTTTTTTTCGTCTCGATTTCATTAATTTTCATTTTTTCTATTCTTTTCTATTGCAGCAGGTCTCACCGGACGAAGGAACATTTTTTGACCCGTATCTTCGACATATTTTCTTTACGTCTTATTCCGAACGCGGAAGCATGACATATAGTAGCAACCCTGGGGTTCGCTCACTAATTTACGTGTCCATTGATTATACTGATTAACTTCCTAATCACCATGGAACACAACGATTTCATATGGCTGTATTCACATTCATGCTTGCGGTCTTAAGGCAGTGAACACCAGCATGCGTAAATTAGATAAAGGAGAACGCGTAGAGAATAATAAGTATTACTGGTAATAATAACCTTATTACCAACCACTCTCATTATAATATAACCGAAAAAGAAATAAAATTACTTGGTATGTAAGTAGTGAAATAAATGTAAATCTTATATATCTTATCCACTGGATGTGCTTGCTTTATCCATAGGTCACGAATTAGAGTACACTTTACTGTTGATTATCTAGGACGGCAGGAAATTAACACCAGGTCGAGGTTCGTTAGTATAAGTCACTCGGACACCTTTTCACTCCCGAAAAAACACTATGCTAACTAGAAAAAGAAAACTACTTGTCTATGCACGTCGCCAAAAAAATAGAAACAGCGTTCACTGGAGCGAATGCGTAGCCGAAGTGAATCCATCTAAAGCCGTGGAAACGGAGAGAAAGACAATGAAATTCCAGGGTGTCAGGGATTAGGAGAAGGCGGAGACGGTGGAGGGTTTAGGAAAACCCCAACATCCGGAGCTTGGGAAAAAGTTAGCGGCGATCTTTTGGTCCCTTGGTGAACGGTGGAAAGTGGCGGAGGGCGCCAGCCGCGGGGGTTGGTCACTAACGGAACCTCGTCCTCGGTGAAGGTATAGTTTCTATGATCTCTAGAGCGTGTATTTCGTTAATATCAAGGAAAGGTAATTTTCAAATGTTGTTTCTTTTCCATATGTTCAAATGACACACAAAATCGCCGGAATCTTCCCAAATAAATGTCATTTTTATTCCTTCAGACACTGGCGTGTGATAACTTTTTTGTGGATAAGATATATAAGATTTACATTTATTTTACTACTTACATACCAAGTAATTTTATTTCTTTTTCGGTTATATTATAATGAGAGCGGTTGATAATAAGGTAATTATTATTCTTTACGCATTCTTCTTTATCTAATTTACGCATGCTGGTGTTCACTGCCTTAAGACCGCAAGCATGAATGTGAATACAGCCATATGAAATCGTTGTGTTCCATGGTGATTAGGAAGTTAATCAGTATAATCAATGGACACGTAAATTAGTGAGCGAACCCCAGGGTTGCTACTATACGTCATGCTTCCGCGTTCGGAATAAGACGTAAAGAAAATATGTCGAAGATAAGGGTCAAAAAATGTTCCTTCGTCCGGTGAGACCTGCTGCAATAGAAAAGAATAGAAAAAATGAAAATTAATGAAATCGAGACGAAAAAAAAACTTCCGACAATAGGAAGCGATCCTACGACCTTCGGCACGAGAGTCGACGACCGTAACCACTGCACCTATTGGGTCCATGGATGAAGACGCGTTGTCTAGAGCTTATGATCAGCGCGCTGAAAATAATTAATTTTAAATAATTTATTACAGCCAAACTAAAGCCTATTCAACCAAACTGCGACGTGTTCCTAGCAGCCTTCGGCATTCCGAACATCATAAAAAATATGTCATTCAAAAAGGCGTAGCAAGGTTCGTGGTCTCCCCTTGTTAGTGAACAATTGAATAGACAGCATTATTACACATTTGATTAAGGACTTGTGCTTAGGCTAACAGAGAATTTGAAGCATTTATTAACATAAACACCTTTATCAGTAATCTGCGATACAAATATATATTTTTAACACTTCAATGTTATTTAGCACTACAAACAGAATACAATATAACATAAAAGGAACAATGAAACGTATCAACGATTATAGTTTTTTGAACTCATTTTTAAACATTATTCAGAAATAAGTCCTTGAGACCCTATAAATAGGTGCAATAAGAAAGTTAACATTTTCTTAATATTTGTTTTTGACCTACATTCATTTTGAGCAACATACAGGACAATTTTATACTCATTTTATAAAGGCCGTTGTACACGATACAATTTCTTGTACAAGATCTTGTACCATAAATTGAACGGCGAGATTGGACCAAGATATTGTACAAGAAGTTGGTTCACGGTCGTACACGATCAAAGATTTTCATGCAATTTGTGCGCCAATAACATGCGCAGATATCGTTTTCCGTCCAACAGCTGAATCGCGATATCCGATGACGATAGTATTTCGAAAATACTGCCATAGTTACCGGGTTACAATGATTTGCTACCATTAATACAAGCATTAATAAAATGAAATTTTACGATTGCTTACTTGCACTCTTTCATCAGCTCATTAAACCCATCATTTATCGTCCAAACATCATGTTTCGCTTGTTTCATATATTTATTTTTGGTTCAATAACGTCATCTTTAATTTCATTGAAGTTTAATGTTTGCCAGTGTGTCCAACTCATCTTTTGAGAAATAGAACACTTCCGACGCGACAGACGAATATCACAAAATGGAAACAACGAAGAATATCATAATATGGAAGCAACAAAGAATATCACGATATGTACAACAAAAATGGAAGTTTTTCCACGTTTACAGGAATAAAAGTGATCGCAAACAGAACACCAACCTTACGAATACTAAACGAACGCATCACTACCGTCACATGTCATGCGCAGAAGCTACTGAGTGGATCTTGGACGGTTTCATCCAATAATATAGAGCATGATCTAATTTCTTGTACAAGAAATTGTACGAACCCCTCGTACACGATACAATTTGCGCATTGTACAAGTTCTTGTACAAGAAATTGTACCGTGTACGACGGCCTTTAGAACATCTAGGAACTTATTCTGCTCCAGTTGCATTGCAGTAACATTGCATTCATTGTTTACAGCTAGTATTCAGTTCCTGTGGCCATTGTATCTGTTTTCCTAACTACTAAGAATTCAATTGAAAAGTAAAAAGGGAGGACGTATCCAGAGTTGTCAACACTGTAATATCGTCATAGATATATGACTAAAATAAAGGAGTGAAAGTTCAGCAATCTGTAACATGCATTGTTTAAACCACTAATCCCGGTTACTGTTGATTAGGCCTCTCACTAAGAGAAACAATTTCTATCTCTTATATCGATAAAAGTGACCAAAATTTACAGAACTGTCTTAGGTTTTAACATGTCAATTACAAATCTTCAAAAAACATGTCCAACTTGAGATCCTCCTTGAAATGAGAACGGCCTCTTAACCTACAAGGCGTTAGTTATTTTCAATCAATTTCTTCACATTTCTAGGAACTGCTCTTCATTTTCTTTAAAAATATTGTTATACCTCTTAATAAATCTAGATACTCCCTGCTGCGGACAACCTCATTACAACATAAAACCTCAAAAGGGGGTTCAACAGTAATAAACATAATATAGCGTGGTAAATACTTACATCATCACATTCTGTACTCCGAACTTGGTTTACCGGCCACATATTCCCTCTGATGCGGCTGTCATAAACTTCCTGGCTCTCGACGCAGCGTCGCTTGAAAAAATGGAAGTCCCTCAACTTTTCTAAGCAAATGGAACAAACCAGCCAGGGATACAAAGCTTCCTCCAAGACCTGAGAAATACGTATGAAATCAGCAACGGTTCATTTAATGACACAATGGATTCCCACGTCAACCACCCAAACAATAATACCAGTGCGGACGTGGAAAGTACAAAGATAAGTACAAGTGAAGGACTGGTACAAAATGAAATTCAATACACTCACCACTAACTGCAGTAGATCTTCTACTGCTTGTTTCAGCACGAATTCGTCATTCCTACTTTCTTCTAGAATGTCAACTAAACGACAACCGGTACTTAGGCACAACCTACATATACGACGTTCGCGTAATCCACGCATACTGACACTTTCCATTAGCTATCGATCAATACCGTACTTTGGTACGCTAGTTACAACAACAAACTAACAAAGGACAAAATTACCATGTATCTTCCTCCTAATATGCAGATATGCAAAATTAACTTTCGCGAAATAAAATTCAATCGTAAAATTGAAACCTGGAAAGAAAATTAGGAAATACAATGCAAATTGTTCGAAGGGAATCACCACGCGAAAAACAGAATTGGTATCTAAACAATCGTCAGCTAAATCCAAAGAAATCCAAATTAAGTAAATGACGGTCGTTCGGCGAGCGATGGCTGAAATATATTACGCTCATAGTGCATATGCTAATGTTATTTATATTTAATTTTTTGCGATTCGAAAAAAATAGTATTACTGTATATTTCAATTTAAAAAACTGGACCTCTATCGCTATCAAATTTTTCGCATGGTTTTTGAATAGGTACCGATATGTAGGCTAAAAAAATATTTATTTACGGAAAATCATCAATCCCATCGCTAAAATTATCATTTGAAATAATCTTTGGAGGGTAAGGCAAAGTTCTATCTTCATCCAGAGAAAAAAAGGCAACGACCGAACACTTTTTGCATAGGTGCAATACATCCCCTTCTTTCGCTAAAAAAAAACTTAAGAACAACTAACAGCATTAGCCTCATTTATTTCAGAAATCGGTCGCCCAGCTACCGTCATTTTCTTTCTTTGGATTTAGTTGACGTTTGTATATGAGTAAACCGTGTATTTCCTGTTGTCCTGAAAAATTAACGTTGTATTTCCTAATTTCCATCCAGATTTCAATTTTACGATAGAATTTTATTTCAAGAGAGTAAATTTTGCATATCTACTAGTTAGGAGGAAAATAAATCGTAAATTTGTCGTTTTTTTAATCTGTTGTTCTAATTAGCGTACTATAGTATTCATCACAAGACATTGGAAAGTGTCAGTATGCGTGGATTACGCGAACATCGTATATGTAGGTTGTGCCTAAGTACCGGTTGTCGTTTAGTTGACATACTAGAAGAAAGTAGGAATGACGAATTCGTGGTGAAACAAGCAGTAGAAGATCTACTGCAGTTAGTGGTGAGTGTATTGAATTTCATTTTCTACCAGTCCTTCACTTATGCTTATCTTTTACTTTCCACGTCCGCACTGGTATTATTGTTTGGGTGGGCACGTGGGAATCCATTGTGTCATTCAATGAACCGTTGCTGATATCATGCGTATTTCTCAGGTCTTGGAGGAAGCTTTGTATCCCTGGCTGGTTTGTTCCATTTGCATGGAACAGTTGAGGGACTTCCATTTTTTCAAGCGACGCTGCGTCGAGAGTCAGGAAGTTTATGATAGCCGCATCAGAGGGAATAACTGGCCGGTAAACCAACTTCGGAGTGCAGAATTTAATGATGTAAGTATTTAACACGGTATATTATATTTATTAATGGTTAGCTTAGAATGCCTGCAAGGTTTTTTATGCATGAAAGGAAAATCATAAGTTAGAACAAAAGGCTTACTCATGTGCATTAGCATTGAACATAATGAGGGGGCATAATTATTCCATCTCTCTTTGGGTCATTGGAATTAGGTTTCACATATGTTGCACTCTTTATGGTAGTTTTCATATGATTATCCTAATTCAATGCTGAATTGCCATGGCATTCTAATGCTGTAATAGGATCCTACCGAGGAGGGGTGGAAACCTCATTGTTATTGGTTTGTTACGGTTCTAGTAAACTAGACAGTTCTGGAAATTTAGCAATAATGTTTAGTTAAGCATTATCCTTCTACATTTATTGTCTGTTTCTAATTTCCCAAAGTAGTTTTGCGTTCTCCCCTTTAAAATAAGGCCCTGGCCTAATATTATGTCCTAAAAACAACTCTGTTAGTGGACTACCTGTCACCGAAATGGGAAGTGGCTTTATGTGCTAGGTAGGTATGTCTTATGTTTCTCTTGTCAATTTTTTAGAAGCATAGAGAATTCTCAATATTTTCATTATATATTTGTTGTTTATCTACTCATCAAATTTCATGATGCCAATTGGATGTTTAAAAAAATGAATCCTATTAAAATTAATGGTGAATATTTCAACCCTTTTCTTTTAAGTGAATTATCTGAAAACATATTTTAGCAGTGTTAAATTATAACTGATATAATAGTATTTCAGCAGTTTTGGGCTTCATCTCTTTTTCTAAGTGACAACTGTACAAATTTAAGCCTCTTCTCAAAGTGTGTCCTGAAAGCATAAAACATCTGAACTTTTCCTTCCCATGGATTTGGATTGTTGTTTCTGATTCATGTTATACCATTGGTTCTCGTGGATCACACCTAGCTGATGAGTGACCTCCATGGAAAGATCTGCAGCAATCCATTGGATGCTCTTTCATTTACCCTATGAATTTTAAGTTCTCTGTTAGTCCTTACTTATTACCCCAATGAGGCCTTCATGCATTAAAATATTGCCTTGTCATTGAACATTATTTTTTACACTTTTTTTACAGTTCATCAACAACTGCTTAATTTAACACAATTCATGTTAGATTAGGTCAAAATCATAATCATTTAGGCTAATTATTATTTTAGAATGAAGGTTTCCATGGTGTTGGTTTGATCTCTCCACTGTTTCAGGTTTTCCTCCGTGTCAGTTGGCTAGTAGACAACAGTTTCAACCGGGACTTTCAACGGGAGATGCTGACAGGAGAGTCAGTGAAACTGTTGTCTACTAGCCAACTGACGTGGAAGAAAACCTGAAACAATGCAGAGATCTAATTATCATCTTATTGACTCAGGTACAGTCACTATCCTTTTTAGTAGTATTCTAGATATGATTTAAAGTCATTGAATGATAAACTAAAATTTCTATTTTGTTGCTCATATCATGATGAACTTATACTCGTATTTTGTTTCTCACTACCCGGTCATGTAGTCTGAATTTGGTTTTCACCTATCCTGCATGCTTCATACCCTTGACAAACAACCAGCAACATTACTTTTCCTGACCTGCATTTCAATTTATAGTCATTTACCTGTGATCAAAAGAACAACCGTTTTATTTTGGTGAGAGTTCCTGATCTGAGTAAATAATTTCCAATGGTTGATGGTCCATGAATAGATGAAGCTCCCTGCAGTAAACATTATGGTGAAGCAATTCACAAGCAAACACAATTGCATGATCTTCTTTCTCACACAAAAATATCAAATCTCAACCATAGTTAATTCCTTGCTAGAATGCTGTATCTCTCTTAGACCACTTTGTATTGATTGCAGCCTTACTGCCTCATTTTCTCCTGGGCTAGCATTTCTTTTTAGCTGAGGAGGTGCTGTCATATCATAAAATTCCATCAAAAGGAAATCACCATTCAATTCTTTTCATATGGCAAAATCATACCAGATTTTAATATAAAATTTGGTTGGTGTGAAGGTTTCTGTGGCATAGGTTTCTCAGCTGTTCTCAGCATATCGGGGTCTGCATTCGCATATGTTGACTAGGGGGTGACAAACATTTAGCTAGCCGTCCTGCTAGTGTCTTCAGGTCAATGGTGTGGAAGCTGGAACTGTGGAAGAAAAACAATAACTATGAAGCACAAACAGCTTCCACACCTTCAACCTGAAGATGCTAGCAGGGCGGCTGGCAAAACTGTTGTCACCCCTTAGTCAATATACGTGGATGCACAACCCGATATGCAGAGAAAAAAAATTGGTTTTTATCGAGTTTCATGCTTCTTCTTTCTATTATTCCCATGCAGATTCCTTTGAAGTCAGAAAAAGAAAATGCTGTGGAGGATCCACTATATCATGATGCATACAAGAATACTGAAAGTGGCTACAGTAATCAGCCCGTTACAGAGGGCCTTGCCCATGATTCTAAGGTGAGGACTGAATTAACAAAGCCAAATTTATGTCACATTGTAAAGTTGTTTTTTTTCAAAGCCTTGCCTGTCGCCAAACTTTATTTTGACAACAAAGTTTTTGACATGGTCACCATTGACCTGAAGACACTAGCAGGACGGCTAGCTAAATGTTTGTCACCCCCTAGTCAACATATGCGAATGCAGACCCCGATAATCTGAGAACAGCTGAGAAACCTATGCCACAGAAACCATTAAACAAAGTTTTTGACATGGTCACAATAAGTCCACAATGATTGGTTTAGGTGGAGTGGAGTGGTTCAATAATGGTTATACTGTATTTGTTCCTACTGAATAAATAAGTGAGAATCACTTTACCCAAAATTGATTTAAATCCAAATCGTTCAATAGGAGCGATTTGAGTGGAGTGTTTCACATGGGATATGTTGAGAATGCAAGAAAGAATTATAAATGTTTTTTTGAGAGGATTGCTTCTTGCTAGACTTCAAAAGAAAGGTGGTTTTTTTAAATATTTAAAACACTTCAGGTTCAAAAAATAATTAATAATAATGATATATTTTATGGTGAATTGATATTGACCTGCAAGTGGGATACTTATTTCATTTTAACCACAATAACTGGTTTTAGGAAATACATTCAGATATCCTCGAATCAGTACTGAGATAGATATCTAGTTTTTGTTTTTCTTCAGGTAGAAGTTTATATATAATCCTGATATTATCAATGTATGATACTTGTTGAGATACCATATTTAGTGGAAGACTGTTCAATTAAGGTCATTTATTGCAACTTGAAAAAGTCTCATGAGTTAACATTCTCATATCCAGAAATGCTAATGCTTTTTGGGAGACTTCATTATATTTGTTCTTATTATTAGGTGCCACCTTCCCCTTGGAGAGTCCTCATTTTTCTCTAAGTGATGAACATTATATTTCTCAAATATATGGATAAGATACAATTTTTGGGAAAAAAATTTTCTTATAGATTAACCGTCCCAGATACTATTTTACCCTAATTTAAAATGAAAATCAATTTATTCAGAACTTTTACAAATCACAATAAAATTGAAAACTCATGACCCAGGTTTCTGTGCTAAGCACTATCATCAGGTTAAGTCACAAGGCAAAACCCCTGTATGTGTACCAGAAATGGGACGAGGGGGTAGGGTTGTTGGTGGTAGGGGAAGGTCGGAAGTAATTAGGGGGTGAGTGCGGCATTTCTAGGAAGTGGTTAAGGGTGGAGCAGTATCTTGCTGGGCTGGTGGTAGACCTTGAGTAGAATAGGGGGCAGCAGAGGCAGTGACTGTGTCGAGGATTGGCAAGAAGGCTCGTTACAAATATTCATTTATCCTTGAAAACTTTGAGTGATTCAGTGCTTTTAAAATCTCAAGTTGGTCTAGTGAAATCAACTCCCTTCTGTTATTAGACATATGTAAAATGTCGAAATTAAAATCACTATGATGGTCACAGTCCAAAAGATGCTTTGAAAAGTTGCTCTAGTCATCATTGTTATATTTAAAAGAATTCAAATGTTCTTTCTAATGTTAAAATTCCTGTCAGTTTGACCCACATCACTCCATCACTAGCACCACACTGTATAGTATATATGCCACTTCTCTCCTTGGAGTCCACTGGGTCTTGGCACTTCACAAATAAGTGTTTAAAGTACCTGGGGTCCTATACGATATATTATAAATCCTATACAAGATATTATAAATCTTTTATGGAATATTTTGGCCAATCTATCCGTAATGTCACCAAAAATCACAAGAGAAACCTGAGATTCTAGAAGCGCTGAATGACCCGAGGGCTTCAGTGATGAATGAAAATTTGTACCTGGCCTCCTCGCCTATTCTTGACACAGTAGCTGCCTCCATTCCACCCCCATTCTACTCAAGGTCTACCACCAGCCCTACAAGTCACTGCTTATCTCTCCAACCTCCATCACTTCCTAGAATACACTCCGTGTCCACCCTCTAATTACTTCCCACCTTCCCCTCCCACCAATAATCCCCCCCTCCAGTCCTGTTTTTCGTATATATACAGAGATTTCACTTTTGTGTCTTTAACTATTGATCCACCTATTGTAGCACCGATACCTGGCTTGTGAGTTTTCAATTATATTGTGGTTTGTTAAAGTTCTGAACTAATGGATTTTCATGATCAGGGTGTCTACCAGTCGGGAAAAGTCGGGAATCCGGGAAAAAGTCGGGAATTTATTAACGTCGCACAGTGGGCTGAAATCGAAATTCTTTGGACAAAATTACAAAATGGCTTTTTTGGAGATAGAATCATGAAATTTGGTACAAATACTCACAATTGATTGGCAATCAAGGAATGACATGTCATTGGCCATGTTTTGTTGCCTTAACCGAGATACAGGGGCTCAAACAGAACCAAAATTCCAAAATTACACTCGACTTTAGTTTTCTCCGAAAATCTTGCTGTTTAAGTTGGGGATGACGCTGTGGGAGGAATTTGATCGGATAAAAAACTATTAGGTATTTTAAAACAACTCTTTTACTTAACTGTGCTTAACTTTGGGAGTTTTTTTTCGTAAATTTAGGCTATGTTACGCAACAAAATGGCGGACGCTATTTTCACGCTAAATTTCATATTAAGTAGTAAATATCTAGCGTTTTACGAAAGATCCTGTCAAGTGACTCATATTAAATCAATTGTTGAAGCTTTCTAAAGGTAGATCTGAAATCAAATTGAAAATTCGTTTGCGACGCCGAAAATTACATTTGATTTTTCGTACGCGCGTCCGGAGCCGGAGACGCGCGCCGGGAGCTGGAAATGCCGTGACCCGAGTAAGTTTTTTCAAGCCATAAGGAACACAACGCTTCCAATTCGTCTTTTTTAATATGCGTGGATTGAAATCGATATACACAGGCTCTATGTATATTAAATCGCTTATATATGCTCAGGGAAAGGAAATAAATTATCGAAAATAGCTGACTATTGAGGCACATCCAAATAAGTCCTGTTCGTAAAAACTCGTAACTTATTTTATTTTTACACACGTCATAGGTGTTATGTTTGATTGAGAAAATTTTGGTGAACGCAAAGCTAAGTAAAAGTTCCTTTGCATTTATTTTATGTTCGGGCTACATCCTTGCCCTGTAAGGCGCGGCGCAGGGAATAATAGCCACCCGCTCCTGCCGCCGAACCCAGGGGTTTTCCTTGCCTTAGCGAAACTGTTTTGCTCTCCGTCTCTAACAAAGGGGCCTTCCGCATTTTATTTCTGTCGTTGGAATTCTTTGACACCGTAGACCAAGGATGCAGTGACCCTTTTCCTCCGGGTCTGGTTCCGTAGCGTGGGTGACGCCTGGGTTTTTCAGTAGTAGTGTGTCAACTGCGAGAGTGTTTCGTGCATCTTGTCGGCTGGCGATTTGATTGCAAACCCTTTTTTGCATTGTATATTTCACTCTCAGTGCAGGCATGGCTGTGGCAAGAGAAGAGAGAAAAAGGTTTTGTTGAGTGGTGGTGTTGTTGTAGCGACTTTACAGGATCCTACCATTTTTCGTGTGACTGTACAATACCTTCCTCATCATATTCACGTCACATTGGCGTGTCTGATTTGGCGGTCATAGAAAACCTTTTACCTGTCAATTCCTGAGTTTCAATAAGGTATGCTCTTTCCTATTATTTCCTTGCCGCCAATCACTTTTTTCTATGAAGCTCTCTTTAAATATTTTCATTGGAGTGTATTTTATAGTTTTTCATGTAATCATCGTTGAGCCCTAGTACTTTCATCCATTACCTCGTTGTTTTCGTATATATTTACCAAAATCAGACTGAATCATTCTTAACCCTTCTGAAATTTTGCACAGGTTTCTAGAGTCACTATCTGAAATATGTATCGCTGAAAAATATATCGACTTAAGCTCCATGATCAAGTAATAGAAGCGAAGGCTATATCTGTGACTGATCGGAAAGAGTTCTTGTACAACTATTTATGCAGAAGGTTGAATATAGAATCAAATGCCGATGCCAAAATAGCTGTCCGGGATTGTACACGCAAGGGGTTTTTTTGTTCCGTATCTGATACGGTGGGAAGAAAGCTCCCGCCATAATGAGAGGTTTAGGATCAAAAAGCAAAATTGAATGGATTAGTGCATGTATTTTTCTGAAATTGTAATGATGTTTTCACAATGTACATCGAGAAAAGGCAATTGTTTGGTTTTTATCTTTCCATAGTCTCTTTACCACATAATTAGTCACTTTGAGCCTTGGACTTCATAATTTTGATGAAATTTACACAGGAGCACCCGGAATACCAGAAAAGAGTTTCATGTTTCATCTGAAAGAACTAAAAAACGTAGAATTGAATCACTTAGGACATGTGATTCCACCGCCGAGCTTACGATAGCAGCTTCTGAGTTTGAGTGAGGAAGGAAATATTGCGGCTGCTACGTTAGTGACTGAAATCACAACCACAACACCTACTAGGGCCAAGAGAGTCTTATCCAAATGGTGGAAAGGTGATGTAATTCAATCAGAAATTCCTGTAGAGAAGGCGTTGTCTCTGATGATATATACAGAGCTGATCAAGAGTCAGTATTACTCCTGATTAACCTAGATCACATACAGAGATTTTCAATAATTTTGAGAGAAATTTCAAATGTACAGCTACTGAACACCGAGGAATTCACTCAGTACCGCTTCAAAACTGCTGAAGTGTACGTGGAGCACTACGCATGGTATTACATGCCACCTACAGTATATAAAGTACTCTTTCACGGAGGGGAAATTTCCAAAGGAGTAGCCCTTCTGTTAAGGCAGCTATCGAGAGATTCAATGGAGTCTAGAAATAAGGACGTTCAGAAATTTCGAGAGAGATTTACCAGAAAGTACTCCAGAGTGGCCACAGATGAGGATCTATTTAAAAGGCTTTTGTTAATGTCCGTTCCATTTATTTCCTAGAGCAATCTCCCAAAACAGAGAAGTATGAAAATGCCAGAAGAATTGAAGGTATTATTGGTTTTGGAAGAAATAAGTGAGGAATAACGGACTCAAGTAGTGATAACGATTCCTTGTAGGAACTTTGAAAAACATAGAACAATGTAAAATAAGTGTTCAAAATAAAATTAATTGTATCTATAATTTCTTTTTGTTAAATGGCTACAATACTCCCTTAAAATAAAATTCAAATTGTAATTAGTCGTTCAGCTGAAAGAAAATTACCGTCGCGCCGCGGACCACAGTAGAGCGATGCGGAGATAATTATATTACCCCCAAAGTATAATGAATGCAAAGAGTATTAACTTATACTAAGCTTTGACTACAATACAACTATCTCAGTCAAACAAAACAGCAGGAAGTGAGTAACAATAATGTAAGTTAAGGGTTTTGACGAACAGAATTAATATCATTGTGCCTCAATATTAAGCTAATTTAGATAATTTGTTTCCTTCCTGTGAGCATAATTCAAGTAAAGTAGAAACTAAAGTTTTATTGGGCGAACAAAGTCTATGTGACATGTAAATCAGGGATATGCATATTGTAAAGGAGAAAAGATGAATGATTTGTGTAGAAATTCTCGTTGAACAACCAAAACTCCGCGGTGTCCAACATGTACCTTTCTGAATGAACCTCCTGGTATAGTCAAAGGCTTGGACTGCTGGGGCGAAAGGGCAAAGAAATGAAAAGAAGTCCTTAATAGTGTTCCTCTAGAAGGTAAAATAATGTTTAGTGCGAAAAATACCGCAGTTTTAAGACTTCAAGGGTGTGAAAGAGTAGTTTACTTTTGAGAGGTGAAACCTTGAACGTGATTTTACGTACACTCTAAAACCTTAATATTTCAATATCCCCATTATTTTATACACATAGAGCCTGTGTATATCGATTTCAATCCACGCATATTAAAAAAGACGAATTGGAAGCGTTGTGTTCCTTATGGCTTGAAAAAACTTACTCGGGTCACGGCATTTCCAGCTCCCGGCGCGCGTCTCCGGCTCCGGACGCGCGTACGAAAAATCAAATGTAATTTTCGGCGTCGCAAACGAATTTTCAATTTGATTTCAGATCTACCTTTAGAAAGCTTCAACAATTGATTTAATATGAGTCACTTGACAGGATCTTTCGTAAAACGCTAGATATTTACTACTTAATATGAAATTTAGCGTGAAAATAGCGTCCGCCATTTTGTTGCGTAACATAGCCTAAATTTACGAAAAAAAACTCCCAAAGTTAAGCACAGTTAAGTAAAAGAGTTGTTTTAAAATACCTAATAGTTTTTTATCCGATCAAATTCCTCCCACAGCGTCATCCCCAACTTAAACAGCAAGATTTTCGGAGAAAACTAAAGTGGAGTGTAATTTTGGAATTTTGGTTCTGTTTGAGCCCCTGTATCTCGGTTAAGGCAACAAAACATGGCCAATGACATGTCATTCCTTGATTGCCAATCAACTGTGAGTATTTGTACCAAATTTCATGATTCTATCTCCAAAAAAGCCATTTTGTAATTTTGTCCAAAGAATTTCGATTTCAGCCCACTGTGCGTCGGGACAAAATCTGGAAAAGGTCGGGAATTCGCTGAAAAATGATAAAAAATCGGGAAAAATGGTTGCTTGCAAATCGTCAGGATAAAAATTGGAACGGCAGACATAGCATTACGAAATGAGATATTGTTTCCCTTTCTCTTTATTTGTCATTATCAAAGAGGTGTTATTTTAAACCTATCTGGTCAGTATTTGTGAGTTCGTGACTTTCGTCGTTCGATTGCACTAGACATGGGCACCGTTGCCTGCATGCCGCCGCGTGACAAATCGGCTTGGTCGGTTGCAGGTTGAAGATCGTATACTTCCCTCCCGCCCATGAATGCTATTTCGAAAGAATGACCTTGGCCGTGGTTATTACAACGCTCCCAAAGATTCAGGCGATCCATAGATCGTACTCTAGTACGATTGTGAAATTTTGCGTTTTGCCATGCCTCTGAGGGCGTAACTCGATTAAATTCCACTAGAAATATTATATTTAAACCATCGCGTCCTAAGTTTCTATGCTGCGCATCATCATAATCGGGTGTGATTAATTAACTTTACTGTGGAATTGGAATGTTTTCTTTCTCTCATCCATTCAGTAAAGCTTACCGTTTGCCATTTTGTTATCAGCATTTCCCATTGAATTGTGTTGCTTCTATACGCACGCATTACGTCTTCGTGAAAGAACCGAGATTAGCCCCTCGTGAAAGTAAAAATATTATATTACGTTTTGGTGTTTTCCCGGCGGATTAGATGAGTGAAAGTTTCTCGGGTCTTCCACCGGGTCAAATGCTCCATCTCCTCCGACGTTTCCGAAAACGACTAGTTTTCCGAAACGAGTCGTTTCGTTACGTTTACGTTGTCGCCGACGACGCCATACGTGCCGCCGCCGACGAATATGTCGTTGGCTCCTGGGTGATATACTGGAGAACTCGCCATTTGCCAGCTAGTGCGGTGGAATGTCTTTGTTATTCATCTTATGGCGAACTCGCTAGCTCGAAAGCCGCCGGAAAGTCTAGTTCATCTGTCGGCATATGCGAGTTTGGAACAAAATTGTTCGTTTTTACTGGAGAACTCGGCATTCGCCAGCTCTAGTTGAGTTGGTTCGTCAGTCTTCGAGTTGGTGTGTGCTCAAGAGGTGCCTTTGGTTGGACCGGCGACGGAATCATTTCATTCAAAGGCTCCTTTCACACGGGACGGCGCGAACCCGACCGCCGTTTAGGCGCACAGTGGTGCAGGATCCCTAATACTTGGTATTTATGAGTCTAGAAAAACTTTCTATGTAGGGTTTTTGTGCATATACTTTGGATCCACCGATTGACAAAATCAAAACCATCTTAAGTAAGGACATATCGCTGTTGCTACTCCTCTAGTAGATAAGATAAAATGTTGCTCTGGTAACAAGTGCATCATTTGAAAAGGAGCAGGCACAGCTTCACCTTCAATTCTCTCTAATATAACATATATTGCCCCGATTCTTGTTCTGTAAAATGGGTTTTGTAACTGAAGGTGAGTTCTATTTAACTGTTTATTAATATATTGCAAATATAATTTGCAAAATTATTTTTTACGTAATTTATTGTTCAAAAATAAAGAAAATTTGTTTTAAAATTCACTTTTATATTTTTGCAAAATAATTAATTTGTGAAAATATTAAAATCGAATTCATGTTCAGAAATCGCGAAAATATTTGTGCTATAATTTTTATTGAAACGAGAATTTTGAGTTTGTGTAAATCCAAGTAATAAAAATTTTGCAAATACTTTTGTGAAAAAAGTAATAAGCAAAAATATGAACATCAAATTAGCATTCAGCGAATGAGAAAACTTATATTTGTTCACATTAATCGTGATGTTTTAAATAAGAGTCAATTTAAGTAAAAAAAATGGCAAATATTTTTGTGAAAAAATGAGTTTACAAAGTTTTGAATCTAAATTCATATTCAGCGACCTCGAAAACCTTTATAGACCAAATTTAAAATAAATTGAACATTTTTTAATCCAAATTATCAATTACTAGGGATCCTGCACCACTGTGCGGCATGCCGCCGTGCATTCCTCAAAAACAGCCGTGAATGTCACGGTACAGTCCATTTCGAGTATACGGCGTTTTAATTTCTAGTAGGAGTTTAATCATGAATGAAGTAGATAAGGTGCTGAGCTTGTACTTTTAATGATGTGGATATAATAAGATGGCCAATTCCAAGTGAAAAATTGGACAGGACTGGGCATTGAACTATTGACCGTCACGATTACACATCAAGAAGTTAGCCTTTTTGGTCTGGAATTTTAAAATTTTTGTCTTGAAAAGTCTTGAAAAAGTCTTGAATTTCTTTTTCATATATTAGTAGACACCATGATGATCGAATTCCACAAAGTTACCAGTGAGATAATTTCATGTAATTTTAAATGTCTATTTTCTTTTTTCTGTGACTCCGTACCCAGTGCAATACTTAGGAAGTTGGCCATGGTTACAAATTAATAAATATCAATCGAGAACTGTGTAAGTTGTTTCTATACATATTGGACATTGCTAATGGAGTGGCTTTCCATGCTACTGAGTTTAACACAATATGTTTTACTTTACTCTTGTTTTTATGAAGAAAAATCTGACAATTTCCAATGGTAAAGAGAAAGTGAAATGCTACTTGGTAGCATGTATGCATTAAAAATAAGATATTTTAATTACTTATACAATCATCTATATCTAGGTTGACATTTAAAAATAAAACTTTTGAGTCTACAACAAATAAATTGAGCTAGGACTGTAGAGTCTTAGTTTACGAAAATCTTAACTTTGTATTTTATCACACTTTTATTTGAGACACCCTACTGGTTTCGACACTCCTGTGTCATTGCCAAGGGTTCTGATATGTGCACGGTGGCAAGCCCTTATATATACTCCAAGAGGGATAAACTGCAGGAGTGGGAAGGTTAGATGGTATGTGTTGAAGGTCAGGATGAAGAGGAAATGCTTTTTAAAGGTGGGACAGGAACATGGAACAATGGGGATAGATTGAAGGGTACAATTTCATTTAATAATATTGGTCCCAAAACATTGGAACAGATACAATCTCAAGCTTTTTTTCCGAGAAATCCAGCTTTACACTTTTGTCGTGAACATTTAAATCTCTACTCTAAAATCAGACGTGATTAAAACCAGATAAATGAGAAGCAAAGACTGACTTGTTGTCACCATGAATAAAAGAATTAAAATGTTTCTTTCTCCTAATGTTAAAACTTGTACCCGTCTGATCCATATAAAAACAATTTCAGTCCAGAGTATCACATTTTGAAACATAGACTCCACTTTATTCTAAAGCATTAAAAACATCTTTAGAGTTAAAAAGTAAATTTCCAATGATCATTCTAGATTTAAAAAAAGTTCTCAAATATACATTGTGAAATATTCTATTAATACTATTGGACATGGAGTTACTTATAAATGGCACCTTTGTCCATTTCTTGTATGGCGGAGCAATTTGAGAAAGGTTGGTGGATGATGAGGTGGTCATCCTTCTTTGTTTCCTTTTGAGAAGCTTGTCAATGAGAGAAGACTCATAACTTGTTCCTGATCACAAGGAGTTTAATGGTATTCAATTATTTGTTTAATTCTTCACCTGTCAGCGGAACAGAAGTCAAACAATGTAAAAATGCCTATTGCATCTAACGATACCTATGTTTATATCTATTATAATAAATAAAAATGAGTAATTCACCAAAAGGAATTTATTTGTACCAAGTGGTTACCAAAAGATTTTTGAAAAATGCCATTTATCAGTGGCAATTCAAATGAAATTGTTACAGACCATAGTGTGTAATAGTTTAAATTATTTAATGTTCTCTTGCTATTTAGCTACATTACTAGTTAAGTGATAGCACTACTAAAAGCCAAATTAGCAGATTCAGTCATCAGCTTAGGCGATGGAGGACAGATCTGATGATAAATCTGTTTGGTTACAAATAGTTGATCCTCGAGAAGAGAACTTCATTAGAATTCTTAGAGGTTCACATACCTGTAAAACCACATGATTTAGGTGTATCTTTTAATTACTTCAGTAAAAATGATAGTAATTATCAGCTCAAGGTTCAGGGGCAATCATATAATCAGGTAGGTCATCTAATTTGTCTTTCCTTGCTAAATAAATCCGGTCTTCTCTACTATTTGTTCTTGTAGATTGAATTTAATTGATGGGTCTGGCATTACTTTATGGAATTTACTTGTATTCATTATGAATGACAAAATAAACTTTGTATTTCCCCAATTTATTGTCTCACACTACGACCATGGTTTCCATGATTAACGTCATCATCAGGTACAGATTACAGAAATGTTGTCACTTATGTACAGTTGAGGTTGGTGCCGGGGGAGGTGGAAAGGAAGATGGTGGGGTGGGGGAGGGAAAGGGGAGAGATATTGGAATCAGAGCCTTCAGTGTAATTAGCAGTGGGTGGTGGGAATGAATTCAGCAGTTGAAGATAGTGGAACACAGGGGTATGGAGGTGGGTGGCTAATGGAACAGAGAGAGGTTGAGGAGGGCATAGCGGTAGGCATACAAAAGTTCTTTACAATGTTGTGATCAGCATGCACACATTTTAAGATTTCCATTTGTTCTAGAGCATCTAGTCGGGGGCCTTTCCTTTCAAATTGCAACAAGTCTGGGGAAAAATCACTTTTATGACTGTTGTCCAAAAGGTTCAAAGTTTGTTTGAGGAATCAGAGTCAGCAATGGGTCATGATAGTGATTTTGATGTGAGTAGACTGGGAAAAAAATCATGAGGGTGTTTTTTGTGTTTCTAATAAAATGTATGCAATTGAACTACTATAATGTTATTGGAAATAATGTTTGCAGAAATTATAATTTGAAAAATGAGTGTCTTCCATAATTTTCCACAAAATATTTATCCATGTCATCATTGATAAACTGCCTTACAATAAACATTCTTTTCAGATTCCTATAAAGGCAGAAGAAGATGATGCCGTTGAGGATCCACTACAACATGATGCATGCAAGAATGTGAACAGTGACCACAGTAGTCAGCTCAGCTTAGAGGGCCTCAGCATTGATTATAAGGTGAGGAGGGTATTTAAAAATAAAAGTTTTATAGGTTACTTTTGCGAAGATTTTCTCTTGGCCAATCTTTTTATCATAACATTTACTCACAATATTTGTTCCTTTCTATTCAATGAAAGTTTTCGGAAATTAATGAAGTTATGAAACTAAGCTAATTATCAAAGCTCAATTCTCTACGAAGAGATTAATATTCTTCCAAATTTTTCTCTTAACTTGTGTTTGTCTTAATACTTTTCCCAATTCTCTCTCTTTGTGGTAACTAATTAGCTTGTATATCTATATTATGACACTAGGTTAGATCTGCCTTTATTTCGAATACGTAATACCAGATTTGCCTTGATTTTGAATACATAATACCAGCCAACAAACTGTGGTTGTAAGAGGAGGTTGAAGACAAATATTCATCAATCAGGGTGACTCCTGGGTCATGCATTGTCTGGAAATGAGGTAAAGAGACGAGCTGCAATTCCACTGATTAAATATGTATCTATATGCTTCCATTTTGATTATCTATATGATGGTCAGTGAACAGCTTAGCAAAGAAGCACTGTACTTACAGAAGGGGAGGGTAGGTGGTGGGATTGGAAGGAGAAAAGAAGGAGACTTGTGACTAGACTGTAATTGGAGAGATGGGGTGAAAATATAGGTAAAAGAACGATGGTTTAGTGTGTTGACGGCAAATTGTACATTGGAAGGAATTCATTGTTACAATGTGGGAAGTACAGAATACAGAAATATGGGGGAAGTACAATACAGAAGATGGGAGCAGGAAGGTTACAAGGAACAGTGCATCAAACTTGGGCCCTTTTTCATCCATGTGTGGTATTTGTGGTGTGAAATCGCTATTATTCATGTTTTCTAAAAGATATTTTGCAATGTGTGATGTGAGGTTGTTGCATATGAAGCAAGTCTCATTCTTTCATCCTTATGTTAAATGTTCTTCCAGTCTGCCCCATGTATACAACATTGCAGTCAGTAAATTGAAGTTTGTTGACCCCATTTAGTTTCATGTTATCAATTTTCTTCGTGGAAGCCCAGTATGCCATTTAAAGTAAAATGTTGTAAAATGCAGCTCTAACGCAATTCTTATAGAGGAAGCCTAGGATTTTAAGGGAATATTTACCCAGTAATGAAACCTTTGTCTGCTGCCACCATCGTTCTCCAAAGTAACAATCATATACGTTCCATCTTTTATCCTTTGTATTGTTTCCATCTTTCATTCATGTCCATTAATGTCTTAGAGTAACAATTGTTGCTAGCTATCTGTTTAACCTTCTTAGTGTGGCAGGCTAATATATCAGGCAAATATAAAGATATTGCTCAACTTTTTACGCTGAAATAATAAAATTTAATTTTCAGTTAAAGTAAAACCCTTGTATCATTATTGATTAGTTGAACTTAAATAACATAAATAAACTGCATATGTATGTGCGAACAATAACTTCATATTCTTTTTGTTATTTTATTATTAATATATTACCATCCCCATTTCTCGTTAGTACCCAAGGTAGAAGGTTAGCACTAAGCTTTTTACACTGAAATAATAAAATTTAATTTTCAGTTAAAGTAAAACCCTTGTATCATTATTGATTAGTTGAACTTAAATAATATAAATAAACTGCATATTATATACAAAGCAATAACTTCATAATGTTTTTTGCAATGTGCTACATTTTATTAAAATACCCTCCCCATTTCTCGTTAGTACCCCAGGAAGAAGGTTAGCATTGGAAATTATGGATTAGCCTGTCCAGGTGCATCGGGGAAGTCTATTACTGAATGTGGGAATAATCAGGTGAGTAATGGTAAAAATGTTTTCCCTCCATGTTTCTTATGAAAGTGATTCTACTCCGATGAGGTTTTGATGGTGATTTTTGCACTGTAACTTACACTTCTGATAACAACAGTCACAGCCGCAAAAATTATGGTGTGATAAACATAAGTGTAGCAAGAGGACGGAAGCAGAGTAACCAATGATGGATGAAGCAAGAAAGAAATAGTTAGTAGAATAGCCCAAGCAAAGAGGGCATTCTATCAAAAGAAGAATCTTCTTACAGCCGGAAATACAAGCATAGAAGTAAGGAAACAGTTTATCAGAACATACACCTGGAGCATGTTTCTTTACGGCAGTGAGGCATGGACGATGAGAGCAGCGGAGAAGATAAGGGTGAAAGAATTTGAAATGTGGTGCTACAGAAGAATGATGAAGGTTAAATGGATCAACCGAGTAAGTAACGAGGAAGTCCTAAGAAGAGTAGGAGAAAAGTGAAGTCTGCTGAAAACTCTAAAAAGAAGAAGGCACAATGTCGAGGGAGAAGTGAACGGGAAGATTGGAAAAGGCAGGCCTCATATGAGATACATGTAACAGGTTGTGAAGGATGTCAAAGAGAAGAATTACATCTCAATGAAAAGGTTGGCCGATAGAAGAATGGAGTGGAAAGCTGCGTTAAACCAATCCTAGGATTGTTGACCAATGATGATGATGAGCAAGAGGAATTAAACATCACTTAAACTTCAATTCTGAATTGAAGGAATTATATTTGAAATACTTTTTCCAGTGTTACCCAAACATTGAATAGAAAAATTCAATTTTCTTGAGCCCCAAACATAGTATAAACTGCTAAGCAATGTCACAGTGAAAGTTTAGGCCTATTTTGTATTGGTATAATAATATAAATGTGTGTAGTATTTAAATTATCTCATTTCGTAGTAAAAGGAGGTATCTGCAATGCCCAGTTGGCCTGTAATGTATGAAATCATTGTGTTGCAGGGAAACAGAAATGTAAGGTGAATAAATTATGGCATGAGTGGAACAGATGATTACAAAATTGATGTCTTGATGTCACAATGTAATACGATGTACCATTTGGAATCTGGGCTGAAATAAATTCTTTGCTATCCCTCAGCTTAACATCTTCTATAGGTGATTGCACCACAGTGAAGTTTTGTCATACTATGAATTTAAAGATTCATATACTCCTACCTTCATTGAGTAATGAGATCTTGTAATGTTATATATATATATATTTGCATCAGTTACTAAAGCATATCCAATAATTGAAGTGCTCTGGTCATTACTGTTGAAATAATAATTAATGATAGTATTTATTTTGTAATCTAGCATTAAAAATTGTTTAACTTATAGGTGGTGTTTCCCTATTCTGAAATAATCATATCTTGATTGTATACCTCATGAATTATAGGGTTCTTTGCAATTATACTATATTTGAATATCACTGTACATTTTTACAAGTTTTTCTCTTATATTATAGGGTTAACCTGTAATTAAGAGTTTTATCCTGTATCTTATATATGTATGTCTAAATTACTCACCCTTGTCATAATGTGTTCTACTTTTCAAATGGTGGCTAGCTAAATAAAAAGGAATGTTATTATTATTTTTTGTTGGCTTTATAGTTATTTTGTCTCTAATTAAAATCTTTCAGGTCCAGGTGAACTCAGAGCCTGGCAGGAATGAGGGTTCAGGAGAAGCAGAAGAATTGCTGGGCATTTGTGATGACTCTCTTTCTCTCAGAGATCCACTTTGCCTGGATGATGTGAAATCTGAGGTAAGTGGAGGAATGTCTTTATAACTGTAGATACAAATTTATATACAGTAAAACCTCGCTTTTACACCCCCACAATTTACGTTTTCCCACAATTTACGACATTCTCATCAAGTCCCGATGATTTATATATATCCACAGTGTTATGTCTTCCCCGTATTTACACTTACGAAATTTCCATCATTTGCGCTAGGCCACCAAAAGGAACATGGGGGATAGCATATCACAACCATATGAGGAACGAAATGGACATCGGTGGAACAAATTTTGGGACATTTACAAGTGAAAGACCTTTGAATTACAATAAATTTTCTAATTCCTTCTATTTCTGGGTTCATCTCATACTTTTGTAATAAACTCATTTTAATTCATCAAGAGGCAAATCAGGTAAAATTATAACAATTGAGCTAGTTCCCCAAATGCCTTATATTACGTTACGAGTTGCAATTGTGCGGTAAAATCATGAAGGAAATGTATCTTCCATCGTAAAACTGTATTCAGGGAAGAAGTTGGCCATAATTATGTGAAATAAAACGATTATATGCACTTCTCTTTAACAGTCATGCCTGCGAATAATTCAACCTTGCAAGCGTCGTGTCCACGAATATAGACACTATATGTTTATATTCGTGGGTGTTTCCATGATGATCCGCACATTTAGTTTTATTCTTCTCGTGCATTACGAAGTTCTGCCATTAATTTTAAAGTCATTCTAATCATAATCACATTTTCCATGCTTTTTCTGTGACGACGTCAAGTATCGTGAACAAAACAAAAAATGGCCCACAAACGAGAGAGGAAAACGTTGTCAATAAAAGACAGGATAAAAACTTCAGGAAGAGTTGACATTCATGTAGGTTCATGTGTTTCCCTTGCCAGAGAACTTGGGATTCCAATTGAACACTTGTTAAGACACGCAAAACCATTGAAACCAGTGCAGTGGAATGCGGACCCAGTGCAAGGAGGCGAAAATACGTCAAGTATTCAAAATATGATGAACTGGAAGAAATTTTGAAGGAATGGTTTCAGTGCGCCAGAGCATCTAACATACCCATCAGTGGAGTTATTCGTAAGGAAAAGACACAACATGTGGCAATGAGGTTAGGAATTGAAGACTTCAAGGCTTCAAACGGATGGTTAAGCCAATTTAACCCTTAAGCACTGAGTGCGCCAGTGAATGTAATTCTTGTGACAATTGAAGAGCTTTGGTATTAAAAGAAGTGAATGGCTACGTATTCCTGCATTCATTCATACTTCATCGTTTAGTGCTGATTTTTTAACTATACAGCCGTTTATTTTCTTGTGGCAAGAATTATACTGGGGTAAGTCCACCCTTGGTGCACAAAGTGCGCCACGCTCCCGCTAGCGTGATGATTTTTTTTGGCGTAGAAGAGCTGAGATTACATTTTTGAAGCACATTTTTGCCTCCTTATGTTTCATATTCTCTTTTTCCTTTTACAATATATTTAAACTGCTTTCTCTCACTTCAACTCTCTAAAACATATTATAAAATTTGTGTTCATTTCAACTTTTTGCGCAGGAGACTCAAGCGTACTGGGTTTCTTCTGACTCGTTTGAGTCAATCTTTGATACAAATAAATGTATATGGCAAATACTTATTGAAGCTTACGGTTTGTTATATTGGTGACAATGGACCGAAAAGCAAGGACCTCCTTGTTCCAGGCACCGATATACGCCATGGAGGCCAACCTCCGTCGACATAATTTTTTAATTCGCCTACCTCCATCGACATAATTTTCACATCTTATTTTTTGTAACTAAATATTTGTATTCCGCTAGGAGTTACTTGTATATCTATTAGCTTGTACAGATGAAACTTTTTTAAGTACATACATGCGCGTCCGTTCGCGTATTTGCACACTTTTCACTGTTCATTTGACGGACCTTCTGAATGACAGTTCATTTCACCTTAGCATTATTCTCGGTGAGTTTTCTTGTCTTTCTCTCCTCGTTTGCGTTCATTTGTGCAGTCCATTATTAATAACCTTAGTTTTAGTGACTGCAAAAATACTTGAGCCATGAGTAGTGCGAATAACAATCTCTTCTTCAACATACATAATTAAGTAATACCCTGGTAGCCTGCGCGACGGTGTATGGTAGCGGGTAAATGGGAAAAATAACCTTTGAAATCCATAAGCAAAGCAATCCAATTCTCAAATAGTATATATCTGGTGAATTGGAGCTTAATAAGGAGGTCTTCTTAACAATTCTTAATCACCTCGTTAGTCAACGTATCCGTTTAAAATTTCTGCAGGAGGTTTCATTTTGACACAATGCTAATCCTATCGTTACATTTTATAACAACGTAGCTGTTCTCCGCTGCACACACTCTAGTTCTCTGATCAAACCTCATTCATTCAGAACACATAAGTACCTTATGGAGTCAACGCTTTTAATTGCCATTTCACAAATGCTATGGGATTGCTCTAGCTAAATATTCCTTCTCCAAAAGGTTATAGTTACATCTTTAGGTTTACAAAAATTGCTGAAATTTTACAAACATTTCCGTAAGATCTAAACCCAATGAATTTCAAGGCATCTCTCTACGACGAATCGATAAAAAGGGGAGAGGACGCACATGAGGGCTTCATCTACATTTACACGATACCCTGAAAGCCACCGTGAGCGTGTGGCAGGGGGTGAAGATCACAAAGCATGCGCTATTGATATGTAAACAAGCAACTATAGGTTCTCATGCACCTAGATATTTAGTATCTATTGTATTTAAGGGATTAACACATGCAACATACACTACAGCCTACTCTAAAATCCCCCTACCCATCCCTTTGTTATGCTGCCTATTCTATTCTCTTATAGTACGGGAAAAATGCTAATTTGAATCTATCAGTACGACAATCTATCTCTGTAACTTTATTTATATGGTCGAATCTAGAGTAATACACTGGAGTTTTTAATGTGTGCCTAACATCTTCAGTAAAGCTATCCGATTTAAACATATGTAATAGATTTATTCCGTATTTTAACGTTTTTTAGTAATTCTAGTGTTAATTCTGATACACCACTTAAGCTATCGTAACAACTTTAACGAACCTAACTGCTCTACGCTGCTAACTCTCTTGTTCTCTGATCAAAAGTAATTCATTCGGATCCCTTACAGTGGCTACATATACAAGGAGGAAGTCACTTATATGTATACAGAAAGTATGCATCAAAACGTGGTTCATGATCAATTCAAAACCTTACTTCGTTGATGGAGCTCGACATATATTCGAGTTGGTGCGCTTCTATTAGGTATTTAAGAGGAGACCTGCTGAAAGTTTCGGATCCAATTACACAACGTGGCGCTGTCTGGTGATGAAAATATGCTCATCTGCATGGTAACTGACAAAATATGAGATTGTGAGATCAAGCAACCAAAAAAAATACTTCAAGCTCGATCGGCAAAAACAGAAAACAACACAGTGAGAAAATTTGAAGTGATAAATTATTACGGAAAGCAAAGACCTATCTTCATCTGAAATCATAGGAAAAATTGCAGTGAATATACCCCCATGCTCCCACAGTGTAATTGAGAAGGACTTATTGAAAACGGCAACCGACTTCTTGGATCGGAATTGCCACAATTCCTAAATGTTTCTGCCCACACACAAAATGTTGAGAGAAATATTCGTCTTGTGTAGGATGCCTCTGCGGCAATCTATGGAAGAGAGAACACAGAACAGGTTTATAAAAACAATATATGCTGAGAGAGAGAGAGAGAGAGAGCATATGACTGAATTCCGTCAAAAAAGTCAGCACAATGTACATGATTCAAACTAAATACTGAGTGCCCAATTAGATCGGAAGGTTGGGTTGGGCACGGGTGGAACCCAAAGCGTAGCCATTTCATCGTGATCACATCTGGGTTGTTACTGGAAACGGTAGCAAGCGAAGAGCTACGCGAGCACTGAAAGCACTGTTTGCCTATCTTTAATATTTTAAATAATTTTTTCATTGTTTATTGCGGTTTTTCACTCATGTAGCTACTGATAAAACCTTTTCTACTTACCTTCTGACAGTTTTTGGGCGTTTTGGTGCTCGCAGAGTGAAGATACCCGTTTGTCGCTCGCGTACGTGTCCCCGTAGTTTCATCCATAACTCGGGGCACCAAGGGCCCCAGCATTGCACAAGTGGTAAGCAGACAAAGGCAGGTGTGGAAAAATATTTCAAAACCACATGGAAGTAAAGGCTGCAATGCTTAAGGAAGAAGTGACCTTTCCTGGTGCCTCGGCATTACTTTATTCCGTGTACATGTATAGAGTAAGAAAGAATTCCGATTAAACATGAGACTGTAAGAGGCAACGCGACAAACTAGTTTCCAAACTCCGGCGCGTCTACTGTTCCCGATAAATGAACTGAACTATTTATAACTACACCATATGGAGACTATTCAACTGATAAGTATTAAAAATCAATTGAGCAGGCGTAACTAGTGCTGCGTTGAGAGGGTGGAGACAGTTCAAATAGCAAAACGATCTTGCAAGTTATGGCCCATGTGCCACGCCCTCTATCTTACTGCCGCTGGTTGAGTTTTTCCAAATTAATTAGCCCTAATCCAATGTGTCCACGATCGTATTAGGCATCCACAACAACTATTATTTTATTATGCGCCCTCCCCACCAAACTGGAACATCAGAATATTTTTATGGTGCAGCCCAAGAGTCTACTTGTAATTGCGGGCCTGGCTTAAAGTAGGAATTTTAGGCGAAAACTGGACGTTATGTTTATAATGACAACATTGAAAACCTAATTCTTCTCGTACATCCGTTAGAAAGGGCATAAATAAGTAGTTCTACAACAAGGTATAATAATTATATTGATTATATACACTGTGTACATAGTATATTTTGACATAGATTTCATTAAAAGAATAGATATTAGTATAAATATTTATATCACACTACGAGCATGGTTTCGATGATTAACGTCATCATCTTGATGTTTATTCTGTTAAACCTAAATAATTACCAAAAATTATTTCAAGAATGTATTTCGTGAAAAAAATATTTTTTGAATTATCATCCTGGATAAATATATTGTGCACAATTAACAATTAAATCTAACTTTTTCCCTAGCTCCTCGCTAGTATGAGCTAATTTATTAATTAGAAGTAAATTGGACAGAAGATCTTGAGTCAGCGTTAATCTTAGTCTGACCTCAACGATTTATAATTTAGAATATACTCTTTCACAAGTTACCTGAGTGCAAGGATGGGTAACAACGCACTTATCGTGGTGTTTACAAGTTTGTAAATTGTAAACAGCGCGAACTTGTAAACAGCACAATAAGTGTGTTGTTACCTTTCCTTGCACTGAGGTAACTTGTGAAAGAGTTTTTTCTAAATTAAAAAAACGTTGAGGACAGACTTAGATGAACGCGGACTCAAGATCTTCTGTCCAACTTATAATTAATAAATTCATTCATAATTAACAAAAGCTCAGATGGAAACAGTTCATAGACTTGGGGAAAGCACAAGCCTAAACTATAAATTGTAGCATTTTCTATTTTGGGTGCAAGGAATGAACTCCTTTCCTTTCTCTTCTTCATGGTTAACTTCATCATCTTCCCTATTGGAAATTTCTTATAAGAAATTGGGCACTTTTCTTATAAGAAAATTTCTTATAAGAAATATTCTTATAAGAAACATTCTTATAAGAAACATTCTTATAAGAATGGGTCCTTAATTACATGCACATTTAATTGTGACAGTTCTCCCATTTCAAAGGACTCAAAAATGTGTATTGTCCCAATATCGTTAATGATCAATGAACTCAAGGTAGAGGTAAGAAGCAAAAATTTAATTTTAGCTGGAATTTGGTATGGGCGAGAAAAGGAACGATTAGATGTTTTCTTGATGCCATTTGTTGAGGATATGAATGCCTTACTAAAATTTGGCATAAACGTGGAAATTTCGGGGGTTATGAAAAATTTCAAGGTAGCAACAATATGCTGCTGTGTTGACAGCATTGCTCGGGCCCCTATGCAAGGGATAACAAGTGTTGGTGGCTATTATTGTTGCACATGGCGTTTAAATAAAGGGATATATGTGAATGGTACTGTCAAGTATCCATGCTCAGTCTTGCCATTGCCTGCACGGTCACTAAAGCACTTCAGGCAGTTTTATTGCCAGCCTGAAGAAAAGAATTTTGGAATCCAAGGCTACAGTCCACTTTTTCATCTTGATGGTTTTTCTATGGTTTGGGGTTACGTTCCGGACTATATGCATTGTGTGTTGTTGGGTGTGGTTAAAAGATTTTTGGAGACTTGGCTAAAGCCGGACTTTTCTGGCTACATAGGTTCACCGAAGGTGCTTCTTTCCATTGATAAACAAATTTTAGATATTGCACCACCCAATATCTTGAAGCGACTGCCTATTCCTTTAAAGAATAGGAAGGTTATGAAGGCCAGGGAATTGGAAAACTGGTTTCTATTTTACAGCATACCAGTTTTAAGTGGCATCTTGCCTGAACAATATGCAAGACATTGGTCACTGTTGGTTAATGGCATGATGACTCTCCTAAAAAATGATATAACCTTTCATGAAGTTGACATGGCTGAGGAGACTCTCAGCGAGTTTGTTACTCAGACAAGTAAACTCTATGGGGACTATGAGGTAACTTACAATATGCACCAAATATTGCATATACCTGAGAGTGTGAGGAGATGGGGACCTTTGTGGACGCATACTGCCTATCCTTTTGAATCCTTTTTGGGTAAAACCAAAAGTATCTTAAAGGCAACAAAAGGAGTACCACAGCAAATAATAAGAAATTTGGAGTTTGGTGTATCAAAATCACTGATTTTGAATTCCATCTGCTGTGGTGAAGATGCTTTGCATTATTGTGAAAGGGTATCGAAGTGTAGTTACACTAATAACAATGCACTGCATCATGGAACATTGGTATTGTTAGGGAAGGCTACACCTTTCCATGAAGACATTTATGGTTTGCCCAAGGACTATTCATTGAGTGAATACGGGCAATGTATTATATCGGGTGTTAAATATGAAAAATACACACTTGAAAAGAAGAAAAAACTAACAATTCTTATGTTGAATTCAGTGATGGCCCAAGTAGCAAAATCTTATGAATAAATTATTTTAAAATATATTGAAAAATATTTTAAAATCATTTTAAAATAATGTTCACTATATTTTTTGGTGCCTAAAATATTTTAAAATGATTTCTTCATAAGATTAAAATATTTTAAATTATTTTGAAATATATTTTTAAATACTTTGAAATATATTTTAAAATATTTTGAAATGTTTTAAAATATTTTAAACTTATGAAGAAATCATTTTAAAATAATTTATTATATTTTTTTCCAAATCTTTTATACAATATATGTATAATACCATTCCCTTCCGGGGTAGGCACAGTCGAAAAGTATCACTTATAATGATATGCTTGTATAACTTGCTCTACTTCAACAGCTTCCTCCATTCAGACTTAGCCTATCAAACCTTAAGTGTTTGCCTCTATTTACCCCTATATACATTGCTTCATACACACACTCCAGTTCTTAAGCCTCCTATAAACCATTTCTCCCTTTCAACCACCACTTTCTCGGTCCACCCCTACCTCTCACACCATTCATTTAACACTTATATTACTGTCTCATCATTCGATAATCGTCCATTATCTTAACATGGCGAAATCAACAAAGCACAACCATCTCATTTGTCTATTACTAGAGCAGTATCGAACCCACATTCTTTCATGACCCACTCATTCCTAACCCTATCGATTCTACTTCTGCTACTTTAACACTCCTCAGAAGTTCAGACTACATTTAGCCCACTCTATAGTATAGTGCACAATAGTATCATGCGGATAATCCGGTTGAAGTAAAGACAGCAGATTTGCAGTCTTTAATTTGATATTACAAAATGGACTTCCATTAAGTGACGGCTACTACCTATGATCGTCCTAATAATAACTTTCAGGAACAACTTGAACGTACCATGCACACTTTTAAACAAAAAACAGCTGGATATTTATACATTTATTGGCACTACTTCAAATTTCAATAATTCACTTGCCTAAGTTGCACATAAAAAAATAAGAATCCACATTAGCAGTACTATCTCTAGTAGCCAACGCTACATAAGCCAATGCCACACCACACGGCATCATGAGAATCAAGAGTTATGATCGACCTTGCTTCCTGCACAACACTACATTTTAAAAGGTTAATCCTGGTATTCAGTAACCAAGTGTTTTAAAAGAACAATGTTCCACTCTAAATGAAAGGTAGATTTTTTTCAAGAGATAGTTATTTAAAATGTCATCGAAAGTCATCACTGCACTGAGGAAGACACAAATACGCAAAACATTTTCACGTTTATCACAGATTTGAATCGTTGAATGAGCTGAACCCTCATTAGTTCATTCCTTATGTCCCAAAATGTTAATGACATATCGCGCCTGAAAAATAAATAAACGTGGTCAATTCTTATGTCAAGAGTTCAATCAAGACTATATAGAAGGCAGGTCAAAACACAAACAATGACAGTTTTATGAACTTTCTTCAGCAGACTCACTTTGTGAAAGAAAAATTAAATCGCCGTACCTTAATCGTAATTCCAATTTTGATGTAAGCTTCTATGGTAACGAACTTCATAAAAACGATGCGTTTCGAGATCACTTTCATTCCTACTGCTCGTCTCTGTGCTGACTTTACATGAACACATTCACGAACATGCTGACGCACATTACCTGTGTATTATAATCTTTGCGCCAGGGATACTATATTTACACACTCCCTGCTTTGCACATTACTGCCATCGCTGCCATTTTGAATGTAGAAATCGACTTTGCATTTCGATTGTTGATATAGTCGATACTTTCCTCCATGTCGATACCTTTCCAAAAACCGCGAACTATAAAATGAATATTCCGGTTAAAGTGTGCACCAAAGTTGTGATTTTTAGTCGATGATAATGCTATATTTTTAAAAATGCCTAAACTTTAGTGTGTTTGATCGGACCTTGAGTTTTATTATTGAAAATTAAAATGCAAGTGTTTAAAAATTGTTGAAAGAGATGCAATTTTTGATCCTAGAATTTTATTTCCCATATTAATATTGTTAACATAGCAATGGTTTTAAGTTTTATTGGAATTGAATTGTCAGTCCGTACTGAATTTTTTTAATGATTATCAAGGAGGTGAACAGGTGTACTTTCACTCACACCGATTCTCCTGGCCTTGGAGAAATCAGTGGTACGCTCGCCGGAAAAATGTAAGTCCGATACCGGCTACGAGGGTCTGAAAAAAACCATCCGTGGGCTGATGTTCAATCGCTTTCCCAGATCGAGAATCGCGTTTAAAACCACACTTCAGGTGTAATTCCACTCACACCGATCCTCCTGGCCTTAGAAAAATCAGTGGTACGATCGCTGGAAAAATCGAAGTCCGATACCGGCTACGAGGGTCTGAAAAAAACCATCCGTGGGCTGATGTTCAATCGCTTTCCCAGATCGAGAATCGCGTTTAAAACCACACTTCAGGTGTACTTCAACTCACACCGATCCTCCTGGCCTAATAGAAATAAACATTATTTCAAAATTATTTTAAAATAATTTCAAAATTGTATTGAAATAATTTTGAAATGATATCAAAATATATTTAAATGTAAAATGCTTGCAAAACCTTTTTATGCATTTAAATGCCTCAGTTAGAATTCCTATACATGTTTTCAACAAAATGAAAGAATGATACAGAACATTAAAAGAGCAGTACTTAATACATTATTTTAAAATTATTTAAAAATTATTTTAAAATTATGAAAAACTCATGAATTTTGCTATCTTATGACTTTTTTATTTTAAAATGATTTCAAAATATTTTAAAATATTTTAAAATTATTTTTCTATATTTTTTTGCTACTTGGGGGGGTTTTCTATATTTTTTTGCTACTTGGGGATCTGTAAACACATTTTGGCATGTGAAGATATGGCAAAAGATTGTTACTTTGCCATCCAGAGGCTCTTGACAGAGAAAGTCCTTGGGTTGTGGCATATAAATAAAATTACTGGGTTGGGTGAACTAGTGGCATTGAAGTCTTCGTTAATAAATTGTTGTGCTGTGTATGTAAGAGCAAACGGTAAAGAGTTTGTATGTAGTATTCCAGAAAAGCATTACTTATTAAACATGTGATGAATAGTAATACCTGCTATTATTGTGCTATTTTATTGCAATCCTTCACCTTATAAGTGACACTATTTCAGTGTAGAATTCACGAAGGTTAAATATATTTTCTTAGGGACTTACGAACTACTTAAAAACCTTACAATTATCAAGTTAAGTATGATGATAAATAATTTTAAGTTCTAAGACCTACACATCCATAACAATATTGTTATAGGATCTGAATTACTCGTTAGAAATTTCACTAACCTCTCAGGGGAATTCATAATAGACTATAAGGCTTCTTATTAAAGAATAATATTATTGTACCTTCACAAAGGTGGAAATTTCTTATAAGAGCTCACAGGCTTCTTATAAGAAATTCTATAATCCTTATAAGAATTCTATAAGTCTTATAACAACTTCTATAAGTCTTATAAGAATTCTGTAAGTCTTATAAGAATTCTATAAGTCTTATAAGAATTTCTATAAGACTTATAAGAAATTTCCAATAGGGTTCACTGTCTTTTCGAATTTTTTTTAGATTAGACATGTCTTCTCCTTCATCATACACAACTTTTTCTGTCGTGGCAAATATTTCGCATTGATCTGCAAACTCTTTCAGTTCTATAAGTAAAGAATTTCTTTCTTCTCCACACAAATTCAGAATAGCGAATATTATTTCGGAAGGAAAAGTATCTACCTATGCTAATTCGGGAAATTTTTTTCGGATCAATCCAAGAGCAATCTTTTAAAATGTCTCGTTTGGGTACGAATTTGTCTTAAATACTTGTTCTGGTGCGTTCATAAATTGTAAGTAGATCAATATAAACTTTTGAGTAGAAACAATTTCAGGTGCTTTTTCTCCTGACATAGTTTTCTTTCTTGACGTCGTGTGTGTTTTAAAATCCAGTTCCACTTCCACGTCAATTGAGTCGCCTAGATCACTTCTAATATTTTCCAGCATACTTCTCGTTCTTTCGTAATGCAATGTAAGTGCTCATCACATCTATTAGAATTGGGTTGCTGTAGCAAACAAACCACCATATTCCAGGCTGTAGCGCTGTCAATATGTCCTACGTAGTCTTTTTCCTTACTCAATTCAATCCAATTTATTGGTCTTCTCTTCTTCCCCCTTCCAATTCTACCTAATTGCCTGATACTTATGCATCCTGTATTAATGGCTGTCACTTTCTAGGTGAATGCACAGTCAGAGGAAAATGATGAAGATGATGTTCAGGATAAAGATCAATGCAGCAGTGAGAGTGACCAAAGCAGTGATTCAGAGGTATGTATGTCACACGATGCACTTCCAATACACAAGATACTCAGGTTTACTAGATACTCCCAAGGTTGGTCAATGCATTTTTGTAATTATTGTTGGATTCAATTTGTTTTGGTGGTAGCTCTATTTACTCCTGCAATCATGAAGGCTCAGGTTTGAAAATCCCATTGTCATGAACATGGACATAATCAATTGATTTTGGCACTCCATTATGAGAATTATTTTCCCTTGTGTTGGCCAGCACAAAATTTTAAATAGACATGATCTATTTGATTCTATTATGATGATTATGATCTCCTCATGGTTTAATCCTTGGTCATTTTCTGGTTATCTGTTCAAGCCAAACGTGACATTATTCACAGAGTCTGATATAATATCAGCACTCATTAAATACTTCAATGAATAAGTTTTAATAATAAATTTCCATCAAGAAACGATTAAGGACCTAAAAACATAGCGTTAACCTCCCCCGGTTTTCCAATATATCTCCTTTGCATTCTTCCTATTTCCCTCTGTCAACTCTGTTGATGAACCTGAATCCTTCCTACCCCACATTGTCTTTGAAACCATTGTGCCTTTTCAGGGGATTGTGAAGGTGGAGCAAAGCGACAATGAAGATAATGTGAAAGGGGATGAAACATTTGTTTGTGAGGGTGGCGACAGCAGAGAACCAGAGGTATGGTTTTTGTCCTGTTCCATGCAAACTAGATACAATTAGATACATAGACGTATAACTCAATGTTACTAGACTTTCCAGAATAGGATATAACAATGGCAGTAGGGCTTACTGTACTTGAAAGCTTTTAAGGTGTGCCCTAATTTCAGTAATACACACAATAAAAAGTTTTCAGTGTGCAGAAGAGCAGAACCAAAATACTTAAATCATAATTCCCTTTTAATCTTACATTATTATCTTATTCTATATAACAAAATAGATGACACAGTAATTGATAATAATGGTATTGAAGTAGGAAGTACCTTTCATCTTGGATATAAGTAAAATTCAGAATTTAGCATTGGTGGTTGAACCTGCACATATTAAATGTAGGGTGATTTTTTGGTCATACTTTTGGAAAAATTGTCATTTTATGTACTGTCAAATATGGTAAATAGAACATATACAAAATCCCAGCAATTTTACAATAATAAATCTTGTGACTACGCAAGTGAATATGAGAATTTTGATGAAATGAGAGGGAAATGGTATGTAGAGTATGATGGTGTTTGCAACAAATGTGATGGCTTCAGCTATTATTTTACAGTCATCTCCGAGAGCCAAAGCTTAAATGATTTCTCAACTTTCACATGACGTATGGTTTTGTGATTCTTGTGCAGGGTGGTACTTCGCATTCAATTATTATTTTAAATAAATGGATTGTGTGGCTAATGTGTCCACAAGGTTAAAGTGCAAATGCAAAGCAGAATTAAGGCTTCATACAAGTTTCTTATGTTATACACAGGTTTACCGATAATCAGCCAACCTTCCATTGTTTATTTCAAGTTTATAAAGCATTAAATTAGGCTCAACATCATTTTGTTCATATGTCAGTATCATAGAAAATGACTATAGTTTGCGTTCATCTACCTAGTATGTTATGTACCTGTGGGTTGTACCAGAAATATGTGATGTAACTGAAGCATTCGACATACAGTTCTTTAAGGTAATTCTATTCACAGGGTGGCTATTGTCAGGGAAAACCGGGAAAACCTGGAATTGTCAGGGAATTTTGGAAATCTGGAAAAGTCAGGGAATAGTCAGGGAGTTCTCGTAACAGTCAGGGAGAAACTGGGATAGGAAATTCTCGTTTTTTCTGCCATTACGTTTACCGGACAGTCTTTCCCGCCCTTTATTCCGAAATATTTCACCAACTAAAACGAATGTCCGTAGCCGAAGTGCATAGAATAAGCCCCAATTCGTTGAAAATTTAGTTGTGAATCTTAGTTATTTAGTTGTGAATCAGTCGTACAATGTTTGCCTTATGTATAATCCTTGTATATCCTTGCCCAATGTATATCCTTAATGCGATATTTGCCTAGTAGTGTTAAAATTCATGATCGCCGTATATTCTGCTCATCACTGCAATCCGAGGCTACCTATGTTGTTCGGAAGATTTTACCTTGCGTTTTGTGCTACGTGCTTGTAGTTCTAAAAATACGAGACGATGGTTACTAAAACGGTAATACAAGTACGATCACACGTGTAAACAAAATCTTACGTAAGTTATAATAATAATAATATAATTTTATTTCTGTTGGTTACATTATGCAACATAGAAATCGTCAGGTATACATACATACATAAATATATACAAGGCATAAAATAGAGGGTCACATTTTACAACAATCACAGTCATTATCAAAATATTCTGCTAAGGTGTAGTATGCTTTCTTAATTAGGAGCTCCTTTAGACATTTTTTAAAATTGGATATGGATGTAATGGATTTTATGTTCGGTGGTAAGCTATTGTAGATGACTGAAGCTGAGTGAAGTGGACCGTGCTGAGATGAGGACAGAGAATAATGGGGCAGGTGGATGTTATTATGATTACGAGTGTGGTAGGAGTGTACTTTGTGGTGAGCTGGGAAATCTTCTGGGTTTTGCTTTACAAATAGGGCACAGTTTAGAATGTAGAGGGATGGAACAGTAAGAATTGACAGTTTTTTAAATAGGGGTCTGCCAGGGGTACGTGAGGGAAGGCGAAACATAGCTTTTAGGGCTTGCTTTTGGAGAGAGAAGATCTTTCTGGAGAGAGAGTCATTTCCCCAGAATAATATCCCATAGTTGATGTGGGATTGGATTTTACCATGAAAAAGTAATTTCAAGGTGTCTAAGGTGACGATTGGAGCTAATCTTCTAATGAGGAAGATGCCAACTGTTATTTTTTTGGTAACATTATTTACATGGTGAGACCAATCCAGGTTTTCATTAATTGTTAACCCAAGAAACTTAATGGCTTGGGAACGAAGGATGGGGTTATCACTTACTCGGAGTAGGAGGCTAGAAGAGGGAGGACTTCTTTTGTGATGAAACTGAAGATGAAAGGATTTCGTGGAATTTATGGTGAGACCATTGGATCTGCACCACTCGTTCATATCAGAGACAGCGGTTCTGCAGAGGTATCCAAGTTCAGTGGAGTTTTTTGATTGTAGCAGACATGACGTATCATCGGCATATTGGAGGAGTTTCCCAAGAGTAATTGAATTGGGAAGGTCATTTACAAATATTAGGAAGAACAGGGGTCCAAGTATTGAGCCTTGAGGCACACCTTGATGAACTTCTAGTGGCTCTGACAGGGTAATTTTGGGACCTTTCGCAGTTTGATAGTTAAATTTGACTTGCTGCTGCCGGTTAGTAAGGAAGGATTTTATCCAGAGGAAGGCATTACCATTGATACCCAGCCTCGAGAGTTTAAAGTACAAAATTTCATGATCAATACTGTCAAAGGCTTCGATTCAAAAGTTCATCTTCGATTTCCATACCCTCCTTCGCGAGACCATAAGAAGAGTCCTTCCCACCTTTCACGATCGACGTAATTATTGAATGGTCCCCTTAGCTCCCTTTCGAAGCAATTTAGTCAGGTCACAAACCATCTCAAATATGATATTCCTAAATATGACGCTGTCGTTGCTATTTACCTTCTGTTTTCGCTCGCAGTGGCGCGATTGCGTTTTGTTTATACAAATATTTTTACATTTTTGTTTCCCTTTTACAATCAAGGGATTATGGCCACGTTAATCAAATTGTTATTTGCTTCTAAAAGTCACTCGTGTCATCTGATTTTGATCCAGTCCAAGAACTTGGCTTTGGCTTGTATTTTTCGCGCAGCCTAGTGATACCTGTACCGGAGTCCGCCAGTAAATTGGTCATTAACTTTCCCTTCGATGCCTTTTCAGTAATCTTCAACTTCCCAGAACTACCACGGCACGCCACCTCTTCCTTGAAGAATTAGACATTGTCAATTTGTAATTTTACCGAAGGAAACATACACGGCCACGGAATACGATGCGCGGCCGCGAAAAATGTATTAAAAGTGGGTACAATTTGTGTTAGGGCTTAACTTGTGAAGGTTTAATATATATTTTTTCATTAGGGTGGAGGTTCAATAAATTTTTTCATTGTTATACCTTTTAATATATTTATTTCTGCTTTTAATATTTTCTGAGTTTTGACGAAAATTTAATTCAGCAGAAAAAAATATTCCGATAAAAGGAGACCTTTTGGCGATCGGTCAGGGAAATTGGTAAGGCCATCAGGGAAAAATCAGGGAAAAGTCAGGGAATTTGAAATTGGTTATCAGTAGCCACCCTGATTCAGGTATTTCCTAACAGATTCTGCTTTCGTTTTTAATCAATGAAAATTAAACTCATTTCTTGTATGTAACAAAGTCAGTGTTTTCAGTTATTTTCGAGTCGCACGCTTCCTTCCCTGCTTATTGGTGAGCAAATTAAAATTTTAAATTTTGCTGCACGAAAAGTAGACTATCATTTGTGTCAGATATTCCATCAAGGATTATATAGCACTCAGGCTGGAAACACCTTTTTGTAACTAGATTTTTCCTGCACCAGACCGGATTATGAAACTTTATTTCATAAAATTAACAATAATTTGATCGTCCTCATTTTTTCACTCCGTGATCAATCCCCAGATATATAACCTACACAATTTATGAACTCTGGAAATAGAAAATAAGTTGTCAATATCAGGAAACTAACTGAACGATATACTTGAAGTAGTGTCTATTATAGACCGGATATTCTGCATGCCTTTGTTTTGCTAAGCAATGGTTTGATTTAATTTGAGTAGATAAATTGCTGTATACATTCAAAATGAAAATAAATACATGTAGGAGACAAGGCTTTTGTTTTTTGTTTAAACCTAAAAAAATTGGTAAACAACCTTGAATGTTATAAACTCGATGCTTTCAGGCTTTACTTGAAAATCCATTCTAAGCAATGAAGTGAGATGGTAATTTTTTCATAGTTTAGTTCTACGAGTCTTGTAGAACTAAACTGTGAAGAGTACTATCTCATTTAATTGCTTATACTTGAATTTAGCCAGCCAGTAATTCTTATTTTATATTTTTCTGAACCTTAGTATTGCTTCAGTTTCTCCAGCCTATATCGTGTGTTGTGTGAAAATTTTTTGTCTTTTTTCTTATGCTTTATTTATCTTTCCTATGCCATGATCAGTGGTTCATAGAGAATTCCTGTTAAATTTGTATTTATATTAAATTTTGAGTCAATCACTGTTCACTTGAAAGATGTGGATTCCATTTCTCATTCAAGGTGGGTGATGTGAGAATCCATGGTATGGAACGTGAGTGTTCTGGAATTGAGCAACATGGCGCTGGAAATTGTGTTAGTGAGAAAGGTAAGCATTGGGTAAATGGACAGTCATAAAGACATTAGTGTTTTTCAAGGGGGATCTTAGAAGGTTGGTTGTAGATTGTATTTTTGTTGTAGTTCCTCTCAAGGAGGCCCTAAGGCACCTCCTTATCCATCGTGTCATCCATCCTTCTTGTGAAGCACCTATTAAGCCCAAATGCGTCGCTATTAGGCAAGGGTCCCCTTTTAGTAAATACCAATCCCTCCTGATGTCCGTGAATATTGTACCATGCCGCCTGAGTATTCAGCTTGTTTAGTTTTAAATAGACAAATTGTAGATGTATTTTTGTAATGCAAATTTAATTTGGACTATATCGTTGCCAATTCCTTGCAATACTCTAAATTGGAAGAACTTGTCAAAATCTGAGCATAAATTTCGGCTTTTTTGTACTCTTGGATCACGAACCGCAAAAATGGAGGTAATAGTGTTAACATTTTCCTGTGGTTAATATGGATATGGATATGGCTCTAGACGTTTAGCAATATCATGTGGGCATTTGGTTTCAGTCAATATTTGAAATATATATTAGCCTTGGACTCTTGGAGAATATGATAATAATCTATAATCGGCTTTAGAAGTAGTGGAGTAAAGGGGATAGTCCGGTGTGAGGCATGTTTTTGAATAAGGATTTGTTGAAATATATTGACTTTTGTAAGCGAGCACGGTCGATGCTCGCGTCGCCCCGGTGTTGATTGCGTCGGAAGCTACTGCCATTGCCGGCCAATAGGAAGCCCTCAAGTGGGTCACTGGGTGACGCGGTCGTGGGGCGCGGCTTGAAGGCAGGAGAGACTCGCGGAGTCTCTCTCTGGGCGGCCTACGTCCAACATGTAGCTGAGTTGTGAATAAACGTTAAGACAGAACGCCCGACTTGTTCCCTTACCGCGCCTTCTCCGGACCAAGTCTTGTAATTAAGCGGAGCGCTTACAGTTTGAGGAAAATTATTAGCAGAGGTTAATGTTTGTGGATTAAACGTTAAATTAGTTATCAGTTGAATACTGAATGTCATATTTGAAGCTATAATTCGTTGTTAGTGAGAACAAGAAAGAAGCAAGAGTAAAGGTGCTAAAGAATGAACGAAAGTATTGGAAATACGACGATGTAAACAGAAACACTAAATACAGGAACTATAACAAAAAGAATCTGGAAAGCGGAATTAGATGCTTTAGACTTGGAAAATTTCTTATTACCTGTTGAAAGTTAAAAGTCATACAGAGTGCAGAACCTGTTATCACGCTGTAAAACTTCTGTATCTGGTAAGATTGATTTATCCTCTTATTGAATTTTATTTTTCAGGCCAAGAAGCCGTCTCCCAACAAGATTCCATGTCCGGATATATACCAAGCCCATTTTTGGCGAAGGATTCAAATAATGATTCAAACACTGCAAGTGCCACTGGAGGTACGGATGCTTCGAGAATGAGAACTCAAAGCGCAATGAGAGGATCAGGTCGAGGCATTAGTACAGGTCGGGTTAGTAGTAGTTCGTTTTTTGGTCAGCGAAAAGTAAAGGACAGATTCATTTGTGTTGAATGTGGGGTTTCGTTCGTTTACAAGCTGACTCTGTCGAGCCACATTAGGGCTCACCAGACAGGGAGCGATAACACGCTTGCTGCTAAGGAACGACATGGTCAGGAGAATGAGCATGGCACTAAATTTCCCCGCTCCAAATATGAAGAGGTGTTCAGCACGTGTTGTGAATTGGGCGGTGAGGGGTTCATCTGCGTACATTGCGGGAAGGCTTGCGCACGGAAGGCTCAACTGATAAGTCACATCCGTTCCCATAGTGGGCACCTGAGCAGTCACATGATGACTCATGTCGAAAAGAGGCATTTTGAGTATGAGGAGTTCAATAAAAAGTGCACCCGGAAGGATAACTTGAGGGTTCATACGAGGACCCATGACGTAAAGAGGCCTGTTGAGTGTAAGCTGTGCAACAAGAAGTTCTCCCAAAGTGGGAACCTGAGCAAACACATGAGGACCCACGACGGAAAGAGACCCTTTGAGTGTAAGCTGTGCACCAAGAAGTTCTCCCAAAGTGGGAACCTGAGCAAACACATGAGGACCCATGACGGAAAGAGACCTTTTGAGTGTAAGCTGTGCAAAAAGAAGTTCTCCCAAAGTGGGAACCTGAGTGTTCATATGAGGACCCATGACGGAAATAGGCCTTTTGAGTGTGAGGTGTGCAACAAGAAGTTCTCCCTAAGTGAGAACCTGAGCAAACACATGAGGACCCATGACGGAAAGAGACCTTTTGAGTGTAAGCTGTGCAACAAGAAGTTCTCCCAAAGTGGGAACCTGAGCAAACACATGAGGACCCATGACGGAAAGAGACCTTTTGAGTGTAAGCTGTGCACCAAGAAGTTCTCCCAAAGTGGGAACCTGAGTGTTCATATGAGAACCCATGACGGAAAGAGGCCTTTTGAGTGTGAGGTGTGCAACAAAAAGTTCTCCTGGAGTGGGAACCTGAGGAGTCACATGAGGACCCATGACGGAAAGAGGCCTTTTGAGTGTGTGGTGTGTAAAAAAAAGTTCTCTCGGAAGTATAGCTTGAGTGTTCATATGAGGACCCATGACGGAAAGAGGCCTTTTGAGTGTGTGGTGTGTAAAAAAAAGTTCTCTCGGAAGTATACTTTGAGTGATCATATGAGGACCCATGACGGAAAGAGGCCTTTTGAGTGTGAGGTGTGCAACAAAAAGTTCTCCCAGTGTTCGAACCTGAGGAGTCATATGAGGACCCATGACGGAACGAGGCCTTTTGAATGTGAGGAGTGCAAAAAAAAGTTCTCATGGAAGTATAGCTTGAGTGTTCATATGAGCACCCATGACGGAAAGAGGCCTTTTGAGTGTGTGGTGTGTAAAAAAAAGTTCTCTCGGAAGTATAGCTTGAGTGATCATATGAGGACCCATGACGGAAAGAGGCCTTTTGAGTGTGAGGTGTGCAACAAAAAGTTCTCCCTGAGTACAAATCGGAGCAAACACATGAGGACCCATGACGGAAAGAGGCCAATTGTGTGAGGTGTGCAACAAAAAGTTCTCTTGGTGTGGGAACCTGAGGAGTCACATGAGGACGCATTACAGATAGTGGCCGTTTCAGTTACAGGTATGTGATAAACAGTTCTCCCGGAAGGATAACTTGAGCTATCATACGAGGACATGACATGACATTAACAGCCCTGCTGAGTGTGAGTAACATGAAGACTCATAACAGAAGGGAGGACCGTTTCAGTGTGAACTGTACCACAAAAAGTTCTCCCAGAGTGGTCACGCTCAATTGTTCAAGACGCAGTAAGATTAGAGAAGGCACGTGGGGGGGCACAGCTCTAAAAAGACATTCGTATGTGAAGAGTGCTCGAACACGTTCCGAACTTTCTAAGTACGCTGTGAGTAGATACGTCACAATAGACTTATATGTTGTGGTACTCTTCTTATTTGAAAATAAAAAGCCGAAAGATCAATAGAATCACAATGTAATAAACTAAGAGATATTATTACCATTGATATGAAATTTTGAAATAATACATAAATATTAAAAACTATTGTCCTTTTATGCAAGTTACCATGTGTTTCTTTTTTTACTGCAAATGTTGTGCGCAATGACTTTTCTCTAGCATTGCATGTTCTTCATTCTCTGTTTTCATTCCTCTCCACTCTCCGTCCCTCAGCTTCAATGCGATTCCCCAGGGGAATATTCTTATGGCATGAAGGAAACCACCCTTTCTACTTAATTTTCATCCTATCACTCCTAACTCCTTCCTACCACAACCCTCATAACACTACCCAAGTAGAACACCAAAGTCACAATGACGTCATGATCAGGTCACTGGCTAAAAGTCACGGTGACGTCAAAATGGGCAGACGCGGGGACGTCCTCCGTGAGTCATTTTGACATCATCTTGACCAGAAAATGACTCCGTAACTAATGCTTTGAGGGACGTCCTTCTTAAGTCATTGTGACCTCATCTTGACCTAAAAATGACCCTTAATAGTACCCAAAATGCGCTTAAATTTATGTTAAAAATTACGGCGGGATTTCATAAAACAATGAAATCAATGTGAAAGGTTTATTGGAAATCTCACGTACAAAACAAAAAATATCAAATATTTTGCATGTCACATTACTATTAGCACTCTTCAAAGAAGAATCATTCCCACTGCCATCTGAACTCCGATTGATTCCATTGTCACATCATCAGAACTGATTTTATGATCAGCGGCTGATGAACTGGAGGATGAATCAGACTCCTCCTCACGCATTGCCTCCAGGTTCAACCTGTCTTCAACCATGGCTATTGCTCTTCTCCTATTCAGCCTATCAACCTACAAAGATAGCAAAGCATACTTGAACACAAGCTCTTCAATAACTATCACAATAAATATCGTATAAATGCAAACGTGCTGCAGTCGGACAGAATTTTTTATCATAGAGTCGGCAATGAGACATCGCGACACATAATGTGATAACTCTCATTGTAATTGGAACTTAAAAACTTCTTAATGTTACATATTATATTCTAAGCTGAATCTTTAATTACTATTGAGATGAATAAGTGACCATGACGAATTCAAGAACTATTGAATTAATCTTCAGCAAATAGTGTACTAAACGCAATGACAATTTCAAATATCAGCACACCAGACATGCAACAATTCGGTCAGAAAAACCTTAAAACAAAACGGAGCGCTAAGGGAAACAACCATAGAGAATCAATCAGATTAATCTAAAAATACAATTGAAAACAGGCATTTTGTCAGCGCCGACCGGCAAATGTATAGGATTACCTTGATCAACATGACGACTCCCCAGTAACGAGAAAAAAGAAGCTATACTTTTTGCGTTGCTTGCCATCTTGAGGCGAAACAGGGACCAGCGTGAAATTTCGCAAACATTCGTGAACACTTTCCCCACTGACAGATCTTCATAACTTCCTCCGCTCTCGCCCGACGTGTTTGATCGTAGAATTCAAGAGGCCACAGGTACAAACGGAGTCATTAAACGTTATTAAGTTTTGGTGTCGAAACACTGTAGGCATAGCCGTACGTTTCCTGAAACAGTAATTTTGTTTAAAAAATAGATTCATTTTAATAGAGAGTGAAACCAATAAATCCTGAAAGAGAAATGTGAAAAGTATACTGGCTGACGCGGATAGTTGAGCGCAGCGGCGTGATAAGCACACAATTTCAAATCCCTCAACTCCTTTAAATTCAAATTACACTGCCTGAAGTTCATGCGACTTCCTGTTTTACCTAGGGCTCTGATCACGAAAAGCGAAAATCCATATAAAAGCCGACCACGATATTTCTTGAAGGTTTACAGAATCACTACATACTACTAAACATTTCTTAACGTCATCTTGACATCATTTGACGTCACCTGGAGTGCTTCGTCACAAAGAGGTCATTATCAGGTCCCATGACGTGAGGTACATCACTATGATGCCTAAATGACGTCATTGTGACTTTGGTGGTCTACCTGGGTACTACCCCTCCATAATACCTCCTTGCGTCATTCCTCCGTCGAACTTCACCTTTCCACAAATCCCTCTTCTGAATCCTTCCTTGATTTAAGTCCTCTTTAAATTTCTTCTTCCCCCTTCTCAACTCCTTCCTTCACCTAGAGCCCCAACCAATTTCTCATTTCCCCTACTCCTTCCACGTTAACCCTTCCCCTCTATTCCCATTATTATCCATACCCTACTCCTTCCTAACTTCTCTCTCCTACTCCCCTCCGTAATCCTTCCTTCCCCTACAGCCCCTCTTAAATTCTCCTTTCTCTAATTCCCCCTCAACTCTCCCTTCCAAATTTGCCCTCCCTTCTCTCTGTTTCCCTCTTCTCCAGGATGTTATAAAAACTGCGAGTAAACAAGTGGTTGTTTTAAGAGTGGATTTCTGACATTCGTCGGCATCATATATTGAGTGATTTCCTTCATCAGAGGAGAAAATATTCCCCAATTGCGATGACCAACCATTGATGTATTCATTGCAAGCCTATAACCCGTAATGATGGAATAAAGATTTTAATAGTGGGCTTCAAAGCCTAAACCTGGGTGTCCACTGACCGGGAAAACCTGGAAAATCGGGAATTATTCCTGAATTTTCAATGCAGGGAAATGTTCATGGATTACTCGTGATTTTCTGGTCAGAGTCTGAAATTTAAAAAATTCTTAATTCAAGACAAAAATCCTTATTTCATCAATAGGATCAATGCTGACTTCGTACAAGATGTAATGGATATGCCATTGGTATGAATGAGTAAATAAACGACGGAAAAGTAGTTAGGCTCGATGTGTCATCAGCGCTGTGTGGATTGGAGACGTTCTGATCGACTGTCGAACGGATGCCTTCAGCGTCACGTCAAGTGCCCTTTGTTCTATTTCATTGCTCATCGGACTAAGCCAAGGACACGATACGCAAACACATGCCTAACGTGATATTTAAACCAATACATGTACCCAATATTTTTGGGCCCGTGTAATTAATACTTCTCCCAGGGTGTTGTAAAAGTTTAAAATATCGGTTACAAATACATTAGGGTGCTGATTATCCGTGCTAATGAAGGGGAAGCCCAAACAGATCATCCGATCACATTCAACTGTGTGGTAGCTATGGCCTTGGTTTTAGCGCCATGCTTTCTTAAACGCTTTTTGAGGCAAAATCAGGCAATCTTTCATTCCATTTTGTTCTCATAAACATTTCTCCATCTAAAATTAATGACTATTGATTGTTTGCAATAAATATGTTCTAACAATTTGTGGAACAATCGGAGGTGAACCATATTTTGAGACTAGCAATGCGTTGCGTTCCATACATTCTCGTAACTATTATTATGCTTGTGGTAATTGCCCGTGATTTCTGTTCAGTTGCCATCAATAAGAATCTAAATTCAAGATCGCCGCGTATTAAACCGTGTTTACACGATGCATATCCCGCGCGAGTAGATGCGTGGACACATTCACCATCAAAATTAGCATCGTGTAAATAGGCCAAATTGCGCAAATGCTTGAACGCGTGGCCATAAAGTAAAATTTGGAACATTTGTTCACACATCTGTCTAGCCTCTTAATTGCGCGATTACATGCATGGTGTAAACACCCCTTACGCTGATTGTGAGTGATACGACCATGCCGATTGGACAAATTTGTTTCTTTTTTTTTCAATTTCCGAGACACGCCAAGATTGTTGATTCACACCTGCACGGCAACAGCTCCTCGGAGTCAGATTCCTTCACACGGAACTATAATAACCCAAGCACACGTCTCTTCTGCAGCAATTATTGATCGCCTCCCCTAGAACTCCGAGCTCCCTTATCTTTGTTCTTACTCATCCCGCTGTCAAAGTAAACAAGGTCCACGACCACCCCAATTCTGTGGAACGCTTACTATACGCAGTGATTCAGGAGACTCAAAGTGATGCGACACTGTCATCTGCGTAGCTAATTGGCCTATTGCACGAAACCTGTAGGTGAGCGAATTGTAACAATTTGGTCAATTTGAACGCGGCTGCTGGCTGCGTGTTCGAACAAAAGCGGTAGTAGGAAGAGGAGGGGGACGGATATTACTATCCGTCCCCCTCCTACTATCAGTATGAGGAGTAAGGGGGTTGTTGCGGGATGATAGACGAATAGTCGGCCGATACCCACCATATGGCGTTCTGCGTTCTCGCCAATTTTGAGGTGGATGGCTCGGTAATCGCGATTCGCTGAGAACTAGTGCTCATATAATTTCAATGGCACTAAAATTGCTTGGACATGATTAAATTACTCAATATTTTAACCGGATGCCTCAAATTCTCAAGTCATATTGAAAACATTGCCCTTTTGAAGTTAAATATTTACATGAAATGAATATTAACATTAAACTTGACTTGATTCCGTTTCTAGTCAACCTGAACGTTGTCACGCTGTACATATCCTTTGACCTTGGAGATGTTGGTTTAAATATATGGATTGAAAAAGAATATAATTCTGTGCAATGGGTATTCGCATATTTTGTGGGTACGAAATAATTGTGAATTAACGCTTAGACATCTTTAAGATTTTTTTAAACCATTTATTTTATCTCGCTTTTGTATTCGGAAACAACGCACATCCTGAAATTCGACACTGCTGTTGTGTAGGTAAATGTTTCTGTGATGCAGTGGTCGCAACGAAAGGTGTCATATTCGTCTATTCTCAAGAACCTTGTCAAGGGGACTACATTATAATATATGTGGACTTTGTGGTGTGATTAGTTGTGGTTCATCGCGATTTTGTTGGGTTTTTCTTGGTGAAACGGTGTGAAATTTGGTCACCGGATGCCTCAAATTCTCAAGTCATATTGAAAACATTGCCCTTTTGAATTTAAATATTTACATGAAATGAATATTAACATTAAACTTGACTTGATTCCGTTTCTAGTTTCCCTTGCTTTCGACCTTTTTAAGCTCTGTATTGAAAATATTTCGAGATCTCTTCGTATTACAGGAGCAGAGAGAAGTTAGTTTCGAAGGAGTTTGAAGGGAGGGTTAAGCAATTCCTTTTCATGAAGAAGTTAGGCGCTGTAACTGAAGATGCGGACGAAGACCCAAGTATACTTATGTTTATTGTGGAAGGTCGCCGAGTAGGAATTTAACGAAGAGGAATAAATTATATCACTTAGATGAATTGATTTCACCAGCAACAAAAAATAAAGTTATCATCCAAGACTTTGGGCTTCTTACCCTCGATATTTTTTAACTTTTGAAGTCGTTTCTAGATAATTTTACTGTCTTTTTGGTAACTTCTCCAAATTGTCAGTCATAACGTAGCATTTTATACGCATGTACTCCTGAACAAATATTATAGATTTTATATTAGCATTAACGTGACCTGTTAGAATATCAATCTAAATCACTTTACTTAAATATAACTAATATTTTCACATGATTCGCTAATGATGGACTGTCCTGCGGAACCCTGAATTTCCATCAATTCCCTCGTCTGAATGGACGTTGCCAAATGCACCTCATAACATCGCGCACGATATTTGGAAATTTAAGGAATATTTTATTTCTTTCGTAGATAAGGAGGGAATAAGTTCTAGAGAGGAGAAGATAAGGAGGAAATAAGTAAGTAAATAAGAGAAGCACTGGTTGATTTTCTCATAATAACAATTGCTGCTAATATCCACATCATTTCAGTTTTATGTGAAAATCCGTATGGTAGAAACGTATATAATGCAAAATTAAGCCTTACAAAGCAGGGTGTGCCATAAGGCCCCATGTTAAAAAAACCTTAAATATCTCAAAAACTACATCGAAAACCCCAATATTTTTCCCGTAGACTTTTAGACCATATTTAAATGAACAAATATTGCAATTATGAAGAAAATATTGTAAATTTCGAACCAGCCACCTTAAATACCCGGCATCCCCAGCTATTATTTTAGGTAGGCCGGCCTACATAGGAAAAATATCGCAAACATCGTTATACTATGAGTAAAGTATAAAGGATTTTAAAAATCCGGTTCCTGATTTAGCCTAATTTACTGTAAGTACATTGTACTGGTAGGCTATGTAATAATTTTTTTACAAACTTTTCCATGATTTTTCGAGAAATCTAGTTGCTGATCCAGCGATGTTCATTTGGGTTAATTCCGACGTCAAGTGTTAAAAAGCCAACGTTTCGTCCCCGTTTCTGGAGTAGCTGAACCAGCTGACTAGTTGTTGATGTTTGTAAGATATATTCTGGATGTGCTCACTTGAATTAAATTTTTTTTATTAAGTAAATTTTATGTTAGAAAAAAGATGATGTCGGATACTAAAGTCTGTTAGTATTTTACTTTTTCCTATGTAGTCTTCCGGTACAAAAATGTTAACTACATTCTGTTTCCGAGTGAACAGAAAATTCAGCCTTAAAATAGAAAAGCATGGCTAAAAACATTAATGTGGATAATCATCCTTCCAAAACAGTGGCTGAATGATGAAGACTCCCAACCGGAAACCAAAGTAAAAATGACGTCCAGGTGAAGTCAAGTTGACTAGGTTTTCGTCAAGATTTAGTTCGTCTCAATTTTTGACGAGAAAATGACTTCATCGTGACCATGAATACGCATCGTATACATTATATAAAGATCATGATCTTCACGTCGACTGTCCTTAAAATGATACCGGGGACCATATACATACGTAGAGAGAGAGAGAGAAATGAAAATATATCTTGCAAAACTATTTTTTCGTATACATATAGTCTCGTGTTGTGTGTGTCCTTCAATTGATTTCCGTATGCTTGTGTTTTAAAACTTTATTTACTTCTGTCTTTATATATATACGTATATACAATCATTTATTTATGCATTCGGAATTTTATCTCACGACGACGATAAGGATTTACCATCAACTAAACAGTTTTTAATTTTTACTTGAGTCTCTTCCTGTGTGTCCTTCAATTTATTTTAGTGTGCCCGTGTTTATTTATTTCTGTGTTTACATATCTTCATATATAAATGCGGAAGTTTCTCTTACAGCGACAATAAGGATTTACAATCAACTTATCAGTAATTACCCAGTTTTTAATTTTTGCTTGGCTGGCCTCAGTTTTTGCATGTAGTTCGTATGCGCTGGCGAGTGATGTCGCTGATTTTCAGCGGTTTGGCCAGTGTGGTGGTTGTTGTCCTAGTTTGGTGTTGTTTTGCTAAAATGTTGATTTACAGATGGTTTCGGTGCATTTGGTGTATTTTGCGACCGAGAAAGTGGTATATGTACTGTTCAAAAGTGTGTGTCTCAGGTTTATGCTGGAGCTTGAAAACGAAAGACGTCATAATGAATGAAGCAACGGCCAACACTGCCCGAGATCTTGTAAGTACTGTTTGAAAATGTTCCCTAATGAAAATAGTGTGTGCATTGCATTGAAGTGTTATTTATAGCAAGGTATTTTATACTTAGGTATGGTTACCGTAAATAAGTATGCATATAACAATATTTAATGTTCTAACCGTGAATTACAAAGAAGAAGTTTTAATTAAAAATCGTCATGGATATGTGAGGCTGCGTGGTTGCTCTTTAGGCAAGCTCCACCTTCACCAAACATGCTTAAATACCCAGTCGAAACGGGAGCGTTCGGGGGAGTGTCCTGGAAGTGTTGCGGGAGTATTCTGGGAACGTTGTGCAGAATGTGGACGTTCCACGGCAGCTCCCCGAGCACTCCGCGACACTCGACAATTCGGCTTTCCGGTCACTCCCTCGACACTCCCGGGTTGAAACGCTCTATGATCGCTCTCGGAGCACTCCCCGAGCACTCCGCCACAGTCGACACTTCGCATACCAGATGCTCCCCCGACATTCCCGGGTTGAAACCAGGGATGTGACCATAAAAGCCACTTTACGATTCGTGCCATACCTGGGAGGCACCGGAAATCGGAGTCCGAGCCTCGGCGTTTGAAGGAGACCCAACCCTTCACCACGGGTGATTTACAGCACCAACTGACCTGTCACACTATAGTTTATAACTTCTTCAAGTTAAACATAAATTGCACAATTATGTTCATCTTTGTGTTGTACTATTCACGTTGATGAAAATGGTTTTTTAAACACAGTGATACGATATATATTAACCATTTTACGTGCATTAGTAAACCAAGCCAGTTTAATGTACATTAAATTACTAAAGCATGTAAATTGGTTAATATCTATCGTATGACTGCGACGAAAAAACCATTTTCATCAGCGTGAATAGTACAACACGAAGATGAACATAATTGTTCGATTTATGTTTAACTTATCCCCAGCTCCGTATATTTCTGATAAAATCTGCTCCCCGGACACTACCGTGACACCTCCCATTAGGGCCTCCTAACCTCCAGTTCCTAACGGAAAAGCGAGAAACAGTCGTTAACGAAAGACTGAGATTGACAGGTCGATTAATGCTGGCGGATAGGTATCTTAGGGCTAGGTTGTAGCTTTGAATTGTACGTGTGTGAACAAGAAATATGGCTTGAGTAAACATAAATCAACGTGATCATTTTATTTTGCAATTTTGGTGCTAGGTGCACCCATGGGTGCACTTGCTCATCTCATCAAAAATTAACTCAACTTGCATGCATGCAAGTTGAGTTAATTTTTTTGTGATATCAGCCTTATTTGTGATAGCTGATTTGTTACGCTACATGGGTACGGCTCCGCTATACAATTGCCTGCTCTAGTCAACCATTTCGTGAACGGCTCGTGAATGCTTCTCGGCGCTCTCTGGAGCGCGTCGGACGTTTCCAGGCAGCTGGCCGATCGCTCCATCGCGGTCCAGCGTCGCGACACTCCCCTATCGCTTCCGAAACGCTCCCGAAAACGCTCCCACTGGGCCATAATCTGCTCCCGGGACACTACCGCGACACCTCCTGAATACTCCCGCAGCACTCGACCGCCACTTCCAGAATACTCCCCTCGGACGCTCCCGCAACACTTCCTCGTCGCTCCCGTTTCCACTGGGTACTAGGATTTTACGGATTTCACTTGATTATTAGGATTTGGCAATGTAGTAATGACCATAACACGACAAACGTAGGTATAGAGAGGTTAAAAGACAAACGTATTACAAAAAAATTGGTGCACATTGTGATTTACAGAATCGGGAAATACGTAAGCGGCAGCGAGGGAAAGAAATTGCCCGTCGTAGAGCTCAAGGTGCTGTCCAGAAGAGATTGCGTTTGGTGAACGTGCAACTCTGGCGGGGCACATTTCCCATGAAACCAGTGAGTGCACGGATGAATGAAATGGAAAATGAAGATTGCTGTGGATGGTGAAGGATTCTCGAGCTTTGAAGGTATGTTGTGAATTGTATTGGTCGTTGATTACTTTATAACCTAGGAGCCCAGCTCAAGGTCTAATCTCCAATTTTAGAGCCAGTATTTTGCTCTTTGCTGCCCTTTTCTATTTGACTACTGTCTCTTATCATAAACTCTTCAACATAAAAAGGTTTAAAAAGTCATTGAAGTTATAAAAATTAATATTTTGGAGGATTGCAGACATGTAGGTAATTTAGAAATGACAAATGATTGTTATCTAATTCATCATAACTGATTAAACTCTTAGTGTTACTACTTCATGAATTTTGGACGCTCAGTCACCAATGAGAGAGAAGCTGTCATCAAAATTCTGCCCAAGATTTTCACCAATGCTTTTGCTGTAACCATGAATTTTCTGGATCTGGCGTGGAAATAGTACTGGGAAAATCAAAAATTTTCGAAGCTATAATGTGTGAGTATATCATTCAGATCTCAATATCTATTGTAAAGTTCCGTATATTTCTGATAAAACTGTTCATTTCTTCTTTATTTGCTTTGTTCAGGTGCTGTACTCAAGCTATATCCAGAAAGTGAAAAGGGCCATGCTGAACAGGCAGTAAAGGCTTGGATTTACACTTCTGCACAGAGAAAAATTGATTGACTGCCAAGTACTTTATTTCAATTATATTGGGAAGCATTGTTAAACTCTCATTAAAATCATGACTGTCACATTAAAAACAACTTTTTTTCTTCATATTATTTTCATTTTATTCCTGTTTCCGTTAGTTATAGGATTTTATTTGTGTAAAATATGTAGGAGAGCTTAGTGCTTCAAACAGAGAGTATCCTTAAAGTAAAAGGCCACCCAATTTGGCACACACTGTAGTATACTACATCATTTTAAAGTCGTAATGGAGTCATGGTGATGCCACGAAATAGTCACAATTGGAACCCTATATGAATATAATTTTGACTATTGAGAAATGACCAGATTTTGACCTCATTTTGAGATAATTTTGACTTTTCCGTTCCGCATGGGATAGTATCTGAGGTTATAGCCCAAATTCGTTTTTCTTGAGTGATACATCTTTCCTACACGATATCACATTATTCAAAAGAAAGGGATAATAACTGTGTGTGAGTAATGCATAAGACAAAATGAGTACTATTTTAGGACGAGAGTGACCTCTTTCCGTTTTCATGATTAAATAAAGATTTATTTTAGAGAGAAATAGGCGTATATTTCTCGAAATGTAAATTATATCGTTTTATTTTTTTAAATCCACACGTATTTAATTTCGTAATGGGATCTGAAATCATCCCCTACATTCAGCTAATACAATGCAATAACATCTACTCAGATTCCCTCAGAGAAAAATGAAAAACAGTAGTGTGATGCTCCCCACTCAGTAGGACGAGGTTTGAACTCCGGCGCTGGCAGAGATATACATACTCCTAATCGGTCCCCACTTGGGTGCTGTGCGGAGTGAATCAAGGTTCAGCACACCGTCCTCCGTATGGGAATTTGAGACATGGACCTTTAGGAATCTGTCGTAATAAGAGGAATCACACCAGACCTTCTATTTCTCAGGTGATCTGCTTCTTATGACTTCTTTTATGCACTTCATTACATGAAATATAAGGGTAGGTTTTGCATTGCGTCAAAATAACGCAACTTCTCTAGTCAGCCTCAATTTTCCTTGCTTTCTTTCCGGGCCGCAACGAAGTTTTTTTTCCATCGTAAGGGAATCACTTGATTTCCATCTGTTTTGGACAGCGTACACTGGAGGTGTCTGAAATGAAGTGCTCCGATCAGTTTCGTTATCTCATAATTATTAATAGTAAAAATGTGTTGCTTTCTATTGATGTGTGGAGAACATGAACTTTCTTATATTTACAGATAGTTTTTTTTTTGCACTAAGAATAGCAATTTCTTTATTAGCAATACATGATTTTATTTTTTACATAATTGTTAAATAAATTGACGATATCGATGCCTATGAATGAATCTTTTGTGTGTTAAGGTCATTAGTTAATAACCAGAAAGTTCATATGCATTACCTGTCCATAGAATACAACTCAATGTTGTACAAATTTCAAATCAATATTCGACGTGCATGATTCATATTCAAAAAATTTATTTTTGCGAATTCAATTCAGATTTAGCTGTTAGTGTCGGGTTACGATGAGAATTTTCCAGGCATAGAGTTTGGTTGGAGAGGATAAAATCGGATAATGTGTTAGACATCTTGCAATGAAGGTATCCTAGAAGTCGACGTTTGCGTCCCATTCTACGGATGTAGTATTGAACGATGGATTGTACTGGACTAAGCGGACCAAGAGCTGAAATTAAAGAAGATGATGGATTGTCTGCCATCGATGGGAGAAGAACCGGGTGACATAAGTCAATCACTAATCAAAAACCATTACATTACTACGTATTGACTAGTAACTAGGTGTCTTTTATGACCACCATATAACGTGTCTACAAAAGCATGCTTCAAATATCCTCAGGGTGGTTGCATTTTAAATCCTGAAATCAGAAAATTGGAGTATAAATGGAGAAGTAATTTCAGCATGATCGCTTGGTAGCAGTTTTATTCTATGATCGCAAATAAATAACTGATGACAGTTCACCCCGTGCCATACACACTCCTGAGGTGGCTTGTAGGTCACTCTGTCGCTGTAGATTAGGGAATGCAGCGAGTCAGCGAATATGATCTCTCGTATATTGTTATGAGAACATTTAATATCCATGCAGTATATACAACGAGCTCATACAAGAGCAAAACAGCCCTGTTTTATGGCAGACATTTTCAGGTTTGGAATTTGAGGGAAAAATTTAACACTATTAACCACAAATTCAGGGAAGCCCGGCTTCACTTGGTTCAGATAGGTAGACTTATTCTGTAAGAGATATTCTGGACGCACATTCGAGGTTAGGGTAATGACACCAGAAATCTGTAAGCATTAACACATCAACTGGATTTAGTATCAAATAGGGATGGGATTGGATGCCAGTCGATTACACGATACCACTCGATTCTGGGTTGTATATAACGTATCGAGTATCGGCTTCATTATACGATATTTTCGATTCAATAGCTATGCAAGGATGTAATAGGAGAAAGGAAAGAAATTTTTGTATTCCGTTGTCAACATTCAATTTTCCTTTATTTTACACTTTTAAGGCCCCCATCAATCAAAGTATAATTTTTATGACTCCTATACAAAGATTATAATTAATTCTTACTTGGAATTTGGCATCGATGGCCTATCGAAGTCGAAAATAAAGGTATCACTTTTTTATGAATAGACCTCAGAATACCTGCGATATTTATGTTGATGGTAAAATTACAATTATGTAAAAGTAAAGAAGCTTGAAAATATATTACTTAATGATAATTAATGCTTCACCATTAAATTGCGGTATTAAAGGATCGAGAAACAAAAATAAAATGGTATCGTTAAAATTTTCGTATTGAGAATAAAGTAATGGAATTACGGCATCGGCCTGTCCTTGGTATCACAAAAAGGGTGTAAGTCAAAGGTACTTCACAGAGTATTCAAAGATCAACGAGATGTTAATTTGTGTCAAGTAGCTTGATTCGGATATTACTCCAGATATGAAATAACTAAATTCTCAAGAGAAAGTGTGCCCATACTACTGGATATGGCCAAGAGTGTACTACATTTGAAAAGGAAATCAAACATTCTCAGTGGAAATACATAAATGTGCAGGAACGTAGAAAAGATGGGTAAGGTAACATCCACACTGCAGGAAGAATTTAGACTGGGAGAAATGATACAAGTCCATTGCAATACGAATCCAAGGGGAATTGATTTATTGTTCACCAAACTACAAAACTGCACACCACAAGAGATTGCATTTCTCAATCATATATATGTCTACATAAATATAAAATGATTTAGACACCTCAATACACTACAGAATTAAACGAGATACGCATCTAAAACCCTGAACTTAACACATGTTAAGAATTTAAAAATATCTTAGCGAAATTGGACTATCTCATTCATGATTAGCAAAAAATTAATAAAGAAAAATGTACTAAACCTGAACCATATTTACAATTGATGGACTTCTTCATGATCGAGATCCTTAATTGACTTATATAGCCTAATGAATGTCGAAATATTTGTTAGAGATATTGTTAGAGATATCACCATCAGTAATACAATCCTTTACACAAGATATGAAATCATTTACTGGAATAAGTATATTTCATCCCATTTTCCATATTAAGATATTATTGAAACTTTTTCAATTCACTTTATTATTCACAAGGTCTCAAAAGAGGAAACAAAATGTAGTAGAATTATATTCTTATAGACACATTACAATACATGTGCAAATAACCACTGAAAATCGGAAGACGGTCAGGTATCAAAGATATTACAATTCTGCGGACTTGAAATTAAAAAGATACATTCCATACCATAAATAAACTCAAATACATATCTGTATAACTTACAAAATATGACTTCTCAAATTATAAACCATACGCAATCCTCAAACTAATTATAAGACATTACAATTGGGCCTCTTTATGTCTGACATTCTCAGAAACACTAAAACCAGGAAAGTCTTCTTGAAAATGCATTGAGCAAGTGATAATTAATATAAGTTTTACTCACGAGTAATAGGGACACTAGATATTGACTTGAAAACAAATTGCCCATGTAGGCAATAGCAAATATTAGATACTTCCCCAAGAAAATGTTAGAAAGCCTTTGAGGATGGATTCAAAACAAACAAAAATTTTGTGGAATTTGTTTAAAATGCTAATGAAATGAATGAAAAATAATGAAATAAATTTGAAGTCTACGTGAAAATATCTTCTTGCCGTTACAGCATACTTCAGTGTTATAAATCTCGTTTAACAAGAACCACAAAAAAATCACGGCGGTCGCAGATGGATGAACAAACCATTCATCCATGAATCAGGATATTAGTCCACTAGCTACACTCCACATCTCCTGTCATCACAAAGTCCCTCGTATTCAAAAGTGAAAAACTGCCGATGTCATCATACGCTGCTTCAGTGAAGACGATAAAGGTTACACCTGCAAGTAACGAATGAAAATGAATATTAATTGCTCATGAATCAAACAAGAATCTTAAGCAATATATTAAGGACACATTATACAAGGAACCGATCATAAATCCTATGCATATATATTGAAGACACATTAAAAAATGACTGTGCATGAGGGTTGTCATTGGTATTGGTAAAGAAACGTTTCGTATCAAACGTGGCAGCAAACTTAACAATATAAGAGGAAATAAAACAGCAGGCATGAACAATAATAGGACATACGGTGTGGACACACACAGGCTGTGACTTGAACGCATGAATATATATCATGAGAGCACAATATTTTATCGTACGGTTATATGAGTCTATGAGAAAAAAACCAGTACACACGCAAAAAAATTAACTTTTAAACTTAACTGCTCAAAGCAATTTACAACTACTTCTACTCTAAGGGTATTGTTGCTGCATTGAAGGTCGTTAAGGGTTTCAACTTTACTGCACTCTAGTTAACATGGCCTCATATTCCACGACAATAATCTTTCAGCAACAATATATACAAAACGAAAGTATTCTTGGGTAAGTAGTTGACATCCATTAAATTTATCAGATACCGGTCGAGTTTAAATTACGGTAGGCAACGCATTACCTATCACCACGGCTAATATATTTAACTACCTATTACCTAATTAATAGGTGACGGATGCATTTCGAGTGGCGTTGTCATGGAAACATACTTACCTGTGCCTTGGCGAGGAGGGCCGGCATCACGCTATCACGGAAGATCCCCAGCAGAAGAGGAAATCGTCGCTGCAATTCAGACGTTCCATCCGTCGATCCACATATACCGATAATGTGAGGAACAGCTGATGTTAAATACACTTCCTTCCCGAGCTGAGTCTCCAATCCCAATGCACGTTGAATAACCCCATCTACTCCATCTCCAATCATCCTGTACTCCTCCTCCGCCTCCTTTAACGCGTTCTTCATTCGTTGCTCCGTGACGTCATCTCCCTTGGCGTACGGCCTCCCTCCGTTATTGAAAGCCAGACACACTGACATCTGCGCCAGTGCACCTGCTAACCAACCAATGGTCCAGTTCTCATCTCCATTTCCTCCCAGGTACACTTTCTTCTCTTCGAAGTCGGCGAAATAGCCATATTCACTGCCATCCCTCTCCACTCCGTCATGATCTGTGAATGACGATTTCATTCTGCCGATAATCTGTGAGTCGAAGTCAATCTCAATGGACACGTCGTCTTGGCTTCTGAGGAACTTTACCAGGCAAGCAGTCTCATCCCATTCAGAATACAGTTTCTCGTACATTAACCTCGCCCTCCTCACTTTCCTTTCATCACTGTTCAAGATACGAGTCTTTCGCATCATCGCCTCCACGCATTCTTCCCTTACTTCTTCTTCTGTTCGAGGAGCCGACTGCACGACTTCCTCAGCGACAATAGGAGTCTCAGGGTCAGGCTCTGCTCCACTCCTCTCCGTATCCGCCATTGGCGTCATAGAATTCTCGAGGGCCGACAATAATACATCACGGGGCGCCAATCCAGCTTTTATATCATCAATGGAATTGCGAATGGTCGACATTACTTGCATCGCATGGGCATTAATAGACGCCATTTCATTTTTGACGTCATTAATTAAATCGCGATTGGTCGTATTTTGTTCATTAATTAAATCGCGATTGGTCGTAATTTCTTGCCTCAGAGTATCCATTCTAATCTGGACTTGATTCATCGAATCGCACATTGATGTTATCTTCCGTGACAAATCAGACATCATGTCTTGTCCCATGGACTCCATTCCTTTATCCTGACATGTAGATGCAGTATTATAGCCTCCTTGTGCTACACTGTCCCTTCCTATCATTACCAGACGAACCAATTTGCTAATAGACTGGCGGTCTTCTTGCTCAGGGTACTTCTCCACCATACCCTGGGCCAGCTCCATCACGCTAACCCCTTCTACGTCCCTTAGTCCAGGGTTCGCACCCATTTCCAGCAATCCCTCCACCCAGTCAACCTTCCCCAACCCCACCGCAACGTAAAGGAGGGTTCTCTTCTTCACTCCCCTCACATCCACGTCTCCCAAGGAGTTCAGCTGTTCCTTGTATTGCTCCAGGGTCCCAGTGACTACGCCGGAGAAAAGAATCTCTTCGTTGCCAAGAATGTCGCCTGCAACACTGGTCGCCATTGCTACCGGATGAGTTCACCTTCACTGTTGTCTTCTTTACGACGATTGCTGACGGTGTCACGACAGGATGGCCTCGTTTCTGATGTGGAGGACTACTGCGATGGGAGACAGATCTAACGCTGTAGGAGCTGAAAAACAAATGTTGGTATTTTAGCTTAATGTGAATGTGTGTCAGCTCTTCACAATTGCGAGAGCTAGAGTCAAAATTAATTTCTTAGAAATAAAAAAACAAGAATTTTCATGTTCACTCATTATAACCAAGGTATGGGTATTGACATTATAAATCATTAATTGACAATATAACAGATATATATGTAGCAATCATTGGCCAAATGTATTTTGATATTGAGAACCTCCTGATGAGGGTAATTAAGAATGATTTTTATTTAACGAAATTCACTCAATATTAGATTTGAACTTTCCTTAAATGTAAGCATATCACTTGAAGGATATTTGCATCCAATGCGACGAATTGAAAAAAAATGAAGGTGGCAACGGGGAGAAGCGTACAAAGGAGTGCAACAGGAAATTGGAAACGAAAATTAAAAGATAATTACACACAGCCTTAATAACTATTACTAAGAAACTATTACTTTTTTGCAAATGCAGACAACACGTTCCTCTAACGGTGAAGTTCCCCCGGAATACGTCTTGAATCCGAAAATTGGATCAGTTTACGTTTGGTGTAAACCAGGGAGGTTGTAAAGTGTTTGGGGAGGCAATGGCCTGCCAGACTGCGGGTGAGTCTGAAGGCAGAGTGGGGGTGCTTGGGAAGGCATAATTCCCACCTACTCCGTACAGAACATTGCAAACTGTACCGCCTCTCATGGAGACTGCATGCGAGTTCCAACGTAATTAAATAAACAAACCCATTTTTCCTTACATCAAAATATCAGAACAGCGTCGTCAGTCCTTCCGAAGACTTTTCAAGGGGCGTTCCCATGGGAGTTAATTTTATAACCAAATCTGGTCCGAATGTAATCTGTTCAAACTATGTATTACGCGCATGTTTGCGGGTCTCCGCACTTTCCTTTGTTTCTTTAGCGGACATTAAAAATTAATCCCATTTTTCGTTCTATTACTCCTCCTTTCATCGTGTGGAGAAATGACTTCATCGTCATTTCCATCCAATCAGGCACCACCCAATTTTCATATACACTGGTGAGACGTGCCTAAACCATTTTAGCATAAACATAATAATGCCAGTGAAGAAAAGTCTCTGTAAAATTAGAAAATAAAGATATTCCTTCCAAATTTCTCATTATTACCGAAAATTGATTTGTATTCGTAATTAAAAACGTTTTTGTTAAATTACTGAAAAAACTTTACTTGTAAATTATTTTATTAACCAGCGGAAGGTGCCCTTTGAAATTCAACGGGAGTGAGAAAAGTCATGTGTATAAATAAAAATAATATTGTAACATTTATTGCAAAGGACGAATCTTAACTATGCTGTCTTTCGCTCGGACTAAGCTATCTTTCGGTCCAAAACAAAATAAAACAACATACATATACACCTTCAGTATTGAAACCAGAAATCAAAGTATCAGTATTAAGAAATGGTAATACTGTGCCCATTTTCTAGCTGAAGGTGCCGATTGATATTCAGTGGGAGGGAGAAATATAATAATTACCTATTGTATTTAGACATTTTAACATTTTTCATGAAGGGGTTTCAGAAATATGTGCTTCCTGACTACGAATGTGACAAAAAGAGAAAACCATGTAACAGAGAACACAAAAAGGGATTTTGTATGCTTTCCAAGTCCTTCGAGGGGAAATTTGGAACCAAGACAAAGTAATAAACCAGGTGATTAAAATCATGCATTGGAAATTGTTAAAGCGTCATTGTGTTTGCAATCGGTGTTACATAGTGTTCGGATACCTTCTTATTTTGACGTATAGTTACAGAATAAAAAGGTCAGTAACTGATCTCAACTGCATGAGCATGTCAAAAATATAAACATACTATTGCCGACCGCCCTCGTACGAGGATGGTCAGCAATAAGTTCATCTACAAAAACATTAAATGCACATATCTATCAAAATAACGAATTTATAAGAGTGTAGACTATCAACAATTCTATGCATCAAGTCAAAAGTTTTAATGACACGAATACTGTTTTAAATATTCAACCCAATTTGGTAAAATGCATTTTAAAAATTGTTATGTTTTGGTTTGCCATAAATAATAGAACAAATGTTTTGTTGATTAAAATTGTGCTCCCAAAGTAGGTTCAAATTTCCTTCATTGGTAAAGCTGGATAACATTAAGATATTTCATTAAACTATTTCAAAGCTCTTGTGAACCTGGCCGTCTTTCAATTAGGACGTCCAAAGTTAATGTGTTAAAATATTATGATTTTTGACATAGTTCCAAAAACATTTTTTGCTGTTTATAATGTTCTACTCTTGAGGTCACATGAAGTTCTGAAAAGAAGATGGATTACCTCGAATTATGATGAAATAAATTTTCCATGAAAAAGGTACGCAACAGGGATCTCTTTTCGAAAAGTTAATGTTCCTGCAACGCTCGGCGCAATGTTTCAAGCAAGGAATTGGACGCTCCATACGGCTCAAGTGCTTGTGGTGATCTTTTCCACCAGCAGACAGCCAGAACTTCTCGTTTGAAACAACTCACCTGGTGAAGATGATGTTGTCCTCTCTGCTGTTCGTCGGAGACGTTCGTTCAGAATGACCGTGACCAGAGCACCGCTCCTCGACTGCGAATGAGTATTTCTCAAGAGCCTTAAGGTCCCTTCTTCTCTCTGGAGCCCAGTCGATGCTGTGAGTGACTAGCTCCCTGAGTGTTGCGCTTTATAAAGCTACCAGTAGCTACGGCCGAAACGTCTATCTCGGGCGAGGAGAGATTGCGCCTATTTCTGAACTGCTTCCAATCGGCGTTGCGGTCACCTCGGAGAATGTTCTGGAAGACGTGGGTCGATCACCTCACCATGGTGATAGAGTTGACCTCATGTGATTGACTGACCCTTTGGATGGGATGGGTAAGCCTTTCTTTCCTGGATCTCTATCTATAGCCTCCGCTCGAGGAAACAGTGGAATAACCGGATGCGCTGCGGTCGACTCAGAGATGTCCGATTTCCCTCTGCTATAGTTGTTGAAGAGCCGACGTGATGTAAGGTATAAAGAAAAATGTTACAATATCTCTGAAACTAGAAAAATATTAGTTTAAACTCGCTTTTTCAATACACACGAGTTCTCCCTTTTTGCTCCAACAATAAATAATTAATTCTAATACCTGCGTAATATTTAATGCTCCTTTGCATAACTCGCGATTCGGAACATTTAATTCATTCCTCAAAATAATAGCTTTACGCGGAGAAGAGAAAAGTTGTTCAATCATTTCAAATCCTTTTTAGCGTTTCGAAAATTAATTGTTAGCTTATTAAAACATGTTCATGGACGAACGGAAGTACGGTAATAATACGCTAACAGGTACGGGTGAAAACTGTGTTCTTCCACACACCTCCTTGGTGGCTAGTAGGGACAGTCACGTCGGATGTTTGACCGTGATACCACCGACGTTTGACCGTGTACATATTTACGCCTTTAATTGTGATGTACGCAGTAAGGAGGAGGGAATTCTTAAACTCACTAGAAATACGAACCACTTCCCTACAACACTCCTTACGTCCTCAAAATAAAAATAATAAAGATTAGAAATACGCAAAGAAAGTTCACTTCCAGCGTGGTTTATTGTTGAAGACTGGTCGCGGTGTTCCTGCGTTTAAGTAAGTGATGCGTCACCGAGTATAGAACGAGGATAATGATGGTGCCAGGGGCTAGAGTACAATGGCATCTCAATCTGACGATCATGGTTTTAAATCCAATCCGTGACACGCGTGTCCTCCTCAGGGTCTACTTAAGTGTTGGCTGAACAGCAAGTGACGATCAGCACCCTGAGTTTCGGAGAGAGGTTGAATTTCAGGACCAGGATTCTCTGCCCTTCAGATTGCGTATTTTCATTCAAGAAAGCTCAAGGAAATGTCACAGTATTTGAATCTTGGTAATATGTTAAATGCCATTACCTTGGTCAAAACAACTTTCATATAAAATCTCAGGTATGTAATGAATGTAGGTCTCTTCAGAGATGTTTCTGAGAAGGAATATTGAAATGTAATTCCAAGTGAACAACTCATATGAACTGGTATAATTTCATATTGTAGCAATGAAAATCATATTTTTAAGTTGAGAAAAGCAACTCTTTTAACGAAGTGGGAATCTCCCCGGGTCTTATTTTAAAAATCTCAAACTTCATTCGCAGTAAAAACTCCTCGAGATTTATCTGACTCCATATTTTTGCATTTTGAAACCTCATTGAGAAATTGAAAATGGGTAGGAACATTTTTGTCGTTTGAGAAAGTCGTTTGGAGAGAAATCCGGCGTCAGTAATGGCCTGCCTTTAGTCAGGGCACCAAGGTTTTCACGTATTTACGTCCCTCCTGACGGACTGCGAACGGAACCCGAAGTTACATACATTCAGCAGTCGAGAACTGATAGGTTACTGAAAAATTTCTGCGTCTCCCAAGAGTCGAACTCTAGGACGAGCTGAACAATCGATTACATTGAAGACTAAGAATATATTATTAGCATACTGCGCTCTACCTTATAATTAATATTACACTCCATTAAATATAAACTATATATAAACACATACACTAATGCACTCTATATAATTAGATTTAGCATTGATTTTCCCCAATTCTCACTTATCTTTATTGGTTAAATTGACAATAACTTCTCACCCCTTACCCTAAAAAGAAGTAAAAATTTTAAAATATAAATAATTCAAGTCGGTAACTCCGAGAATTTTATTTCGGCAATGACAAAATGTTACATTACTGTGAGTAGTAAATTTATGTAATGTTCCTATTTTGTTACACAAAATGTTGAGAGTGTTTTAACGTTGGATCAAGGCGATGACTCATCTGACACTGATGTAGATGTTGCAGAATGACGTTCATGTTGAAATCGAGGGGTCCAGTACATAGGAATCGCATTCGATTTACACGGTTCGAATCCAGGTTGTCACAGAGGTTTCCTCCCTTGGGTACAAATGGAATATTGTGACCACATGATAGTTCTCGCCATATAATAGATTTATTATCACTTTGAATATTATTAGTAAGTGAGCTTCATACTTCAGTCAATATGGCAAACCTCTCCGTAATTCGGCAACCAATTGGGAACAGGAGGAAACCATGATAAATGGTGTATTTCAGCTTTGGGATGAAGAACTCACATTGAGGTCAAAAATCTATATTCTCTGTTTTTATTGAACGATGTAAAACCACCAAAAATAGTACGTTTTTTTTAATTTTTCCCTTATAAACCCTAGGATGTTATTTTGATGTCAAAACGCGTTTAAAAATTTTTCAGAGAATTGATTTACTTACAAAATGCATTTAATCCGGTTCGGATACGTCTATTTCTTAAAAAGTTAGTAATAAATAAATATTAAATCTAGTATTTTAGCAAATTCTTAATATTTTATAAAAATATGCTTAAGGATTTAATTTCATCATGGAAAACAGGGTATTATTATGGCAATTATACCCATATATGCTGAATGCTGTAGCTCGTTTATGAAAAATTGCAATTGCTTTTAAAAATTGCATTTTTTTAAATTCGTAAGGGGGTGGAAAATGAGGACAAAATGTTTTAATAAGGCGATCGATAAAAAGCAATCTAAACTTTTTTTGATTCTTCAGAGTCCATTTTTGTGAACATTTATGCGTTTAAATAACAATACATTGTTGGTATTCCTTTTATCTAATAAACAAATGGAATACTTTTCATTTAATATTGTATCTGTAATCTGTAAAGATATTCTGAAAGCTAGCTGTGAGAGGTTGTTTTCAATAAAAATAATTTTTCTACGTGCAACAAGAAGCAAGAATAGGTTTTTTTTTATTTCAGTGTACGATTAATTGTAAATATTAAGGAATGAAAGAGGCAACATTTTGTTAAGAAGTAATTCAAGTTTTCCTGACAATATAATTAATCGATAATAGAATGATAAAAGTTATTAAAAAGCAGTATTTTTCAGGCACAACTGTGTTCTTTTCCCATCGCGGTAGTGGGTCGGTAGTGGGGGAAGCAGCTAAAGCGCGACAGAAAGCGAATGAGCGACTTTAAGTCGGTGGGTTTATTTGGAGGGTCTTTGTACCATAATAATACCCTGCACCACATGCTAAAATTAGATACATAAACACGTTTTTCTACATTATATAAAGACAATTCAAAAATGCCAAATTTCATGCTTATTCATGGCTAACTTATTAACAAATAGACGCATTCTAGCCGGGTTAGGCTCCTTTTGTAGGTATGTCAATTCCCTATAAATAACCTATACGCCTTTTCAGATCGGGACCACACAAATTTTTGAACACAGGTGTTCTTGACTCCATCAAGCTAGCCTGAAGATCGAGTAACGTTTTCATTAACCAGAAATTATGCATTCGGGTTTTGATGATGAAGCGATTTATCTAAATTTCCTTATTTCAGTAGTCTGATTATAAAAATTATGGCAGTAACATTAGAGGGAAGAGGTGTTGTAACTATTTGTGATGGCGATTGTTACAACGATTTGTATAACACCACTTTTGGATAGTACTTCGAAAATGTGGTTATGTGGTGGTGTTATTGATCATAGGTCCAATTGAAGGTATTCAACTAGGAGTGTACCTGTAACATATAAATACAAATCTTCCGCTAGGCCTCCTCATTCGCAGTACTCGGAATCAGTTGCAGTCAATGCGGAAGTGGCTGCACTTTAAACTGCCGGAAGTGGTTAATCTCCTGTCGCGTGCTGCTGTCAGAAAGGCAGTCCAGAAGAAACACTTCTTTCCTCAGATGTGTGTGTTATATTGGGCAGTCACTCGAGGAAACTCCGCGTTTTCTGTAAAAACATCCTAAAATGATATTGTTTGGTTTTCAAATTATAACCCAAAAAACAAAATATTTTCCTTTCAACGCCAGGCAATCTAAAAGGTTGCATAACAGTCACCAATCTAACGCAAAAATAATAATAGTATCTTAAGTTGCACCCCTTAACGATTTCATCATAAAAAATATATCATAATAATTTTAGTTATGTGAAATCTAAGGAGATGAGCTCTACGGCCTCTTAAAGTGACAAATAAAATGAAATTCTCCAATGGCCGTAAAATTGGCAACCCTCGTCAAGGACAATTGCTGTGTTGGTTTGCGGGAGGGTCGATTCCACGGCAGTGGCCAACTACAGCCCCTCAACCAGAAAACCCTCCTGTGGTGGTTCACGGGAATATTACTTCCTCGTCAGTGACACAACCACAGACACACACACTCAACCCAATTGGGATCCTTCACAGGGCTGATGGGACCCTGGTCAGGATGCCTGGGTTATATTCACACTCACTAGCACTCAGGAAAAACAGTCACTCACATGGGCACACCTACTAAGAGAATAGAGCTCAAAAAGAACGTGGTCAATGTGGAAGGACAAAACGAGGATGTGCGTCGGATACGCGTATTTCGGCCACAAGGTGGAACTCTTCAACGAGCTGAAGGGAGAGCACTTGTAACACAGGGTAGTAACTACCACTTTCTTAAGAGAGCGTTTCTTTACATAATATTAAGAATTTTCAAAAATGCCAATTTTCATGTTTATTCATTGTTAACTTATTAAGTTATATTCGTATTCGAGCCAGTTTCGGTTTATTTTATAGGTAAGTAAATTCCGTAAAAATACGCGTTTTCAGATCAAAACCACACCCTAGGTTTTATAAGCAAAGCATTAAAAAATGTGCTATAATTTGTTGATTTTTCGGTGTTTGAAAAAAAGAGAGCATACATTTTGGACTTAATTCTAAAATTCTTCATCCCAGAGCTGAAATACTCCCATTTGTGATGGTCTCATCCTGTTCGCAATTGATTGCCGAAAAAGCCACATTGACTGGAATATAAAATGGATTTTGAAAAGTAACAGAATATGGTTTTTACGTTGTTGGATGTTTATTCATAATGTAACTAAGTTCTATGCATCGTTTGACATTCCATTGTATACTAAGTAGTTGTTTAAAAACTGTCTGCACATTTTATACAATAAAAATCATATTTATCACCCCATCACATTGAAGTATAATGTTATTATCTGTATGAATTATTATTGTGTAGCATCTGTCAAATAATAGTTGTACTAGTGAGATTAGGAAATGCAGAAGAGTCCTTCGCCTAGTCAGCCAACATTAATATTTGCCGTAATACAAAAGCAAGAAATGTATAGTCATACAAAGTGTCAAGCAAAGATAATATAATTTTTGTGTTAACTCCGATGATAAGTTAGTTCTCAGCGTCCTAAATACTGTACGTCTAACAATTTCAGTCGTACATTTTTCAGTCGATTACTTAGCTGCCTGTGAATTGCCTCTATTGTGATAGGTGATTACATTTTTGCACCCATAAATCGAAATTTTGGCGGGAGAGCTTAGGATTTACATAGTTTAACCCTTTTGTAACCCATATTACGTATTGGCTTTCACCATTTGAGTACGGTCATATTTAGCGGATAAACACCCTTATATATTTCAAATCTCATGTTAACCTTAAATCTTTAAGTACCATATAATAGGAGGAATATTTTCATACATTGCATTATTAGGAATTGGATCTGGTATGTTTTATCACCTTCATTGAAATTTCCCTTAAGCTAAGCATTATAATTGTTGTGAATATAAACTTAGTAATATTATGTCATTCAACTATACGAATGTGTATTGAGATATAACGGTTTGCACGCTACTTGGTATATCGAATCCAATATATTTCCCGTGAATCCTAAACTGCTGGACTGCTGCATGAACACAACAAGTTTTACAGCAGGTACTTTTATTTTTACGGTTGTATGTTAAAAGATTCCGGTCTGTTATTCGTTTCATAAAATACATAAATTTGCAATGGTGCAATTATTATCATCTTTAAGATATTTAAGGAGGATCATTCATAATAACAATAAATGAAAACTATATTATTTAATAACATAGTTACATGTTAAGTATTAGATTCAATGGGTCAGTCTATTTATTTTGTGAAACAAGGACACATTTCTTTAACCCTTTCGCTACGAAGGACGTGTTAAAACGGCGTCAATTTTTCTACGCAAGCGAACGAAGGACGTGTTAAAACGGTGTCAATTTTTCTACGCAAGCGAACGAACGACGTGTTAACAAGTCGTAGTCGCTAAGCTAGCCCCAAGGAGGCCAGAAAGGTGTGTGTTATAAAGGCCCTCTTCTCGGGACGTCTTAGGTACCCTTTCTCGGTCCATGGGAGAGGATTATCCTGACCCTTCGTTGCAGTGCGCGCCCCAATCCCAGCAGGGGTCCGCGGTCATTTGCTTGTTGGTGCAGTGGAATAACAAACTAAGAAGTTATTGTTTAATTTAAAAATTGAGCATTATAAGTATATTCCTTATGTTTAGTTCTACAACTGCAAATTTTAAACGGAGCTCTACCGTTATTTTTAACGTAGTTCGTGAGTAAAAGAATCTCCGAACAAATTTTTGTTAATTATTTAGTTGGTTATGAGTGATTTTTTATGTTTTTATTTAGTTAGGAAGTTATAATGTTTTAAGGTTCAACAACTGAATGCTATTTTTTCATATGTGTTGATGGCCATATTTTTCGTGAGTTTCAATGTTTATTTTTCCCTGCAATTACTCAGTCTAATATAATCATGACAGCTGACTATTTCACTTTCTTTCGTTGGTCAATGGTTTCCGCCTAAAGAATACAGTGATTTCTGGCAGTCCTTCGAATCGAAATTAAGGATTCCGTAGACCGTACATCTCATGAATTAACATGCTGAATATTTCGAAGTATCGTTTCTTTGATTCGCGCTCTGATGATGTCAAAGGCCTGAAAAAGGCTTTTTTAAATTCATAATAATTTTCTCGCAGAAAAGTGGTCAAAATAATTTACGAGTGTGACAAACGGCAAAATTATTTTCTTAACATTGATACGATTTTTTTGCTAGAGAGCTTAATATTAATGGTAGAATTTCGTTTAAAAGCTGTAAAGGCACTGTAAAACTAAAATAATTCGTTTCCGATAAAATTAATATCGACGCTGCAGCAACAATTTTTTTAGCAAAACCATTGCATAAACAAATAGTTGACCGCGACGGCATGCTGTTAAGGGGTCCCCAAGCGGGAAAGGGTGAAGATTATCTCGGCCCGGTGCCCGAGAAAAAGGTTCGACACCCCTCTGGGCCCCAACCCAACTTAGGGAAACAGGTACCGAAGAGGATCCTAGCGTAGCGAAAGCTCCGTACTGGCAATGCAAAGAATACTTTATGGCATTCGTGGGGGAAGTAGCATTTTCTAACATGTAGCTCCGTCGCGAAAGGGTTAAGTAATTATGATACGAAAATTTTGGAATGAGGAATTATTATATAAGGAAGACGATGTCTTTTCTCAAGTTTTTGGTAATAATACTGCCTGCCGAAATGCATTTGAGATGATTTGTAATTACAATGAATTGCTTATCTAATGTTTCCCGAGAGGAACCAAACCAGGGGAAGTGTTCTTTCGGCCCTGCGTGTCGGAAGTTATCACGTTGCGTGAGATTACACGTTTCCGGTCGCCGGTTTTCCTTTGACCAGAACTGCTCCCGACGACTGCGAAACAGGTCAAGGGTAGATAATTTATTTATATATTCCAGGGAGAGTATTCCAGAGAGGTTTGCATGATACGCTTAATCGGAGAGTGAGCAGTGTGATCGCATAAAATACAGTATTATAACCATATTTCCCACGAGTGATGGATTGGTGTCAAGTACATGGTATTAGTTTTCGGTTGCGAAATGTATACACCTCTCGTTGCAGTAGTTTAAAGATATGTTTTGATGCCGTAATACCACCACTAAAACATTTTCGAAGACAAAATACAAATTGATGACATGTGACGTCATCAGGGGTACTTTTAATCAAGTTTCCTTAATGAAATTAATTTGTATTAAAGTACATGACACGTAACTCGTTATTTCTATAGCCTATTCTAAACACTTTGAATATAGTATTTATTGCATTTTGATGATTTGGCAGAACGTCGGACCTCATCATAACAGGAATTACTGAAAGGTTGTAAAAATATTGAATTGAAAACGACTTCAGCGAATTAAGATGATGCCTTTTTTCTGGCAATTTAGGAGTTTTCTGAATGAACAGCCCAGATATTCGTTTCACGGTTAATAATATTAGTTTTTTTCTAAGCAGGCATTCTCCGGAATATTGCCCATTGACATTTTTCGTCAACAATAACTCTATGCTTGAGGAGATATTTATTATGGAAGTCGATATTTTGGTACTACTGATCAGGAATATGATATTACCCAGTAAACAAGCACAGCTGGTCTATGTAGATCTATTCTCAATTTAGGCCCCAATTTTAATGTAACTAAGAGAGTGCGACCTAATATGTGCAAATACGGACTGGTCCATTGCAATTATACGACGAGTATACTATCGCTAACTTTTTTTAAAGTTCATGTAACGTTAATTCTGATTTACGAAATGTCTTGGAAGGACTGGAGTGGAAAGCAATGCATGTAGACCACATCTCCTTTGCTCTGTAATATGGAAAAACGGAAAGTCATTGCACCGTAATCCATGCAGTGCATGTAAAGACATTGCGCTAAAATAATCACAGTGCCAGAAGGAAAGTCTAGAAATTGGATTTCCATACGTCATTCGAAAACAATGCCATCTAGTATCACTGAATACTGCAATGCAATTGACTTGGGAGTAAGTGAGTAAAATTAAATATCGGACTACTTTGGACGGGGAGGGAGTACATATATTCAATCTTCCAAATGGATAACCGCCATCTTCTAAAGAGGATTACACGCAAATGTTGCCCTCGAGAAGGCATGGGAATACATCATATTCTTCGCAACGTAGCCGTATTTCGTAAGACCCATTAGCAGAGGTAATGAATATACCGCTAATATTTCATTATTACTTATATTAAGAAGTCATATACTCCAGCAGACATGTCCTAAGACCTTTATGCCTAATTCAAGCACTACATTAAAAGGAGAAGAGGGGAATCGGATACAAAATGTGCAATTTTCGCCTGTTGTTAAGGAAACAATTTGGGAAATCATTTTTTGCGAAAACGACCACAAATTGAGTTACTAAATCTGGTACTTTTTACAAGAAATCGGAGAAAAATTGGTACTTTTACAAGAAATTGGAGGAAAATTGGAGAGCACAAAAACTTAACCTATAGCATGGATGTTAGAAATGTGTGAACGTAATGGAATCCATACACAGGGACCAAAGATTAAGTCAGGAAGCATGTACAATTGAAATAATGTAAAATTGAGTTTCAGGAGGGAAAGTATTGTTTTTGATGGCGGTAGAGGGATGGAGTTAAGCCTGCTTTGAATTTTCACATGGTGGAATTACCAGTACATAATGAACTTTGGGAGTCAGTAATATATGTTTCTTGCACAAATAAAATTTCATAAGAAATGTACCTTTAATTTTTTCTTCAATGCCTTCTACGTTATTAAAACTGATTTTGGTGTAAGCATTGTTATCGATTACTCATAATTTACTGTTCTTACACATTATTCGTTATGCGTATTTGAACTTTTTCATCATCTATGTTACTTAATTTTTTCACTGTAGGAAATATTTTTCTTTATAGATTTATTCAGTAAATACTTTTTAAAGCTATTTACTCAGTTTGAGGTAGTCCATATTTACGGCTGCTCATCCATCGCTCGCACCTCATGTACAAACCGTAGTTCCCGAAGAATTTCAAATAATTTTAATTCCACGTTCCCTACGAAAACGCTTTACACTATGAATATTCTATGAATCTACGAAATGATTTACAATACAAACTCTCGAAGAGGAAGTTGCAGGAATATTCCACCAAGTTTACAATTTCTGGTGGGTTTACATTATATTAAGACGCCTGCTTGGACATTAACAATTAATAAAATAAATATGTAAACCACATTCATTTTCTCATTTTATGATTTACAAAAATTATATTTAGGTACAAAATTATAACTATTATAGCTTTTTTATGAAAATATCGTTAAGGGGTGTAATTTAAGATACTATCATTATTTCTGTATTAAATAGGATACTCTGTTATGCAAGATTTAAGTTTGCCTGGAGATGAAATGAAAATATTTTGTTTTTTGAGTTATAATTCAAAAACCAAATAATATCATCTGAAATTGTTTTTCGGGGAAACACGTAGTTTCCTCCAGTCGCTGCCCAATATAACACACGTAAGTAAACAAGTGTTTCTTCTGGACTGCCTTTCTGATAGCAGCAACAGATAGGAGATTAACCACTTCCGGCATTTTAAAGGGCAGCCACCTCCGCTTTGACTGCAACTGATTCCGAGTACTGCGAATGAGAAGGCCTAGCGGAGGATTCTTATTCATTACATTACATTACATTCCTACTTCAAAACGTAAAATCGGAGCTATGAGCAATATCAAAACCACATAGCAGTATTACGTAAATACTATCGAAGAGCGGTGTTACAAACCACGTTATAACAATCGCCATCACAAAGATTCGCAAGTCTTCCTTCTAATGTTATTGCAATTATTTTAATAACCATACACTACTGAAATACGGAAATTTAGATAAATCGCTTTATCACCAATGCGCGAACGTATATGGACTGCTCAATGAAAACCCTAACTCGATTTTTAGGCTAGCTTGACGGAGACATTTGCGATAAATGCAGCCGTGAATTGCTCCTATGACTGACGGTTTGCGAAATGAATAACAACACCATTACTGGCTAGGTGACCTAGATTTAATTAATCAGACAATTAGTGAAAAAACGACTACTTTTATACTCGATAATTGTCTCTGTTTAACTCAATATTACAGCCTTGTAAAAACATATCCGTCTCCAATGCAAATTATTTTAGCATCCAGCCAATCAATATCACTGACCAGTTCAATTCAGTCCAGTGATGTGGCAATATTCATTCAAGTATTTGAGTATCGAGTAAAGTAATCTACATAACTGAATGACACATTGAAGTTTTGCTCCATGTTTACCATGCGATATGAGTAACAACTCCCTTAAATGTAAGTGAGACCTGGATTTTAATTATTTCTAAAGAACAAGTTCATTACATTTTCCAAATGATGGCGGAATAGTATGCAACCGAGGTGGATACATTTCGCAAGAGAATACTAAAACTATGTACTTGACTCCTATCATTCACTCGTGGGAAATATGGTTATAATTCTGTATTTTTTGCGGTCACGCTGCTCACTCTCCGATTAGGCGTATCATGCAAACCTCTCTGGAATACTCTCCCTGGAAAATAAAAATAATATTATATTAATAAATTATCCACCCTTGACCTGATTCGCAGTCGTCGGGAGCAGTTCTGGTCATAAGAAAACCGGCGACCGGAAACGTGTAATCTCCCGCAAAGTGTTAACTTCCGACACGCAGGGCCGAAATAACACTTCCCCTGGTTTGATTCCTCTTGGGAAACATTAGATATACAATGCATTGTAATTACAAATCATCTCAAATGCATTTCGGTAGTGCAGGAAATTTTTATCAACAACTTGAAGAAAAGACATCGTCATCCGAATATAATAATTCCTCATGGAGTATACCACAATTTTTGTATCATAATGCCTTAAAAAATTGTGTCATTGTTTCACGAACTAACTACACTGACCGATTGAAACAAATACTTAACATACCACTATGTAATTAAATATTATAATTTTCATTTATTGCTATTGTGAATGATTTTCCTTAAATATCTTAAAGATGATAATAATTACACCATTGAAAATTTACTTATTTTATCAAATGAATAACAGATCAGAATCATTTGACATACAATCGTCCAAATAAATGTACTGTAAAACTTGATTCGTTCATGCAGCAGTCCAGTTTAAAGCAATAATTTATGCTTTTCTTGAAAATGATTCAGTAACACCTTGATAATATGTCTTAATGCGTTTTTTAACTGAATTTGATATGAATTCGATGTATACTTACGTTTTAGGATTCACGGGAAATGCATTAGCTATGATATACCTACCGAAAAGCGTGCCAACCGTTATATCTCAATACATATTCGTATAGTTGAATGACTTGAAATCACTAAGTATATATTCACAAATATTTTTGTGCTTAGCAAATTTGTGCAAATTTCAATAAAGGTGATAAAAAACCAGATCCAATTCCTGATTACGCAATGCATTACAATATTCCTCCTATTATATTGTAAATAAAGATTTTAAGGTTAACATGAGATTTGAAATATATAAGGGTATTTTATACGCTAAATGTGAGGGTACTCTAATGTTCAAAGCCCATTGCTGGGCAATACCATCACGTTATATGGATTACAATAGGCTTAAACTATGTAAACCGTAAGTTCTCCTGCCAAAATTTCGTTTCATAGGTTCAAAAATGTAATTACGTACCATAATAGAGAAAACTCACAGGCACTAAGTAATCGACTGAAAAAATTACTACCGACTAGAAAATTGTCAGAGGCATAATTTTTACGACGCGAAGAACGAACTTGTCATCAGAGTTAACACAAAAATTATATTTTCTTTGTATGACACGTTGTCGGACTTTTCATTTCTTGCTTATATAGGTATAACGGCAAATATTAATGTTGGCTGACTAGGCAAAGGACTCTTCTGCATTTCCTTATCTCAGTAGTCAAACTAATATTTGACGTATGCTACACGCATTGAAATAATAATTCATACAGATACATTATAATTCAATGTGATGAGGTGAAAATATGATTTTTATTACCTAAAAAGTGCAGAATGTTTTTAAACAACTACTTGTTATGCAAAAGAATATCAAACGATGCATAGACCTTAGTTACATTAAGGATAAACTTCCTAATTCAGCTTAAAAGCCGTATTCGGATACTATTCAAAATCTATTTTATATTCGAGTAAATATTGACTTTTTTCGAAGATCAATTGCGAACAGGATGAGACGATCACAATCGGGAGTATTGCAGCACTGGAATGAAAAATTTCATGAAATCACTCTCCACCTGTTAGGCAACGAAAAAGGAACAATAAATAATATTACATAATATTAAAGGAACAATAAATAACTTTATCACTTAGCGTTATGTAACATATGTTATAAGCTAAATATAAAACCCACCGTTGAAGACTTGAGTTAATTATATTTCAGCTGTTTTCCTTCTCTTTTGGGGAGGGGTCAGAAATTTCTAACAATTTCAACAGATAGAGATATGAGAGAATTGAGGAAGGGGTAAGTGTATATTGTAATTTTTCACGTGGGGATGAGAAGGCGTCTTATTCAAATATTTTGACAGTACGGGTTCCCTGTCCAAGGGTCACCGTTCGTCTCTCGGCAGAGGCAGGAATTTTTCAATAACCTCTCCTCACCCGACTACTGTACCCGACTCGGAGATAACTTCAGTACAGTGTACGTTATCAGGGACGTTAACACGTGATGCCCTCGGCGCCCATGGTTAAAGGCATACAGATATCGATGCCGTATTTCTCTCCCACCAACTCCCAACATGAAATAAATGTTATTATTTTCAATTTCACAAAAGCGTTTTAAAAATGCATAAATATGGCAACAGATGCGGTATCAGGAGTATTTCACTGGCTAAACTGAGATTTTTCAAATAATAACCAGGAAGACTTCCACTTCGTTAATTAAGAGTTGCTTTTCTCTCATTCAAAAATATTGTTTTCATTGCTGCAATATGACAGCACCTTTTTTGGTAATACATTCAATTTCTTAGAAACATCTCGAGAGAGCCCCACATTCATTGCTTCCTTTGACAGTTTCTGCGAAACTGTTCTCATCAAGGTAATGGCATACAACATATTACCAAGATTGGAAGACTGGGATATGTCCTTGAGCTTTCTTGAATGAAAATACGAAATCCAAGGAGCATAGAATTCTGGTCCCGAATATCAAACTCTCTCCGAAACTCAGGGTGTTGACCGTCACTTGCTATTCAGGCAATACTTATGTAGACCCTGAGTAGGACACGCGTGTCACACATTGGATTCGAAACCATGATCGTCAGATTGAGATGCCATTGTATTCTAGCCCCTGGCGCCTACACTATCCTCCTTCTATACTCGGTGACGCATCACTTGCTCCAACGCAGGAACACCGCGACCAGTCTTCAACAGTAAACCACGCTGGAAGTGATCCTTCGTTGCTGAATTCTATTCTTTATTTTTTTAATATTGAGGACGTATGCAGAGGTGTTAGGGAGGGGGTTCGTATTTTTAGTGAGTTTAAGAAATATTCTCCCTCGGCTCCTGTACTCCACAATGAAAGGCGTAAATATGTCCATGTTCAAAAATCCCATCCGACGAGACTGTACCTAATATCCACCAAGTGGGTGTGTGGAAGAGATTCATTTGTCACTCGTACCTGCTAACGTATTATTAATATGCTTCCGTCCGTATATGAAGATGATTTAATATGCTAACAATGAATTTTTCAAAGGCTATAAAGTATTTGAAATGATAGAACAACCTTTCTCTCCTCAGCGCAAAGCTATTATTTTTAGGAATGAAATAATTATTGCAAATGGTTAGTTATGTATTAGTGCGTCAAATAGTACGCAGGTATTAGAATATATTACTTTATCGTTGGAGGAAAAGGAAACAACTCGTGTGTTTTGGGAAAGCGAGTTTAAAATAATGTTTTGCTGGTATTTGCGATACTGTAGCAGTTTTTCTTGTATTGTAAATCGCGCCGGCTCTTCAACAATTATAGCAGTGGGAATGCGGATATCTCTGTGTCGACCGCAGCGCATCCGGTTATTCTACTGCTTCCTCGAGCGGAGGCTATAGATAGAGATCCAGGAAAGAAAAGCTTTCCCATGCCATCGAAAGGGTCAGTCAATCGAATGAGGTCAACACTAACACCATGGTGAGGTGGTCGACCCAGGTCTTCCAGAACATTCTCCGAGGTGACCACTACGCCGATTGGAAGCAGATCAGAAATAGGCGCAATCTCCCTTCGCCCGAGATTGTTATTTCGGCCTTCGATGACGGTAAGGTTTCGAACCGATTTTCGACGATGCACGTATGCCATCGATTTTGCTCATTTTTATATGATGTAGACACAAATCTATTCTAAAAAGTAAAAGACATTGCCAGAGGTATTATTTCATTTTAGAAAGAAAAAAGTTTTTGGGTGAAGGGGTAACGCCCGCCGGTCGCCGCAGCGCCCGAATAGCGGCCGACCGTATGGTACCCTAGTATTTTCTGACCCTGTAACTTTCTCTTTTATTTTCTTCTCACCAATTGTAACCATATACATACTCTTAGATGCCCTTTGCCTGTGTCATTCGCCAATTGCTTCCCGTATATGTGACCACCGCTCTGGAAAAGACGAGGGCGGAATTAGGCCTTAAACAGTCGCCCTCCGACAGCAACGTCATCTCACCATCGGTTTCCAATGCTACTGATAGTTTTTTAATATTTAAACAAATTTTTACTTACCTAATGATGGAAATTATTTATCAATAGCAGGTGTTTCTTCCTACTGTTTCAAAGTATCGTTCAAAATTTTTTGCCTGGTAGTAATGACTCACAATTTTATACTCTTGGTTTCTTCAGTTCCGCTCTTTCACGGTATTCACCCTTCAAGCCCGGAAGAGGTTTAAATGGATTTAAATCCTGGTGATTTAAATGTTTTGATGCTTTATATAGACTTTGAACAATAATTAATATTTAAGTAACTAATAGTTCTACAGTCCGGAATTTTTTTTAATTACGAAAAAACTTTATATATTTCATTTACAGCTTAAAAATAATAAAAACAATTATTTCAGGAGCAACACATCTTAAAATTCGTTTAAATTAAACAAAATATTATGACAAAATAAAAAATCTTAGAAAGAAATTATGCATGAATTTCAAGTTTGAGGAATACAGACAAACACAAACCAAGTCAGGTACTTCTTTATACACTGGTAGTTGCTAAATATCGAATGATTTGATAGTGGCAGATCGTCAATGTTACGTTTTTGCTGATGGAATACCGTATAAAAGTCCAGCTCTATCATAAGTGGTCTATGGATGTCGTCCTTGGAGGCGCATACAGATTGATACTATTATTTAACTCTTACTTCAGCCATCTTTTTCAATTTGGTGAATATTCCGAACCCACTCTACATGACGCAATACCGTTCAAACAATGAGCTTTGGGAAATTACTATACCCAAAAACTCAGGTCGAGTATGTAGATAGTTCTGCGTGTTCTTTGCTGAGGATATTACAGGTGTACGATGGCACGACTACATTGCTCTATCGGAAATTGCATATTACTTGAAAGTCAGAGACAACCTGAAATTATGTGCAGTCGTCGTTGTGGGCAATACCTCCGAGAAATATTCTTATCTGTGCCAAGACTCAAAATTTGTCCACTGGGGTAACTGCCTAGCCACAGTACATTCGTTTACATATTAAAGTAGGAACACGAACGATCACGTAATACCTCCTAGTCTGGTTATTACTTCAGACTCTATGAGGCACAACCGCTACAATATGTTGCAATTGTTACATCACCAAGATTACAGGACCGATGCAGAATGCGATTTTGTACCACATCTCAAGGAGTGGGTCCAAGTGACGGACTTGTAAGTACGCTGAAGAGATCAACTACACGTTCTTCTATGCACTTCAGTTATAAAGAAGAAATTCAGTCTCTTGTGGAACTTTACAAATGGGCCCAATTGAGCGTGAAAGGAATGAACTACGAGTTAGTCACCGAAGAGCAATTGAGGAAGAAAGAAGAGGCTGGCGAGAAGATTCCGGGAGACCCCTGCCGTGTAGTGTCACTACCGTTTGGATATCACACAATACAAGGAAGATTTGATGTTGAATCAGGTTTCCGAAGGAACAAATTTCCACTTTTGCGAAACAAATTTCGATACTTAGTTATGAGAAGAATACAAAAAGTGTTTGAAGATCAAGCACGAAATGAGTATGTTCTCGATGTGAAATTATATGGGTAAACATTAATTTACACAACAATATTCAACTTTTAAATTATAGGTCTGAGGCAGTGATGTTACCATATCACCAATCTATGAGCACAGCAGCATCATAAGAAAAAACGGCGACGAAAGTGATTTGGTCTTTCGATTTCCTTAGGATTTTGGTTGCACTAATAATTATATTAATGATTCCCAACCTTCATTTATGCTGGATAAGAGAATTGATAAGGCTGGTAACGCGGTAACATATATTGAGCATGAATAGGGTGCAGAATGTTCTGTATGCCTTTTTGGATGCTTAGCATCTGATACTGTGCAAGTAGACTATAATACGTATGCAGGTGTAATAACGACTTCACGACTTGGGTAAGTGAATTGCAATTTAATGTGTGACAAATTTTAATTTCAATCAAGAAAGAGAGATATAAATTGTATTTTTATCACAACTTAATTATGATGCGAAACTAATTCCATTGCCTCGCATAGCATAATTTATATTTTTACTGATTCCGAAGACTTACATCATTCATATGTGTAAAGTATTGTTGGGGAAAGAAATACAAACATTAGCGTCACAGAGAGGTCACCAAGTTAATTAACGAGAACGAAAGGAAAAGGAAAAGGATTTACAGGGTGTTCATAGGGCCTGGAAGGCTATCGTTTGAGGATAGAAACAAAGTATCCGTTGAGTTGTGATAGAGTTTTTCCTTCCCAGTTGTTTGCCCTGAGAGTAAAATATGAATGGGTGATGGTGGGGGACAGACTTTTTATCGGACAGAGAAGATAATAAACAAATACACTAGGAAAGTAGGAGAGGGACTGAGCAACAAAGAGCAGGCAACTCCGAAAGCCGAAGCCAGAACGATGCTTGCATATTATTCTCCGCGGCCGAGTGTTGTAAGGCTTAATTCCGCCTTCGTATTTTCCAGGTCACACATTCGGGAAGCAACTTTAAAATTGTTATAAATATTATAAAATTGTTTATATTTCAAAATATAATGATTCATTTTGATTTTCCTATTCAAGGCTTTTAAACTAAGCCGTTATGCACGCATTTAGCTCAAATAGCCTCTCAGATATACCGTAAAACGTGTAGTAACTTTTGCAAAATTCGATTTTTACGACGTTGCAAACACTCGTAAACTGTTACGATTTTTGCAAAACGGCTTTGCGGCTTTTGGTTTTCTATCAAATGGTGACGTTTTTCCAGGTTTGGTCACAATCGGTTACGCTAAGGGCAATCACCTGGTCGAATTGACATCGAATGTCCCATGTATAATTGCAAAAATGTAAAATTGAGTTCTGGATGGGTAGGTATGGTTTCTGCGAAAGGTAGAGGGATGGATTTCAGCCTGATTCAAATACATTAAAGCCTGCTTAACACATGAAGCAATTACCATTATCTAACGTACTTTGGGAGTCCATAACATATGCTTCTTACATGAATAAAACTGTATACGAAGCACGTGTAACTGCCGAAGAAGCATTGTTATCGATGGCACATAATTTACTCTTCTTACACATTATTCGTGTTGCGTTTTCTTTTGTTCATCATTGACGTTCTTCGTCCTTAATGTTACTTTTTTTCAATCAGGAAGATTTTTTATCTTTATGCATTTATTTTGAAAATATTTTTTAAAGTTATTTACACATTTTGAGATATATTTTTACGACTGCTCATTCATCGTTTTGCACCTCATTTACAAACCGTAGGTCCCGAAAAATTTCAATTCATTTTATTTCCGCGCTCACTAAAAAGTGCTTTACACAATAAATATTCTGTGACTGTATAAAATAATATCCAGACTTTCAAAAAGAAACCCGGTTGCTGGGATAGTCCACCAAGTTTACAATTCATGGAGGGTTTACATCATATAAAGGCGCCTGCTCGGACATTTCTCAGTAACATAATAAAAATATATAAAACTGCATTCATTTTAAGGTACAAAATTATAGTTATTATAATATATTTTATATGATAAATCGTTCAGGGGTGTAATTTAAGATACTATTATTATTTTTGCGTTAAATGGTTGACTCTGTTATGCAACCTTTAAGTTTTCCTGGCGATGAAATGAAATTATATTGTTTTTGAGTTATAATTCGAAAACCTAATAATATAATTCTAGGATAGTTTTTCGGGTAAAAACGGAGTTCCTGCAAGTTGCTGCCCAACATAACACATGTAAGGAAACAAGTGTTTCTTCTGGACAGCCTTTCTATTAGCAGCGCGTGGCAGGAGATTAACCACTTCCGGCAGTTTAAAAGGTAGCCACCTCCGCATTGACTACAACCGATTCCGAGTACCGCAAATGAGGAGGAATAGCGGAGGATTCGTGTTTATACGTTACTGGTACACTCCTAGTTTAATACGTTTAATTGGACCTATGAGCAATAGCACCACCACATAACCACATTATGAAAGTACCTACTATCCAAGAGTGGTGTTATACACATCGTTATAACAATCGCCATCACAAATATTTACAATACATTTCCCTCCAAGGTTACTGCCATAATTTTAATAACCAGATACTACTGAAATGTGGAAATTTAGATAAATCGCTTCATAACCAATACGCGAACGCATAAGTTCTGCTTAATGCAAACCTTAACTCGATTTAGAGGCTAGTTTGACCAAGTCATTTGCAGTAAATTCAGGCGTGAATCGATCATATGACCGACGTTTTGTCAGAATGGACGTTAACAATTAATAATCATAATAAAATTGTATTAACTTTCTACCTCCTAATTCGGTTTGTTTGGCGTCGCTGCCTTTCCGCCGTATTTCAATTTCCAGTACACTGGCTGTTCCCAGATTTCAGCCAATTAAATCTCATATACTACTAGCGGATCGTAATTTTCATATACCACCCACAAATTTTGATACACATTCGGCAATGCCATTACAGATAGTCGTTTAAAAATTTTTTTGAAAGTAATAGACCTACCTCCAGTCACTAAGCACTTGGCTCACGATTTGCCTCCAATTATTCATACACTCTTTCGAGGTGCTCGAAGGTGCTTGAAAATCCACTAACACTTGCAACTCCCACTCAAGGCATTCCCGCAAAAGGTTTCCTTACTCCTTCCTGCCGATGTCTACCCGTTTTAGGGCACTACCGCAGGGACCACTAACACTATACTTCCACCAATTTTCTCGAACTAGTGGGGAGTCACCGGAAAACTAGCAGGACTAATGAATTTGGAGAAAAATAGCAATACGTTAGTTCGCTGAAGTCGTTTTCTGGTCAATATTTTAAAAACCTTTGAGTAATTCCTAAGATGATGACGTCCTACGTTCTGCCGAGCGATCAAATACAATTACACCTACTTTGAAAAGAGATTTAGAATTGGCTATATAAGTAATCAGTTACATGTCCTCTACTCAATGACAAGTTAAATTCTTTGAGAAATCTCAATTAAAATAAGCCCAGATGGCTCTACATGTCATCAACCTTTACTTTGTCTTCTAAAATGTATTGTCACAGTATGTTTTCAAAACATATCTTTCAACCGATTCAAAACCGTTTATCTTATGCAAGTTTTGTATATGATAACATTGAAATATATGTAAATACTAATATATATGATATCGACGAAAGTACTTCTTTAATGTTTCCTAGCATATTGGATGCAAAGTAGAGGATGTTATGTGGGCCACAGATGATAGTCATAGAAATTGCTCCTTAGGTTGGTAGAGTAAGTCAACTTAAATGTATAATCCGTAGAACATATTTGGTGACAACTAGTCCACTGCCACAAATCCTCGAGGTGGCTTGCAGGATATTCAGTAGATGAAGATGTATATAATCGCAATCGATATACTATCCTCAGATTGGTTTGACGCAGCCCTCCCTTCCATTCTCCTATCTGCCAACCTCTTCATATTAACATCATTCTTCCCTTTTACAGCATTGACACTCGTTCCATGTATCTCAAACCAGACGTGCCTTTTCCATTCTTTCCGTTCACTCTTCCCTTGACGATTGTCTTCATCAGGCCATCGCGTCTTAAGATATAGCAGATTAAGTTGTGCCGTTTATTTTTATAGTTTTCAGTAGACATTCTTTTTCTCGCACTCTTATTAAGACTTCTTCGTTTGTCACTCATTCGAACCATTTTATCTTCAACTTTCTCCGGTAGCGAAACATTTCAAATGCTTCCAGCCTTGACTTTTCTGCTGCTGTTATCGATAATGCTTCTCTGGCATATAATAGAATGCTCCAGATGAATGTTGCCTCACTTCCATGCTCATATTTGCAGCTGTAAGCACATTCTTAGCTTGATAAAATGTCTTTTCCCCCTGGGTTATTCTACAGACTATTTTTCTTTTATTCTATCCATCGCTGGTGACTCAGCTTCCGATTTAACAGTACTCTTCCACCTCTTCAAGTTTCTGTATTCCTAGTATAATATTGGTCCTAGCTTCTATTTTCTTCCACATACCAATATCTTAGTTTCTGTATTAATCTTTAGGTGATATTGGCCAATGTCCTTACCATATTTCCTAGTGCCTTTTTTTAAAACCCCTGCTTCTGCCATGAATGGTATGTCGTCGGCGATTTTCGGCTTGGTGATTTTCTCCCCGTGGATATATACTCCCGAAGATAATTCTTTGACTCCTTGGATAGCTTTAGACGTATATAAATTTTAAAATAATTTATTCACTCAATCTTTCACCAAAACTACCTTCTCAATTACTAAATAGTGTCGTAAAATGTGATTGTCGACTCATAAAAACTTAATTAATTCTTGCTGGGCTTATAGGTCTCATGCCTATTTTATATATAATATGTTAGTTTAATTTTGTCTTTCTCGCGCAGGTACTTTTTTCAGATATGTACCAGTTATAATCATTATTTTTCAATTGGTTTATAAATAACCATTTTCAATTTGTTGCTGATATTTTTCAGCGCGGTCAGGTCAGGACCTCCCAAACCAACTCAACCTCCGTGCAACTGTTCATCCATGCATAAATTTCTGTCCGTGCTACAAAGTTTCAGTGCCACTATTCATACTTTTTATCGTGGTAATGAGGTATTGAACGTTAAAAATTGTATTGTAGGAATTCACGCGTGTGATGAGGCGCATTGGCTGTGAAAAATGAACACTGCTTTTACATCGACTATACCGCCCTAACCGCTCGTAAACACTAATAATTTCTTTTTGTACCTAATTCATCAACATAAAAACTTTCTAACCCAATGATTTTCTAATTTTTAAATCCAATTCCATGAGGATTAATGATGGTTAAAATAAAGTATAGTTGGAATGCGAGTAGGTGTAGGCCCATTGCCTGTGGGAATTAAACACTGTATTTAACCAACCGTATCTATCCAACCCCTTAGAAACACAGAACAATTATTTCTGTACATAAAAGAACAACATGAAGACTTTCTAAACCAATTGTTTTTTAATTTTTAAACACTTTCCAACATGGACTTTTTTAGCTCCGAAAAAACAATTTTTTTCCAGATTTCTCAACACCAAGTGTTCTTTTCTCAGTGAGAAGTGCTCGCATTCCATGTTTATTAATATATTCATACACTACATACGTATGAGTGCTATGGTGACAAGAACTGGCCAGTTTTCTAAATTATTTTTTGAGTATTTGTAGGCTAAGCTTGCGAAAAAAATAAATTTTGGAAAATGCATTTGCAGCGACAAAATGACATTTATTCTTTCCAAAAGTACCTACATTTTAAACTCCTGTGATAACATGTAGACTTCATATGCTTTCTATTGACACCTTTTACATGTGTATGTCCCGTAAAACCAGTCTGATGCAGCCTGTGGAAAATAGTGTAAAAAGACGATTTTCAGGCGTTAACGCAATGCATGCCTGCCTATTTTAGTTCTGGGGCGAAAATTTTTCCTGCTAAAACAGCGAAGGGCTTTTGGCTCAGGAAGCTTGACAGTATCTATGAACTAATTTTTGTTGATCTTTGAGATGGTGAAGCGCGGACCATTTCTTGTTTTAAAATGTAAGGACTCCTACATTTTCATAATGATAGAATAATGGTTTGCAACAAGAGGTGGATTCATTTCGTAAGATATTACTGAAACCATGTACTTGACTCCAATCATTCACGAGTGGAAAATATGTTTGTAACGTTTATTATTATTATGTGGCCATACTGCCTACTCTCCGATTAAGCGTATCATGCAAGCTGAGCCTCCCTGGAATACATAAATATATAATCCACCCTTGACCTAATTCGCTGTCGTCGGGAGTAGTTCTGGTAAATGGAAAACCAGTTACCGGAAACGTATAATCTCCCGCGAAGTGTTAACTTCCGATAAATGTCTCTGACGAGGTGACAAACATGATTTTCTAAATAGTGCAGAAATTATTTAAGTAACCATTTGTTTAAAACAATGTAATTTCATGCAGTTCATAGAACTTGGGTACATTTAAAAAAAACATCCTAATTAAGAGTAAAAAAGCATTAGAATCCCAACTCGTCATTCTGTGCCCTTTAAAGGTCCACATAATAGCCCAGTGAATATGATTCTTTTCGGCAAAAAATTAGGTACAGGATTCGACCATCGGGGGAATTTCAGCCCTGGGATGAAGAATTTCTACATGTCCAAACTTTATTTTCTCACTTTTTTAAACAATGAAAAACCACCAAATCATGCAATTTTTTACATGCTTATTTTTACTATTCCCTTGTAAAACCTAGGGTGTGGTTTTGATCTGAAAAAGCTTATAATTTATTTATGGGAAATTGACTTACCTACGAAAAGAGCCAAACCCGGCTAGAATGCCTCCTTTATTTAATAAGTTAGCAACGACTAAGGATGAACTTTGGCATTTTTGAAAATTCTTAATTTGATGTAGAAAAACGTATTGAAATATATCTAATTTTATCATGGGGTTCAGGGTATTATCATGGCTAAAATACCCTCCAAATAAACCCACCGATTTGAAGTCAACGATTCACTTTCTGTCGCGCACCAACGTTATAGCTGCTTCCCCCACCACCGACCCACTACAGCGATGGAGCAAGAACTTACACTGTGTGCTGGCAAAATACTGCTTTTTCACAACTTTTTGCATCCTAATATCGATTTATTATGTTGTCAGGAAAATTTGAACTAATTCTTAACAAAATGTTGCCTGTTTAATTCCTTAATATTAACAATTAATCGTACACTGATATAAAAAATAGCTCTTCTCGATTCTTGTTGCACTTAGGACAATGTTTTTATTGAAAACCACCTCTCGAAGCCAGCTTTCAGAATACCTATATTTACAGACTACAGATACAATATAAAATGAAAAGTATTCCATTTGTTTATTAGATAAAAGGAGTACCAATATTGTATTATTATTTATACGTATAAATTTTTATAAAAGTGGATGCTAAAGAATCAAAATTAAGTTGAGATTGCTTCTTGTCGATCATTAGAACAATTTGTCCTCATTTTCCACACCCTTACGAATTCAAAAATGCAACTTTTAAAATGCAATGGCCATTGTTCATAAACTATTATCGCTACAGCATTCAGATTTAGAGGGTATATTTTTCATAATAATACTCTGTATTCCATGGTAAAATTAAATCCAGAAACTTATTTTTTTATTTAAAATATACATTTAGCAAATATGCCAAATTTCATTTTTATTTATTAGTATCTTTTTAACAAATAGACGTATCCGAACTGGGTTCAAGTCATTTGAAAGTAATTTAATTTTGTAAGTAAATGAATCGCATAATTAAACAGGAATATTACACAAATTTATTACTTACAGTTATGTAACATTTGTTATAGGCCAAATATGATTCTCGCAGTTTACGACTTGATTTATTTACATTTTAGAATTTATACTTCTTTTTAGGGGAAGGGATGAGACCTTATTGTCAATTTAACCGATGAAGAAAAGTGAGAATTTGAGAACCACAATGCTACTTCGAATTATATAGAGTGCGTTAGTGTAAGTGTTTATATATAGTGTTTCATTGATGGAGTGTATTTTTAATTATAAAGTACAGCGCAATATGCTAATGATATAGAGTATTATTGGAGTACAATATAGTAATAATGTATATATTAATTATAATATTAACTTCCTGGCACAAGATTGTACCTACCCAGTTTCTATTTCTCAATAAGGTTTAAAAATGCAAAAATATGGAAACAGATGCCTCTCCAAGAGTTTTACTGCGAATGAAGTTTGAGATTTTTGAAACAGGAACCGTGGAGATTCCCACTTCGGTAAAAGAGTTGCTTTTCTTACCTTAGAAATATTGTATACATTACGCCAATATGACATTATACCAGTTGTTATGAGTCGTTTTCTTGGTAATGTATTTCAATATTCCTTCTTAGAAACATCTCTATACATTCATTCCATCCCTGACATTTTCTATAAAAGATGTTTTCATCATGGTAATGGCACTGAACATATTACCAGGAGTCGTATACTGGTCCATGACCTTGGGCTTTCTTGAATGAAAATACGCAATATTAGGGTCATAGAATTTCGGTGCCGAAATTCACCCTCTCTCCGAAACTCAGGGTGCTGATCGTCACTTGCTGTTCAGCCAATACTTAAGTAGACCCTGAGTAGGACACGCGTGTCACCGTTTGGATTCGAAACCATGATCGTCAGATTGAGATGCCATTGTACTCTAGCCCCTGGCGCCATCATTATCTTCGTTCTATACTCGGTGACGCATCACTTGCTCCAACGCAGGAACACCGCGACCAGTCTTCAACAATAAACCACGCTGGAAGTGATCCTTCGTTGCTGAATTCTATTCTTTATTATTTTAATCTTGTGGACTCAAGGAGTGTTGACAGGGAAGTGGTTCGTATTTCTAGTGAGCTTAAGAATTATCCTCCTCCTTCCTCTGTACATCACAATTAAAGGCGTAAATATGTCCACGGTCAAACATCCCATCCGACGTGACTGTCACTTCTAGCCACCAAGGGGGTGAGTTGAAGAAATACATTTGTCACCCATACCTGGTAGCGTATTATTACCATACTTGCGTTCGTTTATGACAATGTTTTAATAGGCTAACAATTATTTTTCGAAAGGATAAAAAGGATTTGAAATGAAAGAACAACTTTTCTCTGCTCCGCGTTAAGTTATTATTTTGAGAAATGAATTAAATGTTCCGAATCGTGAGTTATATGCTAGGGTATTAAAAATTGCTCAGGTATTAGAATAAATTACCTTATCGATGGAGGAAAAGAATCCAACTCGTGTGTATTGGGAAAGCGAGTTTAAATAATGTTTTGCTGGTAGTGGCGATAATATAACATTTTTCCTTGTATTGTACATCGCGCAGGCTCTTCAACAATTATAGCAGTGGGAAAGTGGATATCTCTGAGTCGACCGCAGCGCATCCGGTTATTCCACTGCTTCCTCGAGCGGAGGCTATGGATAGAGATCCAGGAAAGAGAGGCTTTCCCATCCCATCCAAAGAGTCAGTCAGTCACATGAGGTCAACTATATCACCATGGTGAGGTGGTCGACCCACGTCTTCCAGAACATTCTCCGAGGTGACCGCAACGCCGATTGGAAGCAGTTCAGAAATAGGCGCAATCTCTCCTCGTCCGAGATATACGTTTCGGCCGTAGGTGCCGGTTGCTTTATAAGGCGCACCACCCAGGGAGCAAGTCACTCACTCCAGAGAGAAGAAGGGACCTGAAGGCTCTTGAGAAATACTCATTCGCAGTCGAGGAGCGGTGCTCTGGTCACGGTCATTCTGAACGGATCTCCGACGAACAGCATACAGGACAACATCATCTTCACCAGGTGAGTTGTTTCAAACGAGAAGTTCGGGCTGGCTGCTGGTGGAAAAGATCACCGGGAACACTTGAGCCGTAGGAGCATCCATTCTTTACTTAAAACATTGTGCCTAGCGTTGCGGGAACATTAACATTTCGAAAAGACAAAATTGTTGCGTACCATCCACATTGAAAATTTATTTCATCATAAATCTTGGTAATCTATCTTCTTTTCGTAACTTTATGTGATCTGAAGATTATAGAATTATAAACAGCATAAATTAATTTTGAAACGATGTCAAAAATTATAATTTTTCAACACATTAACACCGGACGTCCTCATCAGATGTCGGCCAGGTTCACAAGAACTGTGAAAGAGTTTAATGAAATATCTTAATATTGTCCAGCGTCACCAACGAAGGAATGTTGAACCTACTTTGGTAGCACAATTTTATTACACAAAATATTTGTTCTAATATTTATGGCCAACCAAAAAAGGCAATTTTTGTAAATGCATTTTGACAAAATTGTTCATTATTTACAAACAGTATTCGTGTATTTAAAATTTTTGTCTTGATAAATTAAATTGTTGATAGTGTAAACTGTTAAAAAACTCGATATTTTGATAGATATGTGCATTTAATTTTTTTGTAGATGACCTTATTTCTAACCATCCTTGGATGATGACGGACGGCAATAATATGTTTATATTTTTGACATGCTCATGCAGTTGAGATGAGTTACTGCCCATTGCATTCTGTAGCTTAAATCCAAATAAAGAGGAATCCGAAAAGTATGTAACGCGGATTGCAAACACTATTACGTAAGAGCTATTTCCAATGTATCATTGTAATCACTAGGTTTATTACTTTGTTATGTGTCCAAATTTCCCCTCGAAGGAATATCGAAGGACTTGGAAAGCATACAAAATCCCTTTTTGTGTTCTGTGTTACATAGTTTTCTTTTATTTCGCATTCGTAGCCAGCAAGTACATATTATCTCTAAAGTTGTGAATCATTTAGTCTGAGTTCGTCAACCGACTATTCGGCACGAAACAAATTTGCTATTGCATTGGGCGAAGGATAGTTTTTGCATGAGTGAGAGTATGTTACCAGTGCGCGTATGCTGAACCTGGGTTAGCGTCAGTCCTTTTTGGGTAATAAAACCGTCATTCTTACACATAGGGCGATACTCTTCATTAAAATTTGTAGAAATATTTGATTATGCAATTTAGGTAAGAGTTATAACTATTGGTGTGCATCAGATAGTTTCGTTGGAAAGAGATGTTAAATAATAATTCACTTAATAAATGTGCAACGCATAAGGAATGTGTTCATCACAATTTATTCATCGTAAGTAAAACAGGTTTTAGTATAAAATGAACTCATGTCAACCTAGTTCAATCGATCTTTTAGTGTTTAAACACCTGACGCACAGTCGCCCACTAATAATATTATAAATGTTCGTTTAAGTGAATTTATTTGGATGCACACAGGTATCTAATTAAGGTTCTTTATCGTGTCGGGAAAGCATTTCTATAAAAAATCAAATTTTCGGTTGTTGGATGAGGCAATTATTGCCATATTGGATGAGGCGTACAGTAACAGTGAAAACCACGGAGAAATTCAAGTCAATATGAATCCAGAAGATTTGGATGATATTACTGACCGTGAGGAATTCGATGATGAAGTTTTGCAAGAACCTGGTATTTTTGCCGAATGTGAATCTGTTGAATTGTCTACCTCAGAGAGTGACTATAGTGGTGGAGGTCATTCAGCCAACGAAGGTCCCTCCAATTCAATAGTTGATCCGTACTCTACTTGGACCAAGATGGTTGAGGAAACACTCTCAATTCTAGTTTGCTACTATAGGAAGCAACAGGTTTAGGAGATGAGTTTTAAAATGTCATTCTAGATATCTATGACCTATCTCAAGAGGAATACATGTCAAGGAACTCAGTGATGGCATTTTGCAATTTGTTTGTGATCAAAGCATTTTCTATGCACCAAAAAAAAGACTGTCTTCCTTGTAGGTGTAAATTGAATGAAAACATTTTATGTTGGAATTCTGCTCACAGAGTACCATAGGTTACCTCAGGAAAGAATGTATTGGTCCCTTGATTGGGACTTGGGTATTCCTCTTGGGCACCCTCTACTATACCTTCGGTAATCCTGGCTCCTTAACAATCCTTTTTCTTAAGATCATCCTTTAATTTTTGATCTGCTACGCCCGTTAATTTGTCAGCCATTTGGTGTTCGCTTCCCTCAATTGATTTTGCAGCCCTCAGTTCTTCCTGCAGCTTACCAAAGTTCTTCATATCCCATCTCTAATTTGTCTTTTTCCTCTTTCTTGCAACATTCATTTTCTTCTAAATCCTTTTAACCTATTTATCTTTCAGCTGTTCGCATTTGGCTTCTATTTGAACAGGGTATTTGTAATGCGCGGCCTGAGCCGCTGTTGAAAGATCCGTGGTGATCGGCGCGCCATCTTCGATACCTAGATCAAGCTGTATCATTTTGTATACCACTACAATGTTGCATTAACTGCTGCTTTCTTTTATTTTCTGTGGCTTGAGGCATTCTAGATGTTTGGCATCTGATCCCTTCAACAATAGGGTTTTTCTAGAATTGTATGCCGCGGACTGATAATGTTTGTGAGCGTTAGCGCAGAACACCAAAACATCTCTCTCACTGTGCCTCCTGCTCTTTTCCAAAAGACTGAGAGCATTCTCTCAAATGTCAACTATATCGGTTGCAACAATATTTTTGGTATCCTTGATAAAACAAATGTTCAAACAGTCTTTCCCGTTTTTATTACTATACTTTACAATATCCATTTAATAACTGAATGAAAATATTTGACACTTCATCATAAAATAACATGGATCATTGACCGTTCCACTTCAAAAAATTTAGAAAACGGCTCAAACAGTTCCGCAATGTACACTACTAACGCAATTTCAGTGGTAAATGTCAGGCTTCTCAGCGCACTAGCTATTGTTGGGTAATACTGAGATTTTAAGATATTCTCAGAGATATTGCCATTTGGTAACACTAAAAAAATAGTGGGCGAGTGCTGGTCACTGTTCCAATAGTCTCTCGGCTGCTGACCCCAACGTGACCCACCTTAAAGACACATGCTTCATAAACCCACGCTTAGAAACTTTCTTCTCCTCCTGAGATTGTTCATAGAACTCGAATCGGCTCGGATAGTCCAGAAAATTATGGACTAAAATAACGTATGATACCTCAGAGCCAAATTGGCCGAGACTGACTTGAAAGAAAGAGTTAGGAATATGTAGATTACAAAAGCCTATGTTTAAAATACCAGGGCCGTGCCCTTCTTTCAGTCGCTCATTGACTATTCTAAACAAACCTTGTTCACATAAGGCCATAATGTATGTAAAGGTTACGACAAGTATGTACTTTAAATGGGTTAATTTTGTACCATCTTTTGGGAATAAATTCCAATCCCAATTGAAAGAAATGCATCATTGCGAATCTATGGGATGTTCATTGACGCTAACTCAATGATTCTAATATAGTTTATTCTAATGAGACGCCGTAAACTGAATTGTACCTTTCGTGAGGATAAAGGAAGATATTGGAGGCATGCTAAGCAATTTGTGGAACAGGGTAAATATTTTTCTGCACAAGCATACTGGATCACTGATAACGTTACTTACGGATTATGTAGGTTTGCAATGACGCGTAACTATAATACAAATTATGTTTTACGTTGATTCCCCTAGTTTTTGTTAAACTATCTCAAATCTCTTCAATCCACGATGTTTCCAAACAAGTTATATATCAGCCTTTTATGAATCAAGTCGTTGAAAATGCACAAAAGCGTAAAGAAATTTAAAAAAAAATTATAAATAATCCTAATTTTAGCGAATTCAAACCTACTAAATATATGAATAGCGATAGCAATCAGCACGGTGCAGAGAGAAATGGCCAACCACGCCTCAAGAATCAGCGGCAAAAACCTCCTTTAACATCTTCCATTATCCTCGAGTACTGCGCAATTCGGTTCACGGCATACGACGCACTGTATAAGTATCCACGATTTCTGGAACGTCAATGGAAAAGGCCTTAGCAACGCTCGGAAAAGGACCGAAAAAAACATAACTTTCAACGTAAATTACATGATTTAAAGAAATTTTGAGCATAAACTATAAATCGGTTGAAAAAATTAGAAAGTTAATATATTTCCTCATTAAATACAAGAAAAATGAAAGAAATAGATTAACATTTAGTAATGTTACTGAGCGAAAGAAAAAACCCTTGCACTTTCATAAATTGAAAAAGTCCATTTGAACCAATGTAAAATCATTATTGGCACCAGGAATCGAACCCGTTTCTTCTTTCGCTTGGTAAAATTATTGCATATCAATTTTTCTTCCATTTCTCTATGTTTATTGATAAAATATTTGAACTTTCTTATTCTTTCAACCTATTTACACTTTGTTTTCGAGGTTTCTGTAAATTGGTTAATTTACTTTGAAAGTTACAGTTTTTTTCGGTCCTTTTCCGAGCGTTGCTAAGGCCTTTTCCATTGTCGTTCCCGAAACCGTGGTTGCTTATACAGTTCGTCGTATGCCGCGAACTGCATTGTGATTTTCACGAGGATAATTGAAGATGTTAAAGGAATTGTTCGCAGTTATTTCGTGAGGCGTGGTCGGCCATTTCTTCGTGCACATGAATTCGTGCTGACTGCTAGCGCTACTCATGGATTTATTAAGGTTCCATTCCATAAAATGAGAATAGTTTAGATATGTATTTTAACGGGTTAGTGCAATTGCACTGACCTGAGACAAGAAGGTAAAATATGGTACTAATTTCTTCATTTGCAAACTAAGTTATAGTTTTTTTAGTTATTAAGATCAAGTGTAATTTTTTTTAGTTGTCGTTGCATTTTCTTGTTGCACTCATATCTGCGCTTCACTGCTTGGCTACCTTCATTTTTTTTAATTTGTCGCATTTGATGTCACAATCCTTCAATTGATATTCTTACGAGGCATGTCCGGAAAGTAAGTACCTTTTCGTCCTACCGCCACCACAACGCTAGTGTCACAGTTCCTCGCATGTGTACTCGTCTTTATGGTTCATTGTCTTTCAACTGAAGCCATTTCAGCCAGATTGTGTTGTGTTTACATTTGTTAGTGATCGTTTAAAATGTTTAAAACAATATCTGATCCCGCCGACTGTGAAGTGCGTTCTGTAATACGGTTTTTGAACGCAAATAATGTTAATCCAGCTGAAATTCATCGTTAACTTGTAGAGATTTATGGTGAAAGTGTAATGACTGATGGAATGGTGAGAAAGGGTGTTAGAAAATTCAATGTTTAACGAACCAGTGAGTAGATATCAAAATGATCGAACGAGCACGAGGTCATCCGCGAAGCTCTATTCCCTTTCACTTTTGCGCACTCTAGCTGAGCTAGGCCGACGTCACACCTCTGCCCGGGAGAACATACACCCCCATCCACTCATCTGCAGCATTAGGGGACTATGATTAGGTCATACATCCACCCGGGAACATGAGCATGAGAGCACAGCCCGAGGATACCATACCACCCAACTGCAACGTGTTAAAAAAAGGTTAGACCCGGTGAAGGGAATTGTTCAGGTAATACGAGTCATATGATCTATAATAATAAAGACAATTTTTTCAAATTTTATGCCAAAATTATTTGGCCATTTATTTTTTTTAGTTTTAAATTCTCCCCCCAAGCATCTTCATTAAACAATTTTATTTCACTTTTGCTTAACTTAAAATACTTGGGGAGGAATATCCCCCTCTTCACCCCACCGAATAAGATCTCCGCCAGCAGGCCACCAAAGCGACTACCCGACTCCCGGATTTCTTCCACGCAATACTCCTCCCCCTCCACCAGGTCCTCCTTCCTGAGGTACCTAGCCCTCTCCTGGGCGAGGAGTAACTTGCTCCGGATTGACGTCCTAGGAGTCACGATGTCGGCGGCGAACCTACTGGCAACGTCGTAGTTGGTCGTAGTTGCGGTGGCGGCAGATACGGTGGTGGTAGGGGTAACGGAACTCATCCTAGAAAAGAATTAAAAATAGTTGTTTTACATATTTAAATTATCATTTATTGAATAAAGTTACATATCATAAAAAGTATCACTACCTTAATTAGTATCTGAACTGCCAAATCCACTCACACCTCGACTAGTTGGTGAAAAGTGGTCATTGGTCGCAACAAAAATGACGTCTGCAGCAATATGTTCAAATATAATTTGACATATCCGATCCCCCCTGTTTACTATAAAATCCTCGTTGCTATGATTATAAAGGAGTACTTTAATTTCCCCTCTATAATTTCCATCGACTACCCCAGCGCCCACCTCAATTCCAAATTTTAATGATAAACCCGACCGAGACGCTAATCTTCCATAAAACCCCTTTGGGATCTCAAGAGATAATCCAGTTCTCACAAGACAACGCCCCCTTTTAGGAATAACATCATCCTGAATAGCAGCAATATCATATCCAGCCGAACAGTCATAACTAGATTCAGGAATGATTGCAAGCGGATGTAATTTCTTGATAGCAACAAGCATTCTACAGCGTTAGAATGAAAAAGAATAATTTAAGATAAATATGCTACATATGAATACTTTGATGTAAAAAGTACATTTAAAAAAACTTAACCTGTGATGAAGGTGTGCGATGGCGCAGGAGACGAGATGGTACAGGAGACGAGATGGTGTAGGAGACGAGATGGCGCAGGATACGAGACGGTGCAGGATACGATACGGTGCAGGAGACGAGATGGCGTAGGATACGAGCTGGTGCAGGATACGAGCTGGTGCAGGATACGAGACGGTGCAGGATACGATACGGTGCAGGAGACGAGATGGCGCAGGAGATGAGACGGTGCAGGAGACGAGATGTCACAGGATACGAGACGGTGCAGGAGACGATACGGCGCAGGAGACGAGATGGCGCAGGAGACGAGACGGTGCAGGAGACGAGATGGCGCAGGATACGATACGGTGTAGGAGATGAGATGTCACAGGATACGAGACGGTGCAGGAGACGAGATGGCGTAGGAGACGAGACGAACCGATCTGCAGATGCGAGTGAATATCTCCCAGCAAAACGAGCACTTATATACTGAATTAAGTGAAAGAAACCTTTGATTCACCAAGGAAGGTTAGTTTACTTACCAGCATTGTCCTTCAGAATCTGAATCTAGAAAGGTGTCCGAGGAAAAATAAGAACCCACCCGTTTCCGCTTCAAGGCACGGTGATACTCTAGATAATTAGAATAATTCTTGCGCCTTTTATGAGTATTGAAGGCGAACGTATACGATTCCCTTGAGTCAGAGGACGAATCATCTTCTGACGACGAACTTTCATGTCTGGTAAATGTAGATGAACAGTCCGACTTATCAATCAATGCAAACAGAGGCGTCCTAACACAGTTAGAGCACCAATAATCACTCCGCTGAATCACAGATTCCGTCTCGATTACATTTAAAACCGTGTGATGTATATATAGATATACGCTAAAGGGTTTAAACGGTCTAATTGATGATGCACACTTCAAACAAAATGTAGCTGCCGTATACTTTGAACTAAAACTATAGTGCATCAACACCATGTGAAATGGGCTTCCTATATAAGACTGCATATCATAAAGAAAATCAAAAGGTCTATCCAGCAAAATTTGATATGCGTATGGTGTTAGACGCGTATTAAAATTAAACTCAATATTATTAATCTCCAATTCATAATCTAACATGGAATCATCTGACAAAGCCCCCAAACACCGTTTCCATAGGATTTTCCTATTACATTCTATATAATATACTAAATCGGTACACACTGTCTGCGGAAGACTGAGTTTATATGTATCCGTTTTTCTTTCCAAGCATGACGCCACTACTCTCAGACATAGAGTATAAAGGGGTGGTAAACCGATAAAACTAAAATATTTCTGAATATTATGTAGAGCATATGCAGAAGCATTTACTTCAGTAAACTGTGATCGGTTTAAACGTATAAAACGAGTCATAGTAGAGCTTTCAAAGCATATGGGAAAATGAAGTATAGGATTGAGTACATTTGATGTATTTATATGAACAAGGAAATGGATGCCGACTTCATTGTAAGGTTTTTTTTAGTTCAATACAACACACCTCGTTGCGTGCGACCGGTGATGGAGTGAAAGGATGGCTAACAGTCATCCGACTAAGGTTCACCTTCATCATTATAGCAATTGCATTTGAGTTCTCCCCCACACCACGACCTACATACGTATATCTAGGATGACTCATATAGAGGTTACTATAGAGGTCGTGTTCACCTTAGATACTCGCTTCGTCAGCGCATATTTTTTCCCCCACCTTCGACTTCTACTGAAGCGAGAAGTGAAAGGCATTAGACCTAGATCTTTCTGCTAGGCAAGACCGCACACACCTCGGTTAGTTCATAGTCGTCGTTCATGGGAACAAGTTCCAATCGCTACCCGTACGCGAGATACACTGAGTAAACTAATTTATCTATAAAACTCTACGGTGGAGAGAACATTTTCCATTTCCCATCGAGATTTCGAGAGATTCGGAAGAATTCCACAGAAGCTTTCATCATCTCCATCACCATCTACAGACATTCACAGTGAGTAAAAAAAAAACATTTTTTTGTTTCGATTTTAATCTTTTAAAATATATTTGGATAGACTTATTCGCGACATCGATTATCTTTACAGCACCCACTTTTCCGCTACCTTACAAAAAAAAAACATGCATTCAATCGCAGAAATTTTAAATAATTTCAATTCTCGTCAGTTCACCTCACAGGAACTAGAACAGGCAATCATGAACATTCATCGACGTGTTGTTTTTGATAATGATGTTATAAATGATATGGAAACCTTCACACGGATGAAAGAGGCGCTAGACGAGGTAAAGGGTAGAAAATTTTGTAATTATTGCGAAGTGTACTACAACACAGATGAGGCTTTACAACACGAAAATACGAATTTGCACAGACAGAAGGTGACGAACCAACTAGGTCGAGGCTTTATTGAGGTGGAATCTGCTATCCGATCTAGACTTCAAACGTTCTGGATCACTCCAGAGGAGGATAAAGGTGGGGACGTAATTTCTTTCCTCGACGACATTAAAGAACAGGTAGCCGAGAAATTACTAGAACAGGTAATTGTAAAAAAATCGATTAAATTTAATCTTATTTTAATTTGTAAATTTCATAAAGGTGAGAGAGAGGAATTGGATGCATCTTTCAAGACAAACAATAGACGTCTCTTATCTGCGGATAATATGGGGGAAGTATTGAACGAGGCTTTTTCAAAATTGCTCAAGGAGAAGTCGGAATTCCAAGCAAAGGGGTCCGGATGGAGCCTTGCTAATGTAATCGGATTAGAATTGCGAATTAATAAATATACGCCTTTTCGAGGATCGACGTATATAGAGCTACCACCTAAAATCAAAAACATTGAAGCTGTAATTAACGTGCAAAATGAGGATATATACTGCTTCAAGTACGCTGTTTGGGCAAAGAATATTGATAATAATCCTCAAAGGGTTTGCAAGTATAATACGCAAGCGTTTCGTATGGGTTATAATTGGAACTGTATAGAATATCCTGTAGAATTGAAAGATATCCCCAAATTTGAGCGAGCAAACAATATTTCGATAAACGTTTTTGGTCTAACAGACAAAAATGAGATTTACCCGATGAAAGTTGTCGATCTAGAGCTAGAAGATCATAGAGATTTGCTTTTTGTTACAAACGATGAAACTTCACACTTTTGCTGGATCAAAAATTTTAATAGATTGATTCGCTCGCAAATTACACGCACTCATAGAATACATATTTGCAAACGCTGCCTCACGCACTACTACGATGAGACCAAACTCGAAGAACATCAGCAATTATGCAAAGGGGTGGGGAAACCGAGTAAAATTGTAATGCCGGACGAGAGTGATAGCATTTTAAAATTCACTCACGTTAATTATTCCCTCCGAGTAGATTACGTCATATACGTTGACTTTGAATGCCTTCTCGAAAATGTCAGCACTTGTGAACCCTCTTCACATAAGTCCTACACGAACGTGATACAAAAACACACACCATTTAGCTTCTGCTATATGGTAATCACACCTGACGGATGCCAAAGGCCTCAGTTATATCGAGGACCGAACGCAGCGCGTGTGTTTATTGAGCGAATGAAAGAAGAGGCGGATAAAATACGTGCTTTGTATAAAGATACCGTCCCCATGAACCCCCTCACTCCCGATGAGGAGAGCGTATTTCAGGAGACAGTGGATTGTCACATTTGCGGGAAACAACTTAACGAGGATCGCGTGAGAGATCACGATCACTTGACAGGACGATTTAGGGGTGCAGCGCATCAGTTTTGTAACATGCAGTATAGAATGCCGAATTTCTTACCAGTCTTCATCCACAATCTTTCATCATACGATGGTCATTTCATTGTCCGCGAGTTAGATTATGACGAGAGGAGAATATTCGTAATACCAAATTCTGAGGAAAAGTACATTACATTCGCAAAGTCTGTCGATGACAATTTTAACATTCGGTTTATCGATACGTATCGGTTCATGTCTGCTTCTCTGGCGTCCTTGGTCTCAAATCTGAAGACTTTTAAATACACCCAGCAAACATTCAACGAGATGACACATTTGGTTACACGAAAGGGTGTTTATCCATACGACTACACTGATTCACTGGAACGATTAGATGAAACCTCACTTCCGGATAGAGAAAAATTTCATAATCGGCTCACAGGCGACGATATTTCAGAGGAAGATTACGCTCACGCTTCTAACGTTTGGGCATCATTCGAATGCAAAACATTGGGGGATTATAGTGATGTCTATCTTATAAGTGACGTCACACTTTTAGCCGACGTCTTCGAGAATTTCAGAGACGTTTGTTTTGATGCATACAAGCTTGACCCTGCGTGGTATTACACTGCTCCGGGGTTAGCTTTTGACGCTATGCTGAAGCATACAGAAATTGAGTTGGAACTTTTAACAGATTACGACATGCTCCTGATGTTTGAGGCAGGTATTCGCGGGGGAATATCACAATGCTGCAAAAGATATTGCGAGGCAAATAATAAATATTTGGAAAATTATGATCCCGAAGCTGAGTCTAACTTCATTACCTATCTCGACGCGAATAATCTCTATGGTTGGGCGCTCTCCCAGCCACTCCCATATGCAAATTTTCGATGGCTCTCCCCTATGGAAATTTCAAATTTTGAGGTCGCTAAAATTTCAAATGAAAACGAAAAGGGATATATTTTGGAAGTTGATCTCGAGTATCCGCAGTCTCTTCACGATAGTCATTCCGATTTCCCGCTTTGTCCGGAAAACCGAGTCCCACCCGGTGGAAAACATAAAAAGTTAATTACCACGCTCGAGGGTCGGACTAAATACGTTATTCACTATGTCAACCTCAAGCAGGCTCTTTCCCTTGGACTTGTTATGAAAAAGGTACATAGAATCATCGAATTTAGTCAATCCCCTTGGTTAAAGACATATATTGACTTGAACACTAATCGAAGGCAATTAGCCACTAATGACTTCCAAAAAGACTTCTACAAGCTCATGAATAATTCCGTATTTGGCAAGACGATGGAGAATGTGCGAAAAAGAATTAACATACAATTAGTGACTGACGAAAAAAAATTACAAAAGTTAATCAATAAATCGACATTTTTGGACAGAACGATTTTCAACGAGTCTCTGGTGGCCGTTCACATGCGAAAGGCGACTATCAAAATGAACAAACCGATATACATAGGTTTCTGTGTTTTAGACCTCAGCAAGACATTAATGTATGACTTTCACTATCAGACAATGTTGCTAAAATACGGTAAGAACATCTCCCTTTCCTACAGCGATACCGATTCGTTTATTTACCAAATTTACACAAATGACATTAATGAGGACATATTAAGCAACCTGGATGCGTTTGATACATCAAATTACCCAAAGTCTCACCCTTGCTACTCTGAGAAGAACAAAAGAGTCATTGGGAAATTTAAAGACGAATGTAATTCTTTAATTATGACTCATTTCGTAGGTCTGAGAAGCAAACTATATTCCTTCAAGGTCGAGGGTGGAAAGGAAAAAAAGAAAGCCAAGGGTATAACTAAATCTGTCAAAGATAAATGTCTAAAATTCAACGACTACGTCCGTTGCCTGCATGAAAATTCCACAGAATTCAGAAGGATGACAGTCATTCGAAGTAATAAGCATGAATTGTACACGGTACAAATGAACAAAGTCACGCTAAACGCAAGCGATGATAAAAGATACATTTGCGAGGATGGGATTAATACTATGGCTTGGGGTCATTACAAAATTCCGCGAAAGAGAACGCATAGCGAGGCGTTTGGTAATGAAGATTTTTGATACTTATAAACACCCATTAGGCGCTATAATGAGATCAGTACCAATCATGACATTGGTCTGGAAACATCCTTTCACTTGCATCTGCGCAGGCCCTTCGGGATGTGGAAAAACGACGTTCGTGACGAAATTCTTGAAAAATTTACCTTACATGATCGATAGTTCAATACATCAGATTGTGTGGTGCTGCAGTCGCGGAAGTGAACCAAGAATACGTACGAGTACACCAATTCAATTTCGAACCGAAATACCCCCTTTCGAAGAATTCGTAGGCGTGCCAACGTTGTACGTGCTAGATGATCTAATGAGTGAGGGAGCGTACAGTAAAGACGTATGCAAATTGTTCACAAGAGGAAGCCATCATTTTAACATTTCCGTGTTCTTAATCACGCAAAACATATTCTATCAGAGCCCGCAAGCGAGAAATATATCCCTAAATTCCAAGTATATAGTAGCATTTAAAAATCCTAGAGATCGACTACAATTCAGTCACTTGGCTCGGCAGGTCTATCCTGAAAAATCGCAGGAATTGGAAAGGGTATATAAAGAGGTGACGCAAGAACCATTCGGCTATTTGGTCCTAGACCTCGGACAGGACACGGACGAAAGGTTTAGATTCCGTACTAAAATCTTTCCTGAAGATAGGGTCACAGTAATCTACATGCCCGTGCATGATGAAAAGATTGGAGAACAATAATCATTTACTTCATGTGCTAAAATCTGCCAAACCAAAGTTGCGATCAGCTATAGTAAAAGCATCGGATGCGGAGTTGATTAAAGCCATCTCCGAATGTTGTTTGAATACGCTTGAACGTAGACATAAGATAAATAATAGGCTAAAGCGAAAACTATTCAAGCATCGATATACTTTGAGAAACCTGGCTTCGCGTGGTATTAGCATTAAAAAAAAGCGCGCGCTTCTCGTACAGAAAGGAGGCTTTCTGCCAATGCTACTCGGATCCATATTGAGTGGTGTCATTGGTAGCCTCATTGGCGGAAAATGAGTTTGCGTAAAATGCTCGTAGTCGACCCTGAGGCTTTTGAGCGAGGTCAAATGAAGAGGAGATTAAATGCATTAGATGTTGAAATGAAAGCCATCTTGATGAAAAGAGGTGTGAAGGACGTAGACAAATGGTACATGTACAAGCGTGTGCTAGATAAATATCTGAACGCAGTTTCCGAGATTAAATCGCCCATTCATATACCGATAGTGAAATCCTTGGGTCAGAGCCAGTCACATAGAAGGTTACAGGACAGTGAGGAGGAGACCCACGCACTGAGGAAATCGCTTGCCGATGTGAAACGAGCGAATGCTGATTTGGATAAGACATGGGAACGTATAGAGGGAAGACTAGACGCGGTGGGAAATCTATCGAAACAGCTAAAGAGAAGAAAAAGAAAGAGGTCAGAACGAAGCGAGAAAGAAAAGTCACCAAGAGCAATGCCGAGGCGAAGCAGTCGACAAAGGAAACCGAAAAAATTCGGAGACGAGTGGATAACGATATAATCGAGAAGGTGTACAATGATCCAGAACACTCTGCGGGTTTTTCCACTGTCGAGAAATTAAATCGAGCGACTGGAATTTCGAGAAAGACAATACGCGAGTGGCTAGATTCTCAAGACGCATACACACGCCACAGACCGATGAGGAAGAAATTCCCTAGAAATCGTTACATCGTATCATACATTGATGAATGCTGGCAATGTGATCTGAACGATATGCGAAGTTTGAAAAAATTCAACAGAGGACATTGTTATATTTTGACGGTGATTGATTTATTTTCGAGGTATGGGTGGGCGAGAGCTTTACGGAAAAAGAGCCCAGAGGAGGTAGTCGAGGCGTTTAATAATATTTTTCGTGAAAGAAAACCGCTAAAAATTCAAAGCGATAAGGGTGGTGAATTTGTGAATAGTAAATTTAAAAATTTCCTCTCGAAACGTGGTGTAAAGTTTTACACAACAAACAATCCAGACATAAAGGCCAGTCTCGTTGAACGTTTCAATCGAACTCTAAAATCAAAAATGTACAAGTATTTTACGAGATATTCAACGTACAATTACGTGGATATATTATCCAAATTGGTGAATAGTTATAATAATAGCGTACATTCCAGCTTAGGAGTTAAGCCTGTTGAGGTGAATGAGAGAAATGCATTCTCAATCGCTAGTCGCACAAGGAAACCTCTTATTAGCAAAAATGTTAAATTTAAAGGGGGTGATTACGTCAGAATCAGTAAGGAGCGACGCCCATTTGCGAAAGGATATACACCCAATTATACCAACGAAATATTTCAAGTTGAGGGTGTGAATCGGTCGAGGGAGATACCAACGTACAAGTTGAAAGATCTGAACGGTGAGGATATAAAGGGTAGTTTCTATGAGCAAGAGTTAGTGAGGGTTAACCTTTCCCCCGATACGGAATACAAGATTGAAAAAATTTTAAAGCGTAGGGGGCGGGCTGGTGATTTAGAGTATTTTGTAAAGTGGCAAGGATACCCCAAATCATTTAATTCTTGGATCTCCGCTTCTTCGGTGCGTAAAATATGAACGAGTTTTACATTACGTTGCCTAGTGATAGTTCAAAAACATATTTTCCTCACAACACGATCTCACATTTCCGTACGAGATTATCGCACCGTCTCGATTTGGTAAATGGTGAATGGATGGTGGGTTTGGCCGAGATTTCTATTCCTCCAATCGAGGGAGTAAAGGATAACGATAAGCAGAGCGTTTTGAGAGAAATCACAAATTATTCTTCAACCAAGGACAACAGGACTCGGAACGAGCAGGGTTTGGTCCGGGGTGAAATCGGTGGGCCTGAGGATAAAGATATTGTTAGAGTAAAGTTGAAGGATGGTTCGTTTTTCATCGTTCCAAATGGTAGGTACGAGAGCATAGCTTTTGCCTTCGAACCATCATTTTTTGAGATTAGCGGAGAGAAAAGGCTTGAAATAGCGAATGATGTAGTGATATACGCAGATAAAATGACAGTGAATGATAAAAAGAGTGGTATAAATGAGAGATTATCACCAAACTCCGTGCAGATTATTACGGATGATGTTAAGTATACGTTAAAGCCAGGAACATATAATTCGTTCAAGGAATTATTCGATAAATCGATTAAAGATTTCAATGGTGAACAGCAGGCTAAAATAAAACATGATATTCTGATATTATCAAGTATTCTTCTCCGTTTCTATCAGTGGGATTCATCTTCATCAACACTTGCGGAGGATTTCGTAAAGAATTTCAAGAACATTAAATCTGAATACCGTAAATTGCGAAGCGGTAGAACGAAAAGAGAAATCTTGTCTCCTTCCAAAAACGTTTACGTTTACACAGATATAATTAAACCTCAACTGGTAGGTGATTCGCTCAGTCGATGCTTGCGTATATTAAACACTCAAGACTTACACTGGGCATTCAATCCCATTTTCTATCACCCAGTCGAAAAGAATAACATTGAAAGCATTGAAATTCTTTTGACAAACAAACTCGGAGATCCAATTCCATTTCGTAGTGGTGAGCAATCTTCCATCGTCGTATTGCATTTTATAAAAAAGGTGTAATATAAGTTTATTGATCATTGAGCGTCGAGATGGCTCCAGTGGCGGATCGATATTTGGCTTACTACCTAAAGCAGTCAGGTGGGGAGATTGGACCAATATATCGAGCATCGTATCGTGTGCAAAAGGGGCGGGGTATAGGAAATTTTCTTGCTGGCTTGTGGCGTTTTGCCAGACCTCTTTTTTACAGCGGGTTGAAGACGGTTGGTAAGGAGGCGGTTAGTGCCGGGGCGGCAGCCTTGAGCGATCTAGGAACAAAGCCTTTTAAAGAGATATTGAGAGGAAGATTAAACGAGGCGGGGCAGAACTTGAAGCGTAAAGCGGAGGAGAAAATAAAAAACATGAGTGGGGGTGGGGTGAGACTGGTTAAGCGTCCACGATTGAATAAAATAAAAACTAGCGTCAGGAAAAATAAAGGACATTCGCAGAGAAGGCGAAGAGGGAAGAAGGTCGTGCATAGTGATATTTTTTCCAACTAAGTCATGGCTGAGCATATGCTAACCTCCTTGGACTTATTCCAACCCAATCCGCCCATTCAGACTAACATTTTATCAAAGCGACTAGTTTCCTATAAACCTATATCCTCGCTGGATAATAGATCGGTGATTGAATTCGTGATTAAAGATTCCGGTGATGCCTACAAGGATTTGAATAGTATATTCCTCAGGTTGAGAGTGAAAGTGTGTAAGGCGGACTTGACAGATTTTACGTCTAGTGATGCTAATCAACCTGGCGTTGTGAACAATATTCTCCACTCCCTCTTTGAACAGTGTAACGTTTATTTCAATGGGACGTTGGTCACTCCTTCGGAGGATAATTATCATTACAGGAGCTATATTGAGAATGCGTTAAATTATGGCGTCGATGCTAGCAAAACACATTTGAGGAACGTAGGTTGGGAAGTGGATACGGGGGATGATATTAATAATACTACTAAAAGCAATGCAGGTTACATAAAGCGAAAGTCGTGGTTCGAGAACAGTGCCGAAGTTGAGCTATATGGTAAATTACATGTGGACGTGTTCAATCAGTCACAATTGTTGTTAGATCGAGTCGATATAGGAATCAGGTTGATGATATCAAACCCTGCATTTCATCTGATGGGTGAAGTGGTAGGAGTAATGAGAATACTAGATGCGACTCTTTACGTTCGACATTTTGACATCAACCCTTCAATATTAGTAGCACACAGTAACATGCTGGAAAAAAATAATGCTAGATATCACTACAAACGTACGGAAATGAAATCTTTCACGATTCCTTCCGGTGGAAGAACTCTGAGCATTGATAATGCGATTGTTGGTCGAATACCCAACACTATAATATTTGCTATGGTTGATAATGACTCGTACGCTGGTAGGGTTGAGAAAAATCCATTTGCTCTCTCTCACTATTCCCTGGAAACTTTTTCACTCTTTGTAAACGGTGTTCAGATTCCTTCCGAGGGACTGGAATGTAATTTCAGCAGTAAAAAGTATTGGGCGCGGGCATATGATACCATATTTTCAGGTAGTGGAATAAAGCATTATGATAGGGGTAATCAAATCACGTACGACATGTTTGGACATGGATATTTCATGCTAGTGTTCGATCTTACACCTGACGATTCGGGAAACGAAGATTATGTAAGTCTCGGAGATCGTGGTGTGGTGCGAATAGAGGCGAAATTCGAGAAAGAATTGACAAACACAGTAACGTGCTTGGTATTTGCAGAATACGATGCCTCGCTAGAAATTGATAAAAACAGGAACATTATCACAAATTATTAGTCTAGCAATGGATAGTGTACAGATTGATAGGTTATTGAATCCGCTAAAAATATTCCGCGGAGTCTACGCTTCCGATAAATTACCCCACTCTCCTATAAATGGCATATACGTAGTGAACTTAGATCCTTCATACTTACCTGGGTCTCATTGGGTGGCGATATATATTCTCAATGGTATAGCAGAGTATTTTGACTCATATGGATTGGTGCCTTTCGTTCCGGATATTATAAATTTTTTGAAACCTTTCGCTTGCACTCACAATCGGGTTCAGATTCAAAGTTTTCATTCTGACATTTGCGGAGAATACTGTTGTCTTTATGCAGTTAGTAAGTCGTTAGGATACACCCTACACAAATTCCTCACACAATTTCATCATACCATCCCTCACCTCAACGACTGCCGCGCTCTGAAGCTGTTTCACTTAACCTTCAACGAGTTGAGGAGTGAAAGGAGGTGTCATCCTGCGGCTCAGCATTGCTGCTCGAGAATAAATATCATGCTTCGGGGGGGAGAAACGTCATTGATGAGATAGACTCTCCGGAATGCATATCGTCACTTCTGTGTGTTTCTCCAAGGGTGGGGTGATAGAGCTGGCTGCAGTGAATATTGACTCAAATCGTCTGTTTTGGGGGAGTTTTAAGAAGAATGGGAGGCTTATAGCTGGTGGAAAAAAGCTGCGGTTACATGACCCGCTAAACTGTGAGGAGACCACCTTCGATCATGGATTCATCTCTCATGTGGAGCTTCTACCCGCCTTGGAGGCCATCATTGAAGGAGCAACCTCTCTGTATGCATATAGCGAAGCCGAGTGTGAGTTCCTCTCCGACCTAACAGACCGTACCTTCATCTCCTTAAAGAAAGAACTCCGTTGTCCAGCACCTGAAAAATGTTCCTTCCCCACCTTTTCCTGTCTGAACCCATGCCATAAGTTGCGTAACAGCACGTGCGCACTCCGAGATGCTCATTCCCTCGCTCAATGGCTGCAATATAACCGCCTCAAAGCAGAAGTTGAGCCTTGCTCCAACGACTGTTCCCCCACCCCTCCTCCACCTCATTCCTCTTAAGTAAGATAATATCTCGTCGATCGTCAGTCATCATGCTGTCGCCATCGCAGAAAGAGTCCCCGCCCATTAAGAGGAAGAGACCGTCTGGACATCATCCCGTTCCTCGATCATCTTGTGATAGCAATAATTTACTGCTTCAAACAGTGTATTATCTGAATGGTGTAAATTCAAAAAGTGTTTGTGTGGGCTACGATCCCAGCAGAGACTTTGAACCAGTAGTGCAATTTAATCAAGCAAATAAGAAAAGTGTTATTGTTTCACACAGTGAATGGACTAATGTTATAAATTTAGAAAAATCAGTGAGTAATTATCTATATATTGGTTTAAAAGATCAGCTCTCTTCAAAGTGCTTGTCCTACGCAAATTACTTTGGGAAGCGGCATTTGTCCATAAAAAATATTTTATCAAAGAGTTCATTTAATCTTAATGTTGATGAATGGGAAAAGCTGTTAAAACTCTCCACTCTGATAAATCTATTTCTTCGGAGACTTTCGGACAGCCGTGATAAGGTTAGACAATTTCTCGCTACCGGGTTATCTAACGAAATCACTGAATATGATCTGGAAAGATTGGAATTTGAGATGGTGCTCATGTTGAATGATGTGTCTGGTAATCAAAAGGTATAACTTGGTTGTACTTTGATTACATGAGTGTGTGCGTGGTAATCAAAAGGTATAACTTGGTTGTACTTTGATTACATGAGTGTGTGCGTTGCAAAGTGTTTCTGACCTCTGGCACGAGGTAAAATTCTGCAAGTCAGAAACTCTTGTAATCTCTTGAACCTCTGGCGTTAGATGAAAAAAATCTCGCAAGTTTGAGAGATTACGTCATGAGTGCTATATCGAATTCCAAGGATTCACCACAAATGATGGTTACATAGTCAAGGAATTAACTATCATTAATGTGTAAACGAAATGTTGTAATGTGTGGCTTTTCAAATCGCCGGCAAGATTTCTGTACGCGAAAGACTCGTTTCGGTTAAAGAACAATTATCATGGTCTGAATGAATACTCTGGAGATGTAGATTATTCAGAACTGGAGAGTATATTATTTAAATATACGAGGGATTATCAGTTTCAATTCTCAAAAGGTGCTAAAAAGTCGTTCTTGACTAGTCTTCTTCCCAAAGGTATTTGCATGGATACTTTGAAGTTATATTCTCAAAAAAAATGTGCTATAAATACAATTGTTACAAGCTAGTTTATTTCTGTGTTAATAATGAAATATGTTTAAAAAAATGAAATAAATTTTTGTAAAACCTATATGCAATGCGTTTCATTTATTGAATAACCCTTCCTCTTGAGGATATAATAAATGAAAATAATAATTTAGTTTACTTGATGGGTAATTTGAAATTTAGATTTTATCTGCTCAAATAGTGGATATCGTTATTAAGTTAAATTTTCTAATTAGCAGAAGACGTCATTCTATAGACATTGAATTCAGAATCTCTACAGTGAAAAGATTTTTTCTTAAATGATTAAATAGTTCGTATTGATGTTTTAACTGTTTTCTGTGTTAATTTCCAACTAAAAAGTGAATTATCCAGATTGAATGTTATGACTCTGAATTGATATAATCTAATAGTCCACCTGGACACGTTGTATTAATGATTCTGGAGCGGGATGCTTCCAAAAAGCGTTTGTGGGAAAGTTATTTTGTGTTCCCGCCGCCACGACAAGGACAGTTCCGTCCCCGACCGCTTGATGTCGTGGGGCTTCGGGGAGAAAGCGATGTCTCGCGGAGCGAGCTCTTCGGAGAGCGAGCGAACTCGCTAGAGATAGATGATGTGGCTCCCACCTTCGAAGCGGAACGCTGATTCTCGCGTCTTATTAACTCGCGTGAAAGATTTTGAGGTTGGTGGAGATCTGTTTATCGTCTCTTAATCAATATATTTTTGATGGTGGAATCATATTGGTATATTTAATAGTATTATAATCTTAGAATTGGTATACTGCGACGTCATTTACCCCTTTCTTATGTTAGTTCATTAATTTCCCAATTACTTGTCTCTGGGACTTTCCTCACATATTTCCCCCCATCAAGGAGAGTTGAGTCAGGAGGTAAAGTATACGGATCTTAGTTCGAAGCTGTCACATTGGTAATGATAACAATTCCCCCCCTTTTGCTTACATAAAATTCGAATATCATGGTATTCGATATATCTTGGTATTAATCTGCTTTGTGAATAAAGCGAATTTTAGGACTTCAGCATAATACCATTCTGAAGTTCATCTATTAGTTAGATTTAAGATAAAAAATTCCGATAGCTTTTGGGGGCTATCGAAAATATATTCACCTGAGGTCAGCGATCCCGAGATGGAAGTTCTCTTGTTGAAAGCTAAGTGATGATGCCTGGTGGACCATATTTGAGAGCTAATCTTTCAAATGCTGGTATAGAGTAGCTCGCAGTACGGGCTTATATACTGCTAAGAAGGGTTGATGGTGGGAGTTAGGCGCCGTGGAGGGGCATTATGTAAAAGGGTGTTGTCTAGTGAACTAAATTTCTCATTTACGTAACCGTATTCGGACATTTCCCCGGGCAGAGCTGATTTCATGCTCATGGATGTATGACCTATTGCTGCAGATGAGTTCATGGGGGTGTATGTTCTCCCGGGCAGAGGTGTGACGTCGGTCTAGCTCAGCTAGAGTGCGCAAAAGTGAAAGGGAATAGAGCTTCGCGGATGACCTCGTGCTCGTTCGATCATTTTGATATCTACTCCAGTGTTCACGACGAAGCATGGAGTGGGCGGCCTTCTGTTGTCAATGATGGTTTGGTTGAAAAAGTGAATGACAAAATTCTTGAAAACAGACGGTTTACGATAAGAATGCTTTCTGAAGATTCCCACAAATTTCGAAAACTTTTTTGCATGAGATTGTCACAAATTGCTTAAATTATCGCAAACTGTGTTCCCTTTGGGTTCCGAAAATGCTTACGGATGACCACAAACGAAGTGCATTGACATTGACATTTCAATGCACTTGGAAGTGCATTGACATTTCTTACCCGATGCAGTTTTGAGGGAGGTGACTTCTCAAACAGTATTGTGACTATCACTTATTCTTGAATTTGAGCCGTGATTTTGGAGGAAGGCGCTTTGACGGCGATGACGACGCAAAGAACGGTGTTCAGCAATGGCTGTCTTCCCTGGCGACATCTCTCTATGAAGAGGGCATAGGAAAGTTGGTTTCCCGTTATGACTAATGTCTAAACAATGGTGGCAACTATGTAGAAAATAGTGAAAGATATACTCTTTCATGCAAAAATATTTCTTGCCTTGAAAAAAAATGTTTTTAAGAGTTTTTTCCCAAACGGTACTTACTTTCCGGACAAGCCTCGTACATTTAAGAAAAGTAAATGTACAAATTTGAGTGAATTTCGTTGTTTTGATATTATTCTTAATTAACCTCATCAGGGGGTTCACAATATGTTAATGCATTTGGCCAATATTTGTCACATATACATTTGTTATATTGTCAATTCATGATTTATTATATTAATTCTCACACTTTGGTTGTAAAGTAGTTAACATGAAAATTTTTGTTATTTATGTCTAAAGAAATTAATTTAATGACTCTAACTCTCGTAATTGTGAAGAGTTATCACATATTCTTGTTAGGCTGAAGTACCGACATTTGATTTTCAGCACCGACAGCATTAGATCTCTCTCTGCAATCGCAGCTGTCTTCCAGATCAGAAACGAGGCCATCCTGTCGTGACACCGTCAGCAATCGTCGGCAAGAGGACAACAGTGAAGGTGACCTCATCCGGTAACCATGGCGACCAGTGTTGTAAACGATGTTTTCGGCAAGGAAGAGCGTCTTTTCGCCGGCGTGGTCACTGGGACCCTTGAGCAATATCAGGACCTGCTGAACTCCTTGGGAGACGTGGATGTGAGGGGAGTGAAGCAGAGAACCCTCCTTTACGTTGCGGTGGGGTTGGGGAAGGTTGACTGGGTGGAGGGATTGCTGGAAAAGGGTGCGAACCCTGGACTGAGGGACGTCGAAGGGGTTAGCGTGGTTGAGCTGGCCAAGGGTATGGGGGAGAAGTACCGTGAGAACGAAGACCGCCTGTTGATTAGCAAATTGGTTCGTCTGGTGATGAAAGGAAGGGACAGTGTGGCACAAGGAGGCTGTAATACTACATCTACAAGTCAGGATGCAGGAATGGAGGCCACGGGACAGGGCATGATATCTGATCTGTCACGGAAGATGGAATCAATGTGCGAGTCGATGAATGACGTCCAGAGTAGAATGGTTTCACTAAGAGAAGAAATTTCGTCCATTCGCAATTCAATTAATGAAGAAATTACGACCAATCGAGATTTAATTAATGACGTCAAAACAGAAATGACGACTATTAATACACATGCGATGCAAGAAATATCGACCATTCGCAATTCTATTGATGACGTCCAAACAGGAATGGCAACAGTTAGTACCCAAAGGGAAGAAATTGAAGCCATCCGCATTTCCGTTGATGACGTCAAAACTGGAATTACGACTATTAATACCCAGTTGCAAGAAATGTCGACCATTCGCAATTCTATTGATGAAGTCAAAGCTGAATTGGCGGCCCGTGATGTGCTTTTGTCGGCACTCGAGTCCTCCGTGACGTCACTGGCGAATAGGGAGAGGCCTGTAGGAATGACACGTGAAACTTCGACTGTCCCTGAGGAAGTATTGCCGTCGACTCCTCGAACGGAAGAAGACATAAGGAGAGAATGCGTGGAGGCGATGATGCGAAAGACTAACATCTTGAGGAGTGATGAAGGGAAAGTGACAAAGGCGAGGGGATTGTACGAGAGACTGTATTCTGAATGCGATGAGACGGCTTGCCTAATCAAATTCCTCAAAAGCCATGACGACGTGTCTATTGAGATCGATTTCGACTCGGAATATATCGGAAGAATGAAATCGAGATTCACAGACCACGACGGAGTGGAGAGGGATGGCAGTGTTTATTACTATTTCGCCGACTTCGAAGAGAAGAAGGTTTACCTGGGAGGAGGATGGGAAGATGAGAATTGGACCATTGGTTCGTTAGCAGGTGCACTGGCGCAGATGTCAGTGTGTCTGGCTTTCAACAACGGAGGGAGGCCGTACACCAAGGGAGATGACGTCACGGAGCGACAGATGAAGAACGCGTTAAAGGAGGCGGAGGAGAGGAGGAATAGAGGGGGAGTAGATGGGTTTATTGATAATGCATTACGAAAGGAGACTCAGCGCGGGAAGGAAGTCCATTTAACATCAGCTGTTCCTTCCATTATCGCCTGTTATGGATATGGAACGTCTCTATTGCAGACACAAGTTCCTCTTCTGTTCGAGTTGTTCCGTGACAGCGTGATGCCGGCTCTCCTCTCCATGGCACAGGTATGTGTTTCCATGACAATGCCACTCCAATATGCATCCGTCGCCTATTAATTTAAACATCGCTTAGATTGTTTAATTTAAATTATGGTTTAATTATCATATTTTCACTTTGTGGCAAGTAGAGTAAAATAGTAGCTTCTGGAACAGTTTATCTATTAGTACGCTTCATTATGGGAGCCAACACAAAGGGAGTGTGGCAGGGGGTCAATATCACGAAACATGCGCAAATTACATGTCACTAATTGCTTTAATGCTATTACTAAAAGAACATTGTTAGATCGCGTTCGTACCCCCGGATTTTCAATAATTAATGTGTTGCCTACCGTAATTTAAACTGGGTCCGATTTTGATAAACCTAATTGACTTACCCGATAATACTTTCATTTTGTATATATTGTTGGTGAATGATTATTGCCGTGGAATATGAGGACATGTTAACTGGAGTGCAGTCAATTTGAAACCCTTAGCAGCCTTAGCTGCAGCAACAATACCCTTACAATAGAAGCAGTAGAAATTGCTTTGAGCAGTTAAGTTTAGAAGTGAATTTTTAAGTGTGTGGGCATGGGTTTTTCTCTCGGAGATTTATATAAACGTATGTTGTAATATTGTGCTCTCATGATATGTCACAGTGGTGTATGTCCAATTGTTGTTCATGCCTGCTGTGTTATTTCCTGTTATATACCTTTTCGTTTGCTGCCACGTTTTATGTGAAACGTTTCTTTAACAATACAATTATCAACCCTCATGCACAGTCATTTGTTTAATGTGTCCTCAATGTATACAAATAAGATTTATTGTCAGTTCCTTGTAGAAATAATATTCATTTTCATTCGTGAATTGCAGGTGTGACCTCTATCATCCTCACTGTGGCAGCGTATGATGACGTCGGCAGGTTTTGAATGCAGGGGACACTTTTGAATGCAGGGGACTTTGTAATAATAGGATGAAATGTACCTTTCTCATTAACTGATTCCATGTCCTGGGTTAATTATTATATTACTGATACTGATATCTCTAGCACTTATTAAATCTTTCGTGATTGTGAAGAAGTCTTTCATATGTAAATATGGTGTAGGTTTTGTGCATTTTTTCTTTATTAGTTTTTTGGTAGTCAGGATTACGATATTCCAATTTTGCTAAGACTTTTAAATACTTAATGTGTGTTATTTCAGGTTTACAATTATATCTCGTTCAATTTTATAGTGTATGGAGGTACCTTCATTATAAAACCTATTATTTTGCTATATGTATAAATGATTGAAAAAGCCAATCTCGTGTAGTGTGTAGTTCTGTAAATTGGTGAATAATAAAACGGCTTCCCTTGGATTCAGATTGCAATGAACTGTCATTTCCCCCAGTCCAAATTCTTCCTGCAGTGTGGATGTTATCTGACCCACCATTTATCTATTCCTGCATATTTATGTATGCCCACTGAGAATGATTCATTTCCAATGCAGGACACTCTTGGCCATATCCTGAAATATTGGCACATGTTTTCTTTTTCTTATATATATATATATATATATATCTATTAATATATATATATATATCTCTATATGTTGAAATAGATAAGTTGTCTGAAGTTGTTTGGTCGTTAAGAGAAACACCAATTTCCGCCAACGTTTCCCCTCTTTATTGCGGCTTCATCAAGGCTATTTGATGCATGATGTAAGTTTTTACATTTTCATTAATTGTTTACAGACTTAGATCAAAATTTAAAGAGAGGAAAAAAAATTATTACAGAGAAATCTTGTACATAATTTTGGTGACAATATTTTTATGAACAACAACAACAATGTTACGCTTCTTGGTTACATAAATTCATCACAAATTTTATTATATAAAAATCGAAAACAACTAAAACTTTAAAATTACATAAATAATATTTATTTGTGTATGTATATATATATATATATATATTTTAATAACAAAATTGAATATTGAATGAATATTAATTAACAACTTGATGGTATTGTTGAGTTAGATATATTTATAAAGCTAACCATATACCATGGTATATTTTAAAATATGTTTAAATATATATATATATTTAAGTTCACAGGAAATTCGCCGTGCGAGACACAAATAGCAAAAAAGCTGGTCACAGGTGTGACAAAAGTATAAAGGAACATAAAAAGGACACTCACAAAAATATTTTTCCGATATTTCGGTGGCCACTACCACCTTTCTCAAAGGAGAGGAGAGAACTCATCTCCTCTCCTTTGAGAAAGGTGGTAGTGGCCACCGAAATATCGGAAAAATATTTTTGTGAGTGTCCTTTTTATGTTCCTTTATACTTTTTTCACACCTGTGACCAGCTTTTTTGCCATATATATATTTATGTATTTATGTTCGCTTATGCCTGGAGTAATGTGCGAAGCAAGGTACATGCCACAATGTAACAACACGTTGACTAAAGTTTGGATTCTTTTTTAAGTGCCTTTCTCTTACACCCTTTCTGTGATACCAAGGATGAGCCGATGCCAAAAATCCAATGCCTTATTTCTCAATATGAAAACTTAAACGCTACAATTATTTTTTCCGACTCGTTCCTTTAATACCGCAATTTAATATCAACTCATTGATTATCGCATTGACAGATAAGTTATTTTAATTTGTAAGCTTATTTACTATTATAAGATTGTTTTTTTATGCTCTGAAAAAGTATATTAGCAATTCTTAAGTCTATTCATAAAAAAGTGAAACCTCCATTTCGGGTTTCGATAGGCCATCCATGCCTAATTGCAAGTAAAATAAAATTGCAATCTTTGCACGGGTTATCAAAAATATTTTGTTAATAGATGGGGGCCTAAACAGCGTAAAATAAAATAAAATCTGATGATGAATATGGTATTCTAAAATTTCTTTTCATTCTCTATTACATGCATGCCAGTAAAAGAATCAAAAATCGTCTAATGCAGCCGATACTCGATACATTGAATGCCACCCATAATCGAGTGGTATCCAATCCCTATTTGATACTAAATCGAGTTCACGTGTCAGTCTCCTGGTCTCTTTACCTAAGCCTAGAATGTACATCCAGAATATCTCTCCCAGAATTAGTCCACCTAGCCGTACTAAGTGAAGCCGGGCTTCCCTGTATTTGTGGTTAATAGTCTTAAATGTTTATTTTTTACTCAAATTACACCCCTGTCATTAAACCAGGGCTGTTTTTTCTTCAGTGAGCATTTATGAAATTGAGTATGGAGATTGATTGTTCTCATAAAAATATACGAGAGATCATATTCCCTGGTGTGTTGCATTCCCAAATATGCAGCAACAGAATCCCTGCAAGCCACTGCAGAAGTGTGTGTGCCACGGGGAGAACTGTCGTCAGTTATTTATTAGCTATCAGAGAATATAACTTCTGCCAAGAATCATGTTGAAATTATTTTTCCGTTTACACTCTACTTCTCTGAAACCTGGAGTAACAATGTTGCCACCCCGAATTTTTTAGTCCCGTCGATGGCGGAAAATCCGCTAAGGTTCCTTAAAGTTTTTCATTCTAGTAAAATCTTTTGTTAAATACTCCGGCCGTCGGATGAGATACGAACGTGGAATTCTAGGATCCTTTCGTTGGAAGCAGACAAACACTTAGGCCCAGTTATCACCTCTATGACTGGAAAATTTCGTGACAAAAATGGCAGATCGTCGGTTGAAATTTAGACTTAAGGTCTTAACTAAATTCAAAGACAATACTTTTATTAATAACATTAAAAATTGACTATGTTAGAGTGGATTATGATCTTAAAATTAGAAAAATTTATTCCGGAATTGATGGATTGAAAATGTCCTTCTTTCCTCGTACCATTAGGATACATGATTAGCTGTAAATATATCAATAGCCTAATTACGAGTGTATGAATATCGATAGCATAGGTAGTTGCATGTTGCTCTAAGGAGTTTTAGCTAGGTACCGCAACTAACAGCATCGTGTTGCATGGCTGCTTTGCTATTTCTATCTCTTTTAAATTTGGAAGATCAGTTGAGTATATCATTATCACTTTTTTTAATTCATGATATGTAGTTCACATTTGGTGTGATTTCACCACCTGCCACACACATTTATGGTGGCCTGCAGGGTATTATGTAGATGTATTTTAAGGTGAAAATATTCACGATGGAATATAGTATGCTTGTTCCAGTTCTGTCATATTAAAATTTTGCATGAAAATAGCAGGTGTTTATTATTCATGGGTAATCAGTCATTGCCTACGTTTTCGTTCTTAACTTTGATCTCAGACACTGGGAAACCTGATGACAGACAAAGCCTGTAGGGATCCCAGAGGGTTATAGAACATTAGAACCGTCCTGAATGCAAAAAATATAGATTTTCTCCTTCAGAAGACTATTATCATTAGGCCATCCTGAGTAAGCGAATAAATTACTGCCATAAAAAAGATTGCTCCTGTGAGAAAAGTAGAATCCTCTGATAGGCATTTTCATGCAGTGACCATAGAAACGATGCAACGCAGTTTAAAATCTTTTATGTTTTGGTTGAATGAGCAGTTCTTTTGCCGTTAATCCTATTTTTAACATAGAATGCCTGCCTTTGTAATAATAAATAATGGATGTAAAACGTAGTGAAGCATTGACATAGTTCAATATTATATAGCCGATAGTTTCTTTAGTGATTTGAATTTTATTATCCATAAGATGCCTCTCGGGTATGCATTCACATTGTTTCTTTGTTGTGTACCTCGCTGGATGTTGATGACGATGCCAGGCTAAGTGTTAACGGCACCATAATTGCTGTTATGCAGATAGCGGATGTCTTCCTCTCATCTCTGTGGCAATAGAGGCAGTTACAGGAGGCAATGGATTATTATTTATACCGCCTCCTTTTATAAAATGCATATATGGGCTACAGCATGAATATAACGATTGAGTCATACCAAAATTCTACGAAGCAGCATCAGTTGGTATTCTTAAGACGATGTAAGGTAGGTATTATAACATTTCTTTCTACTTGGTGGTGAATTTTATTGCTACACCTGGTTCGAATGTGAACTGTATATTTGGTTATAACATAGCATAACAGTTTGAACTACATATTGACGGAATGTTTGCGTGAACTCATTGCACTTTCTTATGTTTCTTCGGCATGTCCCAAAGATGAATTCCCCTTCTCTATCTTGTGGCGCCAATTTGTACCTCAAGAGAAACAACTTCTTCCATGTGAGCACCATTCCGTTTTACACATTCACCTACGAAATCCCCCGAAGGCCACCCCGAAGGTGTGTGGCACGAGATAAATATCACCAAACATGCACTATTGACATGCAACTAGGCCACTACATGGAAACATTCTACGGAATAGCGTCACATGCAGCTATTTGTTCAGTATCTACATACTAATAAAGGTATCGGTTGTTAATACATAAATCATGCACTACAGACCACTCTTAACAATCTTTCACCAACTATCCCATTGCTGTGTTCCCTATTGTGTTCTCTTTTATGTTACGGGGGAATAATTAAATTTTTAATCCATAGGTACGAAAATCTAACTCACTGTTCTTATTTATCCGGTCGAATCTAGCATAATACGCAGGGTTTTTTAAAAAATATATCTCACATCTTTACAAAAGTTATTGGTTTAAAATTGGGTACACAAGATGTTATGCTATACCAGTAGCCAGAGAAGGATATTTTATGTAAGAACCAGAAGAAGTAAAGAGGAGTTGGATGGAATACGTAGACCGACTTTAAGGTAAAGACACTGCTCCACTCAAGACACATTCTATGAGGAATGTAAGGGAAAAAATGGTAGGTTGACTGGGCTCCGTACCTACTAAGATGGCAGCCGGCTTCACAAAAGCTGTGATGCCTCCTCAATTACATTTTATATCCTACTATCATATCCGGTGACGATGACCAGGGTGGAAGGGAGGTTGTCAAGGGGACGAGTCCATGGGATGTTCATTGCAAGGAAATTGCTCTCGGGTGTTAAGCTAACGAGGACAGCGTCAGGATCTTCGAAGGGATACGAATGGAGCCGAAGCAACTCCGTGGCAATTAGTAGTAGTTAAGTTTCAAATCAGTGGTTCATGTTTTGTGATACTCACCACCTGCCACATACCCTTACGGTGAATCGCGGGGCATTATTTATGCGTGATTTGCTTGAGTCGTGAGAGGGAAGGGATTTCAGTAGAAAACCTTTCTGATAATGCCCTGTTTCATCTACAATAACGCAACACCCTGTAAGCAGCCATATAGGATTGTGGCAGGGGGTGAAATCACAAAAAACATGCAGTACATATAATGAAAGTACATCGGAAATTTGGTTTTAAACACGAATCACGATCTTTATGAGCGATTGAACATTGGTCCACGGATGATTTTTCTCAGTCTCTCGTGGACGGTATCGGACTTAGAGAAAGTACTGGTGCGCTCGCCGGGAAACAGATTGTCAGCATTATGGAGGAAACACTTATTTATCTCTCCTGTAGTTGAAGGAATATAAGATACGTATATTAATAATGGTCATGCTTATTTTTATCCACAAAATGGTTATTAGGGAAATCTTTTAACGGCGACAATTTGGCGTCAATCTTTTAGTAAAGTTAATAATCACAAACTACTTAATGCCAGCAAGCAGCTGATATATATGACCTCCAAGTCACTTACCCATAATCGGAAAATGTGTCAGGTCGTATATCAAAGGATGATAGGATAGGCAGAAATTCAGCGCAGGTTTTTAGGTAGGCGTAACTGTAGTATGCGAGGTACTGGACGCACCCTGCGACGCCATTTCGCGTGAAGTCGAGTTTACTTTCGCCAGTCTTTTTTTTTCGTGAGACGTCATAGAAAAGGTCATCGTTAGTATGAGAAATTTCTGTGAACGTCGCGACGATTGTTCGAGGCTCCTAGGAGTTACGATAGAGGGTGGACTGTGCAACGCGATGGAGGTGCCCTCTCCTGCTCTACGAGGAGGAGACGGAGAACGAGGAGGAGACGGAGAACGAGGAGGTTCGTATCTGCATACGGCCCCAAGTCAACGTCTTCCATTTATTTCACTTTTGGAGTATTCTGACAAGGAGACATCGCGAGAGTGATGTTCGGGATCCGAATGCCGATGTTATTTTCTGAAACTATAAAGGAAATGTAGAAAAAGTGTCACGGCTTTCTTTCCCATAGGCCCGGGTTCGAGAGATAAAAGCAAGTAAAGATTTGGCGCGGAATTAGTACCTTTGAGTGAGGGACCGTCTTTTACAATCACCGTGGCCGAGTGCGTTGAGGCGCGCGGCCAGTATCTTTTGCCCCGAGCGACCTGGGTTCGAGTCCCGGTGAAGTCAATTTTTTTTTCTTTCTTATAATTTAAGGAATCAATTTTGCAACCCAGCCCCATTCATTTAAGTCAGTTACTTAGGATTCATTCTGATATCTAACTTGATATCAGTAAATTAAATAATCAACATTGCGCAGTATTTCACATCCGAGACAAATGAATTTACAAACCAAATACAGCACCCATAGTGACCAACAGCTGACTCGTTGAGTGGAAGTGAAACAAAATAAAAGTGGTGTGAGAAATGAACAATATCAAGTAAATCTGCTAACAGCATATAAGTACGCTTATTAATTATTGATGGAAGTAAAATTACACATATTTATATTAGTACATGGCAGGCATGACAGCCATGCATTTAATTTAAAATATTTCAAGTGCACCCGGATTATTTCACAATAATTAGTAAATAAGATGTTGATTTAGATTGTGTTCATAAAATAGTTACCATAATATTACCTTAAAACTAGTCATATTTTATCGTTCAGCCTCTTGGGTTGAACTGTTGAACATTGACCCAGTCAAAGAAAATCATCTACATCTACATAATACCCTGCAAGCCACCACAAGGGTGTGTGGCAGGGGGTGATTGCTCACCAAACATGCACTGCATATCATGCATAAAAAAGGAAAAGTATTAATGTAGTAGTCAGAACTACACTATTTAAAAAAGATAGAAATTGCAAAGCAAACATGCAGAAACATTCTGTTAGTAGGGTTATCTTAAAGTACTCATACCAACATGCAGCTACCAATGCTATTCATTGCTACTCTCCGATAGGACATATTTACCGTTATTCGTATCTCTAATTGATCGAGGGAAAAAGGACATTTTGAATCGGTCAGTTCGGCAATCAATTTCTCTAATTTTATAATTATGGTCCAGTCTGCCATAGTAAGTTGGGGTTCGTAAAATATTTTTAACATCATCACTGAAAATATTTCCTTGGAATTTGTTTAAGAGATTAAGTCTAAATTTCAACCTGCGATCTGACAATGATTCCCATTTCAATTCATTTAATAGACTGGTTACGCTAATAGAATTATCGTATCGTCCCTTTACAAATCTTGCCGATCTTGATTTGGGGAATATTTCTGAATCAAGAATGTCATCCGTCAGCCAACTTTCAGTTCCTATAATTACATCTGCTTCAGTAGTATGAATAAATAATCATGGGTTGATTGCAATTATATAAAACAATTAAGTGCAGTAGTGAGAGCCATGTTGTGAGTTACAATTATTTGAAGAGCAGCCAGACTATTTCACAATAAGTATTCAAATGTAACTAGAATTGTGAGAGAGTGATAAAGAAATCCCCAATTATATTACCTTAAAACTAATTACATTTTGTCGTTCACCAACTTGGGTTGAAGAGTTAAACATTGACCCAGTCAATGAAAGTTTTGGGTTAATTGAAATGACTGAAGGTGACATAGAGCACATTCTGAATTATAACTCAATTGATCTCTCCATACAATTGTCAATTAATTTCAACGGAGCAAATGGAAATAGATTTGGATGACTAATAGAAAATTCAATTGGTCCAGGGCCAGGTAGAGCCAAATTCATGTTACATAAATCTAAATAATCGAAATAAATTTAGTGGTCACCGTCAAGGATAATGCAATTTGAAATTTAGAAATGGGGGTGAATATGCCATCCAGCAAACGCTGGGTGCTGATTGCGGCAAGCTACAATAACTGCCGAGCGATGAGTTCGCAACCCCTACGCCAGAAAACATGAATAGATAAGCAATGAAAAAGTACACAGTCAACTGCCAATACTGCTGTTTAAGACAAGGCCTGCATTTATGCATCAAGCGAACAACATTATCCTGTTTTCTTTTTAAAGTTCATGTAGTAAAGTATACCTTCACAAATAAATCTAAATTGTTTTACATGTATTATATGCAAAAATGATTGTGTATCGGTTAAGTTTAATTACTTTAAATTAGGGTTACATATTTCGTTTCCCCAATTAAATTTCGATAAAAAAGGAAATTGAAAAGAAATCTGGCCAAATTAGGTCTCTACGCCATTGCCATAATATTTTCGTGACAATTGGCCAACCTTATTCAACTCAAAGTAAGGCGGGATGGGAGAAATGATTCATTTTGTACCTATTCCACGAAGTTATTGTTAACCCAACCGGTTTCGACGTTTGCATCAACAAGGCCTATGATTCCAAAATGCATCGATTCCAGACTGCAGCGTTCCGACAGTACGGAAAACGCTGGGTTCGCCTCACCGGGGTTGCCATTACTTATGACCCCTGAATGCGGATGAAGACCAGAAGTTTGGCCATCGCAAAAGCCGTTATTTGGTGTTCTCCCGCCGGAGTCAAAAAAGAGTTCCTGATGCTCCAATGATAAACTTCCACCTCGCACACTCCACACATACCATTTTTCCCTCCCCTCAAATTTGTACCTATCGACGATTTCCACGTTAAACCCCAATCCACGTTGACCTTGCCGAAAATACCCCCTTATTATGACAGATAATACCTCCCCTCTCACGCCCTCTGTTCGAGTCGAGACGGCAACGAGTTCACTAATTGGCTACGTCCGCCGGTTTCGAGTTATTTTTTTGGAGCCTTTGTCATACTCGAGAGTCTCCTATGGGCCATGTTCTATTGTTGCAAGTATTAGGGTTTCCCTGAATTGGGAAGAGTATTTCAATTTGTTGGTTTGTACTTGCTGTGTCTATTTTTGGCTGAAATGCATGGTTTGTTATAGTTAGTTTCTCATACTTTTGTTTTTTGTTCTATCGTGACCTCATCTTGCTCACCCGAGATTGAAAAGAATTTTGTCTTCTGGACGAGCGTTTCTCGTGAAGTCATTTTTCATTCGGGAAACGGTGCAACACTCTCGGCACTATTCTGTAGCATTGGCACCATCTTTCTTGCGCATTTAGTTATTTCATACCTGGGGTAAAATCCTAAGCGAGCTACTTGCCAAAAATTAGCATCTCTTTGACTAATAGTTGAAATCCTTTCAAGTGCCTTTGAATTACACCCTTTTTGTTTTGCCAAGGATGAACCGATGCCAAAAATCCGATACTTTATTCTCAATACGAACATTCAAACATAACAATTATTATTTAAGAAAGAATATAGTACAAGAACGCAAAAACTGATGAAAGGCAGCTTTCCTACCAAAGAATAAGTTACCAAGATATAAGTTGCAAATCCAGGAAAGCTAGAAAAATGTTGATGAAGAATCTGTGCGAAGATACAATTACATCACGTGTTGAATTTTCTTGAATTTTGAAGATGTGATTGAGGGAGGAATATTGGGTAAACTGGGTAGAGTGAGGCGAAGAACAGGTAGCTTGGATAGAACAATGGGAGGTATTAGGGGCTGAAGAGGGACATCATGTGAAATGTGGGGTTCATGGGAAGAAGCAAACGTTCATACAGGCTTACCTTCACTGGCATAAGATTTATAATAATAATAACTCTCATCACTGCAATTACATCATGTGTTGAATTTTCTTTCAAAATCTGCATTGATCCTCGCCAAGAAATGAATTGCTGCCTTTCCATACATCGGTTGATGATTCTAAGCACCAACGTAGCAGCATGAGAAATTCAGTAGTCTTCGCATTCCCTTGTTACTCTCATTTTCCTTTTAGATATCATTGCATTTTCTACGAAATCCTCTGACAATATCCCTCGCATATCCTACGGGCAAGCCCATAAAAATCTCCTACGCCCCTTTGCACAATAGTAATTCCACGTGTTCCATCAAATTATGTTGAATATCTTCTGGTCGCATTGCAAAGTTACCCATCTTGTCCATAATACACATTTCCGTTTAAAAATACCTGAAATCATGATAAACATTGAGTAAATGAAGATTATTTTTCCCCAAGCTTTGTGCCAATCAGTCTCCTCCGTCCCACATCCTTATTGTTCAAACTTTATCGACCGTCTTAATCCCCACCTAGGGATTACCAAATGATGAACACAAAGTGGGTGAGGAAGGTGGAGATAACATATTTAAAAGGAAATAGGTACGAATTTTCCGGGGATCAAACCATACATGAGCTGGGTTTTGCATCAGTGCATTTCAAAAAAGATTTTGACAAGGTGTCTCATAGCAAACTAATTTTGAAATTAAAATCTTATGGGCTAGACAATAAAATTATATCATGGATAAGTGATTTTCTACATGATCGGGTTCAAACGGTTGTTTTGGACGGTGTTACCTCACCGAAAATTGAAGTCACTTCGGGTGTCCCACAAGGTAGTGTGATAGGTACTCCTGTTCCTCCTGTACATTAATGATATCAGTAAGGTGGTAAAAAGTAAGCTTCGTCTATTTGCCGATGACGCAGTTGTGTACAGGGAAATTCTAAGCCCAAACGATAAGCAATATTTAAATGATGACCTACAGGCAATCGAAAATTGGTGTGATACATGGCAGTTAGAATTATGGTTGAGAAGGAATTGCCGACGAGTGGAGAAAGGGTGGAACAAGCTCTGCATTAGCCAACTCTCTGAAAAACTCCCAAGAAGCCATGATTTAACGTCCCATGCGACGGTCAGAGATCTTAACTTGAAATATCTTCCACACCGTACTAAAGTACTGGCTGGTTGTTCGAACCTTCGCCTTTGAATAGGAAAACACCTATAGTTTTGAACAATGCATCTACGAGTATTTTTGAGACTTTCAAAGTATTTCTAATAATCTTCTTAACACTTTTATTTATTAAGTGGGTTTGTTTTAATATTTAAAACTGCATATACTACGGTATGAATTACCTATGAGTATTATTTCTAATAAATAGCCAGACGAGTACATGAGAGTGCGAGGATTGTGTGTAAATTGATAGAAATTCTAAATAATTCCACAATATTTTTTCCTTATTTTTTAACCACTTGAGCCGAAAACTTGACACTTACGTTCTCTAAAGACATTCAATTAATCTTCCCTATTTCTATTGAAATCTGCATCTATCAGTAGCGGCATAAATATTTTAGACATTTACAATACAAGTGCATTTTTCAAGCTACTCACAGAAACAAATAAAATTCTAATGTCATCGATTGTTAAGGGTGTTGAATACCTACCCGGAAAACGGCTTCGCAGACTCTTGCGAGATCGAAGATTACGAGCGTAATATGACACATAGAGATGAACTGTTTTACAGTTCGTTAGAACAAAGACAAATAATGTGGGAGAATGGATCACAAGTTTCGAGTATATTTCATTTCAAATGCTATAGGCGCTGAAAAAGGTGAAAATATCTCATTTTCTGCTGTCTTTCTGACGATACACAAATCGTAATTGAAGCATCTCTTCCATTAACCTTAGGGATTCATCCTTTCCCCTGCAAAATGACACCAATCCCAACGGCGTTAGAAGGGTAATAACTTAGCATTGAATCATTTCCTGGACCATGTTTTCACTATTTTGAGCGCGGAAACTATTCGTCTCATTGGCGCTGCATGGAGCTTTAGAGGGACCTCCCCCACTCCCGCTAACGGTCCTCCCCACCTCCTCTCTCTCTCTCTCTCTTCCTTCCCCTCTCGCGCTCCCCTCCAACCCTCCTGGGAAAGCCGGCGCGAGTAGAGATAAGGCTTTTGTTTCACAATGTCGCAGCTGCATTGGTTTGGTTCAGGCCATAGTGGTCCAACTGGCATTGCGCATGTGGTACCGCCTGCAGTAATGCCATCTATAAGTGTAGTAGGTTATTAATGAAACGTTTTCGTATATTATAAATTAATATATTTACTCAGCTCTTCTTAAAATTTAAATTTTAGATATTCAACGTTGCATCTAGATTACTAGAAGCGTAATATCAATTTTACTACTACGACATCGAAACCTTTGACAAACGAAGATCGCAGTCCGCCTGTACGTCCTCTACATTTAAGCTGAAAGTCGGTTGAGAAGTTGTTGTTTTCGTTTGCAATAAGAGTGATTAAGACCGTTAATCCTAAGTTTGGTTGTATAAGAAGTGATATGATTGTGTTGAAATTCGACGTAAAGCCTCTAAATGTGTCATTCTGCGCTGTCAGCAGCTGTTAATCCAGAGATTTAGTATATTTGAATTCCACGAACGGACACTTGGCAAGGCATTAAAGTTTTTCGATGAATTTGTGTCATCATACAGGTTGTGTTACTATATGTTAGTATTGTGTTGGCATTAAATATTTTCAAGCCATTTCTACCGTCGGAATTTGGTCACGCATATGCTTTTTCGTGCTGCTTGGTGGCGTAAATATCAGTGAGTAACCCTCGAGTGCCTTAAGACTGACGACAATGGGAATCTCATTACGAAGTAGCTTCTTGTGTTGTTTTTGGTCCATTTGGTAGTTACTTAGATGAGAATACGCTGTATTGTGCAGCCCTGCTGAATGTGTTGATCTGTCAAGAACTTTGAATTTGGATATACTCTAATGGAAGTGTCTGCAATAGATTTCCTTCCTGTATCTAAACTAATTGTCTGTGTAAATACTAAAAAAACACCCTTGTAGCTCCCTAGATGAACTTAACCATAATGTACGGAGACTGTATGGCCAACCAGCTCGTAAGTGTGGGCACTCACATTTGGGTATTCACTCTTCCTCATTCATTCAGGCTTCTTTCATGATTGTAGTTGATATAGATATTTGTTATGCAGACGTTATAACTATCCATAGATTTATTGGGTTGCATACTTCATTTCATCACAGTTTCCAAGTGTTTTTATGAAAGTATGCTTAAGTTAGGTGAAGGTGTTAGTTTAGTGGTTCTCCACTAACGGGTCGTAATTTGAAGATTTAATGAGAATCTGATTATTTTTAAGTCCTCTCTCCCAGTGTGACTGTTAACGTTGTAGCACATTATTAGTCGTATTACAATTAGTTGTATTACAATAGTTTTTTGACAAATAATATCAGCCAGCCTAACGATCAACACAAAACAATTGCGCTTAGGAAATGAAAAATAAACCTCCAGTAAGAATGCATTCTCATTCCCGGTGATGATTGGCCTCCAGAAAGTGGCATTCTAAATCTCGCATGACGTGCTTGGCAGCTTGTCTCATTATTTCCTTCTTTCTTCCAGGGTTCTTCAATGTAAGAATCCTCTTTTATATTAATAATTACTTTATATTTGTATAAATGTTTAATGTGCCATTATTTATTGTCCTAAAATATGCAACATTCATTATGGCAATGGCAATGATTATGGCAATGGATGTGTAACATTTTATTTATTAATAAAGGTCATCAATTTCCATGCCTGGAACAATTGTTTTTATTATCTGTGACGCCCAAGTCCACTTCTATTGCAGATTGAAGATGAATGCTGACCCTGCGTATTTGAAGTAAGTTCTATATCTCTAAATTTAAACCAGAAAAACGATAAAAGAGTAAAGAATATGGCGAAATATATAATGCGAAGACGCGTTGAATTCAAATTTAGCGGGCCTTCTGTAGTAACGCCACCAGCACCTAAGTGTAGTAGGTAAACAGTACCCCCGGGTACAGAATTATAACGTTGAGTCGGACTTCCATGGTTCAGGCCGAAGCGATGTTTCGAAGAGCGAATTGAGTTTTTATTTTGGTGTCTTTCGACATTGAGAGTGAAAGGAAGAAGAATCTGAAAAGCTACCAAGGAAAGAATACGAAACATATCTTTCATGGAAAAACGGGAATTTCAAGAAAAACTTGCAAGTGATGTACCTACTACAACAGTACCAATCAATTTTCAATTGACCCATTGGTTTCGAAGTTAGCAGGGGTTTGCGTTGTTTACAGCAACTCCATCAATTTTAGTGGTATAAACAATTTGTTTTCTGCAAACTGTTACTAATAGATCTGGCTTCCTTATATCAAAATCGCAAGTTATTGGAACAAAAACTACGGGAATACCAAGCGCTCAAAGTTGGGCAACTTGATTTTACGCGCAAAAAACGGGTACCTTTTTGAGAAAAAATTAAGTACAGGAAATACTATGGAGCCAAAGATTTTTTGAAGTAAATAAACCAACGTAGAAATAAACTCTCTCTCGTATGCTTTTTGTTGCATTGAAATTGATCGCTCCGTTTAGGCGATAGAGCACCTCAAACTCGGGTGTCTTGCTTTTTTTTACATATAGTAAGTATTTTCATCCATATCATCATCTTCATTGCACTAAAATGAGAGAACTCCACAGATTAACAATATCGCCTGAACCGAGACGAACCCGGGTCCCTCGATTACGCGTAGAGTGCTTTACCACTAGAAGCACCAGAGCGATAATTTTGACCGTTTTTGAATTTCAAATACTGACCGTTTTTTTCACAATTGTTAGAAATTGTTGAAATTTCGTGACTTTTAATGAACTTTAGTCTAACGTTCACATGCCAAAAATGATTAGTTTTGGTCTGTTACTTATTGAAATATTAATGTATCATACCTAAAAGCGCCAGAGCGGTCGTTTTGACGGTATTATAAATTTTCATCTTATAGTTTTTTTTCCTTTCAAATAAGATTTTTCTGGCATGACAGGTTGTAGTCACGTGATCAAATTGAATTTACATGCTTCCTTGCATGATTCCTGAGAATTTTCTTTTTTAATTATTATTCTGCAATCGCATCAAAGGAGTTTTTCATAGATTTTCTCACAGTTGTCTCAAGATATACATAAAAACAGGATAGGATACAGGTACACAGTTCTGCTTTATCCCAAGACATGGGAAAGGCGCTCTTTTACACCACCCTTATCGCCCCTTTTTTATCCTTACACGGTCAGTCAAGATCTGACCGCGCTTTGGGTAGGAGCGTACCCCGATGCTTCTAAGCATGTCCCAGGGACGCGGTCTTACTTCGTAACTACTTAAAAATATTTTGGAAGAAAATCCGAAACCATCATCAAAAGCCAATCGCAGGGTATATAAAGGTTATGTATCTAACGCATGATGCATATTTATCGATGAACGTACGCTCTGGAATATCAAAATATGCACTGAAGTGGAAGCAGATGGGTGAGAGATATTGGACCACAACTGCTGAAGAAATTGAAGCTATTATTGAACTAAGGCTTGCACGAGGAGCATATGATTGTGGTTCACTAGATTATGATATGCTATGATCTAGTGATTAGCCAGCGTTTTTCCCTCAGACGATGCCACGAAACATGTCTGCAGCTCATGCAGTACCTAAGTTTCGATGTTCTCGGGACAAGATCTCAGCGTCTCAATGCAGATAAATTTGAATTGGTGTTCGAAATATGAAGCAATTTTGTGGGAAACTGTATAGCCTGCCATAGTCCTAGTGAATACCTATCCTTGAACGAGCAACTTTTTCCAACTAAAGGTAGGTGTAGATTCACTTAGTGCACACATGCATATCACATGCATAAAAATAAACCAGACAAATTTGGAATCAAGTTCTGGGTTAGCAGATGTTAATTCCATCAGGTTAGCAGATGTAAATTCCGAATATGCAATGGGTTTCTATATCTGAAGAAATATAATCCTCCCAACGAAAGTCTCATTGACAATGTTGTTTTACGCTTATTACGTTCGGACATAGTACCTTAATTCAGGACAAGACGTCACGGCAGATAGTGATTTCATGTAAATGAATTTGACGAAAAACTAAACGAAATTAGCATTGATATTGTTGGCACAATGAAAAGAATCAGGCGTGGAGTCTCCGAAGAAGTTCAAACGTCTAAGTCGTCAAGTTGTACGATACCACAGTCATAAAACATGACGACATTACATTGACAGTATACCAAGATGAAAAAAACATATTGGTGCTGAGAACCATACATCCCAGCATTGAAATACTACATGTACAGAAAAAGATAATGAGATTCAGTCACTTTCTACGACACCACAAAATATGGAGTAGATATACCGGACCAAATGACAAGGAATAACACTAGGTGCGCTGGATCTCGCCGATGGCCTGTCAAATTTTATACAGTATCCTAGGGGGCTGTGTTTGAAACCGTCGGGATTATCTCTAATAGGTAACCAAGGAGTCACGTGGTATACACACGAATGCTTTGCAAATTTGGTGTGTTAAAACCGCTGATTGCAACCTCATTCTTTGTTTACACTTGTGTTATATCTCAACTGGGGGCTCTTTAGTTGGAATAGATGAGAAAAACTCAAGTGAAAACATATAATGATGTTGTAAAGAGCGATTCAGACACATTAAATTTTGAAACCATTCGTGTAGGTATCACGTGACTCCTTGGTTACCTATTTGAAATAATTCTGACGGTTTCAAACACAACTCCCCTAGATTTAGCTGCAATTAACGCATGAGTGATATAGGAAGAGATCACCTCACAAAACATCAGCTGCCATAAATTTATTTTGAATTTAACTGAAGAACTGCGTAGCGAGTATATCAAGTCACAGCCGGGACCATCTCATTTCATTTCAGATACAAGAAATTAAAAATACACATCAGTGTCAGGTAAAAAATTGAAACGAAACAAAACTATATAAAATGTTCAACATGCCAAAAATATACGCAAGGAAAATGCACAGAATCTTACAGAAAGAAAATGAAATGAAAATTGAAAACTTATAATATGTGTTCCGTGTCGTGAAAATAAAGTTAAGTGCGGTAGAGCTGGTATTCCATAGCTATATACATGGTTATATGCTGTTACCTACATTAGAAACAATTCCTGATACTAAATACAGTACATATAATTGCTCAACATAATATTTATCCACTAAACTACCACTATCTATATCGTGTATATCGCAATTGATGATAATTCTTTAATTCCAAAGTTTGTGTAAAAGCGAAAATAAATAAATTACTTATAAATCTTATTAATTACTTTTACAATGTAAATATTATTTGATAATATAACGATATCACCTCAAAATTGAATAAATGCATTAATTTATTCATATACACCGCGAAATCAAGAGATAACACCTACCAATTAAAATTACCGCCGCCGGCGCATTTAGATATGGGGAAAACCTGTGGGCTGAAATCGAAAAAAGCTATCAAAAATCATATCTTCCCTATTTCTATAGATAGAACGACGAAATCTTCCCAACTATTTTTTCTTATGCTTCTAGACATAAATATTACGGAGTTTAGCGAAAAAATGGTCCGGGGTCTTTTATTAAACAAATTAGTGAAGACTGAAAAAATCCAAAAATCGACTAGGCGTACCATTGCAGTATAGAGGGTTTATTTTATTTTAATAAATGGTTATTATTGAAAACGTAAGCTGTTTTAAATATATTTAAATTTGTTAAACAAAATATTACATAGAACATAAAATTATTTTTTAATAATAATATTAATGGCCTGCAAAATCACCCTGGACGATGGCCATAGATTTGAACAGATAGCTTCACCTTTATGAAAAATATGAATAATATAAACAAATTAAAAAGTTATTTAGCTGGCTAGTGATTGCTCGAAAATGTTTTAATCTTGTTCGCCTTTCTCTCACATCATCCAGCCGACAAAGTGGTACAAGAGATGTAGCGAATATGCTTTCATCAGTGGCATTCGGCTCCTACCATACGTGCTTGTATTGAGAGTATCCCGAACTGCCATCGAACCCCTATTTGCATATGAGGAAAAGGTTAAAGGTCCTTCATCTCTGATCATCTCTGAATCTTGAAGATGTTATAGTGCGAGAGGCTGTGTGGTTCAGCGGTTCTTGAAGGCTCACTTCACATTTTTTCCCCTGCTGATATGCCCTATGGGTATGAAGCAGTCTTCTGAAATCTAACCCTTTCACAACTAGGGTAAAGCTTGTGTCCACATTTTTGGCAGACTTGCGAAGTATTTCATATTGCAATTTCGTTAAATTGCAATGAACAATCAACGTCAGAGCGTCAACTCATTTTGAGTTGCAGGCATTGTCCTCCATTTTTTTAACATTCGTTTTCCTCGGGTGGGGGTTGTTGCAGTCATTTCAGTTATTATTTTCGCTGCCGCGTCATTCTCTTCGCAGCGCAATGTCATGGATATGGTTGTCGATGGTTCTGTTGCTGACGCTTTCTCTCTTAAATTTGCTATTTTTCTTCTTTTCGTTCTATCACTAGACCTCTCAAAATCTTTTTTCGGCCTTCCTTTGCCTCTTAACTCAGAAGAACATGCAACTAGTTTGCAATGCAATATAAATTTTCCTGGAGTGGAATACAGCCAATGGAAATATGTTAACCAATGATCGGTACCAACCTGAGTTGCGATTTCCAAGTATATATTTATACATGTCCACTGGGAACAGTATATCCTTTTCTAAACAACATCGAAGTTTTTATCTAAACCTGTCGTTAGTCCTATTACATTCATCCCATTTTTTGAAGTATGAATTGAAAAAAATTGTGTGCATGGCATTAGTCAAAATTTCCTTCATGTCCATGTATTTTCCTTGATTAAATCTTACTGTGAAGATATTGCAAGGCTAATTTTCTTTTGGAATACACCGAATTTCCACTTGCATTGAAAATCATGCCATGCATTTCTTTTCGGGTCACTTTCGAGGGGTCCATTTTTTTCTAATTCAGAATTGCAATTATATGAATCACCGGAGAAGCAATCAAAATTAGGATAACATTCCCTACGTAATACACGCAAAGTCACTGAGACAGTTGTCTAGGGAAACTTACCTTGTTATCGATCTAAGTATCGTCAAGTTCGACCTCTACGTTAAAATGTCACGCTCTGGGGAAATTGAACTTCAGAGAATTCTTTTGTTTTTGGCTTCCGTGGAACGAGCACTGAGATTCCTTTCACACTCACGACGAAAATCTGACTAATTTGCTCACTGAAATCGTGAAAACGATAATTTTTCAACCAATTGGGAACAAGCATTTGTAGAAAAACCCATGGGATCTACATCGTATAATTCGTCCGTGCAAGTGTCCAAGAGAAGCGATCCACATAAGTGCAAAAACCCCTTTTCCAGGACGAGGCAATAAAGAATAAGAGGCATTTCAACAAACGAAAAATAAGAATCGAATGCCATATTTACCAACACTCAGCCGTATAGGGATAAAAGCTCTCAAACGCTAGATAAAAATCAAAAGACTAAGGTAGGGTTACAATCGGGCACAAAGGAATAAGGGATCTCGATCGGCCGGTTAGTGACCGCGGCCACTGCTACACCCTTTCCTTATTCGAAGGTTTAAGCGGCTGATAGTTAAAAGGCTTAGGAATGTGTGAAAAGCAAAATATGTGAGTGCATAATGGTAAAAATTCACTAAGATGAGAAAATATTCCTCTGCAGCCCGCCGCTTCATGAGACATGTCGGCGGACGCTTTGAATCTTGAAAATGTTATCTTTCTAAATAGAATCGCAATGGGCATTGAAAAAAATGGATCGATAAGTCTTACATAGACAATAGTCATAGGTACATATACATAAGCATTATGAATACTGGTGTGGAAAACACGAGTGTTGTCCCATTTTTACTGAGTAATCCTTAACTGTAACAAATTCTGAACGAATTTCCGCATCTCCTCTCCGCTGTTGGACCTCTGTGTAGATATCTTGATCGGAGTGGGGGGGGGGGGGGGGGGAAGATTGGGGCAGGATTTTTTTTTTAAACATTTAAGTGAACACTTTGCTTTATAATTTGGCATAAATATTTTTGTCGCTAAAAACCGCTCAAAGTTTTTTCTACTTTATCGTAAAAATACTTGAAAAATTGTTTAATAAAATTTAACAAATATATCAACAAAATCTAATTTTTCACTGCAGCTGATTTATAAAATACACTTTATTATGTTGGTAATACCACAAAATTACTTATCGTGCATTAAAACGCAACATTGGCAAAATTCTTTCGTCAGTTTTCACAAAAAAAAGGAAAAATAAATTTTCCATCATCTTTTATGAACTTCAAAGACGTCTGTTAGTCAGTCAGTATTTTGGACAATGATTATTGCGTATTCAGAAAATATCGTTATTTCCGACATAAAAAGTGAAAAAAATCATTTTTGTCCAGTTTTTCGATTTCAGCACACAGTGCGGCGTTTCTAGTGTTAACCAAATAAGGTACCCAGTTGCCCCTGTCTTCTCTAGTCGCATCTGCAAAGTATATTTTGAACTGTGCTGGTGAGAGATTGCATCCTTGTCGTACTCTGGTTATTTTAGCTTCCACGTATCTTTTTGGTGCAGCGTGGAGGCTTGACTTTTGTATTTCGAGTTGGTAAAATATTTTTTCTGTCGTTGTAATATACCCCAAAATAAATTAGAAGTTTGAACAATTATTTCACTCGACGATGTCAACGGCCTTCTCTCAGTCCACTCAGATGAGATTGCTGGAAAGTGACATAAGAACTGGACCAAGGCACGTGTGTGGGGATCATCAAAACTGTGCCGAATACTTTTACAAAGGACAGATGGAAGGGGAAAATAACTTCGTTCCTCAACTTTTTTCCTGTAATTCTGGGAGTACATTTGATGTGCCAATGAACTTCTCGCACGACATACTTCCTGTTCGATTTTAAATGTAACAAACAACATTGCAGAGTCCTACAATGCTTACATTGCAAAATACGTGGGGAAAAGGGTTAATTTTGCATGGAGAGGTTCCTACCAGTCAAGATGTGAAATTGCTGCAGCGGCATTTAACGTTGGCCCTGACCTACACACTATTATTCACAAAGGTTACGTCAGTAAGCCCAAGGCTCTATGCAAAAAAACATAAGGCTACTGCTCAAAGACGAGTAGCGTATAGAAGCAAACGTCAACTGGAATTCCCGCATCAACGTGGAGGAGTTCGGCCAACCCAAGTTTCGGCAGCAGAAGAGCATTATGGGTTAGTCGATGAACACTCAGCCGATGGTGGTCCAGAACTTCAACCGGTGATGAAAGATGCCTTCCTTCGCTCCCTGTCCTTGAATGATCCAGAAAGGATACTACTGGAAGAGTGCAGAAGAGGACAGCGACAGAGCCAAAAGTGGTTCACCGAACGATGGAAGCGGCAAACGGCGTCCAACTTCGATCGAATTTGCAAATTACGGCCATGAACAGCGAAACAAAAGGCCGATAAAAATATTCTCCGTCCCACATTTCGCAGTAGCAAAGTGACTGAATACGGCATTGCCAAGGTGCCACTAGCCGTCGCCGAGTACAAGAAGGTTTCGGGAAACTGAGTCATGCCTGCTGACTATTTCGTGATAAAACCCCCAGCCACACACCTTTATGGTGGCTTGCAGGGTATTATGTAGATGAAAACACTCCCTTTTCTGGCAGTAACTCCCGCTGCTCGAGGATAGAGAGGGTATCGTGGAGGTAAAATGCCCACACGATACCCTGAAAGCCACCGCGAGGGTGTGTGGCAGGGGGTGAAGATCACCAAGCATGCACTACTAACATGCAGTGACCCAGTCATGATCCAGCATGACCCAGTCATATTTTTCATGTTTATCTCGCACTGCGAATTTCCTACGAACATTTATATATATATATATATAGATATACGCAAGACTATGACGTTACATGAGCTATTGAAAAGAAAAGAATCAAGTTTCTCGAGAATAGAAACGGGAAGTTGTCTTTGAAAATGCGACACGAATACTTTTATTCGATTCAAGGGCAACTACACATTACACAAAAAAACATTGTGTATTCATTGTGAGGAGTGCTTCGGGAATACTTTATGATAAAATGTTAAGATATGACAAGTTTTGGGTAGAAATAATGGAGCAGAGTCTAGCAGCCTTTTACATGGATCATCATCAATTTTTTTGTCGAATCAAAGTGCTTGGGAACTTGTTCACATTTTCAACTGTGTGTGTCTTTCTTTTTGTCTGTTCCTTTATTTCTCTGAACCTAATATAATATTTTTAAGGTCATAGTATATGTGAATGGGGGTCGTGGTAGCCTAGTGCGTATAGTGCTGGGCTGCGGACCGGGGGTTCCTGGTTCGATTCAAGGAGAAGCCCAACACACACACACACACCCACAAATCCTCGCGGAGAGATTTACTGCGATTCAGAACTTAGTAGGAAATTTTAGGTGTCCCAGGTAAAGGAACTGGCACCCATACCCTGAATGTGTAAATTTCATACGCCAATGTCTTAGCTAGCCTAGGTGTCTACACTTCAAGAATATGTTGGTGCTCTCAATAATGTTTTTGCACTCAAAACATACGGTTCCAAGTAAACCCAAAAACAGAAAAATTTACACATTTATTAAAAAATTAACTGCAGGGTGTAGCCTTTTTTTCCATAGGGCGAGACTTCGTAATTTGCTGGAAATTCCGCTTCACAAAGGTAAATTTCCGGCAGAAGTTGTTTTTAAAAATAAAATTGTCGGCTCGTGCTGTGCTACTGTGGTCACAGGTAAAGGAAACCTTTTCCACCCTCACCATTAGGTTCCCAATTGTGGGAATCAACCCTTACTCCTGGATTTTCGACTCATCTCCCGACCGCGACCCCTCGCCATAGTTCGTTTTGAACCGTTGTGTATAATATTGCAAAGTTCCTAACCAATAACAGAACGAAGGTAACATCAAGCTCAGTGATGATGAGCTGACGAAAACGGCATTTTGATTGAAGTTGTACGATAAATATTATCGAAGTTACGTTAATTCTCGCAAGAAGAACATTGGTTTCGCGCAACATCACGCTTCTACAGAGAAATGAACAACGTGGAAGTAAGGTTCATGAAAATATAATTTCTATTGTAAAAATTATGTCACCAACTGTCGCATTTCTTTGAATTTCTCAAGTTCAATCAGTGGATAAGCGATTGCACAATGATCTTATCGCTATAGGTTTAAAGCTTTTCCGATTTTTCTTCCCTTTTTACCTATGAATGCTCTCTTCACACATAAGTGGAATGAATACGTTGATCCACGGCATTTTGGACCCCAAAAGAATATTAATATAATTCACCCCATTAGACAAAATATTATAAATGTAACTAAACGGTGGAAGGTAGTTTTCGTACTAATCCTGAAGTGGATATGAGATGCGTAAATTATCTTTATAATGAGGATGACTATAACATTCTGCGATTAGCTTTATGGTTTTTGGCAATGAGTTGAGGAGTATACTAAAGTACCGTTTATATGTTCCTCTATTTTTATTCTCCAAGATTTCTATCCCTATGGAATGCATATAATAGGACATAACTTAAAATCGATCCAACAAATAGTTACCTTCCTGGATACCCATATCTTTTGGTCTTGCATTTATGGTTGTTGATAACTTTTTACTCGTATTTCATGTAAGCGCTTGTTCTATTTAGCACAATTATTATTTACGAATCAAAATAAGTACTTATATACGACAAGCCATCTATAATCCTACACATTCGCAAGAGATTTTTATTTAAAGTTAATTTCGTTTAATCTTTAATTTTAGAGTAAATTCGTAGTCAACACCCTTGACTTTGTGCAATGGTTTACATTCATAATTACATGTTGTAAAAATGCTACAGTAAAATAATACAGGGCCATAATCAAATTCTCATAGCAGTCTTCCAAGGCGACTCGGAGGTCTAGGATTATCTATTCCCCAACATTTTCTCACGATTTGAGAAACTGCAAGGTCAGCATTCTCCTCGGACACCGTCCTTCTATCTCAACAAACCTCCCCTCCATCCCCTCTCCTCAATACCCTTCCCCTCTACTCCATTCCATCCCCTCCCCAAATTCCTTCCCCACCCCACCTCCGCCGGGCTTACGGCCCTGTAGTGGCGAACTTCCGAACTATCTGCAGCTGGCTGGAGCTGATCCGTTAAATCGCTGGTTTGAATTCGTAGTCAACACCCTTAATACCAAAGGAAGATCATGAGTCCGAGTCTCACTATCTGGCTTGGAGATTTTACATAACCTACATAAATCCATAGCACTGAAGGACTCCACCATGCCCAGTATGGAGTTCAATCCCAAATTATCTCCTAACACTAATTCTAAAACAAAGAAAACTTGTTGTATACCCTGAGTGCTGTTAATTTCTACTCCTGTCTCCTCCGAATACTTTAATTCCTTTATCAGAGGAGCAACACATTTCTCATTCCCATATTCCTCACGACACCAGCTTTAAAAAGTAGGACAAGAAATAATTGCTCAAGAAGGAGCAACATTCTGGGGGCAAACAAGGAATTGAGACATAAACAGCAACAAGCTTACCAGAATGAGGTCCCAAGGGATTGTTGGCCTCAAAGTCATCATAATAAATAAAGAATGGAAGATACAGTGCGTATCATCCGTAGGAAATCTTTTCATTTTGTCAACCCACAAGTTGCCCTGAATAACATTTTTAAGGGAAGAAGGTTCTGCTCTCAAGGAATCCACGTACCTGAGAGTATCATGAAGAGCATTAGGCAGTTCAAAAATTTTTTTAAGGCTTGCCTCAAGGGGACAAACTGCCCACAGACATCAACAGTTTTCCCTTTAACACCCTCTTTAGCATCTCTCCTACAGAAGCTGCTACCAAACACATGTGACTTAGGTGGTATATAAATCCCGGTTCTATTAAAATATTGTAGTCGGTGATACTCTGTACTTATATGCTTAAAAGGGTCTTTCAATGATTTAAACATCCTCCTAATATTTTCACAAGTCTCTTCTTCACATCCACATGCCTTTAATGTCTTTTCAACCTAATCACATAATAGGCAAATGAAGGCACCCCCAAAAAAAGTGCTAGTGTCATCAACTATACTTTGGATTTGAATGCGAGGCAAATGCTGGCTACTGTATAATTTTGATACAAACACTGCTGCAGAGGAATGAAGGGACTTCTCAAAATCATGTGGTGTGATTTCTGGGTTAACATGAACAACATCCTGTTCTCCTGAGTTTAAACAGATAGTGTCTTCAACCTCATGCACTTCAGTACCAGGATAGTGGAGTGTAAAATTATGCTCTCTCCGTAAATGCTTGCGAAATGAATTTTTGGAATGAAACATTAACGCAACACACTTCTCCATATTTGTAATAATTACAAGCTGTCAGATGGATAATGGCATTATGCTGGAAGAGACTATGTATACTTGGAGTGGAAATTTGGCACTTCTCACACACAGGCATTATGAATGAAAACAGATAATGGCATTATGCTGGAAGAGACTATGTATACTTGGAGTGGAATTTTGGCACTTCTCACACACAGGCATTATGAATGAAAACAGATAATGGCATTATGCTGGAAGAGACTATGTATACTTGGAGTGGAATTTTAGCACTTCTCACACACAGGCATTATGAACGAAAACAGATAATGGCATTATGCTGGAAGAGACTATGTATACTTGGAGTGGAATTTTGGCACTTCTCACACACAGGCATTATGAATGAAAACAGATAATGGCATTATGCTGGAAGAGACTATGTATACTTGGAGTGGAAATTTGGCACTTCTCACACACAGGCATTATGAATGAAAACAGATAATGGCATTATGCTGGAAGAGACTATGTATACTTGGAGTGGAATTTTGGCACTTCTCACACACAGGCATTATGAATGAAAACAGATAATGGCATTATGCTGGAAGAGACTATGTATACTTGGAGTGGAATTTTGGCACTTCTCACACACAGGCATTATGAATGAAAACAGATAATGGCATTATGCTGGAAGAGACTATGTATACTTGGAGTGGAATTTTGGCACTTCTCACACACAGGCATTATGAATGAAAACAGTAGACGATATTTACAGAAAAATTATTTAATAGGATAAATTTGGCAAAAAATGGCAAAACAACTGCTCATTCGACCAAAGCATAGGGGCATTTGAAAAGGCGTTGCATCGTTTCTATGGTCACTGCATGAAAAATCCTATCAAAGGATTCTATTTTTCTCACATGAGCGCTCTTTCTTTTGGCAGTAATTTATTCGCTTCCTCAGGATAGCCCAGTGATAATAGTCTTCTAAAGGACAAAATATATTTTTTTTGCATTCAGGATGGTTCTGATGCTCTTAACCCTCTGGGATCCCTACAGGCTTGGTCTGTCATCAGGTTTCCCAGGGGCTGAGATCATAGTTAAGAACGAAAACGTAGACAATGACTGATTACCCATGAACAATAATAACCTGCTCTTTTCATGCAAAATTTTGATATGACAAGCATAATTTATTCAAATTCAAAGCTCGCGAGCTAGCCGCGAAAACTTTAACGGAGTCACCCGCTGAGGTGCACGAATGCAAGATATTCCACAGAGAAAAAATCATTCGCCTTGACCGGGACTCGAACCCGGACCCCCTGATTTCCGGCCAAGTGCTCTACCAGTTAAGCTACCAAGGCGTCCTCTTTCTCTGTGAAAATTCTAGAGGCTATAAAGGAGCTAGATGTTGCCGGACTGCTGGACATATTATGCCACAAGCAGCCGAAGTGGTGCGCATTGCGCCACCGTCCACGAGGTTAAAGCCGACTTTAACACTAAGGTGCTTACTTTTTAACAAATTCAAAGCTCGCGAGCTAGCCGCGAAAACTTTAACGGAGTCCTCCTCGGCACCTCAGCGGGTGACTCCGTTAAAGTTTTCGCGGCTAGCTCGCGGATGTGAGGGGTATGAGGCAGAGAACCCTCCTTTACGTTGCGGTGGGGTTGGGGAAGGTGGATTGGGTGGAGGGATCATCTCCAATCATCCTGTACTCCTCCTCCACCTCCTCTAACGCGTTCTTCATCCGTCGCTCCGTGACGTCATCTCCCTCCACGTACGGCCTCCCTCCGTTGATGAAAGCCAGACACACTGACATCTGCGCCAGTGCACCTGCTAACCAACCGATGGTCAAGTTCTCATCTTCATATCCTCCTCCCAGGTAAACCTTCTTCTCTTCGAAGTCGGCGAAATAGTAATAATCACTGCCATCACTCTCCACTCCGTCGTGGTCTGTGACTCTCGATTTCATTCCTCCGATATATTCCGAGTCGAAATCGATCTCAATGGACACGTCGTCATGGCTTTTGAGGAATTTAATCAGGCAAGCCGTCTCATCGCCTTTAGAATACAGTTTCTCGTACAATCTCCTCGCCTTTGTCACTTTCCCTTCATCACTCTCCAAGACGTTCGTCTTTCGCATCATCGCCTCCACGCATTCTCTCCTTATGTCTTCTTCCGTTCGAGGAGGCGACGGCAATACTTCCTCATCGACAGTCGAAGTGTCAGGAGTCATTCCTACAGGCCTCTCCCTATTCGCCAGTGACGTCACGGAGGACTCGAGTGCCGACAAAAGCACATCACGGGCTGCCAATCCAGCTCTGACGTCGTAAATAGAATTGCGAATGGTCGACATTTCTTGCAACTGGGTATTAATAGTCGTAATTCCTGTTTTGACGTCATCAACGGAAATGCGGATGGCTTCAATTTCTTCCCTTTGGGTACCGACTGTTGCCATTCCTGTTTTGACGTCATCAATAGAATTGCGAATGGTCGATATTTCTTGCATCGCATGTGTGTCAATAGTCGCCATTTCTGTTTTGACGTCATTAATTAAATCGCGATTGGTCGTAATTTCTTCTCTCAGTGTATCAATTGTCGCTATTCTACTCTGGATGTCATTCATCGACTCGCACATTGATGCCATATTCCGTGACAGAACAGATATCACGTCCTGTCCAATGGCCTCCATTCCCGCATCCTGACATGTAGATGTAGTATTACAGCCTCCTTGTGCTACACTCTCCCTTACTTTCATCACCAGACGAACCAATTTGCTAATCGATTGGCGGTCTTCGTTCTCAGGGTACTTCTCCACCATACGCTTGGCCAGCTCAAACACGCTAACCCCTTCTACGTCCCTCAGTCCAGGGTTCGCACCCTTTTCCAGCAATCCCTCCACCCAATCCACCTTCCCCAACCCCACCGCAACGTAAAGGAGGGTTCTCTGCCTCATACCCCTCACATCCACGTCTCCCAAGGAGTTTAGAAGGTCCTTGTATTGTTCAAGGGTCCCAGTGACTACGCCTGCGACAAGGAGCTCTTCCTTGCCGAACATTTCGCCTACAACACTGGTCGCCATTGCTACCGGATGAGGTCACCTTCACTGTTGTCCCTTTGCTGACGATTGCTGACGGTGTGACGACAGGATGGCCTCTCTTCTGATCTGGAGGACAACTGAGATCGGAGACAGAGATCCAATGCTGTCGGAGCTGAAAATCAAATGTTGGTACTTCAGCTTAACAAGAATGTGTGTCAACTCTTCAAAATTACGAGAGTTAGAGTTATAAAAAGAATTTCACTAGACATAAATAATAATTTTTCATGTTAACTCATTTACAACCAAAGTGTGGGTATTAATATAATAAATCATGAATTGACAATATAACAATTATATATATGTGACAACTATTGGCCAAATGCATTTTGATATTGAGAACCTCCTGATGAGGTTAATTAAGAATGATATCGAACATCGAAATTCACTCAAATTTGGACATGTATTTTTCTTAAATGTAAAAATATCAATTGAAGGGTTGTGACATCAAATGCGACAAATTAAATAAAATGAAGGTAGCAACGCGGTGAAGCGCAGAAATGAGTGCAACAAGAAAATGCAAACGACATCCAAAAAAATTAGACTTGAACTTAATAACTAAAAAAACTATTAATTGGTTTGCAAAAGAAGAAATGAGTTCCATATTTGCCCTTCTTGTCTCAGGTCGGTGCAATTGCACTAACCCGTTAAAATACAAATTTAAACAATTCTCATTTTATGGAATGGAACCTTAATAAATCTATGAGTAGCGCTAGCAGTCAGCACGAATTCATGAGCAGGAAAAAATGGCCGACCACGCCTCACGAAATAGCTGCGAACTATTCCTTTAACATATTCCATTATCCTCGTGAAAATCACAATGCAGTTCACGGCATACGACGAACTGTATAAGCAACCACGATTTCGGGAACGACAATGGAAAAGGCCTTAGCAACGCTCGGAAAAGAACCGGAAAAAACCGTAACTTTCAAAGTAAATTAACCAATTTACAGAAACCTCGAAAACAAAGTGTAAATAGGTTGAAAGAATTACAAAGTTAAATTATTTTCTCAATAAACACATGACATAACGTACGTAAAATATCCCAGAGTTAGACACTATTGGTCTTCAGACACTGGTTTGAAACTTTCATTTGTGGCTGAAAACATGACTAATAACAGATATGAAGAGATAAGGAGATATCTGCACTTCACAGATTCTACAAGGATACCAGAATATAACAGGGACAAGTTGATTAAAATCCGACCATTTTTGGACTTCCTTCGCAAATCATTCCATAATGCCCTCGATCCAGAAGAATTCCAATCAATAGACGAGATGATGATTCCTTTTAAAGGGCGCTATTCCTTGAAATATTATCTCCCAAAAAACCAAAGGAATGGGAATACAGAACGTGGGTAAGGGCTGGGGTGTCTGGATATGTTTTCTGCTTTGAATTGCACCAGGGGGCATCAGAGCAACCGGCCTCTGAATGTGGTGCAACGGGTGATGTTGTTCTTAGGTTATGCCATGATATTCACCATCTAAATGTGAAGGTATATGCAGACAATTTTTCTCTAGTCTTCCCCTCGTTCGAAAGTTGACAGAAATTGCCATATGGTACGTTGGAACATGCAAGGAAAACAGATTAAAAGAAGCAGTGAAAAAGTCGAAAGATGTAAAAGACCTAAAGAAAGGCGGAAGAGGAAGTTCTTCCATTGCTACTTCTTCAGATGGTATAACTGTGACTCGGTGGTTTGACAATAACGTAGTGCATACAATATCGTCTTATGCTGGCATTCAACCAATGGGAAAAGCCAAAAGATGGTGCAAACAGAATAAAGAGTTCGTAGATGTAAACCGACCTGTGAGCATTGAAATTTATAACAAGCATATGGGAGGGGTAGATCTCATGGATTCCCTTGTGGCATTATACAGGAGCGATATACGCAACTCAAGGTGGTATATGAGAATATTTTACCACATGCTGAATATAGCGGTGGTTAACGCCTGGTTACTATGGAGGAAAAGCAATAATGTACCTATGTGATGCTAATTTTTTTTCAAATTTTGGGTATTAACTGCGATTTTTTTAAATCTACCAGTCAGCAGTTGGGTGAGGAATTCAAGTTACCTCCATGGTGAGAGAGTAGTCAAGTCACTGCAAGTAGTTAATGACCATGCCGAGAGAGGAGTTAAATTGTTGAAAGATTTTGCAGAACTTTGACCAAAGACGAAAATAAATACCAGGAATTGTTACTTTTTGTTCAAGAACATAGAAGAAGGGTGCCAGATGAGTTCGGTATTGGTATCTGAAACTCCTTGTATTTTACTTTTTTATTAGTGTACTGTCCTTCATTTTGCCTATTTAATTTTGTAAGCTATACAGATTTCTTATGACAGATTTGGCAAATTTTTATGACCGAGTTAATAATAAATTGAAATAATTACTAAAACACCATGCCCGTCGCCATAACCAGTGAATGAGTGCTCCAGAACTATGCATTTACCACGAGACAACGTAGCAGTTGCGGTGTCGTCGTGGGCCGCTTACAGGGGGGGATCTTCGGAAAGGAGAAACTCGTCCGCGCCGGCGCCCCCTAATTAGCGTTTCGAGCTCGCTTCGCCCTCCTGCATCTCCTAAACGGCTAATGATAGGTAAAAACTAATGAAATTTCAGTTCAAAAGGGGCGTAAAATCATATATTTACTCTAGAAGCAGTTATTGTGATGCGATATTTCCATTTTTTGAGTGGGGTATTTCAGACCCCATGCGGCTCGTGTTAACAATATCGCAGCTCAACAAAAATTTCATGAACGCGTTTTCTCATCAAAATGAATGTTTTGACGGGTGGAACTTTTAGCGTTTCCGATTTTCGAAAAATAAGCCGCACCCTAATGTACGGCACTTGTTTGGTCCCGCTTTGTCCAGATTGTTTTGAAAGTTTTCACTCATAATGTACATTTGACAAGGGCCCAAAAATATATATTGTTTTAAGTGTTAAACATATAATAAAAATTGTAAATTTAGAATTCACATTTAAAAATAATGTTTATTTGGAAATGTGATTTGTTTGTAAATTTGCTGTAAATGTTTGCTTGTAATTTTTATGTTATTTTCCTTGCATTTTTGCAAATCATTCAAGATGTTGCAAATCTTGAACGTGATGTCCTATATAAATATGTATTAACAAAATGTAGTTACAAACACCTGCAAAGTATCTTTCCATGAATGTTAACTAAACAATTAAAGATATAATAATACTCAAAGTGGCTCTGAACATTTTTTTCTACCAAAAATATCCGATTAATATTGACATCCTATTAAATTACGATGACCTGATTCAAGCATAATGTGCTCATATGAGGACGTCAAAATTTAGCCATTAAATGGCAAATATTTTTATTTATGACTATATTACTTCAATATTATGATCAATTACACGTAGATACTCCATTAAAAAAATTTTTTTACACTCGAATTTCGTAACTCATGCATGAGAGGGCCTTCGCACGAGACGACTTTTGGCGTTCGGTGAAAGAATCGCCAGTCATCAACATCTGCACTGAATCCTCGCAAACATCGCTAGGGTTGGCGGCTGTGGCTGACTGCAATTCAGGAAATCATTAAGGATGCACTCATATTGTTGAGGAGCCTCCACCAAATAACGAAGTAGAAGTCATTTTTGTGAGAATTTCAGGACACATCATTTTTTGGCCCTTCTATCGATTGGCAATAAAATAATGAGGCCTTTCCATCACATATTTGAAGAACAAAGACTTTGAACATCAGCAATTTTATACGTGGTTATACGGCAGAGCATGGCTGTTGCAATAGAATTTGCAGATTATTGACGTAAAGAAAAATGTCGATTTGACGAAAAACCAAAATAAGAAGCGCAATTTCATATAGAATTCAGCATTTTTTTTTAAATGCTGCCCTTACCACACTTTTTTGATTGATGTTAACAAATGTTTGCTCGAAAAAAAGCAGAAAAGCCTTAGTTACATGAAAGTGGCGCTACAGTATGTTGTTAACATTGGAAACGGTACTTGTGATGCAACGAGCTTCCGTGCCCAATTTTATTACTCTTAATTTAGGAATATACCTTACCAAGGTCCTTCCTATATTTTTTATGTAATTCAAATATTTCATTGGCTATTGACAGGGTGTAATTAATACCGGTGCTTCCAAATGGTAGCATTAGTAGTAGGGTCATTGTTGCCCAAAAGTTTTCAAAAATATCAATAAATTTCAAAACAAATAGTTGCATTTGCAAGGGAATAGCTTAATAGTGAGGAATAAAATATTTAACCTATTTTAGAATACGTAATAGCAAGAATGAGCATGTGTTTTCACTTTGGAAATTAAAAGAGGCAACAACCCGTCAGCCATGTTCCGAGGTCGAAATGAATTAAAAGAGCTTGTCAAAACCGGAATGCAACTACAACCCGCAATATATTAGCATACTCTTATACTTATTGTGTGCTATGCGTTATCACACTATAGATGAATTTGCATATAGGTGTTTTTCTGGATCGGCATTTATACATTGAATAACAAGTAACTCATTCACGGGAATTTGACGCGGGGATTCAATACCTGAACCACCTTAATGTTCTCTGTGAATTCCTGCGTCATCAGGAAAAGTGACAAATAAAGAAAAGACGAAAATTGACACATTTTCTCCCAAGGAATCTCCTTACAGCGTCTTACCTAATGTTCCAAGAGCCCATTTGTAAACATTTCCTTGACCAAAACTGGTCTTAATTCAACTTGTCGTCTACATCATCGCAGTAGCCTGCAAGCCACCACGAGGATGAGTGGCAGGGGGTGAATATCACCAAGCATGCCTTCCTATCTCCGACGTCTAGTGACGATGGAGATAAGAAGCCGTTCTTCTCCCCAAGGAGCGTGTCTACGGTATGTGCATGTTGCAAGGGTCTCAATTTCTTCAACCAAGTTTAATTTATAACTTAGCCTGGACCATGCAAGAATTACAATTGCATACATGTACATCACATCTGCTCCATTCGATGGTATAATTTTTTTATGAAAGGGACGAAAAGGAACATTTTTAAATTTTAATCGCTGGGGTTTATGAATGAGCTTGACCTGAGCACAGGAACGTACTACGGACGATATCATGAGACTGAAATTCATTATATCTGTGATCACTAAAAGTAGGCAACATTTGGATTCAAAATGTACACATGACTCAATTGCATTTATTATATCTTACCAGGCGTCTTGAGTCAATTAGAAATATTTCAAAGGTTATTACTAGACACCCCGAGAGCGAAAAGCTAAACAGAAACTCAAGAAACAACCCGTCAGTAAATCAGACACTCCGTCAATCGCCTCTTTTCCGCCCGCCTTCACTTCCCCTTCCCCCATGCTCCAACACCCCCTTCTTCCTCAAGCGTACCGTTTTAGGATATAGGGTAGAGGGACCGTGTCACTTTTTGAGTAGAGCAGTAGGGGGAGAATGTGTGAACTGTTTAGTGATTTGCACGATGCTCGAGGCGTATCCCTGGGCTGAAGTCGGCGAAAAACATACATTACTTTCAGAATATCTCAACAGCGCACTGTGGTCTGAAATCGGAAATAGCCGGACAAAAGTCCAAAATTGCTTCTTTTGAGGTACACACTTGAAACTTGTCATAAACGCTCAGAATTGATCACTGATCATGGAACAATAAGCCATTTTTGGATGATCTCATTCGTTTTTGAGGTACAGAGGTCCAAACTTGGCCAAGTTTCCAAAAACACACCCGATCTTGTTTTTCTTCAAAAATATTTGAAGTTAAGCTGCTGGTGGAGTTTTGGAAGGATTTTTATGAAGTAAAAAACATTATATTCCGGTAATATGGTACTTTATCTATATTATCTGTTAGTTTCGAAGATTTTGGTTAATATTAGTGTGGTATTACGTCGCAAAATGGCGGACCCTTTTTCCGGGTAAAATTTGACATAAAGTAGACAATATCTTTAGTTTAAGAAAATTGCCACCTCAAAAACTTTCATGAAAGTATTTAATAAAGATATTTTAAGAATGTAAAGCAAAAATCTTGGGAAAAAGTTTGCGGCTGCGAAAATGAACGCAATTTTTCGATCGCGCTTCACGGCACGGCTCCGCGACGCGGGGCCTAGAGACTCGGTGACTCCGTTGGATATTTCAAGTTGTTTGGAACTAATTATTGAAAATTGTCATTTTAACCATGGTATACAGTCTCTATTTACCTGAAATACTATATTGAAGATATTACGAGAATATTGGATTGATCGAATTGATCACTGAACGCTTGACTCTGGTAAACACGACATTGATTTAATTTTGCTATTGTAGGTTTTACCTTTGCACATCCCATCAGAACATAAATCTTAGAAAGGAAAGAAAGTTTTCCTATTGTTGGCTATTGCTGAGAAGTTGGGTTCATTTTATACAATTGCCAGTTAAATCAGCGGCCAGCTCTGGAGAATCAAAGAAACGTCTTGCCGTGTTACCGTCTTTCGTGTTTCCTGATCCAGGCCTTGGCACATCCATTATCAACCCCATCCTTTCTCTAAATGCCTTCTGAATGCTAATCTTTTTTTCTGTTAGCTGTGTTCTTAGGTTGCCGCGGGCCTATTAAGAGACTTATCATTATTTATTTAATTATCATTAAAGATATTTATTTTACCTTAAATACAGTTTCCAGCTTGTTTGGATTATTTCTCACCTGCCACTGTTTTAACTCCAGTCGATACGATATGTGCAATACGCATTCGAAAAACCGAATATAGCAGTGTAGGGTAGACAGACCAAAGGAATATTTAGTAACATCTGCTGGTCGATCTTTCATTGCCCTTAAATCATTCATCTGGGAGGCTTTCGCTCCACAGATGTAGCACCTCATAGTAGCACAATCAGTCAATGCATTGCGTACCTAAAAAATGTTTTTATAGATTTGTTTAACAATATCCACCACCATTTACTTGTCCATCAATTTAAAAATAGGAAAAATCCTTACCTTTCTATCTATCATGGTCAGAAGCAAGCTGAAATTAACAGAATAATTTCCCCAATTCCAATTTTTAAAGCCGTCTATCTGCTTTTGTACATAATTCCTTTCCGCCATAGCAACTTCCTTGGTTTCTTTTAGCCACCGAAGGCGAATGGGCCGGCAAAATATGGTTAACGACGGGCGAGGATGTTTCCAGATTATCTCACCTAAAATAGTTCATATATTATTGGTACTCAACTGTACTGCTATCAGATTGGCCAAAGATAAACAAGGTATGAAACAAGAAATGCCTTAAGCTCGTACCAGTTGCGTCATTCAGCAAACGAAGTGGCTGCATGGCGCTCATAAATAAATATTCATCTGAAGTATCTGCTTCTTCCCACAACTGTTTATATTGCGAAAGGCCCAAACTCCCATCAAATCCATATTTGCAAATTAATGTGCAATTTACTTTATTGCCGGATGCTAGAGTCGTGGAAACGCATGTCAGTATCCGCGATTCTGTATGGTTCAATAGATCTTGTAAACTCACTTTGCTAATGTTTTCTGTTATGTGTATCCCTTCGGGGTATGCAGCGCTTTTTGCATTTAACACTCGCACATACCTAGGGTACAGGTTGTGCCCGTAACTAAGAGCGGAGCAATTATACTGATTCTTTGTCAGCTCAGTGGTGATCATCAGAGATAGAGCCTCCTCTGGCGACATCTCCGACTGCATCTCATCTTTTTTCCTCCACCTTGTGAGAATTCTTTTTGCTCTAGTGGGAGTGGTAGTCGTTACTTCCGTGAGAAGTTGAGCGGTAGCACTATCTCCTTCCTCTCTGCCTAGAGGCTGCCAATGCGAGCTCGGCAGCAGAGGAAGAACTTTCAATATTTTGGACTTTTCTTCTTTTTGACCTGTCTGAGGAAGTCCTAAAACCTTTTTTTGGTCGCCCCAATGAACCTAATGAATCAATAATGTTAAGATATAAATTCCATGTAAAAACCTTCGTCCATGATATTGGGCAAAAGAAATAAATCAGAAAATACATTCCGGTCATTGTAGAAGTACCTGGTAGGTACTCACGGACTGCTTCCGGGAAAATAATTGGCTCTTTGAGCCATGCATTATTGCGAGCTACAAATTGCTGTTTTTTTCGAAAACATTCTTCCCACTTTTTCTGGTAATATACCAAGAACCTTCATAGAAATTCACGGAGACTATCTAGGGCATCGAAATGATTCTCTAAATTAAAAGTCCGAGATAACAAATCCAGCAAGAGTATTTTTTTATCGTGCAATGATTTTCCTTTCATCTCAATTATCTTGTCGTGTAGCTCCAAACGAGTGATCTGATATGATGTCATTTCAGAGCTGGACAACACAAAAAATCTGTGTATGGATCCGACATATAAAATTATGTAATGAAAGTCGCACGATGAATACCTTTCACGATTATATTTTCGATAATATCAGATCGGCGAAAAAACGCCTTGAAGCATTATAAAAAGGAACATTATAAGCGTCGGAGTGAAATGCTAAGAATAAATAGCGATACTGAAAATTATATTCAAAATACTAACCTTGAAAAAGAAAGACTATTGAGTAAACCAGAAACACCGCTGACCAACACAGGAAATAAACAGCGAAACTAATTCAATGATATATATGTATATGAATGAATGAATGAATGAATGAATTTATTTCTCCAGTAGCATTACATAAAATATAACAAGACATATATGCATACACTTAGCACGTGGAGATAATTTAGGGTGTCAGAAGGGTACCTGTATATGACACCCTTACAAACATTGGCACATGTGAAAAATGAAACAATTTTAGTTTTTAACACTGACAGGGTACTTATTCCTCGCAACATAAGGTAAGCAAAATTTTTGGAAATAAAGAACAAGACAACATAAAGTTAAATTTTTTTTTAACAACAAAAAAATCATAAGTAAAGAAAACCAGTTATAATCAGCACAAGTATGAATCTACTTCCTCTTTTTGTAACAACCATTTTGTTAATCTTTTAAGAAAGTAAGGTGAACTATTTGCTTGAATTATATGGTATGGCAGCAAGTTGTACATTTTGGGCCCTAGATACACAAATGATCTTTTGTACATAGAAATGTTGGGTTTGGTATACCTTATAAAGTGTTTGTCTCTTGTATTATAACCAGTTTTTTGGATAGTCGTTCCAAAAAATATAGGCCTATCACCAGATCGGATGAAAAACATCCTTAATGTTCTGTACAAGTACAAATGCCTTATTGGAAGTAAGTTCAATTGTAGGAATAAAGGAAATGAGTGCTCATAGCGGTTTTTTAAAGTTAGAATACGAACAATCCTCTTTTGTAACACAACAATTGGTTGCAAAACATTTTTATAGGCACTTCCCCAGCAAATCAACCCATATGTCAACTTAGACTGGGCAAGGGCGCAGTAAATCGCCTTGCGGAAGATTAATGGGCATTTATTGCGAATAAAATACATTTTGGATAAGCAGGACCGTAGCCCCTTAGTAACATCTTCAATGTGCTTTTTCCATTTTAAACATTGGTCTACGTGTACACCAAGGTATTTGAACACCTCTACCTTCTCAATTTTCGGACAGAAACAACATATTTTATCACAATCAGAGTTGTGATAAATTATCTTCCAATTGTGCACACAGCTATTAGATAAATCATAGCATATAAACTTAGTCTTTTCACTTAATTCCAGTCCATTATAGTCGAACCAATCACGTAAGGTACACAAGTCCATGTTCACATTGTTTTCTAGCTGCTTCCACGTCAACGAAGCATAGCAAAAAGCTATGTCGTCCGCAAAAGCAGTTAATTTGCCTTTGAATTAGTGATCACATAAGTCATTAATATATATTAGAAAAAGGATTGGTCCTAATACAGAACCTTGAGGTACACCAGAACAAATCATTTTGTATTCACTGAGATGATCATTTACTCGTACACACTGGGAACGGTCATGTAAATAGCTTTGGAACCATTTTAGTGAGACTCCACGTATACCCAAATGATACAGTTTACTTAAAAGAATGTCATGGTTCAAAGTATCAAATGCTTTCGAAATGTCAATAAATAAACTAATCACCCTCCTATGCGAGTTTAATGCCGAATATACTTGACTGAAGTGTAAGGCAAGTGCATCCTCTGTGCACTTATTAGACATAAAGCCGAACTGATTTTGACTAAAAAAGTTGCACTTGTTCAAGAATTTAATCAACCTAGATTTAACAAGCTTTTCTAATATCTTGGAAAAAATTGACAGCAATGAAATAGGCCTATAATTTCGTACCTCAGTTTTGTCACCCTTTTTATGAATCGGAATCACAATAGCCTTCTTAAATGAACTGGGAAATTCTCCATTTAACAGGCTCAGGTTGCATACGTGAGCAAAAACTGGTGCAATATCTTGGATGATAACCTTTAACATTTTAGTATTTATCCCGTCAGGACCTGGAGATTTCCTCTGTGGAAGTGATTTGACTATATTAATAATATCAGCGGGTAAAACTGGCTCTAGGAAAAAAGAACCGGGGGGAGATTGTGTAGCACAAGGGTTTTTCAATTGCTTACTAATGTTTATACGAGTTTTACTTGAATCAAAGATACTAATAAAGTAATTATTAAATTCAGACGATAAATCAAATGAATTCTTTATTGTTTTACCATTGAATTTCAATTCTAAAGTATCAGGACATGCTGTTTTCTCTCCCACCAATTCCTTTAACAAATTCCATTGTTGTCCAACATTACCGCGAAATTCTTGAAATTTGCTCATATAGTATTCATTTGACGCAGACCTTAACTTATTCCTTAGTTTATTTCTATACTTTAGAAATTTCATTCGAAGACTGTTGTTGTTAGGATGGCGCCTAGTTTTTCTTAAGAGATCGTTTCTATTTTCAATCATTTTCAGCAGGTTTTCATTCATCCAAGGTTTCAGAAACATCGGTGAAATTTTTGGGCTTAGTTCGTATTTCGATTGTTCAAGACTGGTACACAAAGAATCCATCATCAAATCAAAGGCTGTGGAAGCATTGGTCTCTGTGTATACCGGAGACCAGTCAACATTGCTAACTAAGGATATGAAAGTTTTAATGTTTGTTTTTTTTACAACATTTATTTTCCCCTTGGTACAGTCATCGGAATGAATTTCAGAGGTAGAAATGTTAAATTCAACCATGGAATGATCAGTGATTGCCAAATGGTGCACATTTACAGACATTTTATATTTATATGAATGGTAAATTCTGGCAAAAACATGATCAATACAAGTTGCGGAATTTTTAAATATTCTGGTAGGTTGATCAATTAAGGGTGTTAACAACACCTCACCAAAAAATGCCGCTGCAGACTATCTTTATTTTAAATGCCATGCTCGTATTATGATAGATACGTCCATTTTGATTTCATTCTATTATGCGAAAAGATTGAGTATTTGGTCATATCGACGACATTTCTTCTCTGAGGCTTGCAAATTAAGAATTGGCATATTAAACTTCACTGTTTTTATGCGTTTTTGAACGCCTATCGCAGCGGTGTATGAACGTAAATGGAAAATTTCTTCGACACAGCCAATCTACAATCCTTCATATCAAAGAGGAGAATAATGCCATGTGCTCGTCTTACGACCCATTCCTGCAGCATCTAAAATTGCGAGACGATGCATCGCGTTCACCGAACTAAACGCAAGCTGAGGCTTTCCCCTCATATTTTTCCCGCCCAATCTTCCCCTCCTCTCCCCATTCCACCGCTTCATCTCGCCTCTGAGACGCTCCGAGAGGGAGAGGCGGAGGGGGGAGGGCTTCCTTATCTCTAAGCGATCAAGTTTCATCCTCGCTCGAAAAGCAGTGTGGAAGGTTGACGGAGGGTCTGAGCGATCTTGGCGAGATATTCCATGTGTGCCTGGGCTTCGAGAAAAGGATCAACCTATTTCTTTCAAAACCTCCACAAACTAAATTTTATGCTATTTATTCACACCAATTTGTTTTTTTAATACGAAATATCGTGTCGTTAGTTTCATATTTTCACATTGCTATTTAGAACAATTGCAAAATATTGAGTTTTCGTATTGTTGGGCGTTAATTGAAACTGATAATTAAGTATTGGATAACTAAAATGAGACTATTACAATGCTTCGAACGATTTTTATTTAGTTTTCAACTGCCAAAAAACAATGATTTTATAGTTTGAAGTTCATTCAAAAAATGTAAATTAAATGTTAGTCTCATCAACATTGATAATTGAAAAACAATCCTACATTTTTGCAGGAAAATTTGTGGACATAACTCACGCATTCACAAATTAAAACCAAGAAATAACGATAATGCAAGGCGAGATTGTACTTCTTGCACATAAATATCTCTTGTGAGCCACATTTTAAATGTATTATAGAAATTTAAAACGGATAGCTTTACTGAAGATATGTTAGGCACATACCTATTAAAAACAAGCGTATTGGTTCAGATTCAACCGGATTAATAAGATTAGAAAGAGAGAGATTGTCGTACTGATAGATTCAAAATGTCATTTTTCCCCGTACTATAAGAGAACACAATACGCATCATTGCAAAGGGATAGTAAGGTGAAATATTGTTGAGTTGTCTGGAGTGCATAATGCATGTGTTAACAACCAATCCCTTTATTACTAAGTAGTTAATAACAGTCAAGCTGCATGTAGCATGTTTCCATGTAGTAGCCTATTGCATGTCAATAGTTCCATGCAGTAGTCTTGTGCATGCTTGGTGATCTCCACCCCCTGCCGATCACCCTCGCGGTGGCTTGCAGGGAATCACATAGATGTAGATTTGTTATACCATTTTCTACCGTCACCTGCTACAATAATATGAGAAGCAATATCCTGCATCATGGAATCTGATAGACTCCCTTTCCTGTGTGCGGCCCTATTTCGTGATTCTTGTTCCTTTGCTATCGCATCCAACCGATATGTCTTCCGCTCGCAGTAGACCTAACGTCATGCATGATTGAAAATTTAGTAATGTAATGTTGCTATCAATTACGATCCTGTGCAATTTCCAATTGTTGACGACGCACTTATCAAGCGCACTGTTAAAAAGTAGCCACGAACATCCTTCCCTCCTGGCTTTTATTTCGTAGTTGCCAACTCCGTTTTCATGGACATCCACCCCACCCACATTATTCACACCTGTTATATAATGATATGCTATTTGGTTAGTTCATATTCTCAATGTTTTTCGTAATATTGCCTTAGCTTTTTGCCTTGGGAAGAGGAGATAAGGGGCCCACATATGTTATAACGGCGAACACTAAATTATCTTACCAATGCACTATGAGGATTTAATTATTTTCGTCATTTTGGCAATAGCAGGTTCCTTTCTTTCTCTCACTTAACGTGCGATTGATGGTCAGAGATACTGAAACATAATATTAGTTTCTTCAACCTTGGCATGCTTTCTCGAATGATTTTTCACTCTTTGTCAGGATATTAGCTCCAAAACATTTCGTTTATGGTTGAGAATGGTACCCCGTAAAAAATATAATTGCCAAAAACCTTTCCGAGATTATCGTGTATTATTTGGTGACTGTGATTCTTTATTTATCGCGAGTATATTTTCACTGAAAATGATAATATAGCCTACATCGCGATCAAAAATTAAAATAAAATGTCAAGAGGTGTCATACTTTCGTGTGTATTTTTAGCACTTCTGGAGAAATAGCCACGTAGCATTTTTGGTATAACACATTTTTGTGTACCTTATCCCGATGAGGAACTGACACAATTTTCTTCGTTTTTATCATAAGTTATGTCTTATAAGATCTTATGAACATTTGTTCATGGGTTACATAGAATGGGTTACAATGCGAACTGAGTCAAATGAGATTCAAACCCATACGTAGTTATTATTTACAATTACACGTTAAGTTACATTTTTTCGTAATAGCATTTACTTCGTTGACTAAATTAAATATTATTACATGAGGCACAATCAACTTGTACGACATGATATAAGGATTTGAACCTTTCCGGCACCATATCCGCACTTATTGAACAACATATCCCGCTGTAAGGCGCTACCCTTATCAATGTCGACACAAAAGATAAAAAAGAATTACCAAATTTGCTCAAGCTATCGCCAGCGTTGCAATTCAATAATAATATGGTTAGCATGATTAGGGGGCTACATTTCAAATCGTTAGGGGGAAAAATCAAGTAGCCTACAGGATTTGGCACGAATTCAACAGTATGAAACGGAAGGCAGATTTTCGCACGAGGGATCAAAGCAGCAACCGTATCTTAGACTTAGTGACAGCTCGTAATTAGGGAAACTTATGCTCTTGCAGAACAGAGCCACCGACCTTACTACATCCTGATGGTATAGCAACTGAGACTCATTTAACGATAACGTATACCTGACGATGACTTAAAATGATTGAACTTGCCCATTCATGATTATTACTTCACTCTATTCCATGGACCCTTCGGCATTTATCACATGTACAACGACATTAACCGCAGGCTAGTTACTCGGAGAATCATTTGTACAGCATTTGACAGTTGAGCTCACCGCTTAAGCACACAGAAATTTTGCTCTGACGTCGCTTGAACGTGAACTAGTTCCTTTGAAAGAAACAAATAGACGATTAGTTGCATATTCATTCAATTGCAAATAGCTGAGGCGTATGGATTGAAACGCTGATGTCTCTATCAAGCCATTTTTTGTTTCTTTACCGACATTTTTAAGTCTCTAGTTCCTTATAGCCACTTGGTCATGAAATTTAAAAGAAAATGTTTCATTTTCAAAAATAAAACATAGGAATATCCCCGGAGTATTTTCATGGGGTCGAAAATGTGGACATCTTATGCCCCAAAAGTGGCTAACATTCACAAATATTTATCACTTTTGTATCATATGATCACACTTAGAACTTTCAATTATACGGTTCCTAATATTAAAACTCGGATATTGCACAAGATATGTGAAACAGCAAAAAGTTTCTGTTGAAAATGAGCGCTACCTCTGATTTTAAAAAGTTAATTTATTTCTTGGTAAAATAAATTCGACGAATTATAAGTTACTGGGCTGTAACGTCATCCAATCAGATGACTTAACACTGCTTAATTAATAACTTGATGTCTGCTCAAAGTTTTGGAAAATGCTCGATTTAATTCAATATTTCAGTTTTTTAGTTATAAAATATTCATCATCATCATCGGTCAGCAATTCTAGGATTGGTTTGACGCAGCCTTCCACTCGGATCTTCTATCGGGCAACCTTTTCATATCAGCATAATGCCTCTTTTTTACATCCTTTACAACCTGTTCCATGTATCACATACGAGGCCTACCTACAATCTTCCCGTTCGATTTCCCTTCGACGATTGTCTTCATCAGGCCATCGTTTCTCAAGATATGGCCAATTAAGTTGTCCCGTTTCTTTTTAGTATTCAGGATACTTCTGTTTTCTCTCACTCTTCGTAGGACTTCCTTGTTAATTACTCGGTCGATCCATTTAATCTTCATCATTCTTCTGTAACACCACATTTCGAATGCTTCCACCCTTTTCTTCTCCGCTGCTGTCATCGTCCATGCCTCACTGCCGCTAAGAAACATGCTCCAGACGTACGTCCTGATGAATTGTTTCCTTACTTCTACGCTTGTATTTCTAGCTGTGAGTAGATTCTTCTCTTGATAGAATGTTCTCTTTTCTTGGGCTATTTTACTGATCTTTCGTGCTTCATCCATCTTTAGTTACTTCGTTTGTGACTTTTATTACGTCAGTTGTGATCTATAAACAATGTGTTGGAACCACTACTTAATTTATGTTGTTTGCAGAACTCCAGTAATCTTTCTTCTCTTTCGTTTCGGTTTTCCAACCCATATTTTCCAGATATTCTTCCATATTAACCTTCGTCAACGACAGCGTTCCAGTCGCCTAAAATAATTAGGTTTTCTTTTCGTCTTACATGTTTTATAACTTCTGTGATATCTTCGGAGGCGTCATCCACTCATTCATCTTCGTAGACCGACGTAGGCATGTAAACGTGCACCACAATGGTATCCGTAGGCTTGTTCTCAATCTTCACATTATAATCCTCTCACTGTAGTGCAGGGAGCTCTTCACACACAGTCCTGCACTCTTCCTGAGCATTCCTACTCCAGCGTGACCATTCAGTGATCCGGTGTGAATAATTCTGTAACTTCCGCTCCTAAAGTCTCCTTCTTCGGGCCATCTCATTTCACTGATTCCTATTATGTCGAGGTCCATTCTCCGCATTTTCACCTTCAGGTTCTCCAATCTTCCGTATGTCCAAAGTGATCGCACGTTCCAATTTCCTACCCTAAAATGAGTATCACACTTTACTGATGTACTCTCTCGGGTAGCCCCGCCCAGAGATCCGAATTGGGACTATTTTACCTCCGGAATATTTTACTCTAGAGGGTTCCATCACGTCTTGATATAAAGAAAAGAGTGGAGTAGCTGCGACTCCTCGGGATAATAATGTGGTGGTTTCTCCTTGCCTTCCACATCGCAGTACTATAGCCGCTAAAGTAAATGTTACCACGCCTGTAATGAAATGGGTGTCGGTCTACCGACCACTGTGGTCTCCACCTTCATTCATAAGAATAAGAGCTGCTGCTCTCCCCTCCGGGTGCTGAGAAGGGTAATTGTTGGCGGTATCTTCACAGGATCTGTATTAATTGAAGGCCTACCTTACCCAGGGATAGACCATTGCACCCTCGGACTGCTGTCGCTTTTCGTCCACGACTGCTTATTCGACGAGTAAACTCCCTTATCCCGCAGCTAACCTCTATATCTATAGGTCGACCCACCATCCGCAACCCGGCGAACGCGAATACTGATTAATAAAACTTAGTTATAATTAAATTAAAATATTCTCAATGCACATCTTCGTAGTAATTTTGCTTCATGGATGCCCGATATGCAAAGAAAAAACATGCATTTAGTAGTGTTCGTTATTTCACGGTCATATGCGACTAGTGAAACTCCGAAAAAGACAGCAGCAGCAAGGCCAATGAGTACGGAAAGGGTACGGAAGGAAACGATTTTCCACAAATCCGTAGCCCTGTAGATGCTCATATAATTCAGCTAACGGTTGCAAACCTCCGGAACCCTTCAAACAAAATTTCAATTTCATGGTTTTGCTAAGAAATTCTCGAAAATTCGCCACTGTACGATGGGTGGATTTTTTTTAGTTTTCATAAGGGAGCTCTTGAGGAAGGGTGCGTGTGGCTGTTCTCCAGCGTTCAGAAGGGACGGCGTTATGGAAGAGTCCACGAAGCCCTATAGAAACGCGCTGAATCGTAAAGGATACTACAAAACGTAGAGGAGAGATTGCAACGTGCAGAATTCGATTCGCAGGGAAAAAACCGAAAAAGCATTTATTTCGCAATATTAAATTTACGAGATAATTAAATGTAAGGGCTCCTTCGTAAAGAATTTTCACGAATTCGTTACTGATATTGTATTCATGCCTTCGTTATAGTACAGTGTGAGATGGAAACTAAACCATCTGAGGCTATAATATTCTTCGCGAAGGAAAATACTGAAAAGGAAAGGTGATGAGAGACATTAGGAATGAGAAACTTCCTTAGAGCTGCTGTGGTAATAGCCATCGTTCCAGTGGTTTCCTGCTCTTCTCTTTATTTATATTTCTCAGTATTTTGTCTTTCATTAATTATATTCATTTCATGACTAATCTCCTAAGCCAAGATGTTGCCATTGGCAGGACGAATCCTTGCAGGACCACCTTTGATTCCTCTAGTCTTCAAATTTAAGTAGTCGATCTGGAGACCGAAAACCAAGAGAGAGAAGAGTTCCTCAAGTCTCTAAGACTCAGCGGCCGTGACAGAAAGAGGCTGGAGGAAATCATAAGGGATCAGCGCCGCTGCAAGATGTGGATGTCAAAAAGATTGAAGAGTTTAACTGCTTCTTCTTTCGTGCGTATTTGTAAATTACGCCGCACAACTCCCCGCGCAAACATAGCCAAAGATTTCCTTTACGCTTCGTTTGCAGGAAGTAAAGCCACGCAATACGGGGAAGTAGCTAACTCAAGGCAATAGTAGGGTATGAAAGGCACAGCGGGGACAAAGTTTTTCTAGCTTGTCTCTTTGTGGACAAAAAACTGCCTTTTCTGGCCACCCCGCCAGATTTCCAATTGGGAAGCGATATTAGAAGTGAAATGCTTAAATAAGTGCGTGGGTATTTCCCCTATATAGGCAATAAATAGGAAAATAATATCCTAATGTGAAATTTAAGAAGCAGAATTAACATTAAAGAAAAATTTCTATTTATAATATCAGGTGCAGGGTCAGCTGCATATTACGGAAAAAATACCGTGTTTTTGGTGTGGATTCCGTTTGGAATGCTATTTCAGAGGATTGAAGGAGAGGACGAATTTCGGAATGATAAGATGGAGATAAATAAAAAAAATATATGGAGCACCTACTTCCCGAAATCGTGGATCCTCGTTATCCGAAGGGCGTGAAGATCCGTTAAACAGCTATGCAGTAATGGTAAAGATAATCAGTGAACTTTAATAATTTGTTGTTACACTCTTTCTGAGAGCAATGTTAATATATTGATTTTATGTGCTCATAAACTGTATTTTCATTGTATTACTGCTTTATGTAACCATTTTGATTTCCTGTGCTAATGCTAGTTGGTAATTTGTATACGACTTTCTACTGAAGGCTGTTATTTACGCCATTTATGTTACTGGGAAATAATGCTCAACTTTTAATTTTGTGTAACAGTGCACAGAATGGAAGAAATACCTTATTTACGAATGGTTAAGTTAATTTTCAGGGTGATCATACTTAACTTGCTCATTATAATTACAAATTGTAACTAATGAGTGCATGGTAGCCAAGTGGGTAGAGCGTTCAGGTACAGATTCAATTCCGGACGAGGCACCTTGGCATGATCTCGCGGTATGAATTTCAGTATCAGAGCTTTGTTGTGTAAGTCGGAAAACTGGCCTCTTTACCCTGAATGTGTGAATTTCACTCGCCTTCCGCCTTAGTACGGCGGAGCTCAACTCTGTCAAACCAGTCATTGGGTTTATAATTGAGGGAATTATTGTAAATATGGTGAATTACCTGCGAAGAAAAAAGTTTTTTCACTAATAATCTCAATTTAAAAGGCGTGTTAATAAATGTGGAGCATTGACCATTAATACCGTTTAGTCCGTTTCGTTTCTGGTGTGTATAAAAGCGTATTCAATTTAACCGTAAAATCATAATGATAACCGAAAAACCTAAATGCACAACGTTCATAAACGAAACTTTTTGTTGCCTCCGCCATTGATATTCCAGTAAAGGTTCTCTGGTAACAGTTAGAGGAAAATATGTGAGAGCTTTGGCCCTGTAAATAGTAGGAAACTGTAGAGAAATAACATTGAACTTTCACATTAATGAAAGACAAGAGTCGGAGTTAGTCGCATATGCTAGGGGGAAAGACGATATTTTAATTAACCTCATAAAAAATGCTCACAATTACTTTACGAGGGCAACGTGCATCCCGCTAAAATAAATCATGGATGACTAATTTAATAACTTCAGTCCATAACATTTGACAACCACTAAAAACTGCACTACAAATCCAAGGCAACGCCGACAATCCCAGAACCCTTTAGGTGTTTTCAATTTTAGGTAATTGCTGACCTTTCTTACTCTCGACCACAACGAAGACGAGGAAAACAATTCACCCTCGGCTCCGAAAAGAGAGCTCTCGACCTTATCTGTGTTCTGAGAAACTTGATCGCCTTGCGTATTTCGCAAGCCCTCCTGTCGCCGCCCCCGAAAAATCCCAGCTGCGACATATCAGGTCCCTCCCCTCAACTCCCCATTCCACTTTCCACGGTGGCGACGCTGATGGCAACTCACAAGAACTACTAGAGCCGCGAGATCATGGTGAGATGAGAAGCCGTTAAATCGGACCATTCAAAATGCGTTGAACACCCTTAAACTGGTTAAGCCGTAAGAACTCATCAGATTAATGTAGTGATCACGTTGGTTATCATATGCCAGTATATTTATATTAATATCCCCCATTACTACTAAATTATTTTTACAGTCTCTTAAAATAGGTTCTATATCCTCAAAGAATGATTTTGCTGGTATATTTTGGTATCGGTAAATACACGACAGATGTATTTCTATACTATTTAAGGATAACCGTAACAATATACAGTCAGCGGATCCTACTGTTATTGTAACCAAACAAGATTTTAAACTCTTCCTTAACATACACCATCACACCTTTTGCTCTACTATTGTCATTACATTTTGAAAAACATTTATAACCAGGAATTTTATACATATCGACCTCAGAGCTCGTTATCCATATTTCTGTTAACATTATTACTGCTGCTTTTTCGGTGAAGGAATTTAGATTAGTCAGCAAGTATTCGAAGTTACTTCTTAAACTACGAATATTTTGGTGAACAAATGTTAACCCGCGATGGCACGCGTGGGCGGGGATTCCCCGCCCGATCGAAAAAAAAATTCCTACTCAGCACACTGCGGCCTCTTCTGTTCGACACTTCTTCTAATCTACTATTACTGAGCACTTTTCAAGTTAAAATCCGTAAATACGAATAAGAATCTTTGTATCACATTTTATTTCGTAATGGTCGAATCCCCGCCGGCGCGTGCTATCGCGTTACAAAATCTGCTTGCGGAGTTTTTGAGACTTGACTCGATCAATATCGCAGTTTATCTTCCTATTTCGCTATATTTTTTTGCCCGTTACATTGTCCTAAGAGAGAACGACTTAGGTATGGGTGAGTAGAACAATTGGTTTCAACGCTAGGACGTACATATTTCTCTCCAATTCAGTTTGAAAAGAACTCGTGAGGGAAGCATACGCTAGTTCCATTTGGTGATCGCTACCTTGTATTCAACGCCCTGTACCAGTGCACCTTGCGAAATAAATTATAACTGTAAGTTATTGTAAATTTACATTCGTAGAGAATGTCACAACTGTAGTATCATTTCTATTGAAATGTGTTCATAAATTTGCCATAAGTAGCTCTCTTTTTTTCAACAAGGAATCAAAAAGCCGAGCATACACTTCCCGACCATGAGTGAGCCTGAAAGACATAGCATACTGAGAATGCTTGACAGTGAGAGTGAAGGGGAATATGCAGATTTGAGTGAGAGTGACGATGAGGAATGTGACAACACTATTTACCGTTCGGACCACGAATCATTTTCTGAGGAAAGTGAAGATGAGCAATCGCCCGGAACAAGAGCTTCTTCCTACGTGGGAAAAAAGAGTGACAGAGTGGTCTGCTGTGAAGCCAGCTAAAAGATCCAGAATTGAGAGATGCAATTTGCTGGAACGTCTACCTGGACCTCTGGGTAACGCCCGAAATGTATCGGATATTTTGGATTCTTGGCAAATTTTTTTTCCAAATGATATATTATCAGATATTGTATCCTTCACAAACACAAATATTCAAAGTGTGCAGGGTAGTTTTCTGCGTCAAAGAGATGTAAGGGAAACGGACCTCATTGAACTGAAGGCCCTTTTGGGATTACTGTATTTAGCAGGGGTGCAAAAGTCGAACCATAAAAATCTTTTTGATCTGTGGAGAGCAGATGGAACAGGAACTGAATATTTTAGACTTGTAATGGGTGTAAATAGGTTCAAATTTTTGCTAAGAATGATGAGATTTGATAACATCCACGAAAGAAATGAATTGAAGAAAAAAGACAAATTTTCCCCAATTAGGGACATTTTTGAAACTTTTGTCAGTAATTGCCGGAATAATTACAGTATGAGTGAAGCTGCTACAGTTGATGAGATGCTTCCACAATTCTGGGGTAGATGCAGTTTCCGTGGTTACATGCCGAACAAGCCGTCTAAGTATGGGATCAAAATATTTGCCTGTTGTGATGCAAAAACATTTTACACCGGTAATATGGAATTGTACGTTGGAAGACAAAATCAGGGCCCAGATAAAATTGATTACAAGCCAGACTCAGTGGTGAAAAGACTGGTTCAGTACATTTATAACACTGGAAGAAATGTCACCCTTGATTACTAGTTCATGTCCTACCCGTTAGCACTTGATCTTCTAGAAAATGGTCTAACAACAGTAGGAACGATAAGAAAAAGTAAGGGTGAGATTCCACCCAGTTTTGTCGCTAAGTCGAATGATAGAGTAGTCGGAAACAGTATTTTTGGTTTTCAAAAAGAAGTGACGCTAGTGTCATACAAACCTAAAGCTAACAAAGTTGTATTGCTCTTATCAACAATGCATCGAGATGACATTTTGGATTCTCAAACGAATAAACCTGAAATTGTAAAGTATTACAACTCCACAAAAGGTGGTGGGGACGTTTCAGATCGTTTACAGTCCACTTATAGTGTCTCTCGCATATCATGCCGATGGCCGCTAACACTTTATTTTACCTTGTTGAACATTGGCGCGATCAATAGCATTGTTATTTACAGGGAAAACTTAGGTAAATTTGTTAGTCGTAAGGAGTATTTGAATAACCTTGTTAAACTTTTGACCAGAGATTACATGCTGAAAAGGGAGAAACAGCAAAATATCCGATTATCTCTGCGACTCCGGTTGCGGGAAATATTGGGTATACCTGAGAGAGACGATAACATGAGCCACAATGCTGATGGTCGATGTGCTTACTGCCCTTCTAAAAAAAATATAAAAACAAATACAGCATGCAATACCTGTAAAAAGCCCATTTGCCGTGAACAGTCAGGTTACCAGAGCTGATAATTCAACTGCACATCATGTTACCAAAATGCCTGCGGAGATGATGATTGATTGTGAGCTGTAAATAGTAATGTTTGTCTATAATCAGAAAATATTCTCTTATGTTCTCCATGTTCATGGCTTAAAAATGAATATCATTCCTTTGTTGAATATTTTTTCGACCGAAATTGCCGAATAAATCTTCTTTGTAGTACTTATTAGTGTTTATTTAGCCATGTACAACCCGTCGGTCTTTTCCCCGCCCCGCGTGCTACCACGTTACAAGAAAAGCGCGTGCTACCGCGGGTTAAATTAGTAGTCAAAATTTCTGAAACAAACTCGGTTTAACATGCATTGCCTGTTTTCATTTGCCATTAAAAATTTAATCACAAGTTTTTTAGATCATCAAGACACGTAAGCACAAAAATTGGCTCTTTCTCTGCTTTACGCATCAATATCTTTCCTCCTCTTACCCACAAGTAATCGTAGTTTTTCGCTTTCTTGACTTGCTTCGCTTCACTCAGGACTCGGCGCCGGCCTTGGCAAAGCAGTTTTACCGAATGGAGGAACAGATAACATTTACGGCATACCTACGTCATCAAATATGGCGCATGGCGCAATGCGCGGGAATTCCGGAAATTTAAAGTAATAGAGCAGCAATGTATGAAAATATTGCAAAAATAACTAGATTTCATTGCATAACGGAATAAAAACAATGAAAACCCAAATAGGAAATTAAAGAACAAATAAACACAAAAATAAATACACCATTGACGAAACATAGTTTAAAAATATCAATTACCAAAAGAGCGCAAGATATAATATTTTTCACATAACTTATTCAGGAAATTTAAAGTAATAGAGCAGCAATATATAATAGTAATGCAAAAAAGACTTAATTTCATTGTCAAATAGAATTACACAAATGAAAACCCGAATAGAAAATTAAAGAATTGCCATCAAAATAAATACACCATTGACGAAACATAGTTTAAAAATATCAATTTTCAAAAGAACGCAAGATATAATTTTTTGACATACATACCCGAAAAGTAAACATTTGTGGCAAACCGTACATTTCGACATGAATTTTATAGTCACCGTAACAGATAACATTTTTTTTATACCAGTCCATTGAATGTGAAATTCATATAAACCGCAAGAGATAACATTTTTGGCATACCAGACTATCAAATGTGAACCTTACATCTATCACAAGAGATAACATTTTTGGCATACCTGTCTAATAATGTGAACTGAATGTCTACAACAAGAGATAACATTTGTGGCATACGTTACATTTTGTCTTGAATTTTATAGTCACCGCAAGAGATAACATTTATTGGCATACCTATCTTTTAAATGTGAACTTCATATGAAATGCAAGAGATAACATTTGTGGCATACCTATCCTTTAAATGTGAACTCCATATGAAATGCAAGAGATAACATTTGTGGCATACCTTACATTTTGTCTTGAATTTTATAGTCACTGCAAGAGATAACATTTTTGGCATACCTATCATTTAAATGTGAACTCCATATGAAATGCAAGAGATAACATTTGTGTCACACCTTACATTTTGTCATGAATTTTATAGTCACTGCAAGAGATAACATTTTTGGCATACCTATCATTTTAATGTGAACTTCATATGAAATGCAAGAGATAACATTTGTGGCATACCTATCCTTTAAATGTGAACTTCATATGAAATGCAAGAGATAACATTTGTGGAATACCTATCCGTTAAATGTGAACTTCATATGAAATGCAAGAGATAACATTTGTGGCATACCTTACATTTTGTCTTGAATTTTATAGTCACCGCAAGAGATAACATTTTTGGCATACCTATCATTTAAATGTGAACTTCATATGAAATGCAAGAGATAACATTTGTGGCATACCTATCCTTTAAATGTGAACTTCATATGAAATGCAAGAGATAACATTTGTGGCATACCTTACATTTTGTCTTGAATTTTATAGTCACTGCAAGAGATAACATTTTTGGCATACCTATCATTTAAATGTGAACTTCATATGAAATGCAAGAGATAACATTTGTGGCATACCTATCCTTTAAATGTGAACTTCATATGAAATGCAAGAGATAACATTTGTGGCATACCTTACATTTTGTCTTGAATTTTATAGTCACCGCAAGAGATAACATTTTTGGCATACCTATCATTTAAATGTGAACTTCGTATGAAATGCAAGAGATAACATTTGTGGCATACCTATCCTTTAAATGTGAACTTCATATGAAATGCAAGAGATAACATTTGTGGCATACCTAACATTTTGTCTTGAATTTTATAGTCACCGCAAGAGATAACATTTTTGGCATACCTATCCTTTAAATGTGAAATTCATATGAAATGCAAGAGATAACATTTGTGGCATACCTTACATTTTGTCTTGAATTTTATAGTCACTGCAAGAGATAACATTTGTGGCATAGGTACCTTACATTTTGTCCTGAATTTTATAGTCACTGCAAGAGATAAAATTTTTGGCATACCTGTCCAGTAAATGTGAACTTTATATCTACTGCAAGAGATAAAATGTTTGTTATACCTGTCTAATAAATATGAACAACATGTCAACCGCAAGAGATAACATTTTTGGCATACTTGACATTTTGTCATGAAATTCATATCCACTCCAACATAAAACATTTTTAGCAGGAACTTGGTGTGTGTCGAATTAATATTTGGTGCCATCTTCATACAATAACCCTGAAATATTTTTAGCAAAGACCTCCACTGCATTCTTTTACCACCTCATACTGTATTGTGTTACACCAGAAATAAATGTTTGTTTCACAATAGTGAAAAAAAACAAGTAGGTATGTACCTGCTTCATACAAATGTAATTCAAGGCCTTCTTTCACCAATTCCCATTGAATGTTAATTATAAATCTAATCAATGAAGTTGCAAAGCAAATTACTTATCCAAATCAGATTTTCAGACTTATGAATGCGAATAGTGGCCAATACAGGTTTCTTTCCTGGTTTCAACCGTGTACTTGGTTGCAAACAGGCAGCATCCCAAGCAAAGCTGGAGTATGACATAAAAATGTGTTAATTACCAGTTTTGTATTTATAAATAAAAACATGTGAAAATTCATTATTTTATACAAAAAAGTTGCCTTATCTGGCCGTTGCCAAATTATTTTCCTATGACACCATATGTTTTTTTACTAGTTTCAGATGCTGAATTTGGTAATCTTGCAGTTTTGACAATACATAGTTCTATTAACAGTGAGGTTTACATAATTTGTGAGAATGGCTCTCATGTCACAAGGTGTAATAGTTATTATGGGGAGTACGATACCTACAAAAATTCAGGACAAAATCTCTTGCGGTTCATATGAATTTCACATTTAATAAACAGCTATGCCAAAAATGTTATCTCTTGCGGTAGATATAAAGTTCACATTTAATAGTCAGGTATGCCAAAAATGTTATCTCTTGCGGTGACTATAAAATTCAGGACAAAATCTAAAGTATGCCAAAAATGTTATCTCTTGCGGTAGATATGAAGTTCACATTTTATAGCCAGGTATGCCAAAAATGTTATCTCTATCGGTGACTACAAAATTCTGGACAAAATGTAAGGTATGCCAAAAATGTTATCTCTTGCTGTAGATATGAAGTTCACATTTAAAAGTCAGTTATGCCAAAAATGTTATCTCTTGCGGTGTCTATAAAAAAGAGGAAAAAATGTAAGGTATGCCAAAAATGTTATCTCTTGCGGTAGAAATGAAGTGCTCATTTTATAGTCAGGTATGCCAAAAATGTTATCTCTTGCGGTGACTATAAAATTCAGGACAAAATCTAAAGTATGCCAAAAATGTTATCTCTTGCGGTAGATATGAAGTTCACATTTTATAGCCAGGTATGCCGAAAATGTTTTCTCTATCGGTGACTACAAAATTCTGGACAAAATGTAAGGTATGCCAAAAATGTTATCTCTTGCGGTAGATATGAAGTTCACATTTAAAAGTCAGTTATGCCAAAAATGTTATCTCTTGCGGTGTCTATAAAAAAGAGGAAAAAATGTAAGGTATGCCAAAAATGTTATCTCTTGCGGTAGAAATGAAGTGCTCATTTTATAGCCAGGTATGCCAAAAATGTTATCTCTTGCGGTGACTATAAAATTCAGGACAAAATGTAAAGTATGCCAAAAATGTTATCTGTTGCGGTAGATATGAAGTTCACATTTAAAAGTCAGGTATGCCATAAATGTTATCTCTTGCGGTGTCTATAAAATTCATGACAAAATATAAGGTATGCCAAAAATGTTATCTCTTGCGGTAGATATGACGTTTACATTTAAAAGTCAGGTATGCCAAAAATGTTATCTCTTGCGGTGACTATAAAATTCAGGACAATATGAAAGGCATGCCGAAAATGTTAACTCTTGCGGTGTCTATAAAATTCAGGACAAAATGTAAGGTATGCCAAAAATGTTATCTCTTGCGGTAGATATGAAGTTTACATTTAAAAGTCAGGTATGCCAAAAATGTTATCTCTTGCGGTGACTATAAAGTTCAGTACAAAATGTAAGGTATGCCAATAATAGTATCTCTTGCGGTTAATATGAAGTTCACATTTAATGGAGAGGGTTGCCAAAAATGTTATCTCTTGTGGTAGAAATTATAGTTCACATTTAATAGTCAGGTATCCCAAAAATGTTATCTCTTTAGGTAGATATTTAGTTCCGGTTGCACGATGCACATTATTATGTGCTGCGGTTCTGGTCAATAGTCCATTGCATTTAAATTTTGTTGAAAATATTTCCGTACTTCACGGAGATGTATGTCAAAAATATTATTATATCTTGATTTTTTTTTGAAATATATATTTTTAAACTAAGTTTCGTCAATGGTGTATTTTTTTGTGTTAATTAGTCTTTTAAATTTTATTTTAGGGTTTTCATTGGTATTATTACGATATACAATTTAATCTAATCATTTCTACATTATTTTAATATATTGCAGCCCTATTACTTTAAATTTCCGGAATTCCCGCTCATTGCGCCGTTCGCCATATTTGATGACGTAGGTATGCCGTAAATGTTATCTGTTCCTCCATTCGGGACGACTCTTGGCAAAGTGCTTCATTGACGTAAATAGGTGAATCAGATCCAACAAATCCCAGATGGCGAGTCGACAGGTTGCGTTTTAACCTCCGCTTGGTCAAAACGTTCTCTTTGAAGCTCTGTCTCACGAATCTCACGTGAATGGCGCCTGACTCACTGCTCGATGCACTTCCCACTTTTTGCTTATAACGGTAGCAAATGTCGATGTCTTCTTCACTCAATTTAACATCCAAGTATACACCTATTTTTGCCACTAACTGCGGTAAATTTTCATTTGGCGTGTAGGGAATACCACGAATTCGACACAATTTGCTAACAAGCGTTGCTCTAAATCATCGGAGCGTACCATTTGCTCGGATAATTTCTTCCTGAGCATATTATTTTCGGACTGTAAAGCGTCAACTTTCCCATTACACTCATCTAAACTCTTACTAATAGCTTCGATAACTTTCATGGACTCATCCATTCTTTCGTAAAGCTTATTTATAGATTTACCCAAATTGCACTCCGTCGATTTTAAATCATTTCTGAGTTCACTAAATAACTTCACAATGTCAACACTTTGCGATCCTTGGCTAGGTAGCTCACCAACAGTATGGTCCGAAACCATGGTTGCTCGCCTGGCTTCACAACATCGGCTGCATCTCCAAGGCTGTCCGCTGTCTTCAATTGCTTCAATATCCTCTTTCGTCAGAGCACTTTCCAGGCATGTGCCATGGAATTTTTTGTTGCAATTCACACATGACACAAATGTAGTGTTGCGAGTTGCCTTTTTACACACCAAGCAGTTAGACATTTTCGATTTCCAGAAAACTATTTGTTGAGCACAACTATAAACACATGGCCTTGGCCTCGCTACGAGCGGAAGAGAGGGACGTCCGCTCGTGACGGCGACTGAACAGCGACTGATAAATTAATACATGATAAATTAATCTTGAAATTAGAGAGTTTTGGTTTAAATAATGACGTTGTGAGTTGGGAAAAAATTCTTAAGTGGGTGAGAGCAGAGGGTTGTCATAGATGGTATCATGTCGGACACAATCAAAGTCACATCGGGAGTTCCCCAGGGTAGCGTAGTTAGTTTTAGGCTTAGACTTTTTGCAGATGATTCTGTAGTGCATAGGGGTATATCAAAAGAAGAAGACAGGAAATCGCTTAGCAAGGATTTACATATAATTCAAGACATGGTGCGACAAATGGTAGTTAGAACTTAGCCTTAAAAAGTGTGTAGCTATCAATTTTTGGAAGAGGAATAATTCTATACAGCGATCCTATAAAATTGATAACACGAAGATCGAAAGCGTTGAAACCATAAGGTATTTCGGTGTAACTATCACTAAAGATTTATCGTGGGGAAGACACAACCGGGAAATATGCGGCCGAGCGTAGAGAAAGCTAAGATTTATAAAAAGAGTACTTGGGAAATGTGATGAGAAGACAAGAAGGCGATGTTACTTTTCACTTAGCACATGAAATATGAGCAGTTTAATCCGGATTATCATGCCCAGTTAAAATCAGATCGATAAAATATCTTGGAAAAAGTTTCGAAGTTTCGGGGCTCACTCCGTATCGCCTGGGAATTTCGGAGCCCCAGGGGTCTTATTTTCGAAAGTGAATTGAGAAAAGTGAATTGAGGTAAAATAGTTAAAATGGGGAGCTTGTGTTCAATAAGCTGACAATAAAACGCAGAATAATGGTCACCTGCTCCGGTGAAATTTAATATTTCCTCTTTAATGCATTAGAATTGATCCGCAGTAACTGGATTACTCGTGCAGACTATTGTACTATTTAGGATCGGAAAAAATTGCTTCCAACACATATTGGATAAAAGGATAGGGGGTTGACCCCTTAAAGCATCAATCTTCGAAATGTAAGTAATGCTAAATGGAAGCGTATTTTACGTTTACGTCCGAAATGGAAAAAAATCCGAATCTTACGAATATAATCAACAATTTCGTAGGACTACAGTTTAGTTTTTCTCGTATATTTCAAAAAAATATCGGTGACATTTCGTACCTCATAAATGTCATTAGGGCACTGCGGTTTAATAACTTTTGAAAGGCCAATTTAAAAACGTAAATTCCTGCTTGCAATCTAGTGATACCACTGCATAGACAAAGGAAGGGGAAAGCTTATGAGCCTTCTGGAAGAAGAATGTTTGATATAAGACACCATTTCACTTCTCTGTTAGCTCTGGGAAATCATGCACCATTTAGCTGTAAATACTGCAGTATATGTGTAAAATGCAGAACTATGAAAACACAGGCCAAACAGCATATGTGCTTCAAGAATTGGAACAAGTCCTCGACGGAAATGGAAGCCGACATAATTGTCGAGGGATTTAAAACAAGAGTAGAGATGCACAATTTGAAGTACCACCGGCTTATAGGCGATATAATATGATGTGCTAGTCATGAATCTTATACATGGGTGTTGTGTAATAAGTTGTATCTTTCTTCACGCAAATACGATAAAATTTCCGTTTAATTCGTAGGGGATGGCGACAGCAGTGCTACCAAGAAATTGGCCTAACTTCTTCCTTACGGCGTTGATCTCCCTGTCAATAAAATAGATTGCACCAATCACTTGCCGCGAAATTACTGTAAGAGGTGGAGAGAAATTGCTAGAAAGCAAACTCCACAGAAACATGATAGACAATATTAAGGCGATGGACCGAAGGATGCTAAGAAACATGCATGGAATTAAATAATGGACCGCAAATGACATAGTATACGAAAAAGCTAATATTGACTCAATAGAAAAAATAATAACAAATCAAAGTACGAAATACTACAAAACGATAGAAAACAGTGAAACACAGCTATGGAATGTGTAGCCTTAAATAAAAACAATCTATTTGACAATTTCCATTGACCGAATTATATTTTAATGAATAATTAAAAATCCTAGTCGGTTCCGGGATTAAAATGACGCATAGAATAAGCTAATTTTTGGCATACTATGAAATAAAGTCACCCTTGGGTAACGAGCCATCAGTCAGTCAGTTTTATTTCATTGAATTACTGATGCTCAATTTTCTTTTTTAAGATTCTCTCTTTGGACTTTGCATCTATCGAATAAATATAATCTACCGTAGTCCATAAAAAGTTTTGCTCCAGTTCACACTTACAATGACGTTGTGTTTTAGTTTTTTCTCGATCCCATTTAATTTCTGGACAAACTTTAGACGGAGTTACACTCGTATTGGAAAAATCTTGCAATAAAGGAATTAGGTCAAAGTCAAGAGAAGCATTTTACTTCTGTACTGAAAATAAATAGCCCCGAATATTTTACCTGGTAGCGAGAGTGGACTAAATCAAATCCCACTTATAGACAAGTTACGTTTGTGTTAGGTGAGTAGCAAAGATAAGCAGATATCTAAGATGAGGAATACGAATGAATCACTCGTAAACAAAGATTCCCTCGGCCTTCCTCCAAGGGATGGAGTGACGACGTGTGACGCAATAAGAGATAAGCAAAACATCTGGAGTGGTGGTCACTCATTGGTGACTGAATAAATAAGCCACTCCCCAAACACCCCTCCAAGATGACCCCCTCCTCCCAGTAAAGTTACCCATCCCACTGAAACTGAAGCGGCGGCTCTCGGAACTAGCCGCCTTGACGGTTACTCAAGAGATATTGGTTTGGTATAGAACAGCCTTAAGGCTTAAGGCTGTTCTATACCAAACCAATATCTCTTGAGTAACCGCCACGGGGGTTAGTTCCGAGAGCCGCCGCTTCAGTTTCAGTGTCTTATATCAAACGGTGTCTTATATCAAACATTTTTGCTGTCTCCTTCCTTTGTCTCTTCAGTGGTATCACTTGAAGTGAAGCAGGAATTTACGTTTGTAAATCGGCCTTTCAAAAGTTATTGAACCGCAGTGCCCTAAGGACATTTCAGAGGGATGAAATGTCTCCGATATTTTTTTGAAATATACGAGAAAAACTAAACTGCAGTTCTACGAAAATGTTGATTATATTCGTAAGATTCGTTTTTTTTTCCAATTCGGACGTAAACGTAAAATACGCTTCCATTTAGCATTACTTACATAAACAAGATTGGTGCTTGAAGGAGTCAACCCCCTGTACTTTTATCCAATATATGTTGGAAGCAATTTTTTCCGATCCTAAATGGTACAATAGTTTGCACGAGTAATCCAGTTACTGTAGATCCATTCTAATGCATTAAAAAGAAAATATTAAATTTCACGGTAAATGGTTACTCGGTCGGACCAGGTGACCATTATTCTGCGTTTTACTGTCAGCTTATTGAACACAAGCTCCCCATTTTAACTATTTTACCTCAATTCACTTTTCTCAATTTACTTTCGAGAACAGGGCCTGGGGCCTCGAATTTCCCAGGCGATACGGAGGCGATACCCGAAACTTTTTCCAAGAAATTTTAACGTTCTGATTTTAACTAGGCATGATAATCCGGATTAAACTGCTTATATTTCATGTGCTAAGTGAAAAGTAACATCGCTGTTTTGTCTTCTCGTCACATTTCCCAAGTACTCTTTTTATAAATCCTAGCTTTCTCTTCGCTCGGCCGCATATTTCCCGGATGTGTCTTCTCCACGATAAATCTTTAGTGATTGTTTCATCTAAATACCTTATGGTTTCAACGCTTTCGACCTTCGTGTTATTAATTTTATAGGATCGCTCTATAGAATTATTCCTCCTCCAATCTTGAATTATATCTAAATCCTTGCTTCCTGTCTTCTTCTGATATACCCCTGCGCACTACAGTATCGTCTGCAAAAAGTCTAAGCGTAAAACTAACTACGCTACCCTGGGGAACTCCCGATGTGACTTTGATTGTGTCTGACATGATACCATCTATGACAACCCTCTGCTCTCGCCCACTTAAGAATTCTTTTATCCAACACACAACGTCATTATTTAAACCAAAACTCTCTAATTTCAAGATTAATTTATCATGTGGAACTTTATCGAATGCATTTTTAAAATCTTAAATCTATCGCATGAACTTCAGTACTGTTTTCGCCGTTGACTAAAATATCGTGTACAAATAAAGCTTATTGTGTCTCGCAGGATCTACCTTTCCGGAACCCACGTTGTCTGTTTATGAGCAATCCCTGATATCCAAATGCCCCATGATTGTACTGACTACAATGTGCTCAAATACCTTGCAAGAGATTAACGTGAGTGAAATGGGTCTGTAGTTACTAGGTTCTTTCCTATCACCGCTTTCAAAAATAGGTGTAATGTTAGCTACTTTCCAATCCTTGCGTACAGTGCGGTTCTTTAGTGTTTTATTGAATAATATTTATAGATAGAAGGCTATTTCAGAAGCTAATGTTTTATATACCCGGGAAGGAATTTGATCGGGACCTGGTGATTTGTTTTTACTAATGTTTTTTAACTGCTGCTCTATTCCGCGACCTGAAATTTTTAATTCGGGCATTTGCTCACTGAATGTTTTCGGCGGAGGTTCCACTGCGATGTGTGACGATAAGTTGAATACGCTTTGGAAGAAGGCTTTTAAAGTATTGGCATTTTCTAAACCCTCAGGTGACTCTAATTCCTTTATCACTTTTAAGTGTGTGTACCTACTGTGGACCTATTTCCCTGAAGTTCTCTCTCTCACATATGACCAAAACACTTTAGGATTGCTATCTAAATATTCTCCTAACATTTGCTCTTGAAATGTGATAACGCTTGCCGACATGATTTCCTTGCTAATGCTCTCGATTTTTTATAGTTTTGAACTAACTCATTTTTTTCCTATACCGATAGACCCTGTCCTTCATTTTTCATCTCAGCGTGGCATACCCTTCGTCGCTTTAGTGATTTCCTAACCTCCGCGTTATACCACCTATGCTCTGTATTATCAATTTACTTGGTATATATTTATTAACTGCTTTACGGGTGACCTCAAGAATTTCTCTCCCCGAATCCTCTATATCTAATCCTTTGCTTTGTTCGTTAAATACATTAAACGATTCCCTTAATTCCTCTTTCATACCGTCGTTAATTAGCCTTGCCAAATAAGTATACCCTCCTCCTTGGTTTATAATGTTTTTCAACGCCTACATTAAATATCGCATGCACTATTTTATGATCACTAATTCCTGTCTGTAGCTACATTTAGAACTTATTCGGGTATATTTGTTGCGAATAAGTCTAGTATGTTGTCTCCCCTGGTCTGTTCTTTTACTAGTTGTTTTAAAGTTTCGTCGTACCGATGGACTGAAAAGCAGCCGATGTAACACCCATTTTTAAAAGTGGTGATAGGGAGCAGCCATCTAACTACAGACCTATATCCCTCACATCCATTTCATGCAAGGTCCTGGAACATAATTATTAGTTCAGTCATGGGACAACTATATAGCCAGAATTTATTGTCCGATGTTCAGCATGGGTTCCGGAAGAGCAAATCATGTGAAACTCAACTTGCTCTCTTTTCTCACAATATTTTAGTTTTTGGCGAAAATTATATTCCAGTGGATGCTATGTTTCTCGATTTCAAAAAAGCTTTCGAGAAGGTGTCTCAAAGCAAACTAATGTTGAAATTAAAATATTATGGCATAGACAGTAACATTAAATCATGGATAAATGATTTCCTGCATGATCGGGTGCAAAGGGTTGTTTTGGACGGTGTTACCTTACCGGCAATTAAAGTCACTTCGGGTGTCCCATCAGGTAGTGTGATAGGTCCACTCCTGTTCCTCCTGTACATAAATAATATCAATAAGGTTGTCATAAGTAAGCTTCGTCTATTTGCCGATGGCACTGTAGTGTACAGGGAAATTCTATGCCCAAACGATAAAGAATATTTAAATGATGACCTACAAGCAATTGAAGATTGGTGTGATACATGGCACTTAGAATTAAAATTTAATAATTGTCTCTTGATGAATTTTTGGAAAATGAATAGCTCTCCTCTTAGCACTTGAATTGAAGAAGATCTTAGCAGATTGAAATTTAGACATAATCTCTTAAACAAATTCCAAGACCATATTTTCAGTGATGATGTTAAAAATATTTTGTGAACCCCAACTTACTATGGTAGACTGGACCATAATCACGAAATTAGAGAAAATGATTGCCAAACTGACAGATTCAAAATGTCCTATTTTACTCGTACAATTAGGGATAACGGTAAATATATCCAGTACGAGTGTAGCAATGGATAACATTGGTAGCTGCATGTTGGTATAAGGACTTATAGCTAACCCAACTAACGGCATGTTTTTGCATGTATGCTTCGCTATTTTAATCTTTTTTTAAATAGCGTAGTTTTGAACAGTACCTATACGAGTACTATTCCTTTTTTTATGCATGATATGTAGTGCATGTTTGGTGAGAATTCACCACTTACCACACACCTTTATGTTGGCTTGCAGAGTATTATGTAGAAGTAGATGTAAAAAATGTGACGTAAAGGTGTTCAACAGTGATTCGCAGAGTTACTTATCCTTACCTCCTGTTATAAAACTACACGTATTCCAGTCTATCGAAGGGAGATTGAAGTCTCCGCCTACTATTATTCCTCTGTATTTGTTCCGAGAAATCAATGTTCCTATCTCTGACTCTAGTTCCATTATAGAATTGTTGTCTGCATCCGGTGGCCTGTAATATGCACCTACATATATCTTTTTTTTTGCGTCACTACTTTTAATTTTAACGGAACACCAAATACTTACTACATTTCGCTCTGAAATAAGTTTTCTTCTACTAACATACGGGTCCTTCACAGCTATAAATAATACTCCTCCGTTTCTGCTTACTCTATCCTTTCTGTATACGGTAAAACACTTAGGGAATACTTCATATCTGATATGTCCTTCGAAAGCCATCTTTCTGTGCGTACGATCATATCAGCATCAGTACTTTTTATGAGGTGGTGAAATTCGGCTACTTTATTTCTTAAACTACGACAATTCACTACTATCACTGAAATTATTTCTCCCAATCTATTTCTCTCCTGGTGCTCTTTTTCAGCTAGTATTTTCCCCGATAATTATTTTAGCGACCCACTATTTAATCTACCAATCTGATATGTATGTATCTGTAGTAATCTGATATATATGCATGATTTGAACTTCTGTTCTGGGGCCGGTTAAATTAACTGCTTCATGACAGGATAAACAGTGAGCTTAACCAGAGAAAACAGATAGGAATGGGCACTGTGAAAGCAAATACCGAGCACTGAAAATGAAGGAAGACATTTGTTTCATGTCGGTACCGACGGGCAAGGCTGAATTGAAGTTAGGCCAAACGTGCCCCCCGAAGCAAATTTCTGGCTACGTGCCTGCCTGCTACTGAAAAAAATATCCCTTGCTGAGCTCGCTCGGTCTGAGGGCTCTGGCTTTCGACAAGGGGCCGAAGGGAGGCGAAGTGGCTCGGACGTGGCCTTGGAATGGTTCGAGAGAGAGAGAGAGATAAGGAGCCAGGAGGTGGAGGGTGACGTTAGCGGGAGTGGGGGGGACTTAGAGCAGCGCCACGGAACGAAAGATTTTTAGCACGTAAAATAGTGAAAACATGGTTCGGAAAATAATAAATAGCAACTTTAGTATGCACCTAAGGTCTTTGAGTTTGATATAATAGTAGAAGAGAAGGATGAATCCCAGCGGAGAGTGGAACACATGTTTCCATTACGATTTCAATGTCAAAGGAGAAAAGGCTGAAATCGGGCTATTTTTACGATTTTCAGTGCCTGAAGCTCTTTAATGAGTACTGCTAATGAACATATTGTTCCATAAACCGCACACATTGATCCTTAATCTAACGATCAATGAAAACCGATCAGCTCTGCGACTTATATTAAACTCTTTATCTTCGATTTCGCAAGGGTCTGCAGAGCCGGTTTCTGCAGTGGTATAGAACACCCTTAAGAAACTCAACCGGATAATTTACCGCTTGATCCTCTTCAAGGACAGAATCGATTGATAAATAGGTCTTTATTTCTCCAGGAATCAGGTTGAGGGTAACTTTGTTAACTTTGTTTACAGTATAATTTTTCGGGGCGAGAACAGCTCTGTTGCACAGCCAATCAGAATTATGGTAGTTTTCAGCAATATCGGGAAAAACCTATGAAATTAGCTCATCAGTAGAAGAAACCAACTGCCCAAAGTTTTCATGAAATATGATTCTCTGCCTCTCGTCTGTGTTGATGGTTCCTTCGCCGATTTTTAACAGATCAGCTGGTAACTGGCCAGCATTGTGATCATTGTGAAGATGAACCCGCATGTTCTGCGTCAAATGGCATTTCTCGATGTGACTGCATAACACAGAATTTTTCAGACTGGCTTTGATCTCGTCAGCGGACGTACCTACCACGTTGAATAACTGGCAAAGTTTGTCTAAAATAACCGGCCAGCAGAACGACCAAACCTCCCATCAAATCATGACTAATTCTGAGATCTATAAGAGTAAGGTTCAGCGCTTCAAAGGCATGGTTGTGAGACATGGTACACTCGTCCCGTACCAGTAGTTTGCAACGTTTAAGTAGCTACTTCAGCTCGATCAAAGGTTTCGCTAATGTTGCACAGGGGAGTTTCGACGTTAGCAAAGTTCAGTGGAAGCTTCAAGGCTGAATGTGCACTTCTTCCACGTATTAAAAGAGCGGACGCAATTCAAGAAGATGCTACCACTAGTGAAATGTTACCGTATTTTCTTATTTGAGCTAAGAAAAGGTTGATGAGGAATGTCTTTCCTGTTCCACCTGGAGCATCTGAGAAAATAATTGCTCCATTTCCCTGGTTATCATGGGATCATAACATCAAACATGGGACCCTTGGGACTCTGGGCCCCTTTTTTATAGAATTTATTTCTACTTGTTATCATGGGCCTGCAGAAAATCGTGATATTTAAATGCTAGAGGCTTGAATGTCCTTTGCAAATCAAAAGACATTCACACCGATCTCTGGCTGTGAAGGACATATGCTATTGTTGATTTCAGAAAAAATGTGAGATTTTTCAGCTAAAAATATGATTTTTAGACAAATACTAAGAGTAATACAAAATTGATTGAAAGAATTAGAAACTTCATTTATTCAACCATCCGATAAAAAAAAATTCATCCCTCTGTGTTGATTGGAAAAATTTTAATAAGCAAAAAATGAGACCAGTCCACCGAACTCAATGCCAGGGACCACCAGGATCCATCTAAGGGACCATTCAGGGCTTTTGTGGACCCTGAGGGTATTTTAACACAGTATATTTTCTGCCCAGACGCATTTGCTATCTACATACCAGAAGACTCCAAAAGTGAAATAAATGGAAGACGTTGACTTGGGGCCGTATGCAAAGACGAGCCTTCTCCTCGTTCTCCGTCTCCTCCTCGTAGAGCAGGAGAGGGCACCTCCATCGCGTTGCACAGTCCGACCTCTATCGTAGCTCCTAGGAGCCTCGAACTATCATCGCGACGTTCACAGAAATTTCTCTTAACAACGATGACGTTTTCTGTGACGTCTCACGGAAAAAAAAGGCTGGCGAAAGTAAACTCGACTTCACGTGAAATGGCGTCGCAGGGTGCGTGCAGTGCCTCGCATACTACAGATACGCCTACCTAAAAACCTGCGCTGAATTTCTGCCTATCCTATCATCCTTTGATATACGAGCTGACACAGTTTCCGATTATGAGTAAGTGACTTGGAGGTCATATATATCAGCTGCTTGCTGGCATTAAGTAGTTTGTGATTATTAACTTTACTAAAAGATTGACGGCTAATTTGCACCGTTAAAAGATTTCCCTAATAACCATTTTGTGATTAAATAAGAGCATGACCATTATAAATATACGTAACGTATATTCTTTCAACTACAGGAGAGATAAATAAGAGTTTCCTCCATAATGCTGAGAATCTGTTTCCTGGCGAGCGCACCAGTACTTTCTCTAAGTCCGATACCGTCTACGAGAGACTGAGAAAAATCATCCGTGGACCAATGTTCAATCGCTCATAAAGATCGTGATTCGTGGTTGAAACCAAATTTCAGATGTACTTTCATTATATGTATTGCATGTTTTTTGTGATTTCACCCCCTGCCACACTCCTATATGGCTGCTTACAGGGTGTTGCGTTATTGTAGATGAAACAGTGCATTCTCAGAAAGGCCTGCTACTGAAATCTCTTCCCTCTCACGACTCAAGCAAATCACGCATAAATAATGCCTCGCGATTCACCGTTACGGTGTGTGGCAGGTGGTGAGTATCACAAAACATGAAGTACTGATTTGAAACTGAACTACTACTAATTGCCACGGAGTGGCTTCGGCTCCATTCGTATCCCTTCGAAGATCCTGACGCTGTCCTCGTTAGCTTAACACCCGAGAGCAACTTCCTTGCAATGAACCTCCCAAGCACTCGTCCCCTTGACAACCTCCCTTCCACCCTGGTTCTCGTCACCGGATATGATAGTAGGATATAAAATGTAATTGAGGAGGCATCACAGCTGATTTGTGAAGCCAGCTGCCATCTTAGTAGGTACGGATCCCAGTATACCTACCATTTTCTTCCTTGCATTCCTCATAGAATGTGTCTTGAGTGGAGCAGTGTCTTTACCTTAAAGTCGGTCTACGTATTCCATCCAACTCCTCTTTACTTCTCCTGGTTCTTACATAAAATATCCTTCTCTTTCTACTGGTATAGCATAACCTGATGTGTACTTTGTCAGTTCTCTCCTTCTACCTCCTTCCTTGTAATTTCTTACAATCCTCGAAGAGCGTCTCCTTTTGCAGAAATTGAAAACCAATAACTTTTATAAAGATGTGAGCTACATTAAAAAAAAACCCAGCGTATTATGCTAGAATCGACCGGATAAATAAGAACAGCGAGTTAGATTTTCGTACCTATGGATCAAAAATTTAATATTTCCCCCGTAACATAAGAGAACACAATAGGGATCATAGCAATGTGATAGTTGGTGAAAGATTGTTAGAGTGGTCTGTAGTGCATGATTTATGGATTTATAACCGAAAGATTTATTACTATGTAGAACTGAAGCTGCATGTGACGCTATTCTGTAGTATGTTTCCATGTAGTGGCCTAGTTGCATGTCAATAGTGCATGTTTGGTGATCTTCATCCCGTGCCACACACCTTCGGGGTGACTTGCAGGGTATTTCGTAGGTGTATGAGTAAAACGCATTGGTGCTCACATGGAAGAAGTTGTTTCTCTTGCGGTACACATTGCCGCCACAAGATAGAGAAAGGGAATTCATCTTTAGGACATGCCAAAAAACATAAGAAATTGCAACGAGTCCGCCAATATGTAGTGAAAACTGGTATGCTATGTTATAACCAAATATTCAGTTCACATTCGAACCAGGTGTAGCAATAAAAGTCACCACTAAGTAGAAAGAAATGTTATAACACCTTCCTTACATCGCCTTAAGAATACCAACTGATGCTGCTTCGTGAAATTTTAGTATGACTCCATCGTTATATTCATGCTTTAGCCCATAAATAAATTTTATAAAAGGAGGCGGTATAAATAATATTCCATTGCCTCCTGTAACTGCCTCCATTGCCAATGAGATGAGAGGAAGACATCCGCTATCTCCATAACAGCACCTATGGTAACACTTAGCCTGACATCGTGATCAACACCCAGCTAGGTACGCAACAAAGAAACTAGGTGAAAGCATACCGGAGCGGCATCTTATGGATAACTAAATTCAAATCACTTAAGAAACTATCGGCTATGTAATATTGAACTATGTTAATGCTTCACTACGTTTTACAGCTATTATTTATTATTACAAAGGCAGGCAATGTATGATAAAAAAATAGGATTAACGGCAAAACAACTGCTCATTCGACCAAAACATAGGGGCATTTTAAAAGGCGTTGCATCGTTTCTATGGTCACTGCATGAAAAATCCTATGAAAGGATTCTATTTTTCTCACATGAGCGCTCCTTCTTATGGCAGTAATTTATTCGCTTCCTCAGGATAGCACAGTGATAATAGTCTTCTGAAGGAGAAAATCTATTTTTTTTGCATTCAGGACGGTTCTGATGTTCTATAACACTCTGGGATCCCTACAGGCTTGGTCTGACAACAGGTTTCCCAGGGGCTGAGATCATAGTTAAGAACGAAAACTTAGGCAATGACTGATTACCCATCAATAATAAAAACCTGCTATTTTCATGCAAAATTTTATCATGACATAACTTGAACAAGCATAATATATTCCATATTGAATATTTTCACCTAAAAATACATCTACATAATACCCTGCAAGCCACCATAAAGGTGTGTGGCAGGTGGTGAAATCACACAAAATATGTACTACATATCATGAATAAAAAAGAATTAGTATTAATATACTAGACTGATCTTCCAAATTTAAAAGAGATAGAAATAGCAAAGCAACCATGCAATATGATGCTGTTAGTTGCATTAGCTCATAATCCACTGAAACATAGTCAATTTTTTTAATGTAATCAATAAAAGTATTGTCTTTGAATTTAGTTAAGACCTTAAGTCTAAATTTCAACCGACGATCCAAATTTTCCAGTTATAGAGGTAATAAATCGGCCTAATTGTGTCTGCTTCCAACGAAAGGATCCTAGAATTCCACGTTCGTATCTCATACGACGGCCGGAGTATTTAACCAGAGATTTCACTAGAATGAAAAACTTAAAGGAACTTCAGTTTAGTTTAATTTTCCGCCATCGACGGGACTAAAAAATTAATGTCTATACAAAAACCAGTACAAGATTACCATGTATTAACTAACAACTTGGTGTCTTTTGTAACCAACATTTCACGAGTCTACTAAGGCATGAATGGAATATCCTCAGGGTGGCAACATTGTTACTCCAGGTCTCAGAGAAGTAGACTGTAAACGGAAAATAAATTTCAACATTATTCTTGGCGGAAGTTATATTCTCTGATAGCTAATGAATAACTAATGACAGTTCATCCCGTGCCACACACTTCTGCAGTGGCTTGCAGGGAATCTGTCCCTGCATATTTGGGAATGAAACACACCAATGAATATGATCTCTCGTATATTTTTATGAGACCAATCAATCTCCATGCTAAATATAATAAATGCTCATTCAAGAACAATACAGCCCTGGTTTATGACAAATATTTTCAGGGATGTAATTTGAGCAAAAAATTGAACATTTAAGTCTCTTGACCAAAAATACAGGGAAGACCATCTTTACTTAGTACGGCTAGATAGACTAATACTGGAAGAGATATTCTGAATGTACATTCCAGGTTTAGCTAAAGAGACTAGGAATCTCTAAGCGCTGACACATCAACTCGATTTAGTATCAAATAGGGATGGGATTGGATACCACTCGATTCTGGGTGGTATTCAATGTATCGAGTATCGGCTGAATTAGACGAGTTTTGATTCTTCAACTAGCATGCATGTAATAGAAGAATGGAAATAAATTTTAGAATACCATATTCATCATCAAATTTTCTTTTATTTTACACTGTTTAGGCCCCCATCTATTAAAAAAAATATTTTTTTAAAAAATGACCCGTGCAAAGATTGTAATTTTATTTTACTTGCAATTAGGCATGGATGGCCTATCGAATCCCAAAATGGAGGTTTCACTTTTTTATGAATACACATAAGAATAGCTGATATACTTTTGCAGAGCGTAAAAATGTCAATTCGATAATCAATGAGTCGATATTAAATTGTGGTATTAGAGGAACGAGTCGGAAAAAATAATTGTAGCGTTTAAATTTTCATATTGAGGAATTAGGCATTGGATTTTGGCATCGGCTCATCCTTGGTATAATAAAAAGGGTGTAATTCAAAGGCACTTAAAAAAGAATTCAAATATTAGTCAACGTGATGTTATTTTGGGGCATGTACCTTGCTTCGCATAATAATTTGAAGAATTTGGACTGGGGGAAATGACAGTTCATTGCTATCTGAATGCAATAGGAGCTGTTTTATTATTCACCAATTTACAGAACTACACAACACAAGAGATTGCCTTTTTCAATCATTTATACCTATATCAAAATGATGGGTTTTATAATGAAGGCACCTCCATACACTATGAAATTGAACTAGATACAAACGAAAAACCCTGAAAAAACCCACGTTAAGAATTTAAAATTGTCTCAGCAAAATTGGACTATCGTAATCCTGACTACCAAGAAATTAATAAATTAAAATGTACAAAACCTACACCATATTTACACATGATGGACTTCTTCATAGTCAAGATCCAGAATTGACTTACATTATGTAATGAATGTCGAAAGATTAAATTAGTGCTAGAGATATCAGTATCAGTAATATAATAATTTACTTAGGATATGGAATCAGTTAATGAGAGAGGTACATGTTGTCCTATTTTCCATAATACGGTATTATTTAAATTTACTTCGACATTCACAAGGTCACAAAAAATGAAAGAAAATGAAGTAGACATATATTCATAGACACAGGACAATGTGCAAATTAGTATCAAAAATTGAGATTTTAAAGACACTAACATTAATCAGGTTTGAAATCAATAAAATACACTGCACACCAAAACCAACATGAAATACATATCTATAAATTTACCAAATATGAGAATACTCAAAATATATCTGATAATCAATACTCAAGATAATTCTTAAACATTTCAATTGGGCAACTTTATATCTGCCATTCTACAAAATATTAAAACTAATAAAGACTCGCTTTGAAAATGATTTTGGAAAAGTGATAAAAGATTTAATTTTTACTCTCTAATAATGACACCAGATAGTTACTTGAAAATTGCCCAGGAAATAGCCAATTATAAATGCACCCCCAAAAAAGTTAGAAGCAATTAGGAATTGATTCAAAATTAAGAAATATAGTATACAACATTTAAAATGCTAATTAAAAGAATAAAAAATAATAAAATAAAAATTAAGGCTAAGGGAAAAATATATTCTTTCCATAACAGAAGAATGCAGTATTATAAATCTCATTGAACAAGAAACAATAAAATCACGGCGGTCACAGATTGATATGAAAATCATTCATCCATGCAGAATCAGGATAGCAGTCCATTAACTACACTCAACATGACTGTTCAACACAATGTCTCCTGCCTTTAAAAGTGTAAACCTGCCGATGTCATCAAACACTGCTTCAATGAGGATGATAGAGGTCACACCTGCAAGTAACGAATGAAAATGAATAATAATTCTACAAGGAACAGAAAAAAATCTTATTTGTATATATGGAGGGCACATTAAACAAATGACTGTGCATGAGTGTTGTCACTGGTATTGTTATACAAACGTTTCACATATAAACTTGGCAGCAAATGATAAGGAATGTAAGAGGAAATAAAACAGCAGGCATGAATAACAATAGGACATACGGTGTGGACATGCACAGTCCGTGACATATCATGAGAGCGCAATATTACATTAAACGGTTATATAAATCTCCGATAAAGAAACCAATGCCCACAGAGTAAAAAATTCACATTTAAACGTAACTGCTTAAAGCAATTTCTACTGCTTCTATTGTAAGGGTATTGTTGCTGCATCTAAGGCTGTTAAGGGTTTCAAATTGACTGCACTCAAGTTAACATGGCCTCATATTCCACGGCAATAATCTTTCACCAACAATATATACTAAAAGAAAGAATTCTTGGGTAAGTTCTTGACATCCATTAGATTTATCAGAAACCGGCCCAGTTTACATTACGGTAGGCAACACATTAATTATCGAAAACCCCGGACTATGAACGCGATCTAATAATGTACTTTTAGTATTAGCATTAAAGCAATTAGTGACATGTAATTTGCGCATGTTTCGTGATATTGACCCTCTGCCACACTCCCTTTGTGTTGGCTCCCATAATTAAGCGTACTTATAGATAAACTATTCCAGAAGCTACTATTTTACTCTACTTTTTTTGGCCCTTTTTTACTGAACTACAAGCCCCTATTTTACTCTACTTGCCACAAAGTGAAAATATAATAATTAAACCATAATTTAAATTAAACAATTGAAGCGATGTTTAAATTAATAGGCGACAGATGCGTATTCGAGTGGCGTTGTCATGGCAACACATACCTGTGACTCGGCGAGGAGAGCCGGCATCACGCTGTCACGGAACAACTCCAGCAGAAGAGGAACTTGTTCCTGCAATCGAGACGTTCCATTCGTCGATCCATATTCAGCGATAATGGAAGGAACAGCTGATGTTAAATACACTTCCTTCCCGCTCTGAGTCTCCTTTCGTAATGCATTATCAATAAACCCATCTCCCCATCCACTCCACCTCCTCTCCTCCTCCGCCTCCTTTAACGCGTTCTTCATCTGTCGCTCCGTGACGTCATCTCCCCTGGCGTACGGCCTCCCTCCGTTATTGAAAGCCAGACACACTGACATCTGCGCCAGAGCACCTGCTAAATAGGCAATTGTCTCATCCTCGTCTCTATATCCTCCTCCCAGGTAAACCTTCTTCTCTTCGAAGTCGGCGAAATAGTAATAACCACTGCCATTCCTCTCCCCTCCGTCATGATCTCTGAATCTCGATTTAATTCCTCCGATATTATATGAGTCGAAATCGATCTCAATTGACACGTCGTCATGGCTTTTGAGGAATTTGATCAGGCAAGCAGTCTCATCCCATTCAGAATACAGCCTCTCGTACAATCCCCTCGCCTCTGTCACTTTCCCTTCATCACTCTCCAAGATGTTAGTCTTTCGCATCATCGCCTCCACGCATTCTCTCCTTATGTCTCCTTCCGTTCGAGGAGTCGACGGCAATACTTCCTCATCGACAGTCGAAGTTTCACGTGTCATACCAACAGGCCTCTCCCTATTCGCCAGTAACGTCACGGAGGACTCGAGTGCCGACAAAAGCACATCACGGGCTGCCAATCCAGTTTTGACGTCATCAATAGAATTGCGAATGGTCGACATTTCTTGCAACTGGGTATTAATAGTCGTAATTCCTGTTTTGACGTCATCAACGGAAATGCGGATGGCTTCAATTTCTTCCCTTTGGGTACTATCTGTTGCCAATTCTGTTTTGACGTCATTAATTAAATCGCGATTGGTCGACATTTCTTGCATCGCATGTGTATTAATAGTCGCCATTTCAGTTTTGACGTCATTAATTAAATCGCGATTGCTCGTAATTTCTTCTCTCAGTGTATCAATAGTAGCTGATCTACTCTGGATGTCATTCACCTTCGTAGCAATTGTCGCTATTCTACGCTGGATGTCATTAATCGACTCGCACATTGATTCCATCTTCCGTGTCAAATCAGATATCGTTTTCTGTCCCATGGCCTCCATTCCTGCAACCTGACTTGTAGATGTAGTATTACAGCCTCCTTGTGCCACACTGTCCCTTCCTTTCATCACAAGACCAACCAATTTGCTAATCAACAGGCGGTCTTCGTTCTCAGGGTACTTCTCCCCCATACCCTTAGCCAGCTCACTCACTCTAACCCCTTCTAAGTCACTCAGTCCTGGATTCGCACCCTTTTCCAGCAATCCCTCCACCCAATCAACCTTCCCCAACCCCACCGCAACGTAAAGGAGGGTTCTCTGCCTCATACCCCTCAAATCCACGTCTCCCAAGGAGTTCAGCAGGTCCTTGTATTGCTCAAGGGTCCCAGTGACTACGCCGGCGAAAAGAAGCTCTTCCTTGCCGAAAACGTCGTTTACAACACTGGTTGCCATGGCTACCGGATGAGGTCACCTTCACTGTTGTCCCGTTGCTGACGGTGTCACGACAGGATGGCCTCGTTACTGATTATAAGGACAACAGCAATCGGAGACGGGGATCCAATGCTGTCGGAGCTGAAAATCAAATATTTGGTACTTAAGCTTAACAAGAATGTGTGATAACTCTACAAAATTGGGAGTGCTGGAGTCATTAAATTAATTTCTTTAGACATAAATAACAAAAATTTTCATGTTAACTCATTTACAACCAAAGTGTGAGAATTAATATGATAAATCATAAACTGACAATATAACAAATGTATATGTGACAAATATTGGCCAAATGCATTATGATATTGAGAACCTCCTGATGAGGTTAATTAAGAATGATATCAAAACAACGAAATCCACGAAAATTTGGATATGTACTTTTCTTGAATGTAAGAATATCAATTGAAGGGTTGTGACATCAAATGCGACAAATTAAATAAACTCAATTTAGCAACGCGGTGAAGTGCCGATATGAGTGCAACAAGAAAATGCAAACGACAACTTAAAAAAAATACACTTGACCTTAATGAATTTTAAAAAAATATTAATTAGTTTGCAAATGAAGAAATGAGTTACAGATTTGCCCTTCTTGTGTCAGGTTGGTGCAATTGCACTAACCCGTTAAAATACATATTTAAACAATTCTCATTTTACGGAATGGAACCCTAATAAATCTATGAGTAGCGCTAGCAGTCAGCACGAATTCATGTGCAGGAAGAAATAGGCTACCACGCCTCACGAAATAGCTGCGAACAATTCCTTTAACATATTCCATTATCCTCGTGAAAATCACAATGCGTTTCACGGCATACGACGCACTGTATAAGCACCAAGATTTCGGGAACGACAATGGAAAAGGCCTTAGCAACGCTCGGAAAAGAACCGGAAAAAAACAGTAACTTTGAACATAAATTACATGGTTTAGAGAAACCACGGAAACAAAGTGTAAATAGGTTGAAAGAATAAGAGAGTTCAAACATTTTCTCAATAAACATAGAGAAATGGAAGAAAAATTGATATGCAATAATTTCACCAAACGAAAGAATAAACTGGTTCGATTCCTGGCGCCAATAATGATTTTACATTGGTTTAAATGGACTTTTTCAATTTATGAAAGTGCAAGGGTTTTTTCTTTCGCTCAGTAAAATTACTAAATGTTAATCGATTTCTTCCGTTCTTCTTGTATTTAATGGGGAAAGATATTAACTTTCTAATTCCTTCAACCGATTTATACTTTGTGCTAGAAATTTCTTTAAATAATGTAATTTACGTTTAAAGTTTCTGTTTTTTTCGGTCCTTTCCCGAGCGTTGCTAAGGCCTTTTCCATTGTCGTTCCCGAAATCGTGGATGCCTATACAGTGCGTCGTATGCCGTGAACCGCATTGCGTTTTTCACGATGATAATGGAAGATGTTAAGGCAGGTTTTTCCGCTGATTCTTGAGGCGTGGTCGGCCATTTCTTTCTGCACATACATCCGTGCTGATTGTTAGCGCTATTCATAGATTTAGTAGGTTTCAATTCGCTAAACTTAGGATTATTCATAAGTTTTTTTCATTTCTCTACGAGTTTGTGCAGTTTCAACATTTTGATTCATAAAAGGCTGATATATAACTTCTTCGAAAACGTCGTGGATTGATGAGGTTTGAGATAGTTTAACAAAAACTTGAGCATCGACGTAAAACATAATTTGTATTATAGGTACGCGTAATTAGGGAACTTATATGTACGTAAAGGTACGACATGTTAGTATTTTTATAATAAGGCCCAATTTGAATCCTGGAAGTAATGATAAGTTTACAATGGTTTAAATAATAATTATGGTTCCGATACTGACTTGGAGCCATACCCAACTTCGTATAACAAAGTTTTTTCCGTCCCTTCATGAAAAATGTGAAAATTCCTAATTACAATAAGTAATTATCATATTTATCCCTCAAGCCGAATATCAGAGGGAACCTTCAGCTAGAAAATTGGAACAGTATTCCCCATTTGTGTAAAGGTGATGGTTTGAATTTTGATAATATTTATGTATCTTGGTGATTTATTTCGTTTTGGAGTGAAAGATAGCTCCATATTCATCATAGTTTCATTCATTCATTCATTCATAGTTGGGATTCGTCCTTTTCAATAGATGTTACAATCTTATTATTATGCATACATTTTACTTTTCTCACACCCGTTGAATTCCAACGGGATCCTTCCGCTAGTGGTTATAATTTTCCGAACCTTTCAGGCCGACCTTTCACGTAAATTATTCGAGTATTAACTACCGGACTTCAATGCAATGGCGTCAACGAACTTCCTACGGACACGTGGTAATGCCATTTGTTCAATTTGCATTGGAGGGCTAATCGTAAAAGCTGGCAGACACTTTACCTATTTCACTACATACCTGTCATTTCACTACGATTATTTGAATTTCCCCTTTCCACCCATATTCTTATAACGTTTTATCTTTCAACCTACTATTCTTATATTTCATTATACTTTTGGGTTTCTCACCGCGTTTATTAATTTCAAACTACGACCCTTTCAAAAGCATGACGTCCTTCAGGTAGAAAATTGCATGTCGTAATTGTATGTAGTGCATGTTTGGTGAGCAATCACCCCCTTGTCACACACCCTTGTGGTGGCTTGCAGAGTATTATGTAGATGTAGATGAAGTGATAAATTCACGTTTGGCGGAACGACCGGCGCTCGTGATCCCGTAAAATGCAACCCACATTCAATATTTCATCTACATCTACGTAATAACGTGCAAGCCAAGATAAAGGTGTCTGGCAGGGGGTGAATTGTCACCTAATATGCACTACATATCATCCGTAAAAAAGGAAAAGTAATAATATGCTACTATAAACTTTAATTTGTTGAAATAGGATAAGTATAGCAAAGCATGCTTGCAATGCAATGCTGTTAGTTGGGCTAGCTTGAATTCCGAATGCCAACATGCAACTACATAGGCTATTAATCCATACACTCCAATTGCATATATTTACCGCTATTTATATGCCTAATTGCACGAGGGGGAAAGCAGTTTGTTTTGACTACAGTTTCCTGCAGAACTAATAATATCGGGGTGAATAGAAGGAAGATAATGGAATTATTTCACGTTGCATGAGGTCACCAGTACTCGTTACGATCAGTTACTGGCCAGCTCCAACTGTTGAAATACCTTCCGCCTGGCGTTGTTGGGGTGACCGTTTACTTTTACGACTGCATCGACCTTTCTACATCTACATCTACATAATACCCTGCAAGCCACCACAGGGGTGTGTGGCAGGCGGTGATTGCTCACCAAACATGCACTACATATCATGCATAAAAAAGGAATAGTATTAATATAGTAGTCAGAACTACACTATTTAAAAAAGATAGAAATTGCAAAGAAAACATGCAAAAACATTCTGTTAGTAGGGTTAGCTTTAAGTACTCATACCAACATGCAGCTACCAATGCTATTCATTGCTACTCTCCGATAGGACATATTTACCTTTATTCGTATGTCTAATTGTGCGAGGGAAAAAGGACATTTTGAATCGGTCAGTTCGGCAATCAATTTCTCTAACTTCATGATTATTGTCCAGTCTGCCATAGTAAGTTGGGGTTCGTAAAATATTTTTAACATCATCACTGAAAATATTGCCTTTGTGATTACTTTAAAAATAATGCAACGTTGTAAATGCGTGGACCCCGAATGTGTTCGTTCAACTAATTTGAAGTATTCATATAATGTGTAATTACCCAAATATGTATGTGATGAGTTAACAATCACAGCGAACTCAAAGATATTTGACAGTTGGTAGAACTCCCGTTCCCATGTTACTTCAAGTCAAAGGAAAAATTATTGTGCAACCAAATCATGCAACCAGCAGACTGTTCTACACGAGACTGTTCTACTACTGTTGGACAGCAGATTACTGTTGGAAGACCTGTGTCGCATTTTCCGACCTAACAGTCGTCGCTAGCGTTCATCACTCGTCTCCTTATATACATCTATCTACATCTACACGATACCCTGCAAGCCACCGCGAGGGTGTGTGGCAGGGGGTTAAGATCAACAGGCATGCACTACTAACATGCAAACTAGCAACTATATTGTCTCATGCAACTTGATTGTTAGTGTATACAGTATTTAAGGGGCAAGATATGCATCATGCTACGTAATACTCTAGAATTATTCCCCTACCTATCCCTTTGCTATGCTGCCTATTCTGATTTCTTGTAGTACGGGGGAAAAATGCCATTTTAAATCTATCTGTACGACAATCTATCTCTCTAATCTTATTTATCTGGTCGAATCTAGCATAATACCCTGGTGTTTTTAATATGTGCCTAACATCTTCAGTAAAGCTATCCGATTGAAATTTCTGCAATAGATTTAATCTGAACTTTAATCTACGCTCTGATAATGATTCCCACCCTAATTCTTGTATTAATTCTGATACACTACTCAACCTATCGTAACACCTTTTGACGAACCTAGCTGCTCTACGCTGCACACTGTCTAGTTCTCGAATCAAACCTAATTCATTAGGATCCCATACACTGGCTGCATACTCAAGGTGGGTCCTAACTAGTGAAAAGTAGCATCGCTCTTTTGTCTTCTCATCACATTTCCCAAGTACTCTTTTTATAAATCCTAACTTTCTCTTCGCTCGGCCGCATATTTCCCTTATGTGTCTTCCCCACGATAAATCTTTAGTGATTGTTACACCTAAATAACTTACGGTTTCAACGTTTTCGATCTTCGTGTTATTAATTCTATAGGATCGCTCTATCGAATTATTCCTCCTCCAAAAATTGATAGCTACACACTTTTTAAGGTTGAGTTCTAACTGCCATTTGTCGCACCACTCTTGAATTGCATCTATATCCTTGCTAAGCGATTCCTTGTCTTCTTCTTTAGATATACCCCTATACACTACCGCATCGTCTGCAAAAAGTCTAAGTTTACACTTAACTACGGTACCCAAATCGTTTATGTATAAAAGAAATAGAAGCGGACCTACTACGCTACCCTGGGGAACTCCCGACGTTACTTCGATTGTGTCCGACATGATACCATCTATGACAATCCTCTGCTCTCGCCAACTTAAGAATTCTTTTATCCAACATACAACGTCTTTATTTATACCAAAACTCTCTAACTTCAAGATTAATTTGTCATGAGGAACTTTATCGAAAGCCTTTTTAAAATCTAAAAATATCGCATCAACTTCAGTACTGCTTTCGCCGTGGACTAAAATATCGTGTACGAATAAAGCTAATTGTGTCTCGTAAGATCTACCTTTCCGGAACCCATGCTGGCTGTTTATGAGTAATCCCTGACTATCCAAATGGCCCATGATCGAACTGACTACAATGTGCTCAAATATCTTACAAGAGATTGGCGTGAGTGAGATGGGTCTGTAGTTACTAGGTTCTTCCCTATCACCGCTTTTAAATATAGGTGTAATGTTAGCTACTTTCCAATCCTTGGGTACTGTGTGGTTCTTTAGTGTTTTATTGAACATTATTTCTAGATAGGGGGCTTATAACGCCTTCCTTCTTAACTCCATATCTTGGAGGAGAGAGAGAGAGAGTGGAAAGATGTGCGCTCTCTCTCTCTCTCAAGGAACGCATAAGGAAATAGAGAACGGACCCTGGGTGGTCGTCACCCGCCAGCGAGATAAGCAAGAATGCTCCCTTATCTGCCGCAGCTCGCCTCTTTTGCCATCTCAGAAGGAGAGACTACGGACGTCTCAACGCCTTTGGTTGAGTATTAGGAACTTGATGAAGGAAATACGCTATCCTCAAGAAATATGTATGGGAAAACAAACCTTGGGATAATTTTCCATACGAAAATAGGTATTGATTTTTTAAATTGCGTTAAGTGTCGTGATGTTTAGAATTGAATTCGAAAACGAAGGATAAACAAGTAGGGGCAAAATAGTCACCTTCAGCATCCATACAGCTAACCTGCAGAACTCCTACATGTACATAATACCCTGCAAACCACCATAAAGGTGTGTGGCAGAGTGAACTCTCACCAAACATGCACTACATATCATGCATAAAAAAAAGGATTAGTACTTGTATAGGTACTGTTCAAAACTACGCTATTTGAAAAAAAGATAAAAATAGCTAAACATACATGCAAAAACATGCCGTTAGTTGGGTTAGCTATAAGTCCTTATACCAACATGCAGCTACCAATGTTATACATTGCTACACTCGTACTGGATATATTTACCGTTATTCATATCCCTAATTGTACGAAGAGAATAGTACTCCTGTTTTCACAGCATTTTTATTTAACTTAGTTTAGTGAAAAACTTAGTCTAGATAAAAATATATCTACCAGATTAATTTCAACAATCAATGCCCCCGATCGATATATCTTGAAGCGTAATCGATTCCATGTTTGAACAACATAAGCCTGAATTAACTCCAAGATTGACTCCGTATCTTACATTTACATTTAACAAATCCCTCAAAGAACGTGAAGTTCTCCAATACTGTAAGATTGCAAATGTCTACTCAATATTCAAATCAAGGATAGGGAAGAGCCATTTAATTATAGACTAATATCATTAACGTCGGTATCATGAAAAATTATGGAGTATTTAGTAGTTACATCGAAAAAGTGGCCACTCGACAGCCACGATTGTGTAATACATGAACTAACATTATTTCAGAAAGTATCGGTCTTGCGGAACTCAACTAGGTCTCTTCGCTACATATATTTTAGTTTTGGGAGAAGTAAGCATTAAAAACTATTCAATATCTAAGATGAGGACAACAAAATCAGAATCCTACAGCATTCCAATGCAAAGTTGTATAAAACACGAAACATTTATTTCATTCAACAAATTCAAGAACGCAATAGAACCTAGTAACACCAATGTTTTTGGGAGAAATCAAAAGCGATTATGGGATAATTTATATGAACCTCATCCTAAATCTGATATTATTTCTTTGAAAAACTAACTGAAATGAAAAAGACACAGGAGCAATTGGTACTTACGAAAAATAACAGGATGTACAATCAGCCGAACTCGAAGATATGCAAGTCTGAACCTGCCGATGGACGTTCTCTCCGTAGGCAAGAAGAAAAACAGTAGAGGTCTTAGCTCCGCACCGCACGACCAACTCGATGAACCACCGACTGCAATATGACGCAATGAGAGACGCGCCCGCTGTTAACTGCTCCCGAGTCCGTCGGGGGGCAGTGCGATCGCAGCCCTCGTGACTTCCCCTACCCTCTCAGTGACGTCATGTCACCCCCTTCCAGTCACATTCCCGTGGAACGGCACCTCAAACGACTTATTGCTGAACGTGAGCAGCTCTCGATAGGCAATGTGCAAAGGTGTCACATAATAATTCTCATGGGTACAGAAACCACTAGCATTTCCATTCTATTAATGTGCAAATTGTGTAAATGAACCTATTGATCTTTATTGATGATAAATACGATTTTCGTACGAGTGCCATAGCCTCCGTAGCCAAACATATGTATTGTTTATCAACACCATTCACTGACTCTGAATATGATAAAGTAATAAATATAAGTTCTATCTCTTAAGATTTGTGATGATGGGATGAATATAATGAATGTGGTTGCTTACCCCAGAGTGGAGCATTACCAATTCATCATTAATAAACTCGTATTTATATACCTTCAAATAAACGCCACATGAATATTGATAATGAACATGTTTTCAACGCATGACTTATTCTCTGGCACGCTTTTTTCACGTAAAATAGCCACAAACTCATACATCGTATTTATAGCTAAATATTATAATAAACTACAGCCGAAAACAGTTTTACGATGAGTTTGGCATTTTCATATGCAAATTTAAGCAGGAGAGTTACTTAAGTCAACCATGTTTTCTGGAAATATTCCTTAATCTGGATGATTACGCGAATTTACCAAGCAGGGAAATTAATTATACATGTACCTACAATTTAATACAGTAGTATCAGCTGATCACTGGACATTGTGAAAGGCGTAATGTTAGCCTTGAATTTGTCAAATACGAATGTAAACTTCGCTTGTTATTGGCTCCCGGAATTTAAGTTTGCTTATCTTTACGGTTCTCATACCGGAAAGGGGCGGGCTTGTGATTATTACGACTCAGAACTGGGTAATTTATAGCCCACCTCGATTAAGAATAGTAGATCGGGCAATAATAATCCGTGGTATTACGCGGCCTTATAATTGCAACCCCGATTCAGCCTAAGCGCTTTTTTGCGGCTGCTTTTCACATTTTTAAAGTGCGATAACACTTTTTAGATCGTTATTAGATACATTTTTCTTCGTTTCGCGTGACTAACTCGTTGGCGTCTTAATCATTCCCTAACCTCCGCGTTTTACCACCTTGGTTTCCTATTCTCACTCTTCCAATTATGTGGAATATATATCTGATGATAAATAACACCATAATTTGGAGGAAGTTTTTCCACATATTCTCTGTATCACCATTTTTACTGAAGTTCTAATACTTTTTGAAAATGACTGCGGTCTCGCCTAAATCCGTAAAAATTTGCTTCAAGAAGAAGTTAAATCATTCTTTTAAATTAAATTTTTTCTGTATTCAGGGGAAATTTAACGCGTGATAACTTTTAGTCCCTTATTCCAACGACATTTTCAAATTTTATAACTATTTTGGTGATGTTTGTCGCAAGTAAATCAAGTACGTTCTTCCCTCTATGATACAAGGCTACTATTTTATGTAGTGCCTACTACCCGAACAGGTTCAGCAATGACTCACTGATTTCTTTGTTCCTACTCCTAGACTTATGACTAAATGTTTAACAAACCATCTATGGTGTAAATCTCCCCCTACAATAATCAGTTATGGGACATGATGGGATACATCGGAACGGTGTGGTCTACAGTAGGTACAAACATATATTACTTTCCATTTAGCACATTGAATGGAACATATTCTACATATACATCTACGCAATACCCTGCAAACCAATACGAGGGTGTGTGGTAGGGGGTGAACATCTGCTACATGGAAACATGTTAATAATATGGGTCACATGAAGCTACATGGTTAGTATCTACATATGAATAAATGGATTGGCTGTTAATATATTTATCATGCGTACAGACTACGCTACAAAATTTTTCCCAACTATACCTTTGCTATGCTGCCTATTGTGATCTCTTATAGTACGGGGAAGGTGTCATTTGAAATCTATCTCTGTAATCTTATGTATCTGATCGAATCTTACGATCATGTACGAGAAAACAGCTACTTTTCCCTTCTAAGAACTCATTTGGAATATGCTGTCAGTGTATGGGATCCCTACGAAATCGGTCTAAATAACGAAATTGAACGGGTGCAGGGGAGATCGGCAAGATTTGTAAAGGGCCGGTATGATAACCTTATTAGCTTAACCAGTCTATTAAATGAATTAAATTGGGAATCATTGTCAGATAGCAGGTTGAAATAAAGACTTAATCCCTTAAACATATTCCAAGACCAGATTTTCAGTGAGGATGTTAAAAATATTTTGCGTACCACAACTTACAATGGTAGACTGGACCATAATCACAAAATTAGAGAAATTGATTGCCGAACTGACAGATTCAGAATGTCCTTTTTTCCTCGTACTATTAGGGATATGAATAACGGTAAATATATCCAGTACGAGTGTAGCAATGGATAACATTGGTAGCAGCATGTTGGTATAAAAACTTATAGCTAACCCTACTAACGGCATGTTTTTGCAAGTATGTTTTGCTATTTTTATCTCTTTTTAAAAAGCGTAGTTTTGAACAGAACCTATATAAGTACTAATCCTTCTTTTATGCATGATATGTATAGTGCATGTTTGGTGAGAGTTCACCCCCTGCCACACACCTTTATGGTGGCTTGCAGGGTATTATGTAGATATAGATGTAGAGTCTAGCATAATACACAGCTATTTTTTATGTATGTTTAACCACTTTAGTACAGCAATCCGATTGAAATTTATATAATGGATTTAATGTGTATTTTATCCAACGATATGATGATGATTCCCATCCTAATTGTTGACATAATACTGATACTTCACTAAACCTATCGTAATGCATTCAAACAAACCTAGCAGCTCTACGCTGCACACTGTCTACCTCTCTGATCAAATCTATTTCATTTAGATCCTAGCTTTCTCTTGGCTCGTCCGCATATTTCCCGGATGTGCATTCCCCACGATAAATCTTTACAAAATGTTACAACCAAGTACCAAAATATGGTTTCAACGATCTTGAATTTTGTACCTCAAATGCTATAGTATCGCTGTCTAATTATTCCTCTTCCAAAAAAATAGCTTCACACTTTCTAAGGTTAAGTTCTAACTGCCATTTGTCGCACCACTCTTGAATTGCATCTAAATTCTCGCTAAGGGATTCGATATTGTCTTCTTTTGATATGCCACTTTCCACTACCGCATCGTTAGCAAAAAGTCTAAGTTTAGGACCACAATATACACTATTGACATGCAACTAGGGTACTACATGAAAACATGCCTTATGATATGGGTCACATGCAGCTACATGGTTAGTATCTACAGAGTAATAAAGTAATTATTTACGGGGAAAATTTCACTATCAGCAGTTTCGCTTGTTAACCCAATTTCCGTTCCTATAATTATGCCAGAATTACTACTCTCAATAACCTGATGGAATCCGGGTATTTTGCTTTATCCACTACGACAAATAAATACTAAAAATTCATGTATTTTAATATGGCTGCTTATTGTATCTGTGGGCATTCTGTTTTCTAAATTTTTGGGTAAGTTACGGTTGAGAAATTCGGGTTTTTTTAAATTAATATGTATTTTCTTCCATCCCGCTGAACCTACACTGCGATGTCTGAATAACTCATTATTTTTTGCTATCTTGGTGAATGGTAAGTTGGTAATGGAATGAACAATTATTTGACCTACTCATTGCCCTACTCTCTATTGGAAAAAACGATTCCCTTTGGCAACAGAATATGTCTCCCATGCAACACCTTGGAGACAATTGAATTTCTCGTTGCCTTTGGGATTCGAAGAGGTAACATTATACTCGTGGTATCCTTCCATCCTTCAAATTCTCACGTCTCCTCGAAGGAGGAATGAAACCTGATACTGCTTCAACGGTGGAGTCAACTTCACACGTGTGGCTTCGACTTCTCCTGAGTGTTGCTAAATTGGGGGTGAGGAGCTTTCGGAGCCGGAGTGGGGGTAACTCGGAATGGGATACATCTTACGTATTTCCATGAAATCTTTCGCCTCTAAAGTTTCAGCTGCTTGTGCTCTCCTTCTGAACCAAATAAAGTTTTTTGTATAAATTTTATAAATTTGTAGCACGTTAAAAAAACGAAAATTTCTTTTCACTCCCCATTGGTGGCGCAGAAATTACAATGTGCCCTTCCTTATCTATTAAGTGGAATTTGTTACACGTTTTGCGACAGGCTAACCAGCATTTGATTATCTGCAAACTGCACTTTTATCCCACTTCGTGGCTTACCCCAATCCGGTTTTTCCGCAACGGAAATATTATAAAATTCGAACACATCGGACTTGCTACGGCTTTTGGAATTTAAACAAGTTAGTGACCCGTAAGGTAAGGTAATTTTCTTCGTTGCTCTCTTTGTAATGTTTTATTTTTTTAATGTTTTTACCAGGCACATACCTGGTATGCACCTGACGATGCCGCAAAGCGGTGAAACGCGTCGTATAATCAGTAAACTTGTGGACAAACGAAGTGCATTTTACTATAGATATTTGTAACTTCTACGAAGTGAAACCTCAAACAGTCAATTGCATATATTTATAGAAGGGACCTTGATTATAGATTTGGAGTACATGATGCATATCTTCTGTGTGTAAAATAGCTGCTCGATTTTATGTAATAAAAGTACGTCATTACCATGAATATGGTCATTACAATGTTTATTATATTAGTTAGAATACCTTTTAGCATATAAATCGTTCAATATGTTTATTTGAGAGATATGCAATATGCAATACTCAGGTTATATAACCTGATAAAAACAGGTTTTTTTCTTCAGGTTTTAATACTCGAGTACTCTACTCACTGAAAATAACCGGTTAACCTAACACCGGTTTTTTTCTCATAACCGCCCATCCCTATCCAAAATTTTATCCATTTATGTAGACAGAAATTAAAGTCTCAGCTACGTGGGTATTATTGTTCATTCATAATATAGGTACTACTTTGCCGAACATGCTATTAGGTCTTTGCTAAAGGCATCCCTTGGCATCGCTCAATGCCCTGCCAAGCACCTGCGCGTTTTCTTCCAGTGCATTCAGCAGACGTAGGTCCAATACGGCAAGATAATTGATCTTCAAGCTGAGGTTTGGCGTCCGAATTCGGAAGAGGAAATTGTACATACTCACCAGACTGGATGTAATTGACGTATTTATGGAATAATTGCACTTTCGGACTTGTGATTTATTTGTCACCTCAAATGTTTCTGCAGTAGGTACTGCTGCCCTTCAAACTAAATCCCCTCAAAATCAATTTGTTGACATCACCCTCTCATACCATCTCCCAAGGAGTGACGTCGAAAACTGCGACGCCTTAGGGTGAAAATCACGAATAAGAGCAAAAAACAAGCTACCTACTCTACGGAATTGAGTATCTACATTTGCAAGGATTGTATAAATAAATATTTGACTCCGAATTGGATTAATTAGACAGGAAAATAACTTCAATCTCCATTCATCCTTCCCATTACTCAAGCAAGCCACATTGTGAGGATAAGCATCCCCTTCTCTATCTCCCAAGAAGAAGACTGCGTGGGAAGAATTCTGCACCCTCCTTGGCAGCTGCGTTGTAACCTGATCCCGAAGTTGTTTACTCCTCCTGACGAAATGTGAGTCACTGGATAGCGTGGGAACGAATCATCCGTCTTCTTTGCAGCTGCGACGAAACACCATCCAAATTGCTCTCGGATTCGGAAGGCGGAGATAAGATTACATTCAGAATTAGCACCTTACTGCATTCCGTAGCATCCAAAATACTTACAATGGCTACTTTGATTCACCAAAATAATTAAATTCGATAACTGTACGCCAGTGGTCAATGTTCCGTAACCTCGGCATCTAAAATTCATACCGTTCTACATGCTCCAGCCTCTCACCTCTGATACAAAATTTCATTTCCCCAGGCTCTTCATAGATCATTCCAACAAGCAAAAAAAAATCCCCGACACGTATTTTTGGGGACCTCAGGAAAGTGATATCGGTAGTCTAGGAGGGAGATGATGGTCTAGTTTTAAGCGAATCTAGGAAACGTCAAAGCTCAACAATATCAAATAAACAGCACCTTTGCATATCTAATGGGTTTTTACCAGACTAAACTACTTCACATTTGCATTCTAACGGAGGTCAAACAGAGGATACTAATATATACTTAAACAAGAAAAGAGGAACAGTCTAGGTTTGAGATTATTATTGTGCTTTTATTAATTATGAATTATTATTAAAAATTATGCTTTCAAATTTTCTCTTTGAGAATGTATTAAATATGAATTCGCTTTGATTGCTAATGATAATTTATAAGAGTACATTTAACCGATTTATCGCTCTACTATAGACTAACTATATACATATATATAACTATAACGATCCAACCTAATTCCCAAAGCAGAAGGTCTTGCCTTTCTTTTTTTTTACCCGGCCAGTCCTTTTGCGAAGCAGCATGATGTGTGCACATGCAAAACACATTGAATTTAATACTTTGAATCTGTGTTCGTATCCGTCGAGGCAGTATTCGTGTAGCAAACGCCATATGCAATTAAATGATGCACTATTGTTTTTTAAATGTTGGCCATATTTTTCTCTTATGTTTACATGAATAGTTTTAAGTGAGCTCAAACTAGGTTTTTAGTGCTATATTCTCTTGTTAGTTCTGAAATCTATATTTCAAATAGCGTGATTTAAACAGGATACTGACCGATGAAATAAGTATCAATTTATATTCTCTATTTTCCAAAATAATTTATTTCCAAAGTAATTTGTAATGTTTTCATAACTTAAAGGGCACAATAAGTTACAGAGATAGGCAGTATTTCAGGTTATACTGGTTTAACTATAGTTTTTTCCTGCATGTCGTAGCAAAATCCTTTTTGGTTTGCAATTGAAGATATGTCCGTTCAACGGTATGTGTCGCTGGTACCACTGTTGCGAATGTATTGGAATGTAATCGGGTTGTCCTGAAAATCTAAATCTAGGTAATACCCTGCAAGCCATAGGACGGGTGTGTGGCAGGGGGTGACAAACACAAAACTTGCAGCTAAGAGCAACGGTGCTACTAGTGCATGGAAAAATGTTAGATGTGCATCACGTGCAACTACATGAATAGTTTATACGTCATTATGGAGGATAATTGGTTGGTATGGCAATTATCTAAATATATTTATCTCTATCCACCTATCACTCATCGGTTGTAATACCACAGCATGCATCATGAGCTACTGACTAGAAATATAATTGTAGCCATCGCTAAATATTTCAACGTGAAGTAATAATTATGGCACAACAATAGTAGTCATTCGATGATATTCCTCCCCTGCGACACTGATGTGGTAGTTTATGACATCACCGTATGTTCAGTAATACTACCGCGGTGGGTTCAAAGGAAATACAAAACAGATAATAAAGGAAATAGGAAATAATACAAGAAACTTTGACTCGGATAACTGTCAGTGGTAAACTTTGGGTATAAACCAGGAATCGTAGCAGATTGTTTTCAATTGAAATTTAAAATCCTTCCTGTTTCATTTGTTAGCGAAATCAATTATGATAATCATAACTAAATCCTTTGGCTACATGCACGAAGAGTAAAGACAACTTATTCGCACACGAGAATAAATCTGTCACGAAACGATCCAAATGAATAACCTCAACTGATGTCCATTAATTGGCGCCGAGATTCCGTCCTTACAAACTTCACATGCTTTCATCACTCGTCTTCTTGCCACCCTTTCTTCTTAGCGTGATATCTTACAATTAGAGGAGAGAGAGAGAGAGTGGAAAGATTTCTCCACAATCGCAGCTAAGGTGATAGCGGACGGACCCTCGGTCGTCATCACCCGCCGCCGCCAGCGAGATAAACAAGAATGCTCGCTCATCTGACGCAGCAGCCTAGCTCTCTTGCCGTGTCTAAACTATTATGTACTACACACGGAGAAACTACGAACGTAGCAACAACTTCAGTTTATTACGACGAACTTGATTAGAAAAGTACCTTCTCCTCCACAAATACAAATATTTGATAAGTTGTCCCTATGAAAATTACGTATAATTAATAAACTTCGTTAACTGACAAATAAGAGATTTATATTCAAAAATGAAGGGAAAAAAAGGATTTCCATGGTGTCCCATGATATAACAGCGTCAAATTGGAGAAAAGATGAATTCTTCCCATTAGCATCTCCATGGCACGAAAAATACCCTCTACCATATTTTCGCCCGAGAAATTGGTTACTATTCCCATTTTAGACCTGTTTTGGAATATGATGCCAGTATATAATGTACTGGAGCGTGTGTAGAGTATAACGGAGGGATTTGTAACGGAACGGTATGTTTAGTGTATTAGCGTAGTCACTCTATTATATGAAATAAAATGGGAATTATCATCACCGGTTTCATTAGTTAGGGCCCACCTTGAATATGCAGCCAGTGTATGCGATCGGAATGAATAAGTTTTGATCCAAGAACTAGACAGTGTACAGCTTGGGGTAGCTAGATTAATTAAAAGGTTTTACGTAAAGGATGTGTTATAGAATAAATAGAAGAATTATGTTCGGAATCGTTATAAGAACGTAGGTTTAAGTACCGATCACATCTCCTGTAGAAATAAATGAAACGGATAGGTTTCCTGAAGATATGTATTAAGATTCCCTGAGTATTATGCTGCGTCTGACTAGGCAACTAAAATTGGAGAGATACATCGTACACAGGTAGATTGAAAATGTTCTTTTTCCCGCGTATGAGCAGAGAACATGATAGGACGCATAGGAAAGGGATAGGTAGGTGAAATATTGTTAGAGCAGTATGTAGTGGTAGCTCATTGATATAGTAGTTATTTTCATGTTGGTAAAGGGACTAAACCATCTAACACCATATTTGTGCTCGATTGCTTTCCTATTTTATTTTTTATGTTCAGACTACGAAATAGTTACTAATTCTATTTATGCATGGTGTGTAGCATTTTTTTTTCGCGAATTCACCATCTGCCAAAACAAAATTTGGTGGATTGCAGGGTATATATGTAGAAGTAGATTTGAAACCGGAATCTCGCTTGCTTCTGGAAAGCCCACGCACTTAATTAAATGCCTGAACTCTTCGTTAAAAAATGAAAATATGAGGGTTGATGATTAAAAGGCCATGTAATCAGGATCCTATTTTTGGAATTAGTACATCACATCGCTCCTTTAAGGAAACGTACGAAGATTATTGCCATAAGAAGGAGATCTGTGGTCATTGGCAGTGGAAGGAACGAGAGCAGGGCTGCCCCAGACAAGGAGAGACTATCGAAGGCGCCTATTTAAAGCACGATTTTCTCCCTCTAGATCATAGGTTCCCAACCTTTTTTGAGTCAGCGCCCACTTTTTCAGTCAATAATTTGATAGCGCCCCCCTTAGGTTAACTACATTGTACATGCTATATATTGAAAAACAGGAATATTTTTTAGTTTTTTTATCTTAAGATAATGAAATATTGAAGTATTGTTTGCAGAACGATTAAAATATATTGTTAATAATTAATATAATATTATTAATGAGACAGTTGAGCTTGATGCGATGAAACTAATTTATCAATATTTTGTGCCATTTTTGTCATTAACTCATTAAGGACCGTAATTATTTCTCTGATACAATTTGGTTTTTAACGTTTGATTCGAAGATATAATCACATAAGGATCACAAAAACTAAGTTTTACGAAAAAATATTGATATTTAGTTAAAAAAAAATGACGTCCCATTTTTGGGACGTTGGCCCAATACAGTAGCCTTCTCTCCAGAATACGACCATCAGTAGCATTTGACAAAATAATTATTTCCGGATACTTTTTAGCATAACATTAATGTTTATAACACTTCTGCAAGAAGAAAAGTGACTGGTTTTAATCATACGTGATTATTTATTCAATATATTGACAATAACGTTTTTGAACATGACCTATATTTGACATAATGTCACATTATACTATGAAAAAGTACATGAAAACAATTTTCAATTTGCAGGCTTGAAGCATTTTGTAACCAAACAATATTATTTTGCATCTACAGAACAATAAACACACATAAAATGTACACATTTGATGCACCCAGAATGGGATAAAACCATGAGATGTACTATAAATAATAACGCCATGCACAAATTTCTATCTCATGACATTTGAATTGACGTTCAAGCATCAAAACTTGCACTGGTTTGAAAAAGAATAACACTTCAAAAAGTGAATTTGCTGTTAGCGAATGCTCATCGCAATTCCTCAAGAATTAACTGAAATTGTTTACCTTTCATAGAAATCGAAAAAAAATCGGTCATGCAATGCGACATTACAGCGTGTACAAATTCTCATGGTTTTCTTTCCGCATAAAGAGCAGCGACGTTTTGTTTTTATCGGAAATATTAAATATTTTATTTCTGCGCTTACTCTTCCACAATAAATACGATTTATACGCCCAGGACGTTTACGTACAGCAGAAGTGTTTTTTGTCGAATATGCCAAGACTATTCTCCTTCTTGCATCGAGTAAAGACACCTGTTTCGTAATGTAAGAGAGAGAGGTCGCCAGGTGTCGTGGCCTACGAAAACAAAAGAAAAACGCCCTCGATTCGATGGATCGTTTTTCGAGTCGGATTGTAGAGGCCAGGAGGTCCGGACCATGGGGATTTCACTGGCGCCGCGGCCGTTCCCCTAAGTTCCATACGCTCTGCGAACGGTGTTTGGAACTACACGACTACCCCCCACCACTTTCGAGGTCAAGGGAGGGGGAAATTTCCCCCTCCATGCATCCCTGTTGATTTGAAATAAGGGAAGCACACGCAGTGTCAACGGCTATCGGAGAATTACTGAGGCGGTTGAAATCTGTGTTTTTGTTGTAATTGACGCCTGAATTTGGATGTGGAATGCAGAAAGTGCTGTATTGAAGGTTGATCTGCTCCCGGAGAGAAGTACTTGAGAGGTAGGTGCAATTTTAAGATACAGTATGCTGTAATCTGTCCTTGCCCCACTATGTGTCCGTTAATGAACCTTATGAGTGCCTTTGGACGTAACTATTTTGTTGTATGTTAGTATTCGAGAAGCGACAGTAGTTGCCATGTTGTGTTTTTGTTACGAATTTCATCCTTGCAATGAAGTATACTATTTTCTTCGATGTTGATTGCATTGAAACATTCTTCTCGATTGCATTGAAACATTCATCTTAATTGTATTGAAATAAGTATTATATTGTTTTGTGTGTTGAATAGTGGTATTTGCGTAAATAATGTGAAAGTATTCGTTTTCGTCAAGTTCTTGTTATGTTATGAAAATGATAACCCGCCAACTGGCGAACCGTAATGACCGGGATCTGAGTTTTATAAATCACAGTCGGAAGCTGTTTTGTCCGTGAATCTTTGTGCTAAGAGCCCGTTACTCAAAACAATTTGTTTGTTATTATGTTTCATAACTCGTAATCAAGGTCCCTCTCGTAATCTTCACTTGCTGTGCCTTAGCTCTATTTCGTGTGAACTGTCGTGTGTAGTTCGCAGCCTGGTGACAAGGTGTTTGCTATCATGCAATCGTCATCAAAATATCCCAAAGAAAATGTATGAGGCTAGTGCCTTCTACCTTCAAATACATTCTCATCTATTAATGTTGATGTATGGTTTCAGGTGTTTTAGGCAAAGATGGACTTGCCACTACATAGTTTTTTATGGAGGTGGACTCTGCTTTTGACAGCTTAAATGGAACCATGGACTACACCCCCATGCACTTGCCGAAGGAACCTTTGAAGTCAGCTGTAAGTTAGGTGAGTCCTCATGTGAAATTCTTTGAATCTATCTGAAAATCACTTTGTGACAGTCCCTGGGCAAAAGTCAGTAATCCACCCTCCTTATCAGAATGGGTAGTTAGCTTATATTAGATCAGGAATGTTGTTGTCGGACCTAGTAAAAAGAACAATGCTGGCATTTGAATACCCACAACCTTATTCAAGACCCGGTTGAAACTTTTTTTTTCAGTATTATTAGGCAGAATTGTGATGCAAATCATAACCCTTTCACTCCGCAGTTATAGGAGCATTGAAGACTGCTGTAATTAACTATTTAATTTATATCCAGGGGCAAATATATCAAATTAAGGATGGGTGCAGCCTATTAATAGTTGTCTTCTTTTTTCCTTCAGTAAGATGCTGAATCTAGACAGCATGAGATCAACAGAAGCTATAAAGGAAGAGAACTAATATTGAGTTGTAAGAAAATTAGTTCAGTTGTGTCCATAAAAATTCCTGTGGCAATGATATTCCTTGAAGATCTTCCTTGTGACCTGTGTGATCCATTCCTCACAATAGACCCTAGTTTATTTCAGGATGTCTTCTCTTTATTTTTTGAAAATGAGGCTCATAACTGATCTTTCCCTTCAGGAGAATTTCTTTCGATAATTGGAGGAGGTATCAGGACTGCCAGAAGAGAGCTACAGATCATGAAAGAAACCTCTCCACATTAATAAGGCCTTGTGGGTGTGCATTTTGATTTTTTTCAGGTGCAACAGTCATCTAACTGATTTAAGAAATTTTTTCATTTCAGTTGTCACCAAAGTGCCCATTAAAAATAATGTATCGATAAGAGGAATATGAAACTGATATAAAATCATTTAATTTCCACAAATTATGCTGTTGTGATTTTATATCCATGTATTATCTTTTGCCAGAGATGTGTAACTGTTATGCTCAAGCCTTAGTTTTTCCCAAGTTTATGATTAATTTAATATGGTAATTTTTTGTTAATATGTTGTGCTATTGATTTGCTTCCTTTCACTCCAAATATGGCTCAAATTATGTTGTACATACTGTCAAGTGATTATTTGGAAGATCAGTTAAATGGTGTACAGTGATTATCCTCCACCCTGATACAGGCAGGTAGCCAGAAATTTGCTTCGGGTGGGGCTAAGTCTTGCTTAACTTAAAACAAATCAGCCTTGCCCATTCGGTGTCGACATGTTACAATTCTCTTGCCTTAATTTTCAGTTCTTGATATTTACTTTTACTGTGCCCATGCTTATCTCTTCTCATTCGTAAAATTCATTACTAAAATCAGACCAACGAAGTTATTGGGAAAAATTTCAGGGGGGGGCTGAAGCACCAGAAGCCCCCCTGGCGATGAGCCTGCCCTGATATTCTGGTGGACCGTATGATTTCTCATATTCCTTATGTAGGCTTCTGTGGTGCATCAGCACTGGAGATGCTAGTCTTCCAGTATTTCTGCTGCGTAGTCTATTTCCTTGGATGATGGTTTCACTGGCATGACAGAACGCACCTTGACCAAAAAAACTGTTAACCAATGAGAATGCATTGGAGTTGAACATGGGAAGTACATAAGATGGACAGAAAGTGAAGTATCAAACACTTATAACCCGAAGGTGCTGACTGAAACACTGGCGACACCATCATCCAAGAAAATGGATGTATGCAGCAAAAATCCCAGAGTACTAGCATCTTGGTTTCTCATATGCCTATACAAGCTGGTGTTGCTTGTTTGCACAAGCTTTCTAGGTGCTGGCACAAATTATTCTCCATAATTTGTGCCAGAAAAATCAGTCGTTAAAGGGCTGTTTATGCATTTAAACTTTACACTTACTTCTTTGACTGGGGATCTCTTTGCCACATGGGTCTTGACCATGAAAAAGAGGCGCTACCAAGGTGATAACCGCCTGGGTGGTAGTGGAATAATTAGCATATTGATGGATAAGTCCTCACGTTTTACCAACGATTCCTTTGTAGACAGATGCATGAAATGGACAGCTCTAAGCATAGTTACTTTCCTTGTTATCTTTACTGTTGCATTAGCATTAGTTGTTATGGTCTACCTCACATAAAATTGGTTCTTAAACGTAAAATACTATGAAGTGATACTGACATTTTTCTTTCTATTGATTGTTTTGCAGGAATGCTTTTTGAAGACCTGATAAGGAGTGTTGACATTCAAATGGCTGTATCAATTTCTTAAATGTATATTTGTGAAGTATGGAAACTGTTATTTGACTTCATAATCCATTCATTGATTTTGTTATTAAGCTGAAGTGTGTAACAGTATAAGTAATTAAATGAGTCTTTGAAATCAGTTTTTTTATTTGCTACCCTTGGTTCCAATGATCATGTTGAAGTGCCTATTTTTTGTGTCTTCGCGTATGTGATCTTATTTCGTCGTGTTGGTTTCATGCTGTTTTATGGGAATTCTTCAGATAATGTTTGTGTACTGTCACTGTGACTTCAAAGAATTTCCTGATATGGGTAAGAAAACGATCATCAAATGAAGAGGATGGACAACATGGAAGCGCATCAGAGGATTTTTACCATCGCGTGCACGTAATAAGTATTAAATTTTAAGAAAATAATAATAAATAAAAGAAAATTTAAAAATATTAGTATTTGAACTGCGCGCCCCGGCGCCGTTATGGCGACGGTGGCGCACCCTTCGAACGGTGTTTGGGACTAAAACTTAGGAAAGCGCCTTATACGGGAGTGGAGAGAATCTGGTCCGGACCACCCCCGTTCATCTTCCCGGGCAAACCATTGACTGCGTTCTGAGCCATCTGAAATCGCCTACCGGAAGTCGGAACTACTTTTTTATTTTTTACAGTTTTTGCAGCTCGTCTGTAATTGTTTGGGGAAGCGAACGTTTGCATCAAATTGCATTCAAATTTGTAGCAACGCATTAGTCAACACGCAGAGCAAGATGGTTGTGTGTTATTCGTGGTGTGTTAGTTCCTGATTGTGTTTTTGTCGTTTACTGTAGGAGAAAGTGTATCAAGAATGTTTATGCGACGTGTGCTTTGTTAATTCTGAAGTCATATCTTGTTATGGTCGTTTGTTTAAACGTAGTTAGCACGATTTATGCCCCGTTTGGCATAGTGAAAGTGTGGAAGCGATTGCTGATGTGCTGAAAAGCTAATGTTAACTTTCAAATAACCGTCATTTTGACGAAGTTTTTTCGACTAAATCTCGCTACTGTCTCATGACCTTGTAAATACTTGCCAGCTAAAGGTTAACGTTAATAAGGCGAGTGACATAAACAACAACATTATAGCAATGATCTTAGTTGGTTTGTGGAGGTGGTCTGTGTAAAGTGTTCGTGGACATACATAGGCTGGCTTTCCTTCGCCACTCACGAGTTTCTAGGCAATGGATTGTCCCTGATGTCTTCTTGCTGGTCGTAAGTGCCAAGGAAACATTTCAACGTACATCGCATGTTCGTAAAAGTTTTGCCTGTTTCACTCATCATAATGTGTAAGTCTGCTGCTTTCTACCTTCGTCCTCCAATTGTATTATCCAGGTGTTTTTTTGTGAAGCACTTAATTGTATTTGGGGAGCAATACACTACTATTAATAACGTTCTGATGACCCGAGTGACTTCCTTAGCTCTAAGGGGTGTGTGTTCGAACCGCAGTTCACCTGGACTGTGTTAAAGAAATTTTCCTAAGTATCCTCGTTTAAATTATATTAATTATGTTCCTAAACTCTTTATTACTGAACCTCGTTGCAAGACAACATTTTTTAAGGGTAGGATTCACCTCCTTGACGATGTATTCAAACTCCTGTCGTTGAAGGTTTCACATGTTCTTGGAAAATTTAGTTCCCATCCTTGTCTGATATAGTTATTTGGTTGGTTATGTCGTGATAGCTCTATAATGACCTGGGAAATAGATTTTTTTTTCAAAATGTATACTTTTGTATCAGTATTGGTATTGTAAACTTATGTGCTATTAGTATTAATTGATTATATCCTACACGGTGTTTATAAATGGGCTTGTTTTATGGGGTTGCCTGTTTGAATAAATTCATGGGATATTCCTATCGAGGCTAAAAATTATGATTCATTACAATTTATTAGTTATCGGGGGTTAGGAAATGTATGGTCCTCAAATCAAAACATCGTTTTGTCAGAGCTCATTGCTCTGCAGAAATGAGTTTATGCTTGATTTTTTTTAGTACAATTTTCTTTAGAATGTGCGGTATTTAAATACAAAACAATTATCAGAATTCTGTTGTACTAGTTATACTTTAGATACAATCATGGGTTCGTTATCAATCCTGATTTGGGGAGTTCTTTCTCCACCTATCATTGCCATATGACATACATGCGTCTTAAGACATTAAATCAAAGCTGTGTTTAACCTGTTTTCATTGTGATGTGGACCTCATCACTGAAGTTTGTGCACCTGTGCTAGCGTGTGCATCTATGTTATTAATCCTAAATGATGGCAAGCTCAGGGCATTAATTAACTTCAGTCCTGATATATTTTAATGCAAATTTTTCCTGGATTTCATAGCAATTCATTCAAATTTCTGTAGTTTCAAGGCATATTGGCCTGGTAGTGTAGATAAGTAACTTATTTGTTTATGTCCATTGTTATGAACCTGTCATTGATGAAGGATCATTATGCCTTTATGTCAATTGAGAATTTTGTGCCATTGAGCCATTCTGTGCCCCTCCATGTTTAATTGGAATAGATATTATTATAGTTAAATATTAATTTTAATGCCTTTAATGTTGTTGAATTAATTAGCATACAGTTGATGTGAATTCACTGTTAACTACCCAGTCAACACAGGCGTCGTGAAGAGGTCATGTAAGAGGTCATACGTGGGACTTCTTTTCGACTCGACTGTCGGAGCTCTTCTAGAGGTCTCCGCGACTCTTACTGTATGACCTCTTTTCAACTCGACTGTAGGAGGTCTCCGCGACTCGTGCTGTGTGACCTCTTTACGATTCGCCAGCAGGAGGTCTTAAAGAGGTGTTCGCGACTCGTGATGTATGACCTCTTTTCTGATCCACCTAGTGGTAGACCACGGAAACGACACATTCAGTTGGCAGTTGGCGCGTGTTTCCCGGTGATTCGGTGTGTTTTTTGCGACTCGGCTTCTTTATATTTTTTGACCTCTCCTTCGTTTGGACTTCGCTCTCCTGTTTTGACCTCTGCACCTGATTGGATTACCCTGCAGGGTCATGACGGAATTGCTGTCTTCGAGCATACTTTGGACCTCACTCTCCCGTTTTCGACCCTCGAGCACCGTTTGGACTATCCGCACAGTTATATTTACATTGACCCTGCCTCCTTCGGACTTTCTTTGGACGCTGATTTATTTGATCCTGCCTGAATTTTATCCATCGAATAACTTAACCAATTTTTCGGGGTTTGTTCTAAAATTGGTAGACCAATTGTGGCACGTGTCCGTACGGCGTGTGTGAGTAGTGTTCGTGCACGGACATCGTCCTGAATATCAAGGTAAATTTGGTTTGTATGCACTCCTTTTGCCTTATTTATAATACCTACTGTTTATTATGTTTAGTTCGCAATGAAATATATTTACGCTACTCATTTTGTTCTCGCCCTGCTTTTGAAATCTTCACAGAATCTGGACATTTATTTGGATCAACCTTCTTTGGTATTCATTCGGATTCCTAAAAAAAAATTATACCTGCTTTGGTACACTCTACTGATCTGGCTTTGTTTCGACCCGTTTTTCATGGGATTGACTTTTGTTGGACCCGATCGTGTGCATCGCGCACCTTGTCTGGTTCGCAGAAAGTGTACATCGAGCTAAAAACCAAGGTGAGTAACGTTCATACAGTACTTATATCATATGTTAATTGCCGAGGGTGGGATATGTCAGGGCAGTCTCGATTTACAGGCTTGACACTCATTTCTATGGTACGTGTCACGAGAGTGATCCGATGAGAACTCATAGCGCGGAGAAATGCGAGGTTTGCTTTGAATACGCTGCCTCATTTAACGTGGTTACTCGATCTGGTTCTAATTCCACTAATAATATTCCATTGCTTATCTGTTATGCACACGGCATTTTCATTCTGCTCAAGGAAACATTTTCGAATCATATTGTGAGCATATGCTAAAAATGTTTTCATGTGATTTTAGGAGCCACTCATTTTATGCTCATGCACTCATTGCATCACACATAGCACTCATGCAGTCCGCATATTTCTAGCATACGGTAGAAAAAATTTGATGTTATGTGCTCAACATATTTTTAGCATATGTTCACAGAACATGTCTAAAATATTTTGGTGGAAATAGCTCATTGTTTATTGATAGACATGTTTATTTATACGTTTCCATAACTCACAACTTTGCAGTTTTGAGTTGAATTTACCAGTCCACGATCGTGTTCAGTCATGTTACGATAACTGATCATAACCAATATTGCCATCATCGTCGCGCTTAATTTCGTCGGTATATCGATGGTTTTTGTACCGTACCTAAATTAATGTTAATGATAGTAAATAACTGTGTTGTATGTTCATAATTGTGCCGATGGTGTTTATTTAGCTCAACGTTCATCTCATATTTCGCGGCGTTTAGAAAGGGTATAACAACATCGCAAAGCAGAGCGGCGGCGAATTATGTTGAGAAACGAATGTGGGAGTTCGTCAGAGTAAACTCCTCGCTAAATTGCATTTTAAGCTATTGGTGTTCACGGCAGCTTAATTTGATAATGGGATGATCATCCTATCATCGATGATCATGTTCGAGCATTCAGGTACGGCGAGGATAATTATTTACGTAATTGAAAATAGGTGTTGTTGAAGAAAAGTCATCAATTTGCCATTGTTTTTAATAACCCTTCCAATGTTTTTCATTGGATTCCTGCCTCGAGTAGTAACGACAATTCTTTTTCTTCTTTCAGACATGTTATATTATTACCGTATTCGGCATTTTAGAATGAGCTAACGAGGACATAATTCAACTATAGAGCATATATGAACGTGAAAACGTCGAAATTGTTGATTGACCTTAGTGCAGCGACGAGTGTTGAAATCATTTCAAAGAACTTCCTCTCGGGAAAATGTAGTTAGGTATGTACATTATTGATTCTGAGACGAGAGTGGATTAAAAATAACTTTGGTCATTAAATACGTAGAACAAATAAAATTAAAGTTGTGTTGTGCACAAGCTATCTCAATTCTATCTATTCTCGTGTCGTGTGCTGTCATACTGGTTTTCTTTGAGAAGACGCGTAGTATGTTGAAACGCATGTTTAATGTGGTACGGATCGTCAAGTGAATGAAATAATTGAATTTAGAAGGAATACTAATAAATGTTTGCATCTACAGCTGCTTCGTTTTAAAATCATTTCCCGAAAGTCGTGAAAATTAATTGTGAATACATGTGTGTAGGAAGTCAGTGCAGTAGCAATGATGTGGCTACTAAGTACCAATTTATGCAGAAACCTGTGAAGACTTCTGTTGCTGGATTGAGTTCTTGTGTATTAAAAAATAAGATTTCAAAATTTTGTTCTCTCCAGCAAGAGTCCAGCAAACAATTGCTGTTATTTGAGAACTAAGGAAATAGTGTATATAAAAGCCATAGGCCTAAACAATGGTACTCCTGTTATTATTGGCAATGTTCTACAGGGCTCAAAAGACATGTTATTTTATCCATTAGATTCTCGTTCCATGGATATTCACCTTGGTGGAAAATGGAGCACTGATAAAACCATTAATGTTAGCCAAATTTTATCCAAGGCAGTGCGCCTACCATATAACAGTGCAGAGGACTGCTTTTTCCCTATGCTGCACACTCAATTACATTAATAATTTTTTTAGTGCAGTTGGGTGGGGCATAGCTATACTATTCAGGGAGTGTGAACTAATGCCATCTGGTTAGTAGTTAGTTTAATGATTAATCCATTGATCTGTTTTGCCACGCATTTGTATAATATTACAACATGTCATTTAATTACAGATTCCTACTTCGTGGTATTGGCAGAAAACTGGTGCGCTGCAATTCCAGGTTCTTGGATTGACAAGGAACAAGGCATCTATAAATGGCCAAGAAATGAAAGGATAAGAGTGGCTATTTGTCGTCACCTAGAGCCTGATGCTTCCTGGCATGCTGACAAGTATGACAGAGTATTAGGACCTTATGGTATATTGGTGTGAATGGTTTTTTATTTGGTGAATATTGAGTAAAGTGGAGTTGTAGTAGCATATGTACTTTTCTGCAGATACCCTAAAGGAGGCTAGAGAAGTTGAGGTCAGAATGGCTGAGTTGAGTACTGAAGATGAAGAGCACATCCAATGGGCTTCACAAGGGAGTAAAGGGAAGAGGCGTGTGAAGCGGAAAAATTTTGATGATTATATCTTTGAGCAGGGAACTGAAGGTATGCTTGTGGTCCAATGTGAATAATTTTCTGTAAATACAGCTCAACTTATCCTTTGCTATTATTGGAGTACATGTTCTTTAATACTCCTATTTTGGGTAGGAAATGATACATTAGATGAGTTGCCGGCTCCTCCAGCTTCATTCAAAGTCCCACGAATTGCAACTGAGGTAGAGGGCATCAATGATGAAATACCCATAGGTAAAGTGGTCACCAGTAGAGTAATAAAATTATGACAATTTGACTTTATTGACACTTGCACTTTTTTGTCTCTGTGAAGAGGTGGATGCTTGAATGGTTGAAATAATTTACTTTTCCTTGCAAAAATTAATTTAAAAACTGCATCTGATAAGGGATCAAAAGTAAATGAACATGTAGTGGCAACTGGTATGGACTATTGGAATTCTATTGAAAAGTGCTTGCTTTCTAAGATAATATAATTATTGCCTACAATTCAAAATCTAATGGGTTACATAATAGTTTTGCAGATATCAAGTTCACATGCCAGAGGAGCTCAACCTCTACCAACAGCCGAGGTAAGATGAACTGGATGTTGTGCTTTAGATTGGAGAAATAATTTCACATATTTATATGAACTATTTTATATTTGTTGTTTCATTTGTATTCTGGCTCAGGCATTGCAACCGACAGGCAGAGAGCAATAGTGCCTTCTTCATCAGAAGCCAATGGATCTGATGGTGGTACGTATTGATTTTTTCGTTTTTCATCCAACTGTGACAGAAAAATAAAATTTATGCCTGAATTTTCCATTTATCAGAAGGCTAAAGTAAAAATCAACTCTTTCAGAAAATGACATGGCTAACTTGATAAAAAAAGAATTTGAGAAATTGCATTCAAGACTGGAGAGGATTGAAAGAAAGCAGGAAGTCATGGAAAATAAATTGGATTTCCTGCTGGCACTTAGAGAAGACCCTGATCTAGGAATTATGAGTTCTACTACAAGGACAAGTCTAGATGAACTTCCAAGTTTACCCTTAACAGCAATGTGGGAGCTAAAAAAATTTGAGGGTAAACTCCAAAATGCAGAGGTAGCCCGGAAGCAATTGGTGAGTGATTCTTCTAATTATTTATAGTAAGAGTACACTATTACTGAAGATTTACCTTTCTTGATTATCTTTAAGTCATCATATCACCATTGCATTTTTTTCTTAAAATCAGTGATTTATATTTAGGAAATTTCCACTGCTAATTGAAAGCACTCAAATGAAGTGAGATACTTTTGATACTTTGCAGAAGCTGAAAGTGAAAATGATCGGTGGAGTCCATGGTGAAGCCCATCTGAGGAAAACATTATCATCATTCCTATCAAATAATTTAACCTATGATTTAACATGGATGGGTCCACAACATGGCTCTAAAAAGGGAGGATGCTCAAAAGAGACTGTGCCTGAGCAGAACTAAATTTTCAGTCATCCTTATAGGTATGGAGAGACTTACTTAGTGCCAGCATTTCATATGATTTGTGTCTTCCTTTTCTTTTTAAATCTTAAATCAGATATTGCTAAGAAAAGATTAAGTAGTGATTTCCTACAAAACATTTTTTTAAATACATTTGTGTATTTTCCAGCCACCGTTCTGGAGTCCCACCCAATGACCACAATCGTCAGCCTGGAGAGGGTGGCTAAACAGTGGCTGCAATATGCAGGGGATCGCATTAAATATGCAGAAAAGAAGAGGACTGACAATGAAGAAGTTTAATTTTTAATAGTCTTCCACTCTCATAATGTAATGATGTTTTTCAAGCCAATTTTCAAGTGCTAAGATATAATGTATGTATTATTGTTTCATAAACTCTGTATTGAAGTAAGAGCTAGGTCTCCATTATATGAATGTTTTGATCTTATAAACTGTTCTTACTGAAGTAATTCCCATCACCTTGATCCTCTTCCTATTAGAATTTGAATAATCTAATGGTATGTGCACTTTCAGCTACAGCTCAACCACTATGCAGTTTGTGGAATTTGCTAGTGAAATCAGATTCTCAAAAATGTTCTAATGTCTATAATTTTCAATCACAGGTTTTCTTCCAGTTATGTTTCAAATATTTGTAGACTTTTGTAAAATTACTGGACTGAATATTTGAATCAGATCATTCGTAATTCTAGGATTACAAACTAGGTGGCACCACAATCGTAGGGAAGTCTTATACAGGTCATATGAAAATTCATGTAGGAGCTCATTAGGGGGCTCTTAAAGGACCTCGTAAAAGACTCCTATAGTGTTGCATCTGACGTCTTAAGTATCTCATCGTGAGGTCTTTAGGAGTGTCTCGTAAGACTCCTACAAATTCCTAAGACCTCTTTATGAGGTCATATAGGACTCCTACGTGTTGATTGGGTATGGTAACGTTTTTTTATTAAATCAAATCTGTTGTAAGTGAGTCGCTTGCTGTATCATTGATATTTTGTGGGACTTGTGCAGATCTTAATGAAAAATTATTTCTGTTGTCTGACAATTAATCGTTTACATAACAGGCAGGTTTTTGTAATGGAGGCTGCAGATGGGTTACTGAATAAAAATAGCTTATTTATATTTTGTTACCTCTATCTTGAAAAATGACGATTGGTCAAATCGTGATTTGACCAATAGATGATCACTGGTGTATTTGTAATTTTTGCCAATCAAATAAACTTCTTCTTGTACAAAAGGTACAAATTTCTATTTCTTTTGAATATGAAATCCTGTCCACGTATTTATTTTCAGAGTTTGCGCCTTGGCATATACATCTGGTGGCGATATTTAATTTCCATCGATGAAGATAATGCAGTATTTACTTCGTGTATGAAGTAGAACGGTCTTGGAATAGTAAACTTAGTGCAAACTGCCAAGAATTTAGTGATTAGTGTGGCTTCTCAATTAGTAATTAGTCGTGTGTACGCGAAATTAGCAAGTTGAGCTTGGACTTTTTCCTTATTTAATCAATCATGCACTGTTTCCCATTCCGGGTTGCTGTACTTAACGCCGAAAACTTGATTAATACGAAAAAATTAACGGAATTAATAGTATCAAGAATATATGATATAGTAAAGAAGGAATGATGAATCTGTACAAGTTCTGCCATCTAGCGGTTGTATGTAGAACTGCGTGCTCCATGGCTGAAATTGCCTTTAAAATCTCAGCTAGTTACGGTAGGCATTCTAAGATGCGCTAGGTGTCGACACGTCACGTTTTGAGTTTCACCTCCAAATCTTGTCAAACTATTTTTTCATTGAGTTGACCGCCCGTGGTCCGGACCACGCCAGTGACACTCGGGGGGTTTGTTTGGCTCATTCCTGAGGCCGTGGTGGATTGGCGAACTACGTGGCGCTGGTAGTCACCTTGTCCAGAAAACTCCGTCTGCTGGGGAAATCTAATGTTAATTTGGAAGTAAATGAATTCGTATTCTTATCTTAATATCGCGTGGAAGTAATTTTCCGTTACTTTATTACTATTAAGGGATGTCAGTCTCTCCAGTACCTATTATTGGTCGCAATAATAGCATTCAAAAGCTTTTGTTGCCGCTTTGGAATCAGACGGTCTTTACAAGACGAAGTTTAATTTCCCACACATAAGCATCGATATATACGTACCTACGTACCGTCTATGAACAGAACATGCGAATAAAGTCGGCTCCCAATTTTATTGACAGCCCCATTGACATTACCTACCTGGTCTATCGGTATTTTTCGCAGAAAGTGCTAACCGCAAGTGAAGTGTCATGATGCCGCATTATCATTAGGTACTAGTTTTCTAATTCCGTTACCACTGCCAAAGCCCCCTGAATAGGAACCATGCCACCTAAACTAATGCACAATGCTGTACATTGTGAGAAACTAAAAAAATACTAAGTTACACAGATAATACAAGGTACAGTTGAGCATCTTTAATCCGGCACAGTCGGGACCGAAGTGATGCTGGATTAGGGATTTTGCCGGACTATGGGACATGTGCATAGCAACTGGTCTATTTTTGACTTCCGAATGTTTTCATTGAAAGGAGTTAATTATTTACAACAAAATATTTGCAATTTACTGAACATTATTTTAAAAAGAGAAACTGAGAATTATCAGAAAGAAATGGTTTCTTAATAATCAAAGTTATTTAAAATTATCGAAGTTGCGCAGTGAGTGAAGATAACGGAATCTAAGCATTGAGCATATTTCTGCTCATGTAAAAGTTTCGTATTGTTATTTCTTATGCTGTGCGTAACATAATTTCCTTCCGAGCTCGATTTCTTATCAGCTGATTCAGCGTGATGACAATGCGTGAGTGTCGTGCAAGGCGCGGCGCGCCGCGGGCGACCGTACTGGATTATTCTTTAAAGGCCATCATCAATCTTCCGTCAACAATTTCAGGCTGATCATCTTCATCCCCTCTCGGATTTATTGTTATTAATTACCATTTCAATGATTTCATCATCTATGATATGTTGTGTGGTGAGAATATCGTGGCCGCTAACTATCCTTTCGTCTAAATTTACCAATTAGATTTCCTTTAATTCAGGGTTATGGATGATGTTTGCGACTCAATAATCATATTTTATCCTCAGAAAAATGCAATTTTTTAAATCCCCACTTATTTCGTCTATATCAAACCTTAAAGCAGGCCACAATTTAAACCACGCGTGTTTTAGAACGGACATTAGCATTTGGCCAGAAATACTAACTAAGCCCTTCACTTCGATGCAATCGATACCAGGCTATCTAAATCAGCACTTAAATCTTCTTTCATAGTTTTTCTCTCTGTTGTCTACTTCTTCGTGTCACTTTAACAGTAAAATTTTGATGATTTTTCTCTTTCAGCTTCTTAATGTGTTATATTGTTGAAAATCCAACTCAGTATGTTTCAGTCATACGCTTTACTGATGCAACGGCGTCAAGATTTTTCACGACTTGCACTTTTTCTGCGTTGGTTAACGTTTTGTGCTGTTGCCACAACTGTATGGATGAGACATGTTTTGGGTGAAACATAAGAATATAACCAATAATTTTATCAAATTACGTCTAGTGGTCAATCAAAATGCGCGCGCCATTGAAAGTGGCCGATCTGTAAATTAGTCGTAGTCCGTCTCGGCGATGTCTTCAAATTTATGTTTACTTCAAGTTCCAGAAAAATTCCAGTTTACACGAAGTACCAGAAATTAATATGTTTAAATTATTCTGATTCCCGAAATGGGAAAATTAACGTTAAGAATGGTATCTCGGTACTAATATAAGAATAATATCTCGGCAGGTTATGAAGCAATGTTCCGGTTAAAAATGTTTCGGCATTTTCCACTAACAAGTACCTGGTTGGTCATGGCAAAATTGCCGGATTAGAGGCTCCCGGATTAAGGGTGCTCAACTGTAATTGCATATAGATTTATATCTACATATAGTTCGAACTATTAAAGGAAAACAAATTCAAGAATCAACAATCGTTTATTAAGCAAATACAAAAAAATTAAGTCATACAATGTCAAGTAAGATTGTTGAAGAGCAAGATAAAATTTATTTGGCCAAACAAATTTAGTAAAATTTTCACTACAACAGTGACTCAAAATTCCAAAAACATCTACAAGAAACACAAATCTGATGTGATTCACAAGGATTCCAGACAGAAACTGCCGCTCCTTATTCTAGAGTATGGGAAATTAAAAGACAAAGGTTTCCAGAAATTTCTTCGAATAAGGACCAATGACACTTGCAAGTACACCCTGAAAAACTATTTAAAAAAATATTCAGGGTTACATACATTCAAGCACAGCGGCGTCGGAAGTGGGGGGCAGGGGCTGAACAGGGGCTGTTCAAGCAGTTAAAATTAATGACAAAATAACAATAACGAGATAAATATTTTTTTAGAAATTTAATAATGACAGATTAATTAAATTAATAAATTCATTGCAGGAATACTACTTTCACATACGTAAACCGTGACCTGACGATTTAACAGTATCTGTCCGATGGAGCTGAAGAGACTGAATAAGCCATCGTTGCTCGGCTTTTCGTTAATGATATCTATCATTAACATGAAAATAATAAGGGGGCATAATCATAATTAAAACTATGAACAACTTGAAATAAGAGCGTATGCTTTCCCGGCGAATTGAATGAAGAAATTCCTCTCGGGTTCTCCACCGGGTATGTTGGTCCATGGCCGACGTTTCGGTGCACGAGTCGAGCACCGAAACGTCGGCCATGGACCAACTTACCCGGTGGAGAACCCGAGAGGAATTTCTTTATGAAAAACTTACCTCTTCAATGATATTTCCATCGCCGTTTTAAAGAAATATTTTCCCTAGAATGTCCTGATGGTGCAAAGTGCTTCTCGCAGACAACCTGTCTTGCCCTCAATACCAAATCCTTCCTTGGAATAGCAGCTTGCCATTTGGCACGCTTCTCGGGATCTTTCGGAATGGAAAAAAAGACAATGATGACTTTTTCGACCCGTATCCTTCCTTGCCACCCGGAGCCTCGCAACTGCTCGGCATTGTGAACACCTGCATGATAAATGGCATTTTATGCTCAGTGTATTCAAAAGTAAGTCACATATCGGTATATAATCAAAATCTATACTCACCGATGAATCATTTGCAATCCAAGGAAAACTGAAAGCCACTCATGGACAAAGATTTTCTCACTTTTCTACTCGAGCACCGTATCATTCGCCTCTCTAACCACGTATTCCTAGCGGAACACTTGGGGTATGTACTACCAGCGCCACTAAGCAGGAACTACTCTCTCAGCCTCAAGGGTCTGCCAGTTCAGCCTATAGGGTAATATAGGGAGTTGCCAGACCTGTATATACGACCGTGGTCCGGACAGAAGGAGTTGACACTGTGAGTTATTGACGAGCGGATTGGACGGCCGAAACAAGGACAGGAGGACGAGAGCAGAACTATTGCTGTGGCCTACGAGAAGGTAGGAGCGATACTGGGGCGTTCTCTCTCTATCAAAATACAGTCCACTTTCATTTTGGGGGCAATAATTAATTGCTGCGTAAAGGCAATATATTGCCTAGACATTATTTGGTCCTTCGGGCCGGATAAAGTAGTTTCTGGTACATACATCTCATGGTTGGATTTTGTGTCCTTATGCTTAGTGTTTTTATTGTTTGTGTGGTGAATATATTTGGTTATTGCCAAGTGTTACTGGATTTCGGCCGTTCGACCTCGTACGCGACCTAGTGATTATCTGCATTAGTTAGGTGAGTAATGGGTAACGAAAAGGGACAAGAAGCTGAGGCAATGAGTGATTCACGCGGTCATCGCCTCCTAAAATTAAAGAAAGCTCGTCGAGACGCCATAATTAATACGTTAGAACGGCTTTATGCCCTCACACGTGAGGATCAGATAGATATCCCGATGCTTAAATGCAGGTATGCAGCTCTGGAGGAAAAATATAGTTCGTTTTTAACTCTTACTGATGAAATTCGTGAGGATATGATCGAGTTTAACTTGGATTTCGATGAGGAATTAAGCATTAGCGATCGTGTGGAAGAGCTGTATTATGAAATCAAAGCGGTGGCAAGTCAGATGCTACCCACGGAAGTTAGTAATGCTAGTATGGGGGTGCCTACTCATTCGCAAACGGCCAGGTTGCCGAAGATAAATATTCCTGTATTTGACGGGGAATTGGCTAACTTCAAACCTTTTTACGATGTTTTCTGTAGCTTGATACACGAGAGTACTCAGTTGACGGATATTGAGAAGTTTCATTACTTAATTGGGAGTGTAAAGGGGAATGCGCGGAAAATAGTGACTGGGCTTCCATTGATCTCTGAAAATTACGCTATCGTGTGGAAAAACTTGGTTCGTCAATATGAGAATAAGCGATTATTGGCTTTACAATACCTAGAGAAAATTATAAATGCTCCCGTTCTGAATAACGACTCGATAGAAGGTTTCCAGTCATTAATTGAAAATTTGTCTGAAAACGTGAATGCTTTGAAGGCCATGAATATCCCTCAGTTGGCCGATTTTATCTTATTCGTTCTTGCAGTAAGAACGTTAGATAAATACTCGCGCAAGCAGTTTGAAATGGAACATCATGAAATTGAATTTCCCCGCATTGATGACCTAGTCAAATTTGGACACAAGCATATCAATATACTTCGCTCATCAGGGTCGAGGTCAAGTACTCCGTCAAATGCGAGATTAATTCAAGCAAAACGGAACCTCGCAAGTCCAAGAACTTCACTCTTGGCAGCCAGTGAGAATGTTAATTTATTTTCATGCCCGCTATGCACGGAACAGCATCGTTTATATCTATGTAACACATTTATTTTAATGTCGGTGGATAAAAGAAGGGACTTTGTTAAGTCTAAGAATATTTGTTACAATTGCTTAGGTGGAAAGCATAAAGCAAGTGCCTGTCGATCCCGTGTATCTTGTCGTAACTGTTCAAAGGGGCACCATACATTGTTGTGCACTACCAAAGTATCTGGAAGTTCTTCGCGGATAGCCTCGCAACCATTTAGCACGGCAAAAAGCGACCAGAGAGGGCGGGGAGAATTTAATGCGAATGACGTGACGGAACGGGCATTATCTAACGCTGAAAGCAATATGCAGGACGAATTAGCTTGTCCAACGAGTCATATTGTTTCTCAAAATTCCATTGTAGTATTGGGAACGGCTATTGTTGCCATGAAGTCGGCGTCTGGCATATTCAACAATGTACGTGTTTTGATTGACCCGGCGTCGCAAGCTAGTTTCATCACCACCGCTTGCCAGCAAAGGCTGGGTCTCTCGAGAAAGCAATCCATGGTCGCATGCAAGGGCCTTGCAGATAATCCCGTCACTACTACGAAAGGCATTACGTCTTTGGTAATTCGGCCTCGTCAAGGGGGCGAGGAACTGACCACTACTGCCATAGTCATTCAAAAAATTACCTCGAGGCAACCTAGCGCTCTAATGCCCGATAGTGTATGTGATCGATTCCGCTATTTGATATTGGCGGATCCCGAGTTCCATAAGCCGGGGGATATTGATATTTTAATCGGCGCAGAATTATACTCGCAAATTATGGTTGATGGACCCACGATTCGCTACGGAGGTAATCCTACTGCGTGGCCTTCGATTTTTGGTTACATTCTAATAGGTCCTGTAAAGGCAACCTCCAATTCTTTGCATACAGGTGCAAACATTTCCTCGTGTATTGTCACGAACGAGGAAAGTGACTTGGGCTCGTTGCTAGAACATTTCTGGAAGGTCGAAGAGATTCCGAACAATCCGCCTGCCTCCGAAAATGACGAAAGGGCGGAATCGCAGTTCACGTCACTTCATTATAGAGAGGACAATGGGCGGTATGTTGTACCCATTTTATTTAAGGACGAGTCCCCTGAGACTTCTCTCGGACAATCTCAGGCCCAGGCATTAAAGAGGTATTCTAATCTCGAGCGGAAATTAGCACATGACACCTATTTGCGAGCAGGATATAATAACTCCTTGAGTGAATATCTCACTATGGGGCATATGTCAAGGTCTCAATGGGGATCAGGGAAATATGTCATTCCACATCATGCGGTGATTAAGGAGTCTAGCTCAACCACGAAAGTGCGCGTAGTGTTTGACGCTTCAGCTCGCACCTCATCAGGGCATAGTTTGAATGAACTACTTTTAAAGGGTCCGAAATTGCATAAAGACATTGCTGATTTAATCTTAAGGTTTCGTCTACATGCTGTGGCATTTGTAGCCGATATTTCAAAAATGTATAGAAGGATTTTGATACGTCCGGAGCATAGGGCTTACCAACATATAGTTTGGCGTCCTAACGAACATTCCACTTTGCAAGAATTTGAATTAAACACAGTAACATTTGGTTTAACGTCCTCTCCATATTTGGCTATGAGAGTACTTCAGCAATTATCTCAGGACGAAGCGGAACACTTTCCCCTCGCAGCTTTAGTACTCCCAAACGATGTATTTGTGGACGATTTAATCTCGGGAAGCTCTACGAGCACCAAGGCAATAGAGCTTATAGCACAATTGAATGGAATGTTAAAAGCTGGAGGTTTTCAACTTCATAAGTGGGCCACAAACTCCGTGGATGTTCTAAGGGCCATTTCACCGGAGCTTGTGCAACGCAAAGTGGAATTTAATAATGAGGAATACTCAAATTTAAAAATATTAGGTTTATGTTGGGATCCTAAGTTGGATTTCTTTTCTTACAACGTGAGGATAGCGTCAAAACCACCCTCAAAAAGAGGCGTTCTTTCAAATTTGGCACAACTATTTGATCCATTAGGATGGATTAGTCCGGTCGTCTTTTGGGCGAAACATTTTATGCAGGGTCTTTGGAAATTAAATATCGGATGGGACGAAGATTTGCCTTCCGATGTAATTGACTCGTAAGAGCATTTTGTAAACCAATTGCCTTGGTTGGAAAACATAAAATTACCTCGCGGTGCATTAGGTAGTGAAGTAAGCGACACACAACACCGCCAATTATTGGGTTTCTGCGATGCCTCCGAGCGGGGCTATTGCGCAGTGGTGTATTTGCGCTGTGGAGGACTCCATACAAAGGGACGAGTCCATTTAATGATGGCCAAGACAAAAGTCGCGCCTATTAAAACTTTAACAATCCCGAGGCTAGAACTTCTGGGAGCAGTTTTGCTCACGAAACTTATTAAGTTCGTATTCTCTTCTCTCTCGCAAAAAATAAATATTGACTGTGTTTATGCCTGGACTGACTCCAAAACAGTCCTTTCTTGGATAAATACTCCAACACATTTATTAAGAACCTTTGTAGCGAATAGGGTAGCTCAAATATCAGAAAGTCATGTGGGTATAATGTGGAATCATATATCGGGTAAAGATAACCCTGCTGATTCTGGCAGTCGGGGATTGCTACCCCAACAAATAATTAACGATGATTTATGGTGGAACGCACCTCCCTGGGTATCTAATAGTGCTGATCAATGGGAAATTAGTGCATTAACAGGAGCAAATGATGTACTCCCTGAAATGAAATCTCTGAAATCGAATGTTGCTGTCGCAGATAAAGACACGCTAGACATTGCATTCCTGGAGCGTTTTTCCTCCTTGTCTAAACTTAAACGAGTTATTGCTTATTGTCTCCGATTCATTGCATTAGCAAAAAGGTCATCAGACTTATGCAAAGAAAGTAATTTAAGTGTTAAAGAGATCAATAACGCTTTCAAAGTATGCATAAGAGTAACTCAGTGTTCTTATTTTAAGCAAGATATTGAATATCTGAAAGGGGGACATATCTGTTCCAAAAGGCTTCAGAAATTGTCTCCATTTATCGATTCTGAGGGTTGTCTCAGAGTGGGTGGAAGGCTAAATAACGCTGATTTAGCCTACAATCGCAAGCACCCATTGCTGTTGCCCAAGGAAGCTTATCTAACCACATTGATCGTGGACCATTATCATAAAATTTATTTGCATGTGGGACCCATGACATTGCAATATTTATTAGGATTGAAATATTGGATTTTATCAGCGCGTTCCGTGGTTCGACAGCGAATTAGAAACTGCGTTACCTGCACTAAATTGAAGGCTTCGTGTAAGGTACCGAAAATGGGTGATTTACCATCCCCACGAGTGGTGGCAACACGTCCGTTTTTATACACAGGCGTAGATTTCGGTGGACATTTCCTTATAAGGGAATCTTCAAGGAGATCATCCAAATCCTGGAAGGCATATCTGTGTTTGTTCGTATGCTTACCTACTAAGGCGACCCATTTGGAGCTAGTGTCGAACTTAACAACGGAGGCATTTATTGCCGCTCTAGATCGCTTTATATCTCGACGAGGTTTATGCACGGACATATATTCAGATTGTGGATCCAATTTTGTGGGAGCCAATCGATATATAACGGGAATTAATCGTCAATGGCGGGATTTGTTAAGTTCAGGTAACATGATGGATTCCCTTTCGCAAAGAAATATTAAGTGGCATTTCAATCCTCCAGCAGCCCCTCACTTTGGGGGACTTTGGGAGGCTAATATGAAATCAGCAAAGAGTTTGTTGAAAAGAATTATTGGGAATAGAATTCTAACCTTTGAGGAGCTATCCACAGTTTTCGCTAAAATCGAAGCGGTTTTAAATTCAAGGCCGCTCACGCCAATGTCGGACGACCCCTCTGAATATGAAGCTTTGACCCCGGGACATTTTTTAATTGGTGCTCCCTTGGTAGGCTTGCCGGAACCGCCCCTACTTGATTTGAGCTCAAATAGACTTTCAAGGTGGCAGTTGGTGAAGCAAATAACGCAACACTTTTGGAATAGATGGTCCACCGAATATTTGAACACGCTTCAAGTGAGAAATAAATGGGCGAAAGAAGAAGAAAATTTAGCAGTAGATGACCTTGTGGTATTGAAGGAGAAATATATGTTTCCTTTGCAATGGCCTTTGGCTAGAGTGAAAGAGGTCCACCCCGGCCCAGATAACAGAGTTCGGGTAGTAACACTACGGACAAAGGATGGGGTGTTCAAACGTCCCGTAGCAAAGGTTATGAAACTGCCAGTAGGAAATTAGTGGGAACTAATTTCCTAGTATAGTTATTTTCTTTTTTCTCTCAACAATGTATTTAATTTAGCTGGAGGAGATCAGGTTACTCCTAAAGCATAAAGCATTAGATTTAATTCTTTAATTTAGTGTATTTGGTCTTTGGTGCTCCCACACACCTTTCCGAGGGCTTCCTTCCCAAACAAGTCTCTGGTGAATGCCCCCTCCAGAGTGAAAAAAGAACCTTTCTTTCCTTCACCCAAACAAAGACCAAATATTTAATGTATGATGCAATTGATCCAACCATGAGATTGGTATTTTTTTGTTGTTGTTAGTAGTTACTTAATTTTTCAAATTTGATGCTCAAATTTTGGGGGGAGTATGTTTCGTAATGTAAGAGAGAGAGGTCGCCAGGTGTCGTGGCCTACGAAAACAAAAGAAAAACGCCCTCGATTCGATGGATCGTTTTTCGAGTCGGATTGTAAAGGCCAGGAGGTCCGGACAGAAGGAGTTGACACTGTGAGTTATTGACGAGCGGATTGGACGGCCGAAACAAGGACAGGAGGACGAGAGCAGAACTATTGCTTTGGCCTACGAGAAGGTAGGAGCGATACTGGGGCGTTCTCTCTCTATCAAAATACAGTCCACTTTCATTTTGGGGGCAATAATTAATTGCTGCGTAAAAGCAATATATTGCCTAGACAACACCTTCTATTCTGAATTCATTATCTGGTAAAATCTCTAGCTGTTTACCACGGCAATGTCAACCACTTGCGTGAAAATAGGGAACCACCATTTCTTCTCGCGTATTCTTGTCCTCTACGGTGAGATCTGATTATCCAGTAAATCTACTCCTCCCATAAAATTTTTATCTAAGAAATAACTGTAGGCATATGAATGGTGATTTCTTTCTTGTTCCTCAGAGAGTAATGTCTTGCACAAACTGTGGAATAAATCTGACTATAATTGGTAGCAAAGCATACTGGAGTGTTGTCATATCACTTAGCTAGCAGAATTCCGTTTTTTTTATCAAATTTATAAGCAATAGGCCCCTTTTGGTAGTTTTTACCATGACCTCTGATCCCATCAAAGGGCTATACTTGATGCGGCTCTCTCTAACAGTCCCTGATGCTTTCAATTTCTCATTCTTCAAATCAGTTTACGTTTAATTGCTTGTAAAGAAGTTATCGAAGAACAACTCATAATTTGTGGATTCGCTATGAGGAACGACACTTGTGAGCTCATTTATGACCCTAATACCCAAGGGCATTTATTATTTTCACGCTCTTGCCCAAGATACGATGAAAAATTGTAATGATAGCCATTAGAGTTACACAGGCACCTAAACTTATAGCCGAATTATTTTATTGGCTTACCTCGCATAAACATTTCGGCAGAATGCATACCATAGTATCGTATCAAAATTTCATCAACAGAGAGTTCGGAATCAAATATGCCAAATTGTAGAAAACTTTTTCTACGGGCTTCAAATTAGGGTCTCAGTTTACATATTTTATCATTTTTATCATCTAAAGAAGCATTGTTGTTCAGGTGTAGAAACCTTTTGATCTCTTTGAACCTGTTTTTAGGCACTGAACTGTAGACTAAAGAAACTCAAACGTCAGACAACTGTTCCAATACATATTCTGCTGTGGAAGCTTGTGATAACCATCAGCAATACCCCCGAAAATATTTTCAATTCATTCTTGTCCAATTTGAAATCGGGAAATTTTTTTGAGTTGCAATTATTTACTCTGTGTAGCAATAAGCTTCAATAACTAATCGTCAAAAAATTCTTCAAAAATCTCAACCACACTCATGCCATGTAAGACTTGCAGTTTGTAAAAAGTTCTTTCGGAAGTTTGTCATACCAGCATCATATATAGGTGCACACTTTTTCCATTTTGGGACATATGATGTGCATGGCTTGCTTCGCTTAGGAATAAAATAAGTTCAAGTGGACGCTTCAGCAATACTATCACCAATATCATGGGTTTCTTGAAGGAATATTTCCAACTTGCCTGCTACATCGTGTAGATTTGTGGTCTCTCGGAGTTCACTTCCATCAATATTTTCTTCATCCGTAAGCTCCTCAGTAGAAGGAGGGATTATAGCGATTTTTACAACGTCAAAATTGTCATCATCGCTTATTTGCAATGGATTAGTTGTAACTTGCAAGGTCAAGGCCCTGCATGGACCATAATGACCTCATGCTGTAGCGTCTGGATTATAAAATTAAATTTTTTATGCTAATAATTTAAATAATTTTTAATAAAAAAGATGAAACGAAGAGTATATAGCATAAATCACCAAGCAGAGGCAATATTCAAAATATTTCATAGAAAAGACTAAGACAGAATATTTTTCACAAAAGTTCGTCGCGGGGCCAATGTCCCAAAAATGGGACGCAGCATTTTGACTAGAGTTATACTTACATTTGTTGCTGTATTCAATATCTTAAGAATGCACGCAATAGCAGGAATGTTTTTGACTACTTATGCACAATGAACTCACACCAAACACCAGTAACTGGGTGTATGAAGCATTAGAGGTAGAAGCGTGCAAAACTAGAAAAAAATTCGATTTTCAGAACCGCCAGGTTTAGAAAATTATCAACTAAATGTAACAATTTCAACAATATGGATACATTGAGTAATGATGATTATCCAGTGCAAAGGCAATAGGAAAAGGATACAAAATAAAACTTTTGTTGCAATTTTAACCTGCGTCCCAAAAATGGGACATTGGCCGGTAATGGGTTAATAACCTTAAGGCGAAATACGATTGCCCTAAAAACGGTTTTACTTCCTGTAGCGAGAGGAATTGAGATATTGATATAAAATTTTCAGTATATGGCTGGGATTACTGCTTAAATTGTCCGCTTGGCTTTACATTTTAAGATTATTTTTAATAGGACTTAGAATGGGTTAATTTGGGCGAAATTTGTAGTTTTTTACAAAAAATAAAACCAGGCGGACATTTTGCATTGTTTCAATATAAAATTCCACTTAAAAAAATTATGTTACGCCGACTACTTAAAAAGTTATTTGAATAATTAGAATTGAATAAAACTGCTCTGTCTGACAGAGACACTGGTGGCGAAATCGGGGAAGTATTTGAAGACGCTCAGGGAGCAGCCGGGGTATTTCGAGGGGTGGTGACGAGTAGCCGTTTAAGGGGAAGGAGGGGAAGGGCTACTCTCCCCTCCCTCGTGCAGAGGACAGAATGGGAGAGACAGCATTGTGTGAGAGAGAGTGATCAACTCCAGTGAACGACAGAAGGCTGTGAAAGAAGAGAAAAAAAACATTTTTCCCTGGGAAGACAACGCGCATCGGAATTGCCTTGCAAATCTCGACCTCTTAGGATTTCTGACAGTATCGTGCGGTTAATGCTTGTGGTATTTATTACATCTACGAACTACGTAGATACCAATGGAAACTCCGACGGTGAAAGATCAGCGTAGAAGTAAGAAGGGGAGGCTGTTTTTATCAGTCAAACGAAAAAAGAAATCAGTTGATAATCTAAGGAAGTGGCCGTTAAAGTAAGTATATAGATTTACTGAAGTATATTGCGCATGAAATTTCAAAATTTGCAGTGCTTGAAACGTTTTCCTTCCATTTGGTTTCAGAAAAAGAGTGATTGCTGAAGACAACATTGTGTCTACGATGCAGATCCAACCTCCGGATTCCGATAGCGAAAAGTGAGTAGGTACATTTAAAATTAGTACGTTTGTTGAAAAGTTTCCCTTGTTTCCAGACCCTTTTGATAGCCAAAATGGGTGTTTCCAAAATATTCCTGAACTTTAGGATGAATTGCTTTCCGTGGTATTCGTGGCCGTGGCTTGCTACGGTGGTATCTTTATTGAGCGACTTCATCCTTCAGCTTTGGGCAGTGCAGGAATTTAGATAACCATGATTGTTACCTTTTGTTTTGACATAGTTGGGAAGGTTGCCAAAAAATTAACCGATTAAAGTTAACCCTTTGAGTGCCACACGATGATATATCGTCGCCTATGAGGAGACCTGTTAAAACTGTTTTTCTTAATCATTAACTCTTGTAAATTGTACATAATACAAGAATGATCTTTTAATAACTACGTGGACCAATAATTTTGATTTTTAGTTGAAATGATCAGCCGCTTTGGTAATTAAAATAACTATATGTCGGATTGATTTTTCCGAGCGCCACATTTGGTTCTTACGAAACTGCTTCTGGTGCGACACTTTGGAAACTACATTGTTTGTTAGCCTAAAACTAATTGAATTTCTTCTACAATTTTGAAATTTGTATTTATGTCGGAGATATTATGTTTGGCATGTTCATATTTCTTTCAAATGCTTAGAAACATTTTATTCTCTGCGAAGTACATCGCATTCTCGTTCGTTTTGCGAAATATTGTTGACATAACAAAAAGACGTTAGGCTTCAAAACATCTCTCCTATGTCGCTTCTGATGAGATAATTTGTTGCTGACTGTTCCACTGCGGTCAAGTCGTTGATTTTCAGCTACGAAAGGCAGACGAAAAGATACGATGTAATTGCTATCATGCTATCTCTCGCAGCTGATGCGTCGAGTCAGCTAGGGTGTAGTCAGCAATGTGGCTCCGATTGTCAACCTCGTTATCACAGTAGATACGGCAGTAGTAATTGAAAGATGATGCTGGGCATAAAAAATACAATGTGTGCCAATTATTGTTGTTGTTGACACAATGAAATTTCACAAGTGGCTTTTTGAAATTGAAATAACCCTTTTGCCTAATAAATGGCGCGAACTACGAGAAATGACTTTTCACCTGGTGTTGACGTTGGTGTTGACAAAATTGTGACTATTTAGGATTATTGAATGTTACTGCTGTCACACAGTAGTTGCTTGTTGTCAAGCATTAGCTGCCGAGCATCCAGCGAGTCCTTTTAGAGAAGATTTGCGAAAGGCCGTATAAGGAAAAGTTCTATCGAGTGCCAAAATTAAGGGGGCCCTCTAGCTGAGGCCAATCTCATATGTAACGGCTTTTCTATTGTAGTTCTACGATTCCCCGCATAGGTGGCGGGATGAAAAAGTGGAAAGGGAAGGCCCTCTCCCCCCCCTTCTCCCCCTCCTCCAGATGTAACATGATAGCTTGCCGAGCATCGCTCGCCTCCCTCTAAGTGGTTTGTTTTGATGAGTGACCGGAAGTTGCGATATATCCCCCTCGGTCAACCCAGATGTCTCAACCCGACCTTTTCTTATTTCTGAACTGATGAAGGGGTCTCAAATCTTCCAGTACAGTTTCTGGGCATCGTTTTCACTTTTGATAATGGAAGAATTATTCCTCCCGACTTGCACTTGCAATGATGTTTTGTTTAGACTCCCTCCCTCCCCAATTGGCAAGTGAAAGTCCCTATTTATCGGTTCTCGCAGGGCACAAGCCGGAACGCTTGGAATCGGAAGAAGAGAGGGGAAAGAGGAAGAAGGGGGGGGAAGGGAGGAAGGTTTGCCTGCGGAAAGGCAAAAAGCGAAATTTAATACTTTTGATTAGCAGTCGTAGCTGATAAGCGAGAGGCAAGGATAATGTTGAAGGAATTCCTCATCCTAAACAAGTCTTGTGGGTATTATCCTTCTTCGGACCGAGAACAGTGCCGTAAATTTAAATGTCTGCCTTGAACATATTGGTGACCTGGCTAAATTAAAAATTTCAGCCTAGAAAAGAAATTTTAGAAATTGTTACAAAAATCTATGGCTGCATACTCCCGAAATCGAGGAGTTTTTTTTCAACCCCTTGGAGAATACATATTCGCTTTCCTTAGCAGTAGGCCTAGCCCTTATGAATTTTATGCAGCCATTGTCGTTCTAGCAGATAATCTAAAATCTTGTAGGTACCCATGCCCCCGTCTGGTTGAATTTATTTGAGATTGCCACTAACTAACCGCGGTATTACCCGTAAAGCGAAAACAGCAAGGAAGAAGCGCGACCATGCCGCAGAGGAAAAATCATCCCCCTTTACCGGGAATCAAACCCGGATATCTCTAGATTTTCGCTTTCTCGTCTACATTTAACCCCCTTTATGAAATCATATTTGTCTGAACTCATGGAACTCTTGAGTTAGAATACACACAGTAGATGTAGGATAAAAAATGGGTAATTCGTAGCATAATTTAAAAGAAAAGTTTCAATAACGATTGACAAAAATCTGAAAACATTCTTTCATTGGGCCGCAGAGGAAATATGCACGATGCCACAGAGGAAATATCTTTCGCCTTTATCGGGAATCAAACCCAGATATCTCTAGATTTTCGCTTGTTCGTCTATATTTTACGCCCATTATGAAATTCATCTTTGTCTAAACTCATGAAACTCCGAGTTAGAATATGCACAACAGATGTAGGATGAAAAGTGAAAAATTTGTGGCATAATTTAAAAGAAAAGTTTCAATAACGAATGACAAAAATCTTTCATTGGGCTATTGGTTTCAGTATAGGCCGTTCTATGAAATTCCCCAAAATAAGCCAAGTCAAAAATACAATATGCTCTTCAAACACGGATTATCTATTGAATGTTTACATATTTTAGAAATGTATAGTGAAATTTAACAGCAAATGTCAAACAAGGGAAACAAATGGATTTGCATAATATAATTGTTATATTAGTAACACATGAAAACATAACAAGAGACAATTTGTATGATATTAAATTTTTGGGAGAACTTGAACCTGAGTTAGTATTTATAAAAGGATAAGGAATGTGAATAAACAAAGTCAAGGAAAAACATTAAAAGCACTTCAAAAAAGGTTGAAATCCACACTCTCAGAAGATGAGTATCTATCTAAAGGGAAATGGATGGTTTCTAATCGAGTGTCAGGGTAAGTATTTTTCTCCCACGTCACCATCAAACTCGTTCAACAGTTGTTAAATGTGCTGTAGAATTTCTGGCAAAAGGCTGTCCGTGTAAATTTTTTTTAATTTATCCTCCATATATTTTGACCAGAAATCATCATCCCTGTCAATCCGTAAAATTACCATGCCTAACTGGCTCCATAAAATAAGGTGGCAGTATTTCTTCTGAGTGATATGGAGTTGACCTTGGATCTGGTAATGATAATCACTCTTTACTTTTAGAGCAACTTCGCCATCTTTCATCTCACAAGATGCTATTTTCTTTTGAGAGACAGCATCCGTCGGATGCGCATCCCTGCATACGTATGGGCACTTCACTTCGACTATTCCATCGCCGTCTGACAGGACGCCATCTGGCGTTGCTGCTAGGTAAGGGATTCTCCTATCGACAAAAAGTCCCGATGGGCTAACCTTATTGCCACTGACTCTCTCGTACTCCGCTATCGCCAATGCCTCACTCGCAATTCCGTAGTCGGTGGCTTTATTTCCACGAAAAGATGGGTACAGTAAATACTGAACAGTCTTCTCCCGAGAGGTTCCGGCTCTTAATTTGCAAACGCGAGCAAAGGTAGAGGCGGTGAGCCTTTTTCTCCGCTCAACGTGCCATTTTTGACAGAGGCGCTGAGTTCTGGTGGATGCTTCCAGTTGTCTTGTTTGCTCCTCGTCTAATTTAAGGGAATTTAGGAAATCGTCTCTCACTGTTAAGTCTATTTCAACCTCCTTATCGATATTTTGTGGGTCATGCAGGCCATAATGCTGGTCAGGACCAGTGACACACCGTCGCTTGCATTTCGAAGGTCCTTTAAATTCAAGACGTCGCTTTGATCGCATCTCTGCCTTTTTTTTGGATGCCAGTTTGAACTTTTTCGTAAAAAATCCTGGACTCTTTTTTGTGATGCTCTTGTGTATCAATGCATGAACATCTGGTCCTGCATTGAAGGCTGAAGCGGCCACTTCACACCTAGTCTGATAGGACCCCCTCAAAGCGAAATTTACCCTTTTTCCTCCTACATATTTTGCCACATACGAGTTGAAGGATTCAGCTTGATTGTTGGTTACGTCCAGGATCAAGCTGGGAGTGTGGTTGGCCAGGAGTTTATTTGCGGACATGATATCGTCCCATACCCCAAAGTTCATCAGCAGAGGCACACGGTTCTCCTCATCAGACTTTGGTCCACGACAAAAGTACGCCGCACATTTAGAATGATCCCCGAAAACATGCCGGGGGCCATTTATAATGTCTTTCAGTAGCTCTGTGGTGTCAGCAGTTAGCGTTCTTTTTCTAAATTTTATAGCAGAATTTACCGCATTCCTTAACCGATGTAGGTTGTCTCCAATATTTTTCCTAATAGTTACTGGTACATGGCCTTTCCGGTTATTCGCTTTCCTTACTACATCTCTGATGCGGTTGCAGTAATTTCGAAGCAAATGGTTCGAGCATTCCACCTTTTGAACAGGAAGGTCTATACCGTATGGCATTACTCTCCCAAGCCTTTGCATTATGCTGCTATCTCCATCACCTGAAAAAATTATTTAATTTAGTGGAACATACAGACAGAAGTCTGCTTGAAAACTTGACGCATTGTAGAGTACTTCTTACCTATGAGTCTATTGTACTTTAAATTGTACATTTTAATACTGTTTTGGAAGCCTTCTACTATGATATCTGCTTCCATTGCCGTAGAAGAAGCACTCCAGTTCTTAAAACAGGTGTGAGGCCTTGGATTAGTTTTAGGGTCTTTTGAACTTGCTTGCGCACATATACTGCAGTACTTATTTCTTACTCCAATAAATAAGACTTTTTTAGTTCTAAATCCCACAATGCAAGCCTGAAAATAATTTTTTTACGAACAAAATTTTTTAATAATATAATAATGAAATATAAAATTATATTTATATTAATATAAAATATTAAATATAATAATTTTCATAAACAAAATGCGTACCACTCCTGACAAAGAGTTATAATTTGTGCGGTAGGATCTTTTTGCCCATGATCCGTCACACACCACCGTTATCAAAGGTGTACCATCCTTATCCACTTCCCCTGCTTTGATTGCAAGTTCACTTTCTTCCAGAGCCGCTTTCTTCATCTCCTCCCAAGCAACATCATGTATGGCAGAAGCGATGTCGGCTTGCTTATTTAGGAATGTTTGGTTGGCCATGTGCGGTACGTTCAAAATTGCACTCATTTCCGCCATTTGGGCGTAACCTTGCCCTATACATATCATACTGGAGACCTGTAATTCAATGCGATAATTAATTATAGCTGAAAACCATAAAATAATGACCCGATGAATTTTTTTCAAATACTTTCAAGAGTAAATAAATTTTCATAGTAAATAAAGTAAATAAAGTAAATAAATTTTCATATTCTACCTTTTGGGTGATGAACGTGGTCTATCTCCGTCATCGGTAACCAAGGAGCGATGTTGAGGTTCGCTTGTGGTTATTTCTTGGAGAACTGTTTCGTCTTCCCAATGACTACACCCAGCCTGTGGTGACTGAGATCTAGGTAGAAGAGAAGGAACAGAGTTACAGCAAGAAAACGAAATAAATGTTTTACGTGGTCTTGTCTTTCTACACTATCACCATGTATATTAGTCAATTACCTTTCAGGAGCGACTTCCTTGACACTGTGAGATGAATCAATCACGCCTACGGAGGGGCATCCTTCATGAATCACCTGCTCTTTACTGGAATAAATAATACGTGTGTAAATCGTGACAGGTAACCATGCCGTTGCCAATCCATTCATCATGGAGAATCATTATTTAATACGTGCAGTAATAACATTTCCACATATTGGCACATTTGCCATAGTAAACTTACCAGCCATTGTCGGAATATGCTTTCTTGCTTCTCAAATCGTCACTGTTTCCTTTTGAATCACTGAAATGAGTACGGCAAAGGATATTAAAATATATATTTCCCCCCAAATAAAAAAGGTGCTTAGTAAGGAGTAATGCTAAAAAAAGAAATGTTGTACATAGCAATGCTAAAATAATATGTCCAAATTAGTACCTTTTCTCTGCTTTCTTTCCTAATTTCCCGTAGAAGATATGTTTTCTTTTCCTTTGTCCGTATCCTCTTCGATGCTTTGCTTTCTTACGGCCTTTGGCGTTTTCCATGACGCTCAGAATTCTTCCGGTCGCTTTTCGTGGACTCGAGCTGCGTTATCTCCGAAGGGTAACCTGACACTGCTAGAACCCTCGCGCTTTCTCACAGACCGAACACATCTGGAGTTTCGTAAACAAGAGGGGTGGAAAGCCTTAGGGCAGGAGTGGGGGTAGACCGCTACGGCAGAAATCTTCGGTCGGAACTTCAGCGCACAACGAGTTTAAAAACGCAAAACATGCTCCACAGGGTTTACTATTATGACCTAGCTATAGAAATAGCATCAAAAGTTGTTGTTTGAATGTGTAGATGAAGGATCAAGCTTTCTCTAAAGTGGAAGCAAAATCCTCTGTTCCTATTCTAGGCTTCGCAAATAGCGACTAAAAAGGGACAAAAATGGAAAGTTTGGCTATTTTTTATAAACTAACAAATAAACCAATAAGAAATCCATTCCATTTACGCAAAAAAGCAATTCTTTTGCTACAATGGGAAAATTTTCCAAAATACCAGCAGCTACGATAAAGTCGTAGTCGCGTTCATCTTAAGCATCTGCAACGGGCTTTTAGAGGCCGCTAGAGAGCACCCTTAATGCATGGATTAATAAAACGAGTTGAATCCGCTTCGATGAATCCGAAGCACACTCTCGGTGTTGCGCAGGCCTCTGAATGAGTCCCTTTTCTCTATTATAGTTTTTTTGGAGTTAGTCGGCATTTTCTTTTTTTCACCAAGGAAAAATCTTCAAAATATTAAATCCATTTTTTCGTATACTGCTGAACTGGTTGAATTTTCTTCAACAAATAGGTAACAGAGAGAATGATTTTAGGAAATTGATGTTGATATGGATGGCAGTCATTAACTTTTGTCTTGTGTGTGACAATAAATCGTTGAAATATCTTTCAGACCATAGGTAGGAGGCAGTTGAGAAGTTTCTCTGAATACTCTGGCTATTGAAAGTCTGAAGTACTCTCAACGTAATTTTCGTTTGAGTGGAGTGGGATCCCAGCTTCTAAAGTCAATTCCGTCCGAATTCCCACGATATTTGCTCCCAGGTGGCAGTAGAAAAGCTGACTAATTCGAACTGCGGTGTAGGATGACGATGTCCTGTTCGCTTTTGGAAAGGGAGAGATAAGAAGATAGATGTAACTTGATCATCTGTTTTCGTGAAACAAATGCGTCCGCTCAACTACCCAGTGGCACAGCTGTGACGGTGTCAAGTTTCACGATTGCGAAACCGTCACCCGGGCACGACCAAAGGAAGAATAAGGAAGTTAGCCTCCTTTCTCCTCATTTATTACACAGTAGCCTCTTCTTGGGCTCCAAAAGTATTTATTCATCTTCTCTTTTCGGTATTGTAGAATAATACAATGGGTACTGGATTGTTTTCACTAATAATTTGTTTTTAACTTCTGGGGTTATGAACACCACTGAAATTATGGAGCAATAATTTTGATATTCTCTTTATTTCAGTGCCATCGAGGACATGGCAACGGAAGTCGTTCATGACCCGGCCCTTGATTCAGCGATCAGTCTCATCAATGGGAGATTTATTGTAGATGGGCAACATTTTGTAAAAGAAATTCGATCTCTCGAAAATCATCGAAATACTTGCCTGAAAAGCCGACAGGGGTATTTTCGCCTTATCAGTACATCAACTAAGGCCTTAATTTGGCGTTTGGATTTTCAGTGCCCGTATTGCAGCATTAGTAAATCCATATTCAGCGAACCTAATCCAGAAATGCCAGAGGAATCCGAATGCCCCAAAAGCAATGAATTTTCAGCACTTAAAATTGTAGATGGTGCAGTGTGGGGATTTATGTCCATTGGAGGAGGGTATTCCAACATGGAGGAAGTATTTTCAACCTTGGGAATAAAAAGTATTGACAAAGAAACGTTCAGGAAATACGAAGAAAAGTTGGGACTGGTATGTAGTTATACACTATTCCTTAATCATTCCTTATGTCATTAGTTTTCTCGAATACTTTCTAGTATATTGTCTGATCAATTTTTAGGCATGGAAAGACGTTCTTCTGGAGCTGATGCTGCAGTCAGGCCGAGAGGAAAAGTCTTTGGCAATAGAGGCTGGGGATGTCACATCTTCCGGAACACCGTTCATAACTGTGATTGTCGATGGTGGATGGTCTCAAAGAAGTCACGGACATCGGTACACGGCTCTTTCAGGAGTTGTATGCGTGATTGGGCATCGTACGAAAAAATTACTCCACTTAGACGTCAGAAATAAATATTGCTCCATGTGCATGTATTTAGAGAAATTAGGGAAATCGACCAAACATGAAAACTGCTACAAAAACTGGGATTCCTCCTCAGGTGCTATGGAAGCTGATATGGTGGTCCAAGCATTTCGATCTAGCAAGCAACTTCATGATTTAGAGTACCATTACCTTGTTGGAGACGGCGACTCCAGCGTAATGAAAAAAGTAAGGGAACTAGTGCCATATGGTAGGCATGTTAAAAAAATTGAATGCGCTAATCATGCAGTGAAGTGCTACACCAAAGCGTTGTTTAAAATTCCGGAGGTGAGGCCCAATTTAAAGGGTGTTCTAACGAAAGTAAAAATACTGCGATTAAAAAAAGCAGCTCGCGGAGCTATTACGCACAATGCAACAGAAAGAAATAGTGTTGAGTCATTAGTGTATGATCTGAAAAATGGACCGAAACATGTGTTTGGGTGTCACGCATCATGCCGAGATTACTTTTGTCAAGCTGCTGACAGGCAGGCGAAGACTTTCAATGAGGAAGAAAATGTGTGCCTTGAAAACATTGAAGTGGCTCTGAGGCCGCTTATCCGTAAATCTGGACAGTTGATTACCAATGACACCAGTAATCATGCGGAAAATTTTATGTCTGTTGTGGCCAAATTTTCTGGCGGAAAACAAGTGCATAGGGGCAAAAGGGGATCTTATCAGCACAGGGCTTACGGCGCTGGTCTCGATTTCCAGCTAGGGCCTATGTGGAGGTATTCTGCTTGGAAAGCTCTTACTGGCAGAAGTCCCCACAGGGCTGTCAAATTCACTTGCCAGAGAAGGCTTAAGCGCTTACAAGCAGTAAGGAGATGTCTAGTCAATCAAGGCAAAAGGAAACAGAAAAATGTGGCAAAGAAGAATGAGGGTAATGACTACGGCGAAATGTGCCAAAAATTGGACATGGACCTTGAAGAGTTCGAGAAAGAAGTGGACGCTCTGATGAAAAAATTAGAAGTTACTCCAGCTTCTAGGGACAAACTGGAGAAAGACACGCAGGGACAATCGGAGAAAGAAAGATGGTGGGAAGAGAGAAGGAATCGCCTAACGTCATCAAACTTTGGAGTTATCTGCAAAAGGCGTAGAACAAGTAAGTGGGCCCCGATTGTAAAACGACTACTGTACGAGAGTAAATTTAGTAACGAAGCGACACAATATGGGCAGATGCACGAAAAGGAAGCAATAAGGCAGTACGAGGAAATCACCGGACGTCAGGTATCTCCATCAGGGCTATTCGTTGACCTGAAGCAGTGTTTCTTCGCTGCTTCTCCGGATGGCATAACCGATGATGGGGGCATTATTGAGGTGAAGTGTCCCAAGTCTGCTGAAAATTTTACTTTGGAAGAGGCAGCAAAAAAGATAAAGTACTTTTGCCTTGACCAAAATCTCCAATTAAAAAAATGCCATAATTACTATTACCAGGTTCAAGGCCAACTGCATGTCACAGGCGCTCCATTCTGCGACTTTGTGGTATGGACTAGGAAAGATTGCAGAATTACCAAAATTTTAAGGGATGACGAATTTTGGTCAGAGAAAATGGAACCGAAATTAGTATTCTTCTACAACGAAGTTCTTCTGCCTGAAATAATTGATCCTAGACTGTGTAGATCAATGGATTTACGAGAGCCGGAGTTTCCTTCAAAATAGTTTATTTTAACCCATGTTACGGTGTGAAAATGGAAAGAAAAACGAACTGCTTTCAACTCAACTAAATATCTAGTAAATAAATATTTTTTCAAAAGGTTGTTTCGCCACAGTTTCTGTTCAATAAGTTTATCTCTTCTTCTACCAATTGTTTTCATTTAATATAATGGACGCACTAGGTAGCTGTTAGTATAATCCTGAGAATGTTTAATATTAGAAAGAATAATTTAAATTTGCCCTCCCCGAGAAGGAATGGCGTGATGTGTAAGTAAATAATCGAATCCATTTATTCGCTACTTAAAGTAGTAAATGCAAACTTATCAGATTTAACCATCTTAAAACTCTTCTATGAAACATGTACATGATACTTGCTTATCATTACTTTTTGGATACCCAATTATTTCACTTTCCACCGCATTCCATTCAGTCTGTCGATAGAGAAAAGATGAGACATGTGAACGAGTTGAATAAACTGCAGGAATATTTTATTGACACATAAATGAGGCGTATTTTCAGAAAAGAAAAAACATTAAAGTGGTTGAAGCTAAACTGGTTGAAGCTGTCACAGATAAGTATTTTGGAAAATTCATTGAAGCTCGATTTTCTCAACAGTTTCATGATTATAAGCCGACACCCACTGTCCGCGCCAAATTCTTGTGCACTCCATTTTAAACATTAATAAATCCGACGCGGCTTATTGAATTTTCATGTCATGCACATTATCAGTGAAAAAATGTCCCATTAAGTCAGCACTACGGCGCCATGAGTAACGTTAATGTCTAATGACGGACAAGTAGAGCTAAAGACATTGACTTTTTAACAATTTGTAGAATATAGCTTTATTATTACTTCGGCGGAGTTTCAGGTTTTCAACATAGTACTTATCGGTATGCTGTTCAATTTAAAAACCGAAAAAACATGTAAAAATTTTAATGTTTTTTCGGCAACCATTCATCAAGGCGCTACGAGACTGAAACTGGATTTTTTCTCTTTAAATTGCCACAACGAATCAATCGTCATCAATTATTATTTGGCTGAAATCAGCACCTTATTTTATATCGAAAAATATAGTTTCTGAAAACGCGCGTGAGCCGTAAGCTGAAACCTCAGCTATCTTTTCCCCTCTGCCCAGTGCGACCACGCAATATCCACCACCTTCAACCCATGTCGCCAGAGGAGGGGAGTGAAGGCGGGGATTTAAGCAGTGGAAGGGGGACGATAGACTTGGTAGGGGAGGGGAAATTCATGCTCTATGCTTAGACGTAGTCCCTGAGATACCCTTAGGAGGTCGCGCTCAAGGTTGGCGCTCGTAGCCCCATCTAGTGAGGGAGATTCACACCAACACCCAGTCGTATTTAGCCTTAAGGGTGTTGACTACGAATTCAAACCAGCGATTTAACGGACGTCTTGCAGCTAGCTGCAGATAGTTCGGAAGTTCGCCACCACAGGACCGAAGCACAGGCGAAGGTGGGGGGGGAAGGAATTGAAGGGAGGGGATGGAATATAGGAGAGGGGAAGGGTATTGCGGAGAGGGGATGGAGGGGAGATCTCCAGTGTGTCGCAGAGAATCATGACCTTGCGGTTCCTCAAATCGTGAACAAGTGTTGGGAAATAGATGATCGTAGAGCTGAGTCGCCTTGGAAGTCTGCTATGAGAATTCGCTTATGGCCCTGTAATATTTTACTCTAGCATTTCTACAAATTGTAATTATGAATGTAAACCATTGCACAAAGTCAAGGGTGTTGATTACGAATTTAAACTTAAATTAAAGTTTTAAACGAAATCAACACTAAATAAAATTTTTTCTCGAATCTGTAGAATCATAGAAGGCTTGTCGTATATAAGTACTTATTTTGATTCGTAAATATTAATTGTGCTAAATAGAACAAGCGCTTACATGAAATACGAGTAAAAAGTTATCAACAACCATAAATGCAAGACCAAAAGAAATGGGTATCCAGCAAGGTAACTATTTGTTGGATCGATTTTAAGTTATGTGCTATTATATGCATTCCATAGGGATAGAAATCTTGGAGACTGCAAATAGAGGAACATATAAACGGTACTTTAGTATACTCCCTCAACTCATTACCAAAAACCATAAAGCTAATCGCAGAATATTATAGTCATCCTCATTATAAAGATAATTTACGCATCTCATATCTGCTTCAGGATTAGTACGAAAAATACCTTCCGAACTTGACGATACTAACAATTAGATCGATAATAAAGTAAGTTTCCCTAGACAACTGTCTCGGTGACTTTGCGTGTATTACGTAGGGAAATTTATCCTAATTTGGATTGCTTCTCCGGTGATTCATACAATTGCAATTCTGTATAAGAGAAAAATGGTCCCATCGAAAGTGACCCGAAAAAAAATGCATGTCATGATTTTCAATGCAAGTGGAAATTCGGTGTATTCCAAAGGAAAATTAGCCTTGAAATATCTTCACAGTAAGTCTAATCAAGGAAATGACATGGAAATGAAGGAAATTTTTACTAATGTCATGCACACAATTTTTTCAATTCATGCTTCAAAAAATGGGATGAATGTAATAGGACTAACGACAGGTTTAGATAAAAACTTCGCTTTTGTTTAGAAAAGGATATACTGTTCCCAGCGGTCATGTATAAATATCTGCTGGGAAATCCCAAATCAGGTTTGTATCGATCATTGGTTAACATATTTCCATTGGCTGTATTTTACTCCAAGGAAATTTATATTGCATTGCAATCTAGTTGCATGTTCTTCTGAGTTAAGAGGCAAAGGAAGGCCGAAAAAAGATTTTGAGAGGTCTAGTGATAGAACTAAAAGAAGAAAAATAGCAGATTTAAGAAAGAAAGCGTCAGCAGCAGAACTATCGATAACCATATCCATGGCATTGCACTGCAAAGCGAATGACGCGGAAGCGAAAATAATGACTGAAATGACTACAAAAACCCCCACCCGAGGAAAACGAATGTTAAAAAATGGAGGTCAATGTCTGCACCTCAAAATGAGTTGACGCTCTGACGTTGATTGTTGATTGCAATTGAAATATCATCAATTGCGCAATACACGATATAGATAGTGGTAGTTTAGTGCATAAATATTATGTTGAGCAATTATATATCCTGTATTTATAATCAGGAATTGTTTCTAAATTAGGTAACAGCATGTAACCATTTATATAGCTTAGGAATACCAGCTCTACCGCGCTACACTTTATTTTTCACGACACGGAACACATATGATAAGTTTTTCATTTTTCATTTAATGTTCCGTTCATAAGATTCTGTGAATTTTCCGTACGTATATTTTGGCATCTTGAACATTTTATATACTTTTGTTTCCTTTCCATTTTTTACCTGACACTGATGTCTTTTTCTAATTTCTTGTATCTGAAATGAAATGAGATGGCCCCGGCTGTGACTTGATATACTCGCTACGCAGTTCTTCAGATAAATTCAAAATGAATTTATTGCAGCTGATGTTTTGTGAGGTGATCTCTTTCTATATCACTCATGCGTTAATTGCAGCTAAATCTAGGGGAGTTGTGTTTGAAACAGTCGGAATTATCTCAAATAGGTAACCAATGAGTCACGTGATACCTACACGAATGGTTTCAAAATTTAATGTGTCTGAATCGCTCTTTACAACATCATTAATTGTTTTCACTTGAGTTTTTCTCATCTATTCCAACTAAAGGGCCCCCAGTTGAGATATAACACAAGTGTAAACAAAGAATGAGTTTTCAATCAGCGGTTTTAACACACCAAATTTGGGAACAGTTCGTGTGTATATCACGTGACTCCTTGGTTACCTATTAGAGATAATCCCGACGGTTTCAAACACAGCCCCCTAGGATACTGTATAAAATTTGACAGGCCATCGGCGAGATACTGCGCACGTAAGTGTTATTTCTTGTCATTTGGTCCGGTATATCTACTCCATATTTTGTGGTGTCGTAGAAACTGACTGAATCTCATTATCTTTTTCGGTACATGTAGTATTTCAATTCTGGGATGTATGGTTCTCAGAGCCAATATGTTTTTTTCATCTTGGTATACTGTCATTGTAATGTCGTTGTGTTTTATGACTGTGGTATCGTACAACTTGACGCCTTAGACGTTTGAACTTCTTCGGGGACTCCACGCCTGATTCTTTTCATTGTGCCAACAATATCAATGCTAATTTCGTTTAGTTTTTCGACCAATTCATTTACATGAAATCACTATCTGCCGTGACGTCTTGTCCTGAATTAAGGTACTATGTCCGAACGTAATAAGCGTAAAACAACATTGTCAAGGAGACTTTCGTTGGGAGGATTATATTTCTTCAGATATAGAAACCCATTGCATAAATATTCGGAATTTACATCTGCTAACCTGATGGAATTTACATCTGCTAACCCAGAACTTGATTCCAAATTTGTCTGGTTTATTTTTATGCATGTGATCATGCACTGAGTGAATCTACACCTACCTTTAGTTGGAAAAAGCTGCTCATTCAAGGATAGGTATTCACTAGGACTATAGCAGGCTATACAGTTTCCCACAAAATTGCTCCATATTTCGAACACCAATTCAAATTTATCTGCATTGAGACGCTGAGATCTTGTCCCGAGAACATCGAAACTTAGGTACTGCATGAGCTGCAGACATGTTTCGTGGCATCGTCTGAGGGAAAAACGCTGGCTAATCACTAGATCATAGCATATCATAATCTAGTGAACCACAATCATATGCTCCTCGTGCAAGCCTTAGATCAATAATAGCTTCAATTTCTTCAGCAGTTGTGGTCCAATATCTCTCACCCATCCGCTTCCACTTCAGTGCATATTTTGATATTCCGGAGCGTACGTTCATCGATAAATATGCATCCTGCGTTAGATACATAACCTTTCTATACCCTGCGATTGGCTTTTGGTGATGGTTCCGGATTTTCTTCCAAAATATTTTTAAGTAGTTACGAAGTAAGACCGCGTCCCTGGGACATGCTTAGAAGCATCGGGGTACAGCTCCTACCCAAAGCGCGGTCAGATCTTGACTGACCGTGTAAGGATAAAAAAGGGGCGATAAGGGTGGTGTAAAAGAGCGCATTTCCCATGTCTTGGGATAAAGCAGAACTGTGTACCTGTATCCTATCCAGTTTTTATGTATATCTTGAGACAACTGTGAGAAAATCTATGAAAAACTCCTTTGATGCGATTGCAGAATAATAATTAAAAAAGAAAATTCTCAGGAATCATGCAAGAAAACATGTAAATTCAATTTGATCACGTGACTACAACCTGTCATGCCAGAAAAATCTTATTTGAAAGGAAAAAAAACTATAAGATGAAAATTTATAATTCCGTCAAAACGACCGCTCTGGCGCTTTTAGGTATGATAAATTAATATTTCAATAAGTAACAGACGAAAACTAATCATTTTTGGCATGTGAACCTTAGACTAAAGTTCATTAAAAGTCACGAAATTTCAACAATTTCTAACTATTGTGAAAAAAACGGTCAGTATTTGAAATTCAAAAACGGTCAAAATTACCGCTCTGGTGCTTCTAGTGGTAAAGCACTCTACGCGTAATCGAGGGACCCGGGTTCGTCTCGGTTCAGGCGATATTGTTAATCTGTGGAGTTCTCTCATTTTAGTGCAATGAAGATGATGATATAGATGAAAATACTTACTGTCTGTAAAAAAAAGCAAGACACCCGAGTTTGAGGAGCTCTATCGTCTAAACGGAGAGATCAATTTCAATGCAACAAAAAGCATACGAGAGAGAGTTTATTTCTACGTTGGATCATTTACTTCAAAAAATCTTTGGCTCCATAATATTTCCTGTATATAATTTTTTCTCAAAAAAGTACCCGTTTTTTGCGCGTAAAATCAAGTTGCCCAACTTTGAGCGCTTGGTATTCCCGTAGTTTTTGTTCCAATAACTTGAGATTTTGTTATAAGGAAGCCAGATCTATTAGTAACAGTTTGCAGAAAACAAATTGTTTATACCACTAAAATTGATGGAGTTGTTGTAAACAACGCAAACCCCTGCTAACTTCGAAACCAATGGGTCAATTGAAAATTGATTGGTACTGTTGTAGTAGGTACATCACTTGCAAGTTTTTCTTGAAATTCCCGTTTTTCCATGAAAGATATGTTTCGTATTCTTTCCTTGGTAGCTTTTCAGATTCTTCTTCCTTTCACTCTCAATGTCGAAAGGCACCAAAATAAAAACTCAATTCGCTCTTCGAGACATCGCTTCGGCCTAAACCAAACCAATGCAGCTGCGACATTGTGAAACAAAACCCTTATCTCTACTCGCGCCGGCTTTCCCAGGAGGGCTGGAGGGGAGCGCGAGAGGGAAAGGAAGAGAGAGAGAGAGAGAGACAGGAGGTGGGGAGGACCGTTAGCGGGAGTGGGGGAGGTCACTCTGAAGCTCCATGCAGCGCCAAAGAGAGGAATAGTTTTCGCGCTCAAAATAGTGAAAACATGGTCCAGGAAATGATTCAATGCTAAGTTATTACCCTTCTAACGCCGTTGGGATTATTGTCATTTTAAAGGAGAAGGATGAATCCCTAAGGTTAATGGAAGAGATGCTTCAATTACGATTTGTGTATCGTCAGAAAGACAACAGAAAATGAGATATTTTCACGTTTTTCAGCGCCTATAGCATTTGAAATGCAATATACTCGAAACTTGTGATCCATTCTCCCACATTATTTGTCTTTGTTCTAACGAACTGTGAAAACAGTTCATCTCTATGTGTCATATTACGCTCGTAATCTTCGATCTCACAAGAGTCTGCGCAGCCGTTTTCCGGGTAGGTATTCAACACCCTTAAGGGTGTTGACTACGAATTCAAACCAGCGATTTAACGGATCAGCTCCAGCCAGCTGCAGATAGTTCGGAAGTTCGCCACTACAGGGCCGTAAGCCCGGCGGAGGTGGGGTGGGTAAGGAATTTGGGGAGGGGATGGAATGGAGTAGAGGGGAAGGGTATTGAGGAGAGGGGATGGAATGGAGTAGAGGGGAAGGGTATTGAGGAGAGGGGATGGAGGGGAGGTTTGTTGAGATAGAAGGACGGTGTCCGAGGAGAATGCTGACCTTGCAGTTTCTCAAATCGTGAGAAAATGTTGGGGAATAGATAATCCTAGACCTCCGAGTCGCCTTGGAAGACTGCTATGAGAATTTGATTATGGCCCTGTATTATTTTACTCTAGCATTTTTGCAACATGTAATTATGAATGTAAACCATTGCACAAAGTCAATGGTGTTGACTACGAATTTAAACTTAAATTAAAGATTAAACGAAATTAACTTTAAATAAAAATCTCTTGCGAATGTGTAGGATTATAGATGGCTTGTCGTATATAAGTACTTATTTTGATTCGTAAATAATAATTGTGCTAAATAGAACAAGCGCTTACATGAAATACGAGTAAAAAGTTATCAACAACCATAAATGCAAGACCAAAAGATATGGGTATCCAGGAAGGTAACTATTTGTTGGATCGATTTTAAGTTATGTCCTATTATATGCATTCCATAGGGATAGAAATCTTGGAGAATAAAAATAGAGGAACATATAAACGGTACTTTAGTATACTCCTCAACTCATTGCCAAAAACCATAAAGCTAATCGCAGAATGTTATAGTCATCCTCATTATAAAGATAATTTACTCATCTCATATCCACTTCAGGATTAGTACGAAAACTACCTTCCACCGTTTAGTTACATTTATAATATTTTGTCTAATGGGGTGAATTATATTAATATTCTTTTGGGGTCCAAAATGCCGTGGATCAACGTATTCATTCCACTTATGTGTGAAGAGAGCATTCATAGGTAAAAAGGGAAGAATAATCAGAAAAGCTTTAAACCTATAGCGATAAGATCACTGTGCAATCGCTTATCCACTGATTGAACTTGAGAAATTCAAAGAAAAGCGACAGTTGGTGACATAATTTTTACAATAGAAATTATATTTTCATGAACCTTACTTCCACGTTGTTCATTTCTCTGTAGAAGCGTGATGTTGCGCGAAACCAATGTTCTTCTTGCGAGAATTAACGTAACTTCGATAATATTTATCTCGATCAAAATGCCGTTTTCGTCAGCTCATCATCACTGAGCTTGATGTTACCTTCGTTCTGTTATTGGTTAGGAACTTTGCAATATTATACACAACGGTTCAAAACGAACTATGACCAGTGATCGGGCGAGGGGTCGCGGTCGGGAGATGAGTCGAAAATCCAGGAGTAAGGGTTGATTCCCACAATTGGGAACCTAATGGTGAGGGTGGAAAAGGTTTCCTCTACCTTTGACCACAGTAGCACAGCACGAGCCGACAATTTTATTTTTAAAAACAACTTCTGCCGGACATTTACCTTTGTGAAGCGGAATTTCCAGCAAATTACGAAGTCTCGCCCTATGGAAAAAAGGCTACACCCTGCAGTTAATTTTTTAATAAATGTGTAAATTTTTCTGCTTTTGGGTTTACTTGGAACCGTATGTTTTGAGTGCAAAAACATTATTGAGAGCACCAACATATTCTTGAAGTGTAGACACCTTGGCTAGCTAACACATTGGTGTATGAAATTTACACATTCAGGGTAGGGGGGCCAGTTCCTTTCCCTGGGACACCTGAAATTTCCTACTAAGTTCTGAATCGGAGAAAATCTCTCCGCGAGGATTTGTAGGTGGATGTGTGTGGGGCTTCTCCTTGAATCGAACCCGGAATCCCCGGTCCTAGGCTACCACGACCCCCATTTACATATAATATGACCTTAAAAATATTATATTAGGTTCAGAGAAAGAAAGGGACAGACAAAAAGAAAGTCAGACACATAATGTAAACGAGTTCCCAAGCACTTTGATACGACAGAAAAATTGATGATGATCCATATAAAAGGCTACTAGACTCTGCTCCATTATTTCTACCCAAAACTTGTCATATCTTAATATTTTATCATAAAGTATTCCCGAAGCACTCCTCACAATGAATATACGATGTTTTTTTGTGTAATGTGTAGTTGCCCTTGAATCGAATAAAAGTATTCGTGTCGCACTTTCAAAGACAACTTCCCGTTTCTATTCTCGAGAAACTTGACTCTTTTCTTTTCAATAGCTCATGTAACGTCATAGTCTTGCGTATATCTATATATATATATAAATGTTCGTAGGAAATTCGCAGTGCGAGATAAACATGAAAAATATGACTGGGTCATGCTGGATCATGACTGGGTCACTGCATGTTAGTAGTGCATGCTTGGTGATCTTCACCCCCTGCCACACACCCTCGCGGTGGCTTTCAGGGTATCGTGTGGGCATTTTACCTCCACGATACCCTCTCTATCCTCGAGCAGCGGGAGTTACTGCCAGAAAAGGGAGTGTTTTCATCTACATAATACCCTGCAAGCCACCATAAAGGTGTGTGGCTGGGGGTTTTATCACGAAATAGTCAGCAGGCATGACTCAGTTTCCCGAAACCTTCTCGTACTCGGCGACGGCTAGTGGCACCTTGGCAATGCCGTATTCAGTCACTTTGCTACTGCGAAATGTGGGACGGAGAATATTTTTATCGGCCTTTTGTTTCGCTGTTCATGGCCGTAATTTGCAAATTCGATCGAAGTTGGACGCCGTTTGCCGCTTCCATCGTTCGGTGAACCACTTTTGGCTCTGTCGCTGTCCTCTTCTGCACTCTTCCAGTAGTATCCTTTCTGGATCATTCAGGGACAGGGAGCGAAGGAAGGCATCTTTCATCACCGGTTGAAGTTCTGGTCCACCATCGGCTGAGTGTTCATCGACTAACCCATAATGCTCTTCTGCTGCCGAAACTTGGGTTGGCCGAACTCCTCCACGTTGATGCGGGAATTCCAGTTGACATTTGCTTCTATACGTTACTCGTCTTTGAGCAGTAGCCTTATGTTTTTTTGCATAGAGCCTTGGGCTTACTGACGTAACCTTTGTGAATAATAGTGTGTAGGTCAGGGCCAACGTTAAATGCCGCTGCAGCAATTTCACATCTTGACTGGTAGGAACCTCTCCATGCAAAATTAACCCTTTTCCCCACGTATTTTGCAATGTAAGCATTGTAGGACTCTGCAATGTTGTTTGTTACATTTAAAATTGAACAGGAAGCATGTCGTGCGAGAAGTTCATTGGCACATCAAATGTACTCCCAGAATTACAGGAAAAAAGTTGAGGAACGAAGTTATTTTCCCCTTCCATCTGTCCTTTGTAAAAGTATTCGGCACAGTTTTGATGATCCCCACACATGTGCCTTGGTCCAGTTCTTATGTCACTTTCCAGCAATCTCATCTGAGTGGACTGAGAGAAGGCCGTTGACATCGTCGAGTGAAATAATTGTTCAAACTTCTAATTTATTTTGGGGTATATTACAACGACAGAAAAAATATTTTACCAACTCGAAATACAAAAGTCAAGCCTCCACGCTGCACCAAAAAGATACGTGGAAGCTAAAATAACCAGAGTACGACAAGGATGCAATCTCTCACCAGCACAGTTCAAAATATACTTTGCAGATGCGACTAGAGAAGACAGGGGCAACTGGGTACCTTATTTGGTTAACACTAGAAACGCCGCACTGTGTGCTGAAATCGAAAAACTGGACAAAAATGATTTTTTTCACTTTTTATGTCGGAAATAACGATATTTTCTGAATACGCAATAATCATTGTCCAAAATACTGACTGACTAACAGACGTCTTTGAAGTTCATAAAAGATGATGGAAAATTTATTTTTCCTTTTTTTTGTGAAAACTGACGAAAGAATTTTGCCAATGTTGTGTTTTAATGCACGATAAGTAATTTTGTGGTATTACCAACATAATAAAGTGTATTTTATAAATCAGCTGCAGTGAAAAATTAGATTTTGTTGATATATTTGTTAAATTTTATTAAACAATTTTTCAAGTATTTTTACGATAAAGTAGAAAAAACTTTGAGCGGTTTTTAGCGACAAAAATATTTATGCCAAATTATAAAGCAAAGTGTTCACTTAAATGTTTAAAAAAAAAATCCTGCCCCAATCTTCCCCCCCCCCCCCCACTCCGATCAAGATATCTACACAGAGGTCCAACAGCGCGGTGCGGAGAGGAGATGCGGAAATTCGTTCAGAATTTGTTACAGTTAAGGATTACTCAGTAAAAATGGGACAACACTCGTGTTTTCCACACCAGTATTCATAATGCTTATGTATATGTACCTATGACTATTGTCTATGTAAGACTTATCGATCCATTTTTTTCAATGCCCATTGCGATTCTATTTAGAAAGATAACATTTTCAAGATTCAAAGCGTCCGCCGACATGTCTCATGAAGCGGCGGGCTGCAGAGGAATATTTTCTCATCTTAGTGAATTTTTACCATTATGCACTCACATATTTTGCTTTTCACACATTCCTAAGCCTTTTAACTATCAGCCGCTTAAACCTTCGAATAAGGAAAGGGTGTAGCAGTGGCCGCGGTCACTAACCGGCCGATCGAGATCCCTTATTCCTTTGTGCCCGATTGTAACCCTACCTTAGTCTTTTGATTTTTATCTAGCGTTTGAGAGCTTTTATCCCTATACGGCTGAGTGTTGGTAAATATGGCATTCGATTCTTATTTTTCGTTTGTTGAAATGCCTCTTATTCTTTATTGCCTCGTCCTGGAAAAGGGGTTTTTGCACTTATGTGGATCGCTTCTCTTGGACACTTGCACGGACGAATTATACGATGTAGATCCCATGGGTTTTTCTACAAATGCTTGTTCCCAATTGGTTGAAAAATTATCGTTTTCACGATTTCAGTGAGCAAATTAGTCAGATTTTCGTCGTGAGTGTGAAAGGAATCTCAGTGCTCGTTCCACGGAAGCCAAAAACAAAAGAATTCTCTGAAGTTCAATTTCCCCAGAGCGTGACATTTTAACGTAGAGGTCGTACTTGACGATACTAAGATCGATAACAAGGTAAGTTTCCCTAGACAACTGTCTCAGTGACTTTGCGTGTATTACGTAGGGAATGTTATCCTAATTTTGATTGCTTCTCCGGTGATTCATATAATTGCATTTCTGAATTAGAAAAAAATTGACCCCTCGAAAGTGACCCGAAAAGAAATGCATGGCATGATTTTCAATGCAAGTGGAAATTCGGTGTATTCCAAAAGAAAATTAGCCTTGCAATATCTTCACAGTAAGATTTAATCAAGGAAAATACATGGACATGAAGGAAATTTTGACTAATGCCATGCACACAATTTTTTTCAATTCATACTTCAAAAAATGGGATTAATGTAATAGGACTAACGACAGGTTTAGATAAAAACTTCGATGTTGTTTAGAAAAGGATATACTGTTCCCAGTGGACATGTATAAATATATACTTGGAAATCGCAACTCAGGTTGGTACCGATCATTGGTTAACATATTTCCATTGGCTGTATTCCACTCCAGGAAAATTTATATTGCATTGCAAACTAGTTGCATGTTCTTCTGAGTTAAGAGGCAAAGGAACGCCGAAAAAAGATTTTGAGAGGTCTAGTGATAGAACTGAAAGAAGAAAAATAGCAGATTCAAGAAAAGAAAGCGTCAGCAGGAGAACTATCGATAGCCATATCCATGACATTGCGCTGTAAAGGGAATGACGCGGCAGCGAAAATAATAACTGAAATGACTAAAACAACCCCCACCCGAGGAAAACGAATGTTAAAAAATGGAGGTCAATGCCTGCACCTCAAAATGAGTTGACGCTCTGACGTTGATTGTTGATTGCAATTTAACGAAATTGCAATATGAAATACTTCGCAAGTCTGCCAAAAATGTGGATACAATCTTTACCCTAGTTATGAAAGGGTTGAATTTTAGAAGAATGCTTCATACCCAGAGGGCATATCATCAGGGGAAAAAATGTGAAGTGAGCCTTCAAGAACCGCTGAACCACACAGCCTCTCGCACTATAACATCTTTATCAAGATGTTAGATCAGAGATGAAGGACCTTTAACCTTTTCCTCCTATGCAAATAGGGGTTCGATGGTAGTTCGGGATACTCTCAATACAAGCAGGTATGGTAGGACCCCAATGCCACTGATGAAAGCATATTCGCTACATCTCTTTATACCACTTCGTCTGCTGGATGATGTGAGAGGTAGGTGAACAAGAAATTAACATTTTCGAGCAATCACTAGCCAGCTAAATAACGTTTTAATTTGTTTATATTATTCATATTTTTCATAAAGGTGAAGCTATCTGTTCAAATCTATGGCCATCATCCAGGGCGATTTAGCAGGCCATTAATATTATTTCTAAAAAATAATTTTATGTGCTTAATATGTAATATTTTGTTTAACAAATTTAAATATATTTAAAACAGCTTACGTTATCATTAATAACCATTTATTAAAATAAAATAAACCCTCTGTACAGCAGCAGTACGCCTAGTCGATTTTTGGATTTTTTCAGTCTTCACTAATTTGTTAATAAAAAAGACCCCGGGCCATTTTTTGCCTAAATTCCGTAGTATTTATGTTAAGAAGCATAAGCAAAAATAGTTGGAGATATTTCGTTGTTCTATCTGTAGAAATAGGGAAGATATGATTTTTGATAGCTTTTTTCGATTTCAGCCCACAGGTTTTCCCCATATCTAAAAGCGCCGGCGGCGGTAATTTTAATCGGTAGGTGTTATATCTTGATTTCGCGGTGTATATGAATAAATTTATGCATATATTCAATTTTGAGGTGATATCGTCATATTATCAAATAATATTTACATTTTAAAAGTAATTAATAAGATTTAATAGCAATTTATTTATTTTCGATTTTACACGAACTTTGGAATTCAAAGAAATATCATCAATTGCGCAATACACGATATAGATAGTGGTAGTTTAGTGCATAAATATTATGTTGAGCAATTATATATCTGGTATTTATAATCAGGAATTGCTTCTAAATTAGGTAACAGCATGTAACCATTTATATAGCTATGGAATACTAGCTCTACCGCGCTACACTTTATTTTTCTCGACACGGAACACACATGATAAGTTTTTCATTTTTCATTTAATTTTCTTTTCATAAGATTCTGTGATTTTCCGTAGGTATATTTTGGCATCTTGAACATTTTATATACTTTTGTTTCCTTTCCATTTTTTACCTGACACTTATGTCTATTTCTAATTTCTTGTATCTGAAATGAAATGAGATGGCCCCGGCTGTGACTTGATATACTCGCTACGCAGTTCTTCAGATAAATTCAAAATGAATTTATTGCAGCTGATGTTTTGTGAGGTGATCTCTTTCTATATCACTCATGCGTTAATTGCAGCTAAATCTAGGGGAGTTGTGTTTGAAACTGTCGGAATTATCTCAAATAGGTAACCAATGAGTCACGTGATACCTACAAGAATGGTTTCAAAATTTAATGTGTCTAAATCGCTCTTTACAACATCATTAATTGCTTTCACTTGAGTTTTTCTCATCTATTCCAACTAAAGGGCCCCCAGTTGAGATATAACACAAGTGTAAACAAAGAATGAGGTTTCAATCAGCGGTTTTAACACACCAAATTTGGGAACAGTTCGTGTGTATATCACGTGACTCCTTGGTTACCTATTAGAGATAATCCCGACGGTTTCAAACACAGCCCCCTAGGATACTGTATAAAATTTGACAGGCCATCGGCGAGATACTGCACACGTAAGTGTTATTTCTTGTCATTTGGTCCGGTATATCTACTCCATATTTTGTGGTGTCGTAGAAACTGACTGAATCTGATTATCTTTTTCTGTACATATAGTATTTCAATGCTGGGATGTATGGTTCTCAGCACCAATATGTTTTTTTCACCTTGGAATACTGTCATTGTAATGTCGTCATGTTTTATGACTGTGGGATCGTACTACTTGACGCCTTAAGCGAGGAGTCCCTGAAGAAGTTCAAACGTCTGATTCTTTTCATTGTGCCAACAATCAATGCAACTTTCGTTTAGTTTTTCGTCAAATTCATTTACATGAAAACACTATCTGCCGTGATGTCTCGTCCTGAATTTATGTACTATGTCCGAACGTAATAAGCGTAACACAACATTGTCAAGGAGACTTTCGTTGGGCGGACGTAACTTATCTTTCTTCAGATATAGAAACCCATTGCAGAAATTTTCGGAATTTACATCTGCTAACCTGATGGAATTTACATCTGCTAACCCAGAACTTGATTCCAAATTTGTCTGGTTTATTTTTATGCATGTGGCCAAGTACCTACTGAGTGAATCTACACCTAGCTTTAGTGGGAAAAAGCTGCTCATTCAAGGATAGGTATTCACTAGGACTACAGCAGGCTATACAGTTTCCCTCAAAATTGCTCCATATTTCGAACACCAATGCAAATTTATCTGCATTTAGACGCTGAGATCTTGTCCCGAGAACATCGAAACTTAGGTACTGCATGAGCTGCATACATGTTTCGTGGCATCGTCTGAGGGAAAAACGCTGGCTAATTACTAGATCATAGCATATCATAATCTAGTGAACCACAATCTTATGCTCCTCGTGCAAGTATTAGTTCAATAATAGCTTCAATTTCTTCAGCAGTTGTGGTCCAATATCTCTCACCCATCTGCTTCCGCTTCAGTGCATATTTTGATATTCCGGAGCGTACGTTCATCGATAAATAAGCGTCGATACATAATCTTTGTAAACGCTGCGTTTGGTTTTTGGTGATGGTTCCGGAATTTCTTCCAAAATATTTTTAAGTGGTTACGAAGTTAGACCGCGTCCCTGGGACATGCTTAGAAGCATCGGGGTACTGCTCCTACCCATAGCGCGGTCAGATCTTGACCGATCTAGACTGTCCGTGGAAGGAACCAGCTGCGACTGATTGCGAAACAAAACCCTTATCTCTACGCCGGCTTTCCCAAGCATGCTGGAGGGGAGCGCGAGAGGGGAAGGAAGAGAGAGAGAGAGACAGGAGGTGGGGAGGACCGTTAGCGGGAGTGGGGGTAGTCCCTCTGAAGCTCCACGCAGCGCCAAAGAGCGAAAAGGTTTCCGCGCATAAAATAGTGAAAACATGGTCCAGGAAATGATTCAATGCTAAGTTATTACCCTTCTGACGCCGTTGGGATTGGTGTCATTTTAAAGGAGAAGGATGAATCCCTTAGGTGAATGGAAGAGATGTTTCAATTACGATTTGTGTATCGTAAGAAAGACAGCAGAAAATGAGATATTTTCACGTTTTTCAGCGCCTGTTGTATTTGAAATGAAATATACTCGAAACATGTGTTCCATTCTCCCACATTATTTGTCCTTGTTCTAGCGAACTGTGAAAACAGGTCATCTCTATGTGTCATATTACGCTCGTAATCTTCGATCTCGCAAGAGTCTGCGCAGCCGTTTTCCGGGTAGGTATTCAACACCCTTAAGAAGGTGTGCTAGCAGTGATTATAGAGAGTTTGCAGATGTGGATGACGGGAAAACGTGATACATTGCCATTTGGTATAATTATGAATTGGCGAGAGCCCAGGGACCATTCAAGTGACTGTTACTTTTCTGCAGTGAAAAATTCAGGATATATAAAGAAAAAAAATGTGAAATAAATTATCCTAGGTTGCCATCAGCTATTGGCTCAGTACTTCATTCAGCTGGAATTTCAAAGCCAGTTTTCCAAGAAATGCTATATTTTGAAGAGCAGGAATTCGATTATGGTGATGATCATACTAACACCCACGGTGTAGATTTTTAAGTTTAAATTGACACCGTTCGTAAAGAAATGGATCAGTATGAATTGAATAATTGCCAGGAAAAATTGGGAATATCCAAAAAGGCTTCAGAACTCCCAGCGTCAAGACTGCACGAGACAAACTTGCTGGAAAAAGAAGATGAGTTGTCTTACTTTCGATCGACATGCGTCTTCGATTTGTTAAACTTACAGCAAAGTGTTTTTAAAATATTCCAATGCCCTTATGATGTTCTTAAATTCTTTGATTTTGTTAATATCATACCAAATTAACTACTCTAACTCAAATTGAATTCTGAAAATGAGATTCATATGAATTTTTCTCAGAACGGCTGAATTTATATATTAAATTTGGAGGAAATTATCCAGATCCCTCTAACATCCACACATCGGCGACACGCTCTTTGGGAAGAACGGCTTATCTCTGTCGCCCAAAGAAGTCGGAGATAAGAAGGCATTCGCAAAAGGCGTTTCTCTCCTTCTCGCGAAAGCGGCGATTAGAAGCCATCAAGGAGGTATCTGCCACCTGGTTAAATCACTGAAAATAAGCAATGCGATGTGAAATGCCAGTAAGGTATAATGTGATAAAAGGTTGCTTATTTGTGGATGAAATATTTTTATATTTGATAAAAAATGTGTCAACATAGCGGTGTGAAAACAATTTAAGGAGTACGAAATGACATAATAATACTCCCATGCACAAATACTGAGAGCTTTGATAGCAATGAGGGTCGTTAAGGGGTGATTTCCTTATAATACCTATATGAGTCATAAGTGCTTTGCGTTTCTCTTAACCTCAAGTGATGCAGGGAAAGCGATAACCCATAAGTTCCATTGTACGAAGCCGTAACATTCCTTATTTCAACCTTCTGAGATCAAATGTCTTAATACTGCAAATTATTATGCCATAGAAAAATTAAAGTAAAAAGGCATAATATTTGGTAATTTGAGTCAAATATTTCGAATAGGCTTCTTTTCATAGTAATATGTGGCTTTGCAAGATACGTGACGAATTATGGCAACTATTGCTGGTATTAAGTGCCGATTTCCATTATTCAGTGTCAACATACGGTCATCATCATCGTTGGCCAACAAACCTACTGTCGTGGAAAAAAGTCATGACACTCGAGTTTACAAGTCAATGACAGTTGTACGCGTAGTCCCACATGAAAACAAGTTATATCAAAATTTAGCAAATTTAATTCTGCGTTTAACTATGGAAAGTGAAAATTTTTATTTTAACTTGGTAAAATTTTATTGTCTGCGAAACAAAAAAAGTGCCGGTTTTTTCACCGTTTTAAACGGAATGCTCATTTTAAAAATTCATAACTTTAAAAGTATTCATTAAATCGTAACCAAACTTTAATACGTCATAAAGGTACCTGTTTTTAAGGTATGTACAAAGTTTTAAGATAATCGAAGTTGAAATAAAATTGTTCTTGTAAATTTTGTAAAACAACTTTTTCTCAGTACTGCGTGGTCATATCGATACGAATCTTGTCCTGTCATGGAGCTTATGGTAATACAAGGCTAATCGGTTCTCGATATTTAGAATTTATGGAGTTGTTTATTTTATGTGCGCTTACATTTAATTCGGTGTTTCCAACAACGAGAGGAATGGAGCGAGCGAGAGGAGACGGGCGCATGGCCGTAGGGTGGGTTTGACTCGGTCCTCCACTCGATTCATCTATCGGCTAACCACTTCATACCAACGTAACTCCTCTCTTTCATATCCTTCACCACCTGTTCCATTAATATCTCATATGAGGCTTTCATTAACCGTTCTTCCTTCCATCGACTTTTCCCTGGACAATTGTCTTCATATACAAAAATCTCTTCAGAAGTCCAAGGTTCTAGACTGAACGAAAAAAACTTGCTTGAAAAAGGAGATAAGTAATCCTACTTTCGATCAAGAGAAACTGTATTCCTACAATACTTTCAAAATGACAGTGGATTTGTGTACAACTACATCTACATAAAACCCTGCAAGCTACCATAATGGTATGTAGCAGGGGTGAATTCTCACCAGATATGCAGCACAAATCTTGCATTTAAAAGGATGAGTATTCATATAATAATCTATACCGCTCTATTTAAAAAGATAAAATTAGCAAACTAAGCATGCAAAAACGTGCTCTTAGTTAGGTTACCTTCAAGTCCTTAATCACCAACATGCAACAACCTATGCTTTACATAGATTCAATCGCATTGGACATATTTACCGCTATTCATATCCCTAATTGTGCGAGGAAAAAAATACATTTTGAATCTGCCAGTTCGACAATCAATTTCTCTAATTTTGTAATTTTGATCCAGTCTACCATAGTTAGTTGGGGCTCGCAAAATATTTTGAATGTCATTACAGAAAATAATATCTTGGGATTTATTTAGGAGATTAAATCTAAATGTCAACCTGCGATCTGACATTGATTCCAATTCAATTCATTTAATAGACTGGTTAGGCTAATAAGTTCATTGTACCTTGACGTACCTTTACAATCGTACATGACGTCCCTTTACAAATCTTGACGATCTTCACTGCACACATTCAAGTTCATTAAATCGTTCGTGAATTGCCTTAACGTGCATAGTTTAACGCTGGAGATGGGTGGTGCAGCTTATGATACAACCAAATGGCGACTGTTCATAGATAGCTACGACGGCGCTTGAAGTGAGTCCTCCTTAGCATAGGAAATTTATTTGGTGCCGTACCAATAGGATATTCAGTTTATTCGCGCGAAGAGTATGAAGTCATGAAGAGAGTCATTGAATTGTTGCAATATCACATGAACAATTGGGTCATCTGTGTTGATCTTGTAATGATCTGCTTCCTTCTTGGTCAGCAATGTGTATATACCAAATATCCACGTTTTTTGGGCGTGTATGGCACTCAACGTGTCGGCAAGGAAGTGAGAATTATATGTAGAAGTATTTGTTTTTCACGTAAGGGGTGCTATATATATTTGCAGACGGTGTGATGTAATTTTAGCCACTGAAGAACATTAAACAGAGTTCTTTCGGAAGAAGGTCTTTTATAAGAGCAATTGTGATAGTATTGCATTCGGCATCCACATTCCACTTGCCATCACTTCACTTTGAGTGACTTCCTTTATGGAGTCGTCCGTAATGCATTTCCGTGCTGACGTCACTCGAGTTCATAGAGTTCCAACGATGAAATTTTAATATGTTCAAGTTTGTTTTGGCATAAAAAATCAATTATCCTGAATTTCATTGTATGGTGCAGATGAGATGTATATGTATTGCCTATCTTGCACAAAACAGCGGAAACCATATATTAAATATGGAGAAAATAATCGAGATATTTCTAACATCCGCAAATCGTTGACACACTCTTTTGGATGAAGAATGACTCATCTTTGTCGTCATAAGAAAATGGGGATAAGAAGGTATTCCCATAAGGCGTTTCTCTCGTTCTCGAAAAACTTGCAATCAGGTAATCCATGGAGGAAATATCTGCCATCAAGTTTAATTACTGGAAATCAACAATGCTCTGTTACACACCATAATGGCATAATACAGGCATACCTGTATGATAAAATGAGGGGCCGAGATGGCTAGAGTACTGACCTCCCATCACAAGGGCCCGGGTTTGCATTTGGCTGTAGAGGAGAGTTCATTGGTATACCTATCCCTATTTGAGTGCTTTGTGGAGAGATCTCGAGTTCAGTACTCCGTCCGTCGGATGGGACGTTTAGCCGTGGTATCCTTTGGCGCCTTTCGTTAAGAGAATGCCGACGCCGGGTTTCTTTTCACCCTTCCTTCGTTCCCTGCGAACTCCTACCTGTAACCAGTGACGCTCCATTCTCTGTGGTGCAAGTGACCTCAGTTATCTCGTCGCCTCCCTCAAGTAACCAACAAATATGATAAATGGATTTGCGGATACAGCATTTAATTTTGAACAACTTTTCTGTTGACGGAGACGAATTCTGTCCCTACGAGAAGATTTCTACATTTATATATAAATAATAAAAAATAAATTGGAGGGTTGGGCGGGGGCCTTCTGGAGACCCCTGGCACTTAGACCTCTTACCAAAACTCTCTTAGAAAAACATTTTCTAAGAGAGTTTTGGTATAAATAAAGACGTTGTATTTTGGGTAAAAGAATTCTTAAGTGGGCGAGAGCAGAGGGTTGTCATAGATGGTATCATGTCGGACACAATCGAAGTAACATCGGGAGTTTCCCAGGGTAGCGTAGTAGGCCCGCTTCTATTTCTTTTATGCATAAACGATTTGGGTACCTCAGTTAGTAGTAACCTTAGACTTTTTGCAGACGATGCGGTGGTGTACAGGGGTATATCAAATGAAGAGGACACAAAATCACTTAGCAAGGATTTAGATGCAATTCAAGAGTGGTGCGACAAATGGTAGTTAGAACTCAACCTTAAAAAGTGTGTAGCTATCAATTTTTGGAGGAGGAATAATTCGATAGAGCGATCCTATAGAATTAATAACACGAAGATCGAAAACATTGAAACCGTAAGATATTTAGGTGTAACAATCACTTAAGATTTATCGTGGGTTAGGCACATCCGGGAAATATGCGGCCGAGCGAAGAGAAAGCTAGGATTTATAAAAAGAGTACTTGGGAAATGTGATGAGAAGACAAAAGAGCGATGCTACTTTTCACTAGTTAGGCCCCACGTTGACTATGCAGCCAGTGTATGGGATCCTAAGGAATTAGGTTTGATGAAAGAACTAGACAGTGTGCAGCGTAGAGCAGCTATGTTCGTCAAAAGGTGTTACGATAGGTTGAGTAATGTATCAGAATGAATACAAGAATTATGTTCGGAATCATAATCAGAGCGTAGGTTAAAGTTCAGATTAAATTTATTAGAGAAATTTCAATCGGATAGCTTTACTGAAGATGTTAGGCACATATTAAAAACACCAGCGTATTATGCTACATTCGACCAGATAAATAAGATTAGAGAGATAGATTGTCGTACAGATAGATTCAAAATGGCATTTTCCCCCGTACTATAAGAGAACAGAAGAGGCAGCATAGGAAAGGGATAGGTAGGGGAAATATTCTAGAGTATTCTGTAGTGCATGATGCATGTCTTACCCCTTAAATACTGTAGACACTAACAATCAAGTGGCATGAGGCAATATAGTTGCTAGTTTGCATGTTAGTAGTGCATGCCTGGTGATCTTCACCCCCTGCCACACACCCTTGCGGTGGCTTGCAGGGTATCGTGTAGATGTATATGTAGAAAATTACTTTAGGTTTTCTAAGGATTTGTGCGCGATTCTCACCTGAACTTCTCCATGAATCTGCAATAGTTTATTGCTTGGTGTTTCAATAGTTGATCCTCCACTTCTGATGTGAATTCAATCGATTTACAGTGCAGTCTTTTATGCATCTTTGTGGCTCTCGTTCTATCTGAATTAGAAAGCGACACAGGCTGACGCAAATAGACAGTTTATTTCTTTTCTGAGCACATTCACAACACAGTGTCTTAAAACTAGATAAATACTACGAATCCCATCACTCACTGATGTCAACAACGTTCATTGTGAAAGCTACACCCGTTAAAAACCTCTGCAAGCTTACTCTGCTTAAAAGAAACGGAAAATTTGAGGGGAGATCGCTGCTTTGTTGCCAAATTTCCCGCTGTTGATGACCACGTTGTTAGCAATGTTCGCAAAATTGTTAGTTTTCATCGTAGGACCACGATTAAAAGATGCACTTACTCGTACAATTATCGGGAGTACGATGACAATATTAATTTGTTGTTATATGACGTAGTTGTTAATTAAAATTGTAGTGAGCACCGTTGGTTTTGGCGAGGGAGCCTCCCGCTGTGTGGGTCGAGAAGAGCGGCCGGCTTTGGGTCTCTGAGCTGGGAAAAGGGTCGCGGATTAGAGCCCTCGCGAGGTTAAGGCGCCGTGGTACATGATTATTTTTTCGCTTTCGAGTGCTGAGATGATGGAGATAGTTTTTCCGTCGACCGGTAGAGTTACCAGAGTCGGCGCCTACCCAACCAGCCATATTTTTTTTCAGTGTCTCCTCTACGCTTTAATTCTTTGCGCAGAGGTGATGAGGCAATAACGACCCTTCCCTCTCAAACCCTCTGTCCGCGGAGTTTTCCATTGCTGACCACTAGACGCAATGTTGCCATTTCAACATACGATGGGACCAAACTGTTTGGCAGACTCCACATTATACCATGTGGCAACGTGGAATTCGCGGAAATGCGTTCGCTACGTTTTTCTAAGAACCGAGCCGGTCTGGTCCTAGTGGGGTTCGTAGCTGCAGGAGAACGCGTCCGCGGTCCAAGTCATGAATAGACTTCATTTTTCAGGGTAGCCGCGTTGATTGGTTGTTGTGACAACAGTTTAGCCGTAGGAACTGCAACAAATAGGAGGTGGTCTCAGCTGGTAGCTTGGCTTGCACGTGTTAATGTCTAAATGTGGTAATTTGAAAGTAATATACGTTTGTGCCTACTACAGACCACCCCATTCCGATGTACACTCAGTATTATAACTCGAGAAACAGATCAGGCACATTAATTCTCATACCAACGAACGACAGATTATTGAAAGGTGGAGATTTCAATACAACATCGATAGATTGGAAAACATGTAGTCATTAGTCTGGGGGTAGGGAAAAAGAAATCTGCTCGTCATTTTTTAACCTGTTCGCATAATACGCAGTACATCAAATAGTAAATTTGCATAATAGAAGGGAGAATGTTCTCGATTTACTTGCCTCAAACATCCATGAAAAAGTTATTGAAGTTAAAAATGTCGATGGAATAAGTGACCACAAGGTAGTACACGTTAAATTATCCCTCAATACTGACAAAAATGTAAAATTAAAAAGAAAGATTTGCCTTTTAAGTAAAGCAGATTTTAACGGATTTAGGCGTGACTTACAGACTTCTTTTGAAAAATTCTAAACATCAGAAAAAATAGTGATGCAGACATGGAAAGAGTTCCTCCAAATTACACGGTGAGTGAGTATAAGAGTGAGAATAGGGAACCAGGGTGGTACAACGTGGAGGTTAAAAAAATGTTTAAAACGACAACGAGTTATCCACGCGAAACTAAGAAAAATGTAGCTAATAGCGATCTACAAAAATTATCGAACGTTACATATAAAGCAGCCGCAAAAATAGCCCTTAGAAAAGCGTAAAGTGGTTTCAAGAGAAAAGTACTTGGAGAACAACTAGAGGGGAATCCGAAAGCATTTTGATCATATGTTAGGGAAGTACAGGGAACTAAAATTTCAACGGTTAATTCCTTGAAAGGGTATAGGGGCGAAATATTTAGATAAGGCTAATTTGTTGAATTATTTTTCCAGAGCGTTTTTAATCAATCTAAGCGTAGTTTGCTCGAAACAATACCAGACCGATTTCAACAAATAATGCCCCCGATCGATAATTGTATCTTATAACGGAATCGTATCCTTACTAAAAATGTTAGCCCGAACAAGAGCTCAGGTCGTGATGAAATTCCTGCTCGTGTGTATAAAGAAATAGCTCTCGAAATGGCACCGTATCTTAAAGTAATATTTAACAAATCCCTCGAAGAACACGCGGTTCCCAAAGACTGGAAGATAGCAAACGTGATCCCAATTTTTAGAAGTGGCGATAGGGAACATCCATCGAATTATAAACCAATATCAATAACGTCACTGCCGTGCAAAATTATACAGCATATGATAGTTACATCAATAAGGGGACACCTCGATAGCCAGGATTTATTGATAACAAATAAGCATGGGTCCAGAAAGGGACGGTCTTGCGAAAATCAGTTAGGTCTTTTCGTTCATGATATTTTAGTTTCCGGAGAAGGTAACGTACAGGTAGACGCAGCGCTTTTAAATTTAGAAAAGCGTTTGACAAGGTTCCCCACTGTAATTTACTCGCGAAGTTAGCATCATACGGGATAGATAGTAATATGGTAGGCTGGATAGGAGATTTCCTACATGAACGCGTTCAATGAATGGTATTAGATGGTGTCACCTCAGGCGAAGCAAAAGTTACATCGGGTGTTCCCCAGCGTGATAGGCCCAATTTTATTTCTTCTCTCCGTAAATGACTTGAATACAGTAGCTAAAAATAGCAAGCTCCGTCTTTTTGCCGATGATGCAGCAGTCATCATTGGTCATCAATCCTCAGATCGGTTTGACGCAGCTCTCCACTGAGTCCTGTCGGCTAATCTCTTCATATTTACGTATTTATTCTGATGCAGTAGTGTATAAGGAAATAAGAAATTAAGAGGATAGTCATTCTTTAGCTAAGGATTTATATGCGATTGATGATTAGTGTGATAGTTGGCAGCTAGAATTAAATTTGAATATATGCGCGATAATGAACTTTGGGAAAAAGAATAACTTTCCCCAGAAAAATTATTGCATCAAAGAAAAGAAAATATCTAACGTAGAATTTATTAAATACTTAGGCGTCACCAACATTGAAGACATGCTGTGGGGGAAATACATCAGGGAAATAACTAGTGTAGCAAACCATATATCAGGATTCGTAAAAAGAGTTCTAGGCAAATGCGATGAGAGAGTACTAGAAGCTATTTTACACTTGTCAGGCCTCATTTAGAATATGCCGCTAGTATATGGGATCCGTACGAGGAAGGTATGATAAAAGAATTAGAGCGTGTGCAAAGGAGATCCACTAGATTTGTTAAAGGCCGCTATGATAATTGTATAAGTGTTACGAGTTAAATAGAAGAACTAGGCTGGGAATTACTATCAGAACGCAGGTTGAAATTTAGGTTAAACCTTTTCAGTAAATTGGAAACCGATTTGTCGCATATTTTAAGTCGATAATTCTTCTTCCCGTTACTCCACTGGATAAACCTTCGTTTTTCCCTTCTTCGGCAATTGCCATATCGTCAAATGAATCATGCAAAGTTTCATCAGCTACTGAATCGTCAATATTGGACGGGATTTCTTCAATAGCGCAAGAAGTTCCTCCTACGTGCGACTCTGTTCCCATTATTTTGAGACGCCTGTTTCGGATAATAGTAATTTGCATACTTACACATGAATATATCATTACATTAAGATAGTGTTTTCACAAAAAATGACAATATTTACCTTTTTTCTTCCCTCCGCTTGGCCAAAAATTCACCCTTTCTTTTTTTCCTCGCCATCGAAAATGTCAAGCGACTGCCTACTTTAATTTTCCGATATCGGTACGCTTCCGATGAAATTTCGAGACTTGACAATTAGTCAGTTTGACTATTACTAGACACCCCGAGAGCGACAACCTAAGCTGAGACTCAAGAAACAACCCGTCAGTAAATCAGACACTCCGTCTCACTCGCCTCTGCTTCCCGCCCGCCTTCACTTTCCCTTCATCTAAGCTTCAACACCTCAAGGTTACCGTTTTAGGATATAGGGTAGAGGGACCGTGCCACTTTTTGAGTAGCGCAGTAGGCGGAGAATGTGTGAACTGTTTCGTGATTTGCACGTTGCTAGAGGCGTATCCCTGGGCTGGAGTTGGCGAAAAACATAAATTACTTTCAGAATATCTCAACAGCGTGTCTTTTAATAAAAATCAATAATTTTCAAGGATCCAACAGACTAAGCTTGAATCTTGTACTCTATAATAACGAAAGTTAAAAAAATAGCCCCTCTGTCTCCCAATATTTGCAACAAAAAGGTCTATTTTTACATCGAGATATATTTTTAACAAGGCTTATTACGTAAAATCTAGGATTATAGAGTAATAGTTTGATACTTTCTCTTTTAATTACTGAAAACCCCATTCCGATATCTAGCTTCCTGTTGGAGCAATCTTCCTTGAAAAATAGGTCTGAAAAACAGCTATGTATCACGGCCCCTTAAGATCCACCCACCCTTCGACTACCTGATCTCGGCCCCACATATTCGAGTTTAACCAAATTGCGGAATTAGGAATGAATGCCCCAGCAGTGGCTTACATCGAAGATGTGTAACAGATGAATTTTTATCGTTTTTAGGTCGGCTAATTTATAAATTTTAACTCAGCGTAGACTTTCATGATCTCAGAAAGAGCATATGGAAGTCGTGGCTTTTCTTATGGGACGGAGAGCGGCTCATCATTAACGTTCACGGCTCATTTTCAATGGGCCACACCTTATTTCCAACTTTTCGGGAAAGGTGCTTATAAGGATTGGCCACGAGTGAATTTCTGCCACTTGGTGACTGTATCCACACCTGATCTTTCTTCAAAATTAGGTGACATTGACACTGGCCATGGACATCCCTCTCCCTGCGTATCGAGGATTTTCTAGTTCAACACTGAATTCGAGTATATATTAACTTACCCGGTGAGTTTATTTATCTTATGCATTAACTATTTGCAATGTTGCTTGGGTAAAATGGTTTTCATTCAATTTATTGCGTCCTATGATAATAAGGCCTAAGTATTAACCCACCAATTATACATCTAGCTACAAATTGGTTAAAATATCACTATTGTATTCATAATTTATAATTGTATTTTATTTATTGTATATAATTGAATTGCATTTTTTTTCTATATTATTATAACCACGACGCAATTTTTCCAATTCTCAGAGTAAATACGTGGGCTGTGTGTTGGAGGCTCTTTTGTTGTTATCGCTATCCTCACATAACACGCGAGCCATTATATCTGTTGCGCGTTGCTCAAAAGAAGTGTCGTATCGAAGTGCTTAACGAACTAAAATTTGTGTTTGAACTGTTAAATGTCATAAATTTTGTAGGCGTCACTTCATTGAAAGCAACTTTTAAAATGCTTAAAGAATAAAATGAAAAAAATAAACAAGTAACGGTTGGGAAACGAATACATTTCTAAGCTTACATATGTTTAGAACGTGATAACCAGAGTTTGGGAGAGGATATGGTAGTAAAAAAAGTGTCACAACCTGATTTCACATTCTTATAATAGGAACGTGCAAAGAATTATTTTGATAGGAGAATCATTTAGGGAAATAGAGTGTTTAAACGCTGAACTTTGAATCGCAAACACAAGACTAGAGAATTTCCGACGTCAACTTTATCATCAAAGTAGCTAGCATGTTTAACTTACTCAATTCAATGAATACGTAGGTAAAGCATTTTATAAATTAATTGTCATATATAGCAACCATATCCAGTCTTTTGCGCACTGCTGATAAGAAAGTACTTTTGATATTCCTTACCAACTGAAATTGCTGTAAAGTTCCATTGAGTAAAGTATTGTTAATAATTGACAATAAATCATAATTGCCTAAAGACCAAACAACAAATGACTAAGTTTGAAGAGTATAAAGCAGCCATGAAATAGTTCAAATATGAAAGACCGATACGTAAGGCACGTTTTAACAATATGAAGAAAATGGACGGAAAAAGTTCAATAACGATATGTAAAAATTTCGCATTTTAGCATAGAGTGGTTGATAAAAGGCGTGTACATTTGAAATAACTGCATAGGATTCTTGAAAACCCATTTCTTTTGCATTCACTTGATGGTTTATTACATGTAGATAACACAATGAAATGAATTTGAAAACAATTGGGATTATCGTTGCAGATAATATCATTTTTAAAATAAAATACAGATTATACAGACGTTGTGGGCATATTCTTCACAATACAAAATACAATACATCTTCACAATACCAATACAAACAATCTTCACAATACACAATACAATACATAGGTGGGCATATTCTTCACAATACAAAAAGCTTTAGACATGTATATAATTATTTTTTATGCATGATATGTAGTGCATGTTTTTTGGGAATTCACCCCCTGCCACACACCTTTATGGTGGCTTGTAGGGTATTATTTTAGATGTAGCTGAAGCTTAGAACGAAGTTCAAGAGGTATCTTTCCAGCATTTACTCGCATCTAGCGCTGATTTATAGTGTTCAATATAACTTTCGAGACGCAATTTTCAACCAATTATTAAATTGAAAAATCCACGTCGTCCTGTCAACATTTGCTGTTAATGTCTCTTTTTTTAATTAATAGAGGAAGAAACTTGGTTTTTCTTTAAAAGATATCATTAAATCAGTCTAGGGAACGGAATTGGTGCATGCACATCTACGTAATACCCTGCAAGCAGCCATGAGGGTATTTGGCAGGGGATGAAAATCACCAAACATGCAGTATTGACATGCAATTAGGCTACTATATGGAGGAACATCTTTGACAATAGGTTCACATGCACCTAGATGGTTAGTACAGAGTATACGAGGGATTGTACCTAGTTTGTTCAACCATTGTGATGGCGCCTAACAACCAGGGTAAGAGAGTCTGAAGCGAGTCATTTAGGACAATTTTTCTTACTTACAGATTATATCGCGCACTAGATAAAGATAGTGAGAACACCAGAGGAGAATACGTGACCACGCTCCCGTACATTTCGAAGGAAAACTCCTTATCTTAGGATATCTTGGCGAATATAAGTCACCACGTAGGAACCTCTGCCACTTCTTGACTTGATCCGCTCAGAGGAAGGCGACAATTGTCTCCTGTGTTTGGTGAGAAGAGAAAGACTGTAGCATCCCCATCTTTAAGTATCGCAGAGCATTGAATTCATCCTAGAAGTGGCGTGTTAGCTTTTTAGGTGAGTTTATTCATCTTTTACACCATTTTTAATAGTTGTAGGCATTCGCATTCGAAAGTACCATATTCATAACTTTCGCCCAGTTGTATATAGGGCTACATATTATTACCTCGGAAAAAACTTGCGCTTACTCTAAGTTTCCAATTCCCGAAATGTATCCAAGAAAGCTTCTCGCTACCAGTTATTCTGTAAATCTCCAGCCACTCTTGTTCTTCACTCGAAATGCTTTCTAGTATTCCTTTTTAAGAATCTATTTCTTATGTCAGCGTCTCAACATAGTGTTTTCGAACCTTTTTGTTGCATCATTTTCAATTTTCAATCAGTATCGAGGTTGTAATCGTTCGCGTCGGGCAACGCAAAATTGAATCTAATATCGGGAATTTTTGAGTGAGACATAACTTTCACCTTCAAAACTTGATAAAACGATGCAACTACTAGAAACTTTGTTGATCGATATTGAGCCCGAAACGCTTTTTGCGTGCATACATATTTCGCTTACTGTCAGTGATGGCCCATCTACTGAGTTTTAAATTTCAATTCAATGCATTACCTATCATTTAAAATTGGGTATTCACAAACATTAGATGCATAAAAATTGCGATTCTAGCACAAAAATGCCAACGTTAAATATATTAAACTTGTGTGAAATTAATGACATATTTCTAACATCCACTTATCGATGGGGCTCGCTCTATGGGGAGAAGAACGGCTTATCTCCATCGTCACCCGTCTTCGGAGATAAGAACGCATTCCCAAAAGGTTTTCCTCTCCTTGTAGCGAAGGTGTGGCCACGGATTTATTTTTACCACTTAGTGACTGTAATCACTTACAGTAAGGCATTACCTTTCTTCTTCATTAGGTGAGAAGTACACTGGTGTGGACATCCATCTCTAAGTAACCTTCGCAACATACTTCGAGATCAACACTGAAGACGAGTATTAACTCTTCAGGTGAGTTTTTCTCTAATTGTCTATTTTGAGAATGATAACATTGACTTCGTACTCTCATATTCACATTGTTGTCTTATCACATTCAGGAATACATACCTAACATTCAATATATTATACTGCATGCTTTATTTGCTATACTTTATTGACGATGTAGCGACATTGAAATATCACTTAAAAATATGGAATTCTATATAGCTTCTAATGTTAAAACAATGCAAAGGGCAAATCAGTGAGGTAGAGGAAGAGATCATTTTCCTATAAACCTTTGGTGGCGAGCCTTTTCCATGCTTATATTGCTCATAATGGATATCTTACTGCGATGTAGGACTTATTCCAAAAATAATGCCGATGTTAAAGGCCCGATCTCCAGAGATCAAATGTCTTAATGCTGTTTTAAAATTATATTAATAGAAACGAGAAGAAACCATTTTGTAATAATAATTGAGTCAAAAATTTTAGAAAGCCCTGACTTTTTTCACATTTTTTCAGGATTTTCATGAAATAAAACGCCATCTTAAAAAAATTACTTTTACCTAACTTCCACTCACAGTGATCGATCGAACAAGCGATATATGAATTTAAGCCGAATATTGTCATTACAAAATGACGCCACCAATACAGTACTTGCATTGAATATTCTTTTATTTTAAAAATTAAGGATTAAATTTGGTTCTGGTAAAATTGTCTTTACTTCAGTTAGGTAAGCAGAAATGGTAGAGGTTTTCCATAAACTTTATGGGGTGGATAAGAATCACGATTAATAGTGGTTGAAGAGTGTCCTTATAACACTTTTTGGCACTTACATATTGAATTGTTTACTTGATAACGATAGCGACAAGGCGAGAGATGAACTCGTCACCATGTTCAAGTATTTCGTGAAAGATATCACCTTGTCCTAGAATATCTTGGCAGTTAGAATTCACCACGTAGGAACCTCTGTCCCTTCTTCACTTTATCCATTCAGAGTAAGACGTTGCTTCCTTCTCTAATTATTGAGAATAGCAAGACTGTGGACTAGCCTTTCTTCGAGAATCGAAAAGTACTGAGATCATCCTTGAAGTCGAGCGTTCGCGTTTCGTGCCAATAAACCTTTCAGATATTTCATTTTCTGTGACAATAATTATGAGTGGACAGTCTCCTATTCACAGCTTACGATCAGTGGTAGCCAGGATTAATATTATGCCGTAATACATAACGCTTTCTCTTAGTTTCAATGCTTGCAATACACTGATAATTCATTCATTCTTTCAGTAATTCATTAAGTTGCATTCTTCTCGTCTTCAAAATGTGATATATATTTCCTCTATTCCCCCTTTTTTGGTTCTATATCCTTTGGTGGATAATAGCACAGTATCCCAGAAAATAATCTTTATCACTTTCTCACATTATAATTCCTCATTAGTAAATATATCAATCCATCTTCAACATTTATTGGTGTTCTGTGTCGCAACATCTCCTATTCCCTAGCGAAATATAACCTTAATCTTTGAAATATTTCAAATTGACTCAAGACGCCTGGGAAGATGTGATAAAAGCAATTGAGTCAGATGTGCATTTTGCATCCTAATTTTGCGTACTTTTAGTGATTACAGATATAATAAATTTCAGTCTCATGAATTCGTCCGTAGTGCGTTCTTGTGCTCAGGTCAAGCTCATTCATAAACCCTGACGATTTAACTTAAACAATGTTACTTTTCGTCCCTCTCATAAATAAAACTATACCATCGAATGGAGCAGATGTGATGCACATGTATGCAATTGTGATTTTTGCATGGTCCGGACTAAGTTATAAATTAAACTTGGTTGAAGAAATTGAGACCCTTGCAACATGCACATACCGTAGGCACGCTCCTTGGGGAGAAGAACGGCTTCTTATCTCCATCGTCACTAGACGTCGGAGATAGGAAGGTTTGCTTGGTGATATTCACCCTCTGCCACTCATCCTCGTGGTGGATTGCAGGCTACTGCGTTGATGTAGATGATAAGTTGAATCAAGACCAATTTTGGCCAAGGAAATGTTTACAAATGAGCTCAAATGTAAGGAGATTCCTTGGGAGAAAAAGTGTCGGAGGCACAACTTACATCTTTACTTTTTATGTCACTTTTCCTGATGACGCAGGACTTCGCAGAGAACATTAAGGAGGTTCCGCTATTGACTCCCCTCGTAAAAATCCCTTAAAAGAGCTATGTGTTATTTAATGAATAAATGCCGATTCAGAGAAACACCTATATGGACATTCATGAATAGTGTGATAACGCATACACACAAACTGTATGAGTATTCTTATGCTAATTACATACCGCGTTATAGTTGCATTCTATTTCCTATAAGCTCTTTTAACTCATTTCGACCTCGGAACATGGCTGGCGTGTTGTTGCCACGTTTAATTTCCAAGGTGAGAATACATGCTCATTATTTCTATTACGCATTCTAATTTAGGTTAAATATTTTTCCTCGATTTGAGCTATTCCCTTGCTAATAAAATTATTTGTTTTGAAATTTATTCATAATGATATTTTTGAAAAATTTTGGGCATCAATGACTCTGCTATTACTGCTAATATTTGGAAGCACTGGTATTATGTACACCCTGTCAAAAACCAATGAAATATTTAAATTACATAAAAAATATAGAAAGGATCTTGGTAAGGTATATTCCGAAATTAAGAGAAATAATATTGGTTTAGGAAACACGTTCCATCACAAGTACCGTTGCCAATGTTAACAACATACTGTAGCGCCACTTTCATGTAACTAAGGCTTTTCTGTTTATTTTTTCGAGCAAACATTTGTTAATATTAATTAAACAAGTGTGGTAAGGGCAGCACTTTTTAAAATATGCTAAAATCTACATAAAATTGTGTTTCTTATATTAGTTTTTCATCAAAACGACATTTCTCTTTACATTAATAACTTTCAAATTCTATTGCAACAGCCATGCTCTGCCGTATAACCACGTATGAAATTGCTGATTTTCAAAGTCTTTGTTCTTCAAATATGTGATGGAAAGGCCTCATTATTTTATTGCTAATCGATAGAAGGGCCAAAAAATGATGTGTCCTGAAATTCTCACTAATATGACATATACTTCTTAATTCGGTGGAGCCTTATTAACAATATGAGTACATCTGTAATGATTTCCTGCATTGTAGTCAGCCGATGCCACAAAACCTAGAGATGTGTGCAAGGATTCAATGCAGATGTTGATGACTGGCGATTCTTTCACCGAACGCCAAAAGTCGAACTGTAAATGCAGAGGAGACAGTCTTATACCCATTTCATAGACAACGAAGGCATGGGATCACTTCTTGGGAAGTAGGTCGCCTTATCTCCACCGTAAAAAGAATTCGGAGATAAGACTTTCACGTGAAGTTCACACGCGTTTACTTCTCGTGCGAACGTGTGGATTCTTTAAGAAATCCAATTCGGAGAAAGAGGACATTCGGACACTTCCTGACACTATACGCTCCTAAAAATACTTTATTTTTCTTTGTTTTAGGTAAGAAGAACAAAAGTGTAGACTCCTGCCTGGAAGTTATCGCAAATTCCTGAGACCATACCTGAATTCCAGCATTCATTTCACCTGTGAGTGGCCTTAAACATATTAACTGTTTGAAATAATAATTCGGGCCAAAAAGTATTTTACTGTCATGTTTGTGCCCTATGAAAATTAAGAATAAATAATATTCGATCAGAAATAACTTGTTCGTAGGTTTGTTCACTACTCCCACAATCTATTCAGTTGCAAATTCCTCCATGAATAGTTCATTTTGTTTTCTGCCAGATCCTCATTTTCTCCTCGTGATATTGCTTACCGTTTCCATTTTTCAAAGCCTTTAGTGCCACCTACTTATGTGATGGATTTCATTTCTGCGGCGACAGGGGACACGGGACGATACACAGGCTCTTCCCATGACATAAAATAATATATGTTTATATAATTTGCGAAGTGTCCGTCTGTCTGTCCGTCCGTCCGTTACCCCCTATATCTTGAAAACGGTTCGTCCTACAAGAGAGAGATGCAGTAAACTGCATTGTGTTTCTAGCCCTCTGAAAGGCCCGAGATTTCCGTTTTTGTCAGGTCTCGGGTTCGATTCCTGGCGCCATTAATGTGTTTCTACATCTACATCTATCTAAACGATACCCTGCAAGCCACCGCGAGGGTGTGTGGCCGGGGGTGAAAGTCACCAAGCATTCACTACTAGCATGCAAGCAAGCAACTAAAGGGTCTCATGCAACTAGATTGTTAGTATCTATAGTATTTGAGGGGTTAATACATGCATCATGCACTACAGAATACTCTAAAATATTTCCCCTACCTATCCCTTTCCTATGCTGCCTATTCTGTTCTCTTATAGTATGGGGGAAAAATGCCATTTTGAATCTATCTGTACGACAATCTATCTCTCTAATCTTATTTATCTGGTCGAATCTAGCATAATACGCTGGTGTTTTCAATATGTGCCTACCATCTTCAGTAAAGCTATCCGATTGAAATTTCTGCAATAGATTAAATCTGAACTTTAATCTACGCTCTGATAATGATTCCCACCCTAATTCTTGTATTAATTCTGATACACTACTCAACCTATCGTAACACCTTTTGACGAACCTAGCTGCTCTACGCTGCACACTGTCTAGTTCTCGAATCAAACCTAATTCCTTAGGATCCCATACACTGGCTGCATACTCAAGGTGGGGCCTAACTAGTGAAAAGTAGCATCGCTCTTTTGTCTTCTCATCACATTTCCCAAGTACTCTTTTTAAAAATCCTAGCTTTCTCTTCGCTCGGCCGCATATTACCCTTATGTGTCTTCCCCACGATAAATCTTTAGTGATTGTTACACCTAAATATCTTACGGTTTCAACGTTTTCGATCTTCTTGTTATTAATTCTATAGGATCGCTCTATCGAATTATTCCTCCTCCAAAAATTGATAGCTACACACTTTTTAAGGTTGAGTTCTAACTGCCATTTGTCGCACCACTCTTGAATTGCATCTAAATCCTTGCTAAGTGATTTCGTGTCCTCTTCGTTTGATATACCCCTGTACACCACCGCATCGTCTGCAAAAAGTCTAAGGTTACTACTAACTACGGTACCCAAATCGTTTATGTATAAAAGAAATAGAAGCGGACCTACTACGCTACCCTGGGGAACTCCCGATGTGACTTCGATTGTGTCCGACATGATACCATCTATGACAACCCTCTACTCTCGCCCACTTAAGAATTCTTTTACCCAACATACAACGTCTTTATTTATACCAAAACTCTCTAACTTCAAGATTAATTTGTCATGAGGAACTTTATCGAAAGCCTTTTTAAAATCTAAAAATATCGCATCAACTTCAGTACTGCTTTCGCCGTGGACTAAAATATCGTGTACGAATAAAGCTAATTGTGTCTCGCAAGATCTACCTTTCCGGAACCCATGCTGGCTGTTTATGAGTAATCCCTGACTATCCAAATGCCCCATGATCGAACTGACTACTATGTGCTCAAATATCTTACAAGAGATTGACGTGAGTGAAATGGGTCTGTAGTTACTAGGTTCTTCCCTATCACCGCTTTTAAATATAGGTGTCATGTTAGCTACTTTCCAATCCTTGGGTACTGTGTGGTTCTTTAGTGTTTTATTGAATATTATTTCTAGATAGGGGGCTATTTCAGAAGCTAATGTTTTATAAACTCTGGAAGGAATTTGATCGGGACCTGGTGCTTTGTTTTTACTTATGATTTTTAACTGCTGCTCTATTCCGCGACATGAAATGTTTATTTCGGGCATTTGCTCACTGAAAGTGTTCGGCGGTGGTTCCACAGCGTTTTGTGACGATGAGTTGAATACACTTTGGAAGAAGGTGTTTAAAGTGTTGGCTTTTTCTACACTGCTGGTGACTCTGATTCCTTTATCATTTTTAAGTGTGTGCACTGTGGACTTATTTCCCTGAAGCTCTCTCACATATGACCAAAACGCTTTAGGATTGCTATCTAAATATTCTACTAACATCTTGCTCTTGAAATGTGATAACGCTTGCCGACATGATTTCCTTGCTAATGCTCTCGATTTTTTATAGTTTTGAACTAGCTCATTTTTTTCCTCTACCGATAGACCCCGTCTGGCATTTTTCATCTTAGCGTGGCATACCCTCTGTCGCTTTAGTGATTTCCTAACCTCCGCGTTATACCACCTTGCCTCTGTATTATCACTAATGAATTTACTTGGTATGTATTTATGAACAGCGTTACGGGTGACCTCAAGAAATTCTCTCCACGAATCCTCTGTATTTAATCCTTTGCTTTGTTCGCTGAATACATTAAACGCTTCCCTTAATTCCTCTTCATACCGTCGTTATTTGCCTTGCCAAATAAGTACACCCTCCTCCTTGGTTTATAATGTCTTTCAACGCCTACAATAAATTTCGCATGCACTATTTTATGGTCACTAATTCCTGTGTCTGTAACTGTATTTAGAACTCTCTCGGGTATATTTGTTGCTAATAAGTCTAGAATGTTGTTTCCCCTGGTCGGCTCTGGTACTAGCTGTTGTAAAGAATGTGTCGTAAAGGTGTTCAACAGTGATTCGCAGAGTTCCTTATCCTTACCTCCTGTAATGAAACTACACGTATTCCAGTCTATCGAGGGGAGATTGAAATCTCCGCCTACTATTATTCCTCTATCATTCTTCCCAGAAAGTAATGTGCGTATCTCTGACTCTAGCTCTATTATAGAATTGACGTCTGCGTCCGGTGGCCTGTAATATGCACCTACATATATCTGTTTTGCGTTACTACTTTTACTTTTAACGGAACACCAAATACTTTCTACATTTCGCTCTGAAATAAGTTCTCTTCTACTGACATACGGGTCCTTCACAGCTATGAAAACTCCTCCTCCGTTTCTGCTTACTCTATCCTTTCTGTATACTGTAAAACACTTCGGAAATACTTCATGATCTGATATGTCCTTCGAAAGCCAGCTTTCTGTACCTACGATTATATCTGCATTAGTACTCTTAATGAGGTGGTGAAATTCTGCTACTTTATTTCTTATACTACGACAATTCACTACTATCACTGAAATTTTTTCTTCCAATCTGTTTCTCTCTTGGTGCTCCTTTCCAACTAAAATTTTCCTCGATAATTTTTTGACGGAAAAACTATTTGGTCTACCTATCACCTTTGATGAATTATCATGTTCGTTCTCTCCATGTGTTTTTCTCTGACCTTCTAAAACTACTCTGCATGTTCTGTCAAATTCTTGCACGATTTTTCCCCCGCGGATTGACCTGCACTCTGGGCTACCACCTGAGCTAAACCCTACGTGTATGCTCCAGTATCCTACTCGCTACCCTAGACGATGCCTCGTCCGTGTAGTGGACACCCGAGCGATTCAGGGGCACCCGACACGTTTCCAGCTCCGGCCCGAGGTCCAAAAACTCAGCTCCCTCGCTCCCACAGACTTCACGGAGTCTCCGGTTTATGCCTAAAACTCGGCTCCAAACCATCGACCCCCGATCCGTCCTAGGTACCAAGCTACATATAGTCAGCCTCATATCGATAATTGGGTTTACTTGGGTTTATTTTAATTTTTTCAATTTATGAAAGTACAAGGGTTTTTTTCTATCGCTCAGTATAATTATTAACTGTTAATCAATTTCTTTCATTCTTTTTATATTTAACGAAAAAATGTTTTAATGTTCTTTTTAAGTTTCTCTCAATTTTGTAATTTACGGTCAAAGTTACTGTTTTTTTCGGTTATTTTCCGAGCGTTGCTAAGGCCTTTGCCATTATCGTCCCAGAATTCCTGAATTCTTATACAGTGCGTCGTATGCCGTGAATTGCATTGTGCTTTTCAAGAGGATAATGGAAGGTGTTAAAGGAGGTTCTTGCCAGTTATTCATGAGGCATGGTCTGCCATTTCTTCCGGCACAGGCACACATGCTGACTACTAGCGCTACTCGGGGATATAGTAGGCTTGAATTGGGTAAGATGAGGTGTATTTAAACATATGTTTCTTATTTATCTACTGGTTTGTGCATTTCCACCGACCTGAGACATGAAGGACAAATATGATTCTCTTTCGAAAAAGTCGTCGTAGTTTGAGATTTGACATATTTTAATGATGACATGAGCAGTTAGATTTAAAAAAATTGCATTATAAGTACGCGTAAATAGGGAATTTAAATGTATGTTAAGGTACGACAAGTATGTACTTTAAATAGGTTAATTTTGTACCATCTTGTAGGAATAAATTCCAATCCCAATGGAAACAAATGCATCATTGCGAATCTATGGGATGTTCATTGACGCTAACTCAATTATTCTAAAATAGTTCATTTTAATGAGACGCCGTCAACTGCATTGTACCTTTCGTAAGGGCAAAGGAAGATATTGGAGGCATGCTAAGCAATTTGTGGAACAAAGTAAATAATTTTCTGCACAAGCATACTTGATCACTGCTAACGTTACTTACGAATATGTAGGTTTGCAATCGTTAAAAGAGTATTCAAATGAATAATTCAATGGTGTTCAAGTTTTAAATGTTTTTTTACATTACTTTCCAAGTTTACCTATTTGAACCTACCTGTGACAAACGGAAAGCAGACGTCATGACTTTGAAAGGGTCGTAGTTTGAAATTAATAAACGCAGTGAGAAATTCGAAAGTATAATCAAATATAAGAATAGTAGGTTGAAAGATAGAATGTTATAAGAATATGGGTCGAAAAGGGAAATTCAGAAAACGTAGAGAAATGACAGGTATGTAGTGAAATAGGTAAAGTGTGTACCAGCTCCAATGTAAATTGAACAAATGGCATTCCCACGTGTCCGTAGGAAGTTCGTTGACGCCATTGCAATGAAGTCCGGTAGTTAATGCTCGAACAATTTACCTGAAAGGTCAGAGAAAAAATATTATTTTTTGCCAAGAAGATGGCTCCCCCTCTTCGGAAATACCCCATTCCAGCCTGAAAGGTTCGGAAAATTATAACCACTTGCGGAAGGGGCCCGTTAAAATTCAACGGGTGTGAGAAAATTAAAATGTATGCATAATAATAAGATTGTAACATTTATTGAAAAGGACGAATCCCAACTTTGAACATGGAGCTATCTTTCACTGCAAAACAAAATATATCACCAAAATTCATAAATACTATCAAAATTCAAACCATCACCTTTACAAAAATGGGAATACTGTTCCAATTTTCTAGCTGAAAGTGCCCATTTTTATTCAGCTTGAGGGATAAATATAAAAATCACTTATTGTATTTAGGCATTTTCACATTTTTAATGAAGGGACGGAAGAAAATTTGTTTTACGAAGTTGGGTATGGCTCCATGTCAGTACCGGAACCATAATTATTATTTAAACCATTGTAAACTTATCATAACTGCCAGGATTCATATTGAGAACTGTTATAAAAATACTTACATGTCGTACCTTTGCGTTTATTTAAGTTCCCTAATTACGCGTACCTATACTACAATTTATGTTTTACGTCGATGCTCAAGTTTTTGTTCAACTATCTCAAATCTCATAAATCCACGACGTTTTCAAATAAGTTATATATCAGCCTTTTATGTATCTAGTCGTTGAAAATGCACAAAATCTTAATAGTAACTTTCAACGTAAATTACATTAGTTAAAGCAATTTCGAGCACAAAGTATAAATCGGTTGAAAGAATTAAAAAGTTAACATCTTTCCCCATTAAATACAATAAGAATGAAAGAAATCGATTAACATTTAGTAATTTTACTGAGCGAAAGAAAAAACCCTTGCACTTTCATAAATTGAAAAAGACCATTTAAACCAATGTAAACACATTATTGGCGCCAGGAATCGAACCCGTTTATTCTTTCGCTTGGTAAAATTATTGCATATCAATTTTTCTTCCATTTCTCTGTGTTTATAAAGAAAATGTTTGAACTTTCTTATTCTTTCAACGTATTTACACTTTGTTTTCGAGGTTTCTGTAATTTAATTAATTTACGTTTAAAGTTAGTTTTTTTTCTGTCCTATTCCGAGCGTTGCTAAGGCCGTTTCCATTGTCGTTCCCGAAATCATGGATGCTTATATAGTTTGTCGTATGCCGTGAACTGCATTGCGCTTTTCAAGGGGATAATGGAAGATGTTAAAGGAATTGTTCGCAGTTATTTCGTGAGTCGTGGTCGGCCATTTCTTCCTGCACATGAATTCGTGCTGAGTCCTAGCGCTAATCATAGATTTATTAGGGTTCCATTCCATAAAATGAGAATTGTTTAAATATTTATTTTAACGGGTTAGTGCAATTGCACCGACCTGATTCTTCATTTGCAAAGTAAGTAATAGTTTTTTTTAGTTATTAAGGTCATGTGTAATTTTTAATAGTTGTCGTTTGCATTTTCGTATTGTACTCATATCTGTGCTTCACCGCGTTGCTACATTCATTTTATTTAATTTGTTGCATTTGATATCACAACTCTTTAATTGATATTCTTATATTTAAGAAAACTACATGTCCAAATTTAAGTGAATTTCGTTGTTTTGATATCATTCTTAATTAACCTCATCAGGAGGTTCTCAATATCATAATGCATTTGGCCAATATTTGTCACATTGTTACATTGTCAATTCATGATTTATTATATTAATACTCACATTTTGGTTGTATATGAGTTAACATGAAAAATTGTTGTTACTTGTGTCTAAAAAAATTAATTTAATTGATCTAACTCTCGTAATTTTGAAGAGTTAACACATTCTTGTTAGGCTGAAGTACCAAACATTTGATTTTCAGCTACGACAGCATTAGATATCTGTCTCCGATCGCAGTTGTCTTCCAGATCAGAAACGAGGCCATCCTGTCGTGACACCATCAGCAATCGTCAGCAAGGCGACAACCATGAAGGTGTTCTCATCCTGTAGCAATGGCGAACAGTGTTGTAGACGACGTTTTCGGCAAGGAAGAGGTTCTTTTCGCCGGCGTAGTCACTGGCACCCTTGAGCAATACAAGGACCTGCTGAACTCCTTGGGAGACGTGGATGTGAGGGGTATGAGGCAGAGAACCCTCCTTTACATTGCGGTGGGGTTGGGGAAGATTGACTGGGTGGAGGGTTTGCTGGAAAAGGGTGCGAACCCAACACATAGAGACGTAGAAGGGGTTAGCGTGTTGGAGCTGGCTCAGGCATTGGCGGAGAAGAACCCTGGGCACGAAGACTGCCAGTCCATTTGCAAATTGGTTCGTCTGGTGATGATAGGAAGGGACAGTGTAGCACAAGGAGGCTGTAATCCTACATGTCAGGATGCAGGAATGGAGGCCATTGGACAGGACGTGATATCTGTTCTGTCACGGAAGATGGAATCAATTTGCGAGTCGATTAATGACGTCCAGAGTAGAATGGATACACTAAGAGAAGAAATGTCGACCATTCGCAATTTAATTTATGAAGATATTATGACCAATCGCGATTTAATTAACCCTTTCGCGCCGGAGTCCTACGCAGGAAAATGCTTTCCTTCTCACGGGTTCCTCTAGAATATTTTTCCACTCCGTGTACGGAGCTCTCTTGAAGCAAGGCATCGAGCAGGTATGTCTTTCCCCCGCTTTGGGACCGGACCCAGTGGGGTTCCCGACCCTTTCCTCGGACACTGACCAGAGATTATCTTCGCCCTTTTCCAAATGAGAACCCACCTCGGCCTGTGTCCGCGGTCAACTATTTTTAATTCAGTGATTTTTGTTAAATAAGTAATAGTAAGACTTTAAGTGGCGGTTAACACAGAAATAAATTCCTGTTGTTATAAATACCATTTAGCAATTTTAAACGAAATTCTAATGTTAATATTAAGATATATAGCACAATAGACATAATAGCAATGGTTACAATAATAATTATTTCTGTTGCTTCGCAATAGAAGACGTCCGCGCATAATCCAACCATACCCGTGTTTTATATGAAAGCACATGCACTTTTTTTGGTGCTATACCTTCATCAGGACACATTTTTATGTAAATATATTCGCATTGGTAGCGCCAGATAGATTTTTCTGCCTAGCAATTATTTATTGTACCTCCCAATATTCTGATAAACAACAAGATATGGCACTTAATCCACAGGTTTTATTAGAGGTACAACGCGTTTCAGCGGTTAAGCCATCATCATCACCTGATGATGGCTTAACCGCTGAAACGCGTTGTACCTCTAATAAAACCTGTGGAATAACTGCCATATCTTGTTGTTTATCATGATATCATTCCACTACGTCTCGCCGGACACAGTTACGTTCTCCCAATATTCCATCACGCACGCATGCGGTTTTCTTCTAGTTTTAACATAAATGATTACAACATAATGATCACTCTTAGCCGCATTACACAGAACAAATTGGAATGCTTTTCAGCTTGAAAGACACTTTTTATAGCTGAATGGCAGTTATACCAAAAAGATTCAGTTACAAGAAAGTAAAGTTTATTGACTGCTAATATATTAGCATAAACCACGCCCTCTGCGGGATTTTCAACCTATAATGTAGATATAATAGATTTCGCGGTATGTTGCGTGGTATTACTATTACAGTTGTTTTCCAATATATGTTCATAAACAAGTAAAACGGAGAGAAAAATATCGGTACTACCTTATCGTCAAATCATAAAAAAACATACGTCTTAGCTCCTCACTGCAATGAAAAATTCTCCCAAATCGGTTTTAATCTCATTGACAGGTGAACTCTGTTAATAATAACGTTAGAGTTCCGTTTAAAATTTCTAGAGATTCAAAAAAACATAAGGAATTAACTTCTGGAACTCAATAATGCGATTTAGAAACAAATATTATTTTGGTTTTCCCACTGCATAAACAAACAAGTGACCGCGAACAACTGCCGAGTGTGAGGCTCGCGCTGCAAAGAAGGGTCGAGATAATCCCCGCCTCTAAGCCGAGGAAGGGTCTTCAGAGCCGCGAGGAAGGGTCCTTTATGACACCTTGGACCTTTTCTGCCTACCTGGCCCTAGCGACGTTTTAAGACGCCCTTCGTTCTCTTGCGTAGAAAAATCTGCGGCGTTTATAAACGGCCTTCGTTCACAGGAGTGAAAAATCTGCGGCGTTTATAAACGGCGTTCGTAGCGAAAGGGTTAATGACGTCAAAACAGAAATGGCGACTATTAATACCCAAGCGATGCAGGAAATGTCGACAGTTCGCGGTTCTGTTGAGGACGTGAAAACAAGAATGACGGATATTGATACACAGTTGCAAGAAATTGGAGACTATTGCAATTACATTCATTACTTAAACGTAAGGAGAGAATGCGTGGAGGCGATGATGCGAAAGACTCGCATCTTGGAGAGTGATGAAGGGAAAGTAACAAAGGCGAGGGGATGGTACGAGAAACTCTATTCTAAAGGCGATGAGACGGCTTGCCTGTTTCAATTCCTCAAAAGCCATGACGACGTGTCTATTGAGATCGATTTTGACTCATGGTTTATCAACAGAATGGAATCGTCATTCACAGACCACGACGGAGTGGAGAGGAATAGCATTGGTTATCACTATTTCGCCGACTCGAAGAAGGTTTACCTGGGAGGAGGAGGGGAAGATGAGAATTGGACCATTGGCTATTTAGCAGGTGCACTGGCGCAGATGTCAGTGTGTCTGGCTTTCAATAACGGAGGGAGGCCGTACGCGGAGGGAGATGACGTCACGGAGCGACAGATGCAGAACGCGTTACAGGAGGCGGAGGAGGAGTACAGGAGGAATGGAGATGGATTACATTGGTTTATTGAAGCAGCATTGGGAATGGAGACTCAGCGTGGGAAGGAAGTCTACTTAACATCAGCTGTTCCTTCCATTATCGCCGAAGATGGATCGATGGATGGAACCTCTCGATTGCAGGAACAAGTTCCTCTTCTGCTGGAGTTGTTCCGTGACAGCGTGATGCCGGCTCTCCTCGCCAAGGCACAGGTATGTGTTTCCATGACAACGCCACTCGAATACGCATCCGTCGCCTATTAATTTAAACATCGCTTCAATTGTTTAATTTAAATTATGGTTTAATTATTATATTTTCACTTTGTGGCAAGTAGAGTAAAAAAGGGCCTTCTAGTAGAGTACAATAGGGGCTTCTAGACCAGTATTTTTATAAGTACGCTTCATTATGGGAGCCAACACAAAGGGAGTGTGGCAGGGGTCAATATCACGAAACATGCGCAAATTACATGCCACTAAATGCTTTAATGCTATTACTAAAATAACATTGTTAGATCGCGTTCGTACCCCCGGCTTTTCAATAATTAATGATGCCTACCGTAATTTAAACTGGGCCGGTTTCTGATAAATCTAATGGATGTCAAGAACTTACCCAATAATACTTTCATATTGTATATATTGTTGGTGAAAGATTATTGCCGTGGAATATGAGGCCATGTTCACTGGAGTACAGTCAATTGGAAACCCTTGTTTAATGTGTTTATGTCATTTGTTTAATGTGTCCTCAACATATACAAATAAGGTGTATGGTCTGTACCTTGTAAAGTTAATGTTCATTTTCATTCGTTAATTGCAGGTGTGACCTCTATCATTGTCACTGTGGCAGCGTATGATGACATCGGCAGGTTTTCACTCTTCAATGCACTGGACTTTATGATGATCGAAGTTGTAGAGTATAGCTAATGGACTGCTATCCTGATTCTGCATGGACGAATGGATTTTTTCACCCATCTATGACCGCCGTGATTTTTTTATGATTTTTGTTAAATGAGATTTGTAAGACTGCATCCTGCTGTAACAGAAATGAGATATTTTCACTTATCCTTAATTTTTATTTTACTATTTTTTTATTTTTTTTCGTTAGCATTTTGTAGGTTTTCCACAACATTTTTGTTTGTTATGAATCCATTCTTAATTGCTCGTTACTTTTTGTAGGGGGTGTATCTAATATTTGCTATTACGTGGGCAATTTGATTTCAAGTCACTGTCCGGTGTCCTTATTATTTAAGAGGGAAAAGTTAGTTATTTAGCACTTGTCCAATGCATTTTCAAAGAGAATCTTTGTTAGTTTTAATCATTTGGTAGAATGGCAGACATAAAGTTGCCCAATTGAAATGTTTACGAATTATTTTTAGTATTGCTTATCATATATATTTTGAATATTCTCTTATTTGGTCAGTTTATAGCTATGTATTTCATGTTGGTTTTGGTGTGCAGTGTTTTTTATTGATTTCAAACATGCTTGATGTTAGTGTCTTTAAAATCTGACTGTTCTCCAATTTTTGATACTAATTTGCACATTGTCCTGTGTCTATGAATGTATGTCTACTTCATTTTGTTTCATTTTTTGAGATCTTGTGAATGTCGAAGTAAATTTAAATAATACCTTATTATGGAAAATAGGATGAAATGTACCTATCTCATCAACTGATTCCATATCCTGGGAATATTATTATATTACTGATACTGATATCTCTGGCACCAATTAAATCTTTCGACATTCATTACATACTGTAAGTCAATTCTGGATATTGACCATGAAGAAGTCCATTATGTATAAATATAGTGTAGGCTTTGTACATTTTAATTTATTAATTTCTTGGTAATCAGCATTACGATAGTCCAATTTTGCTAAGACACTTTTAAATTCTTAACGTGTGTTTATTCAGGGTTTTACATTTACATCTCGTTCAATTTCATAGTGTATGGAGGTGCCTTCATTAGAAAACCTATTATTTTGATATAGGTATAAATGATTGAAAAAGGCAAACTTTTATATTGTGTAGTTCTGTAAATTGGTGAATAATAAAACAGCTCCCCTTGAATTCAGATTGCAATGAACTGTCATTTCCCCCAGTCCAAATTCTTCCTGCAGTGTGGATGTTATCTGACCCACCATTTTCTATGTTCCTGCATATTTATGTATGTCCACTGAGAATGTTTCAATTCCAATGTAGTACACTCTTGGCCATATCCTGTAGTATTGGCACACTTTTTGTTGAGAATTTAGTTAATTTATACCTGGAGTATTATGCGAAGCAAGGCACATGCCACAAAATAACATCACGTTGACTAATCTTTGAATTCTTTTTTAAGTGCCTTTGTCTTACACCCTTTTTGTGATACCAAGGATGAGCAGATGCCAAAAATCCAATGCCTAATTTCTCAATATGAAAATTTTAATGCTACAATTATTTTTTCCGACTCATTCCTTTAATACCGCAATTTAATATCGACTCATTGATTATAGCATTGACGGATAAGTTATTTTAAATTGTAAGCGTATTTACTATTATATGATTAGAGATTCCTGGTTCTTTTCCTAAACCTGGAATGTACATTCAGAATATCTCTTCCAGAATTAGTCTACCTAGCCGTACTAAGTGAAGACGGGCTTCCTTGTATTTGTGGTTAATAGTCTTAAATGTTTATTTTTTTACTCAAATTACATCTCTGAAAATATTTGTCATAAACCAGGTCTATTTTGTTCTTCAATGAGCATTTATGAAGTTTAGCATGGAGATTGAATGTTCTCATAACAATATAAAAGAGAGTATATTCCTTGGTGTGTTTCATTCCCAAATATGCAGCGACAGAATCCCTGCAAGCCACTGCAGAAGTGTGTGTGGCACGGGGTGAACTGTCATCAGTTATTCAATAGCTATCAGAGAATATAACTTCCGCCAAGAATCATGTTGAAATTATTTTTCCGTTTACACTCTACTTCTCTGAAACCTGGAGTAACAATGTTGCCACCCTGAGGATATTCCGTGCATGACTTAGAAAACATGTGAAATGTTGGTTATAAAAGACACCAAGTTGTTAGTTAATACATGGTAATCTTCTACTGGTTTTTGTATAGACATTAATTTCTTAGTCCCATCGATGGCGGAAAATTCACTAAAGTTCCTTAAAGTTTTTCATTCTAGTAAAATCTCTAGTTAAATACCCCGGCTGTCGGATAAGATACGAACGTGGAATTCTAGGATCCTTTCGTTGGAAGCAGACAAACACTTGGGCCGATTTATCACCTCTATAACTGGAAAATTTCGTGACAAAAATGGCAGATCGTCGGTTGAAATTTGACTTAAGGTCTTAACTAAATACAAAAACAATACTTTTATTGAAGACATTATAAAAATAGACTATGTTTAAGTGGATTATAATCTTAAAATTAGAGAAATTGATTCCGGAACTGATGGATTCAAAATGCCCTTCTTTCCTCGTACACTTAGGATACATCATTAGCTGTAAATATATCAATAGCTTAAGTACGAGTGTATGAATAACGATAGCATAGGTAGTTGCATGCTTCTCTAAGGAGTTTAAGCTAACGCAACTAACAGCATCATATTGAATAGTTCCTTTTTTATTTCTATCTCTTTTAAATTTTGAAGATCAGTCTAGTATATTATTACTAATACTTTTTTATTCATGATATGTAGTGCATTTTTGGTGTGATTTCACCACTTGCCACACACCTTTATGGTGCCTTTCGGGGTATTATGTAGATGTATTTTTAGGTTAAAATATTCAATATGGAATATATTATGCTTGTTACAGTTATGTCATTTTAAAATTTTGCATGAAAATAGCAGGTATTTATTATTCATGGGTAATCAGTCATTGCCTACGTTTCCGTGTTTATCTATGATCTCAGCCCCTGGGAAACCTAATGTCAGACCAAGCCTGTAGGGATCCCAGAGGGTTATAGAACATCAGAACCGTCCTGAATGCAAAAAAATAGATTCTCTCCTTCAGAAGACTATTATCACTGGGCTATCCTGAGTAAGCGAATAAATTACTGCCATAAGAAAGAGCGCTCATGTGAGAAAAATGGAATCCTCTGATAGGCTTTTTCATGCAGTGACTGTAGAAACGATGCAACGCCTTTTAAAATGCCCCTATCTTTTGGTCAAATGAGCAGTTGTTTTGCCGTTAATCCTATTTTTTATCATAGATTGCCTGCCTTTGTAATAATAATTAATGGATGTAAAACGTAGTGAAGCATTAACATACTTCAATATTACATAGCCGTGAGTTTCATAAGTGATTTGAATTTAGTTATCCATAAGATACCGCTCGGGTATGCTTTCACCTAGTTTCTTTCTTGTGTACCTCGCTGGATGTTGATCACGATGCCTGGCTAACAAGGAGAGGCTACGTACCTTGACCGCGCGATTTGAATGCCGTAAATTTTATTTGGTGCAGGAGGTAAACAGAAATGGTAATTTCATAACAGCTTGGTCCAACTTGGAATAGTTTTTTTGAAAAAAATTATTTTTTAATCGTGAAACAGGCATTATAACTAGCCGTTCACAGACGCTTGGTATAGTGGATAGAGTACGGGATTCCCTTACCAAAAGTCGTAGGTTCGAGACCCGACGGAATAAATTTTTTTTTCTTCGAGAATGTATGAATTTTTTCAATTTTTTTAACCATTATTTTTGTTATAAGCGTTTAACTCAATTCATATTTTTTTTTCTAATACCGCCGACCATGAAAACCATACCCTTACTGTGAAACACTCAACGATGGAGGGCTTCACTTGCGATATAAGGGAGTCTTGCTTTTTTATCCATCTATCCTGTTTCATTCCCCAATCTAACACAGTAATTCCTGTTGTTGTCGCAGATCTACATAATATAGAAAGCCGAAATGGCGTGTGGCAGGAGTTGTTTGGTTATAAGTTGTGTAATAATAATACTTAACTTACAATCAAGAATTCCCACGAATGCATATCCGTTACTGTTAATATGAGACTAATGGTATAGTCAAACAAATTTACGCGTTTGGCAACAATCAAAATGGCGTACAATGTATTTAAAATTCACATGAAGTATACGCAGGCGCCTGTGTTCCTCAAGGAAGAGCAACTGAATTTGAGGGATGAAAACACTAGTCCCCTCACTTAATTGAACAGGTCAATGTTTATTCCTCGTCGCGTATAAATTGTTTGCATAAGAGAAGATTATTGGTGAGCTTGAGAATGCTAAAAAATCCCGTCAACAATGAACGACAATTCATGTTTTCCATAATCTTCTTCCTCTTTGATCCCTAACGCAACCCGATTGTTGAGTGGAGCACGCTATTTGGAGAAAGAGGTCTTGTTAATAATGCTTTGCCCTCCCCGTCCAAAACACAATCCAGGCGATTTTTCTAATTCCACAGTGCCTAAAAAAGTAAATTATCTTATTGTTGGGTTTCTGCTCGTCAATGTTAAAAGTTAGCTATTAAATAAGTACAAAACTATCAAAGTATAAACCGAATACTGCTACATAACTTAACATTGTGTAAACAATGACATTTGACGAAGACAAAAGTCAATAATTAATTGATTGAGGTTGATACTGGATTGTTCTCTCGACGAAAAGCACAGTTTTTTTCTGAAGTGATACTGCGTGGAAACCTAAGTGACCCCGCTTGAACTAGTTGTAGCTATCTCTGAAGTGATACATAAAAGATAGACATCTCATTTCTTACAATATGCATAGTGCAACCACGTCCAGTTCGCTTTTTCCCACCGGAATTGAAGAAAATGTAACGTGGACCCTCACTGGCTCCAAAGAGGATGCCACAGGTACTGTCATATTTTTGCATGGTAAGCTATTTAATTCTGAAAATATTAGTTTTCTTCCCAATTTTCAAAGAAGTTTTTTATAATTGATTTTTGGGAAATGTTAGCTTTGGATTATGTTGTTGTTCGTACAGCTCTTTTTAGTAAGAACCTAAAATTCTTAGTTAAATTTTTAATGTGGAAAATGAATGCACTTACTTTCAGAGTCCTTGAGGAAAATGAATGTAATTAAAGATTCTCCAAACGTCAAAATATCGCCGACGGCCCGCTTAATCGGACAGAGGGCTGTTGAAATGTTTTTGTTGATTCTGGAGGATAATATATTTGTAGAAGAAGAGGAGTTGTTTGAGAGTGAAAATGCAGAGGGTGACTTCATTTCTGACATTTGTGAGAGTGAAGAGGGAGAAGAATCCGAAGGAAGCAGCTATGCCTCTGTGCAGAGTCCCGATGATTCTTATGAGCCCTCACCCAAATCGCCAAAGTTTATTCGTGTGCCAATAGAAACCAAGATTAAAGTGGTAAATATTTCAAAACAACACCCAAATTGGTCACTATCGACCCTGCAAAAACGAGGCTCGCAATTATTGAAACGCAAATCCCAAATCAAGGTGTGGTGTAGAGATGTAGAAAATGGTGGAACGCGTTTGGACAAGCATGAAATGATCAATAAGAGCACTTTCGAAAGATTTCGTGAAGCGCGGAAAAGGAGGGAGCAAGTTACCTCGAGAGCAATCCAGCAGTGGGCGTTAAGCGCGGCATTTCCGCACATATCGCCAGAATTCAAGTTTTCTGCGTCAAGACCATGGCTTACTAAATTCAAAAAGGAATTTAAAATCAGACAAAGAAAGGTGACTAATTATGTTCCCCGAAAAGACGTGACATATTTGGAGGAGGCACTAATGGCAGCGGAAGTTTTCTGCAGACAAACATCACGCCTTATTGGAAAATATGATCCAGATTACGTAATAAATACGGATCAGACTGGATGCGAGTACAGAGTGGACGTAAAAGGGGCATTGACGCATCGGGGAGAAAAAACTGTGGAGTTGTGTGTCGGGAATAGGAACAACATGACCCATTCTTATACAGCACAATATGCCATCACCGCCTCGGGAAAACTACTTCCTCAAGTGTTCCTCTGTCTACAAGAAACCGGAGGAGTTTTCGGTCCAAGAGTGAGCCGAAGCGTCAAGGAGTTGGAGGATAAATGGAATAACGTCGTTGTGACATCCACAAAATCAGGGAAATTGCAACGGACATATTTAAACAGTTTTTGGAAAATGTGCTGAAGTCGTACGTCTCTATGAACAATTTTCTGCTTATATTAGATTCCTGGGGAGGTCAAACAAATTTAAATATGTATAACGAAATATTCGATATGGACATGGAAAATGCTGAACAAAAGTGTCAATTGAAAATAATACCGCCTAAATGTACGGCTCTTTGCCAGCCCTGTGACGTATATTTTTATCGCCAAGTAAAACAGTTCATCACGAGGCTGCAAACATGTTCATATTTAATCCAAAATAACCGTGAGATTAGCTCCTGAGAGGACGAGATACAGATACATTCACTGATACATCATCAGCTATCGTCACCTCTCTTCAGAAACATGATCATCTGTGCCTGGTACGCATCAAAGTTGTTAGAAAACAGAAGTTTCTTTCAAAATGTTCGCCAGGTGTGCTTTCCAGAGGAAGTTCCAAGGACAATTTGTGCATGTGGCAAGAAATGTTTCGTACGGTGCTCATGGTGCAATATTTTAATGTGCTCCTGTTGTTTTTACGATGATTATCACCCAATGAACTGCACCCCGATATCTTTTAGGGCAGAAAATCAATAAGTGAATGTTCAATACTTTATGTAAAAATACATAAGAGTAAATTATGTGGATATTACAACAAATTCCCTCACGCTACGTCTATATCATTAACTAACCGTGTAATGTCATTTCTCCCAAAGTAGTTCTATTTCAAGGTCTGTTTATTTCATTAGAGTAACTTTTTATAAGTAACTGCTTTTCGTGAATGATATTTTAAGTAACAAAAGTTTGCTTGGTATATTATTTCATAATCAAATAAAATCAAGTGTAATGCATGCATAAATGTGGACAAAGCAATTGAGGTTAGTAAGAATAGGACCCTGCCGAGTGAAGCCTAAAAAAGAAAGCGTCTCTTGGTCTAATGCTGTGATTTGAGCTCCTTTTAAAGCTCCTCCGAAGGGGAACGGCAAAATGAGAATGTATAAACGTAGGTAAGTATCTGATAAACAGGAATTACTGTGTTGGATTGGGGAATGAAACAGAATAGATGGATTAAAAAGGAAGACTCCCTTATATCGCAAGTGAAGCCCTCCATCGTTTCACAGTAAGGGTATGGTTTTCAGGGTCGGCGGTATTAGAAAAAAATGTGAATTGAGTTAAACGCTCATAACAAAAATAATGGTTAAAAAAATTGAAAAAATTCATACATTCTCAAGGAAAAAAAATTTATTCCGTCGGGTCTCGAACCTACGACTTTTGGTATGGGAATCCCGTACTGTACCCACTAGACCAAGCGTCTGTGAATGGCTAATTATAATGCCTATTTCACGATTAAAAAATAATTTTTTACAAAAAAACTATTCCAAGTTGGACCAAGCTGTTATGAAATTACCATTTCTGTTTACCTCCTGCACCAAATAAAATTTACGGCATTCAAATCGCGCAGTCAAGGTACGTAGCCTCCCCTTGTAAGTGTTAACAGCACCATAGGTGCTGTTACGGAGATAGCTGATGTCTTCTTCTCATCTCTGTGGCAATGGAGGCAGTTACAGGAGGTAATGGATTATTATTTATACCGCCTCCTTTAATAAAATGTATTTTTGGGCTAAAGCTAGAATGTAACGATGGAGTCATACTAAAATTCCACGCAGCAGCATCTGTTAGTATTCTTAAGGCTATGTAAGGTAGGTATTATAACATTTATTTCTACTTGGTGGTGAATTTTATTGCTACACCTGGTTCGAATGTGAACTGTATACTTGGTTAAAACATAACATACCAGTTTGAACTACATATTGGCGGACATTTTGCGTGAACTCATTGCACTTTCATATGTTGTTTTGGCATCTCCTAAAGATGAATTCCCTTTCTCTATCTTGTGGCGCCAATTTGTACCGCAAGAGAAACAACTTCTTCCATGTGAGCAGCATTCCGTTTTACACATACACGTATGAAATACCCTGCAAGTCACCCCGAAGGTGTGGGGCACGGGATGAAGATCACCAAACATGCACTATTGACATGCAACTAGGCCACTACATGGAAGCATGCTACAGAATAGCGTCACATGCAGCTATTTGTTCATTATCTACATAGTAATAAAGGTATCGGTTGTTAATACATAAACCATGCACTACAGACCACTCTAACAATCTTTCACCAACTATCACATTGCTATGCTCCCTATTGTGTTCTCTTATGTTACGGGGGTAAAATTAAATTTTTAATCCATAGGTACGAAAATCTAACTCATTGTTCTTATTTATCCGGTGTAATCTTGCATAATACGCAGGTTTTTTTTTAAATATATCTCACATCTTTAGCAAGATTATTGGTTTTAAATTTCTGCAATAGGAGACGCTCTTCGAGGATTGTAAGAAATTACAAGGAAGGAGGTAGAAGGAGAGAACTGCCAGGGTAAACGTGATGTTATGGTATACCAGTAGCCAGAGAAGGATATTTTATGTAAGAACCAGTAGAAGTAAAGAAGAGTTGGATGGAATACGTAGACCGACTTTGAGGTAAAGGCACTGCTCCACTCAAGACACATTCTATGAGGAATGTAAGGAAAAAAATGTTAGGTAAACTGGGATACGTACCTACTAAGATGGCAGCTGGCTTCACAAATCAACTGCGATGCCTTCGCATCTACATTTAATATCCTACTATCATATCCGGTGACGATGACCAGGGTGGAAGGGAGGTTGTCAAGGGGACGAGTGGGTTAATGGTAGTTTAGCGGGGCCGTCGAGCAGGTAGCTAGTGGGACGGAGGTCATTAGAGGGTCCACCCTCGCCCATCCCGTGAGCTCAGCTAAGGTAGACCTTTCCCAGCGGGTGGGGTCCTCGGGGAATTTGACCACTGGACATGGTTTTTCGAAGTTATAAACTTTGGAACGTATCAACAATTTATCTTCTTCATAGTATCATTCATTCCAAGACGTCGAAAAACGTTTTTTGATTGACGCTCTATGATGAAAATTAAGGCTTTTCCTAATTTTCGCGTAAAAAGCGGATGGGATGTGGCAACGTTGCTACCTGAGAGGGCGAGTTTCGAAAAAGACGGCGGGAAAAGACAGACCATGCGAGTCTTATTCTGGGATCTCAATGTTCGATGCTCCATGTCTCTGATCCATAGAGTGCCTCGCTCCTTTCTTTTGTTGATTCTCATATTATTTTCCTAAATTACTAGGTCCATAATATTACAAGATGTTTACAAGTCCACTTGCCTTTCTGTTAGAACTGCGATAGCCATCTGCGAACCGGAAGCATGTTTATTTCTTCAACATTAACCTTGATTACTTTTATACCAATTTCTTCTGCTTCTCGCTTTGATTCTTTTAGTTATATATTATATTAAATAATAATGGCGAGAGGCTCTATCTTTGTCTAACTCCTCATTTGCTTTGGCTTCTATTTTCCTTCCATCATTCATTCGTACTGTTGTGACCTGATTCTTGCGGAGGCGACAGAGTATTTATTTGTCGTTTTAGTCCATCTCAACTGCTTTCAGTATCTTGAACATCTTAATGAATATTTTCCATAATCATTTACCATTAATAGGTTCTCCGAGAGGTTTCCTCCTATCTTTCCTTCCATTCTTCGGCTGATTATTTTAGTAAGTTTTTCGATGCACATAACGCCAAGCTACGTTCCTCTTAGAGACTCCTATATGTTCTTATTTATTGCAGCTAAGGATTACTACACCAATAATTGGGAGTTCTAATCTTAGAGTCGGTTAAAGAGCGTATGGTGTTCACTTCGACAGCCTAAATCCAAAAGATTCTTTATATGTGTTTATTATAGACCGCCTGATAGCGACGGCAGTTCAGTCTCAGGCCTGGAGAGCAAGAGCAGTAAACTAAATTCGCGCGGATACGATCATCATCGGGGGGGGGATTTCAATCTTCCATCCATAGATTGGGACACGTGTAGCTTCATCACCGGGGGGAAGGTCACAGAGCTCTGTGAGACACTTTTGCACACCTTTTCCTCTCATGCACTTCATCAATTAGTAACAGCCCCAACCAGAGAAAAAAATACTCTCGATCTCCTCGTAACAAATATACCCCAACAGATTGTAAATATAAGTACCGATGAGGGAATCAGTGATCATAAAATTGTAAAAGCAACATTTTCTTTTAGAACTAACAAAAATAACGAATCCAGGAGAAAAATATACTTGTTCGATAGGGCGGACTACGATGGAATGAAAACAGAGTTGCAGAATTCGTTTAGCGAATTTCAAGAAGCAAGTTTAAGGAAAGATACTGAGACCTTGTGGCATATATTCCTAGAAGTTATTCACTCAGCAGTTAATATGTATATACCGAGTAAGTTAAAAAAGATGAATGCAGAGCCACGATGGTATAACGCGGCGGTACGGAAATCTTTAAAACAACAGAGAATTTGCCATGCTAGACTGAAAAAAGCGCGAAAAAAACACCCCCTCATGAGCGTAACAAAATCATTATAAATTATAAAACTTCCAAACACTTAGAGAAAAAAGAATGTTGAAGAGCCTTAGCTGACTTTAAAAGTAAAATTATAGGGAATTATTTGAATGAAAATCCAAAAGCATTTTGGTCGTATGTAAGAGAAGTTCAAGGAAATAAATCTACTATAGAAACTCTTAGGGATGATACTGGAGAAAAAATAAATGATAGTCTGGAAAAAGCTGATAAGTTAAACACATATTTCCAAAGCGTTTTCAATACCAGCACTTTAGATCCAATTGAACCACTAAATAAACATTTCAAACATCCGATGCCTGAAATCGCTATTGAGTCTCGCGGTATAGAGAATCAACTTAAAAACATAAACACCATTAAATCCCCCGGCCCTGACCAAATTCCGGCACGCGTTTCTAAAACACAGGCATCAGAAATATCACCTTACTTAGAAATAATATTTCGTAAATCGTTATCTGAGCATATGGTTCTCAAGGACTGGAAAATGGCTAATATTACACCTTTATTCAAATCCGGCGATAGAGTAGATCCTAGCAACTACAGACCTATCTTAATAACATCTATATCGTGTAAGATAATGGAAAATATAATAGTTAGTTCGATTATGGGACACTTGGATAAAGATAATTTATTATGTTATAACCAACACGGTTTCCGAAACTCTAAGTCATGCGAAACGCAATTGGCACTCTTTGTTCACGACTTCTACATCTACATATTACCCTGCAAGCCACCACAAGGGTGTGTGGCAGGGGGTGATTGCTCACCAAACAAGCACTACATATCATGCATAAAAAAGGAATAGTATTAATATAGTAGTCAGAACTACACTATTTAAAGAGATAGAAATTGCAAAGCAAGCATGCATAAACATTCTGTTAGTAGGGTTAGCTTTAAGTACTCATACCAACATGCAGCTACCAATGCTATTCATTGCTACTCTCCGATAGGACATATTTACCGTTATTCGTATCTCTTATTGTGCGAGGGAAAAAGGACATTTTGAATCGGTCAGTTCGGCAATCAATTTCTCTAACTTTATGATTATGGTCCAGTCTGCCATAGTAAGTTGGGGTTCGTAAAATATTTTTTACATCATCACTGAAAATATTGCCTTGGAATTTGTGGAAGAGATTAAGTCTAAATTTCAACCTGCGATCTGACAATGATTCCCATTTCAATTCATTTAATAGACTGGTTACGCTAATATAATTATCGTATCGTCCCTTTACAAATCTTGCCGATCTTCGCTGCACACGTTCAAGTTCATTACTTAGACCGATACTTATTGGTTTCGGGAGAAAATAATGCTCAGATTTATGCGATATTCCTTGATTTTAAAAAAGCATTTGATCGAGTACCTCGTGACAGATTGCTCTAAATGCTAGAAAGTTACGGTATAGATAAACACGTAGTATGCTGGATTAATCAATTCTTAGTTCGCCGCGAACAGAGAGTTACTATAGACGGTATCATGTCCAATATAGTTAGTGTCACATCAGGTGAAGTGTGATAGGCCCACTTTTATTTCTT